>JBBDGP010001345.1:0-1200000 GCA_037952835.1 Lithobates septentrionalis
AGAGAGAGAGAGAGACAGGCAGAGAGAGAGAGAGAGAGAGACAGGCAGAGAGAGAGACACACACACACACACACACACACAGGCAGAGAGAGAGACACACACACACAGGCAGAGAGAGAGAGACACACACACACAGGGAGAGAGAGAGAGAGAGAGAGAGAGAGAGAGAGAGAGAGAGAGAGAGAGAGAGACACACACACAGGCAGAGAGAGAGACACACACACACACACACACACACAGGCAGAGAGAGAGACACACACAAGGAGGGAGAGAGAGAGAGAGACAGGAAGAGAGAGAGACACACACACACACAGGCAGAGAGAGAGACAGGCAGAGAGAGAGAGACACAAACAGGGAGAGAGGAGAGAGAGAGAGACACACAGGCAGAGAGAGAGAGACACACAGGCAGAGACACACACAGGCAGAGAGAGAAACACACACAGGCAGGGAGGAGTAACGCAAGCAGAGAGAGAGACAAACAGGCAGAGAGACTGGTATAACAATAACTGACCTGGAATTCTTCATGCAAAACATTTGTACTTGAGGTTGAGAAATTTTAGGTCCAGAATGAGATGGACTTCCCCCATTGGGCTTTGGGACGGTGATGAGGAACAAGTAGAAACTTTGAATGTGTTCTGCTGTAGGAACTGGGGTGTGAACCTCCTGGGACAAAAAGCTGTTGCACAACAGTCAGAAGGGCCTGCCCATCAAGACAGGGAATATAGTATGTTTGAGGGCACGAAGCAAGGGGGAGGTAGAGTACAAAGCACAAACTTGTAGCCCTTGGAAATGATACTCTGAACCCACAGGTCTGAGATGTGTTGGGACCAAAGCTGCAAAGGCTACACAGACGCTTCCCTAAGCCAAGAAGTGGAGGTGCTCAATCATTGAGAAGAATCCACAGCCCCAGACATGGCTGTCTTGAAAGGCCATGACTTTTTATGAAGGTTTCTGTCTTAGGACTTGGCATAGGAAGACTGAGAGAAATGAATGGAACCCTTTCTTTAATACAGGGGTGGAAGGCCTACTGGTAGAAGCGCAAAACATTTTCTGTTAGGGAAGGAGAGTACTCTTACCCCCATGATCTCCTTCATTTACTTGTCCAAGGAGGGGCCCAAGAAGCATTTGCCCTCAACAGGTAGGCTCTCAAGACATTCCTTGCACAAGAGTTTAGCCAACCAGAATTCAGAGACTCTCTGTGTCAGGCAGACCACAGCTCTGGCTCTGTAGAGCAAGATTCAGTACTGCAGCAACATTACAGGCCAGCCCTGAGTCCTCCAAGGCTCTGCTGAGGAGTCAACTGATCCAGATGTTGTAGAAAAGCCACAGTTGCTATGGTGCAGCAAATCTTCATAGAAGAATTACCATTGAAAGGATCCAAAGAAGAAAAAAAAAAAACAAAAAGAAGGTCATCTCAGTAGACAGAACAGGTCGATCACCTAAGCTCACAAGCAAAAAACTGAGGCCAGCTGAGGATGTAAAGTTTCACATAAGGGATGTTCCAGCAGTCTTTATGTCAGCATCCAATCATCTGAAGATAACGGTACACAGCCCAGTTGTACGGATTTAACAGCAAGGTTCACAATTAGGAGCATGTTCCATGTTACACCCATAATTCGGGTGTACGTTACACCCATATTTGGGGTGTAACATATAACATGCTCCTATACAACCACCTCCAGCCACCAGCACTAACCGCTCTGTGACAGCTGGCAGGAGAGTCTGCAGGATCCTGGAATCATACCCGTGATCTTCAATGCAATGCTTTACAGGCTGCAGCGTAAAAAAATAAAATAAAAATACACATTTTTTTATCTGCAAAAATATGTTATTTTTTTTTTTTGAAAGGTGAACTTATCCTTCAAAAAAAGCGTGTCATGTACTGTAAAATCAGGGAAAAAATGTTTCAATATCTGTTGGCGTTAGTTTAGTTGGTGTTAACTGTAGTTGGGCTTTGCTACTTATGTAAAGTCTATATAAATCTACTAGCCTGACACTACCCTCTCCGGACAATGCTGCTGTCAAGGGTGCCTCTGTTGCTCCCTAAATAGATAGGGAAGCCAGCCAAAAACAGGAAGTGTGTTACTGACCAGATCACCTGGTGAAAATAGAGGAAAAATAACAAAAACAAAAAAAAAAAACACAAAAAAAAGTTTAAAAAAAAAAAAAAAAAAAAAAGCTAAAAAAGCAGCCACTACGCCTAAGGCATGGTAAGCTGCAATAGATAAAATTTTTGGTTTCGGGTATAGAAAGCAAATATCTTCCCACACTAGCTAAACCCCCTTGCACTTGTACCTTAGATCAGTGGGTATCCATGAGTTCATGTGATCCATGAGCCTAAACCATTTCATATGGCACTCAATCAGAAAAACCTCCCTGCAGGCTTATTAAGAACTTAGTAGCCCTGGCACTCTGCATCCTGACACAGCATCTCCTTGCCACTCAGCACTCCTACCATTTCGCCCCAACACTACAAACTTCTGCTAGCTACCCCCCCCCCCTTCCCAATTTAGCAACTCTGCTACTGCATACTTCACCATGGATGCTGCTACAGTGATTTTCAGCTTCCATTGGAATCTCACAGGTATTGAATATGCATACTTACATTGGTCTAAGATATACAAACCATGCCTGGAAAATCAGCCTTTACCAAAGTCCACAAAACATTTTTTTTATTTTAAATTTTAACATTTCAAGTTACCTTGGAAACTGACGATGTGGTCATTCTTCAGACACCTATAAAGATAACATGAAAATGAATACTTTAGTCGCACAAAATAACAATTCACAACAACACCAGCAGTTTATTGCTATTTAGTGCAGCCAGCCTTACAAACATCTGTCTGTGTATGTTCACACTTTATTATCGTACTTGTGGGTTACCTGACCAGTGCTGTATTTACTGCTCAATATGCAAACCCTATTAATAAGAGTCTGGGAAGTTATAAGGAATGTATTTCTTACATGTTCAACAATGCTATAAAATGTAATGGGAGAACAATGGTAGGCTTAAAGAAGATGCTGTCAGGTGACGTCAGTCAACCTCTCCAGACTCTGGAGGTATCTTGACTTTACCACTTGCCTACCGGGCACTTTCACCCCCTTCCTGCCCAGGCCAATTTTCAGCTGTCGCGCTCTGAATGACGATTGCGCGGTCATGCAACACTGAACCCATATGACATTTTTAGCATTTTTTCACACAAATAGAGCTTTCTTTTGGTGGTATTTAATCACCACTGTTTTTTTTTTTTTTGCTAAACAAGCGAAAAAAGATCGAACATTTTGAAAAAAAAAATTTTTTTTGCATCTGTTATAAAATTTTGCAAATAAGAATTTTTTCTCCTTCACTGATGTTCACTGATGAGGAGGCACTGATGATCAGTATGAAAAGGTGTATAAGCAGTGCTTAAAAAATAGTGCTAAAAAACTAAAAAAAAAAAGACATATAAAGTGAAAATAATGCCTCACAAAAGGGTGTCAAAAAATACATGGAAAAATTAATGACAGCAAAGTGTATAATAAAGAACAAACGTGTCTATGTGCAAATAATTAGTATCCAGCACAACGATAACCAGCAATCATCAGAAAGACAACAATAAACAGTCCATAGTTGGTGAGTAATCCATGAGTGAAATAGATCAATCCATACAGAAAGTGCACTGTGCACCTGCCATGAAAGATAGGAGATAATAAAAGGTAGAGGAATCAGTTTACATTAACCCTTAGACACCATAGGAAGGAATCAATGAAACAGTGACAGTGATTTGACAGTGATTTGTTTTACCTTTGGAGTGTGCTGGTAGGGATGTCCCAGGAGAGGCAGGGGGTGTGTATATGTAAAATGTGCTGTATAATGTAAATTGGGGGGCTGTGTAATATAAATGTGCTGTGCAGGAGCGTTGCTAGGTCTGCAAAAGATCTGGGGCTAGAGCCCATAGCAGCGGTCACCGGTCACCAACCGGGGGGGGGGGGGGGGGGTACGCTGGTGGTAAGCAATTTTTCGTGGGCAATGGCCGGTGTTGGCGGTACAATCATCATGGCACATATGGTGTTAGGGTGATTGAAGCGCATTGTTTTTATTGTTACATTCTAATATATAATGCCACCAGATGCAGCTTGTTACTTGCCACTGTCACCTGCCACTAGATGTGGATTGTCACTTGCCACTGTCGCCTGCCACCAGATGTGGATTGTCACTTGCACCTGTCACCAGATGTGGATTGTCAGTTGCCACCTGTTGTGGATTGTCACTTGCCACCATTTTCAGATTGCCACGTCACCTGCCACCATTTGCAGATTGTCACTTGCCACCTGATGCGGATTGTCACTTGCCATGTCACCTGCCACCATTTGAAGATTGTCACTTGCCATGTCGCCTGGCACCAGATGTGGATTGTCACTTGTCAACTGATGTGGATTGTCACTTGCCATGCCAGCCAGTGCCACCAAATGTGCATTGTTGCTGCATTGGTGGCAGGCTGGCAGCACTGGTCCATTTAGTGAGGGCAGGAGAGCGGTGATGCGGGCGGGCAGTGAGAGATGATATCATCTCTGTTCGTCTGCCCGCTCACTTCTTTCCTCTCTTTTAGGCTACTTTCACACTGAGGGACTTTACGCTAAATATTGCGCCTGCAAAGCGGCTGTAAAGCACCTCTCCTGTCACTCCAGTGTGAAAGCCCGAGTGCCATTGAAATTAATGGGCAGCGCCACCGAAGCACCTGCAAATCGCTTCGGTAGCAGAGCTTTGCGGGCACTATTAACCCCTTAATCGGCCGCTAGCAGGGGGTTAAAAGTGCCCCGCTAGTGGCTGAAAAGCACTGCTTAAACTAAGGTAAAGCGCCACTAAAAATAATGGCGCTTTACCGTCGATGTCCCCCCGCCACAGTGTGAAAGTTTTGCGGGCGCTATTAACCCCTTAATCGGCCGCTAGCGGGGGGTTAAAAGCGCCCCACTAGTGGCCAAAAAGCACTGCTTAAACTACGGTAAAGCGCCGCTAAAAATAGAGGCGCTTTACCGTCAATGTCCCCCCGCCACAGTGTGAAAGTGCCCTTAGAGTAGCCTCTGTGTGTGGGACATCTGCTTTAGGGAAGGCAGAGAGGGAGTCAGTGTTCTCCTCATGATCAGCGGGTTGTGCTGGCAGTGAAGCCTAGTGCTGCTTTTTGGCTGAGGGCAACTTAGTGGGTGATGAGGCTGGGGAGACTGCAGCTCTCTTACCTCTGTCAGATGAGGAGGAGAGGGAGGCTTTGTCCATGTCAGACAAAGTCTGACAAAGTCTCTGGGCAGTGGTTGTGGTGAGGCAGGGCGGCCGTTCTCTGCAGAGCCATCTTGGACTGCTGTGTGCTTCATGAATAAATCTGTGAGGCGGCAGACAGTGGCGTCACTAGGGTTGGTGTCACCTGGTGCTGCAAAAAATGGTGTCACCCCCCCTCCTGTCCTTCCTGCCCAGCGCCCTGCAGGCGCACATCCAAATGGTCTCTGTAAATTAAAGTATAGGGTGGTATTGGGCAGGCTGGGGTGATATAGGGCAGGTTGGGGTGGTATAGGGAAGGCTAAGGTGGCACAGGGCAGGCTGGGGTTGTATAGGGCAGGCTGGATTTGTATAGGGCAGGCAGGGGTGATATAGGGCAGGCAGGGGTGATATAGGGCAGGCAGGGGTGATATAGGGCAGGCAGGGGTGATATAGGGCAGGCAGGGGTGATATAGGGCAGGCAGGGGTGATATAGGGCAGGCAGGGGTGATATAGGGCAGGCAGGGGTGATATAGGGCAGGCAGGGGTGATATAGGGCAGGCAGGGGTGATATAGGGCAGGCAGGGGTGATATAGGGCAGGCAGGGGTGATATAGGGCAGGCAGGGGTGATATAGGGCAGGCAGGGGTGATATAGGGCAGGCAGGGGTGGTATAGGGCAGGCAGGGGTGGTATAGGGCAGGCAGGGGTGGTATAGGGCAGGCAGGGGTGGTATAGGGCAGGCAGGGGTGGTATAGGGCAGGCAGGGGTGGTATAGGGCAGGCTGGGGTGGTATAGGGCAGGCTGGGGTGGTATAGGGCAGGCTGGGGTGGTATAGGGCAGTTTGCGGTGATATAGGGCAGGCTGGGGTGGTATAGGGCAGGCTGGGGTGGTATAGGGCAGGCTGGGGTGGTATAGGGCAGGCTGGGGTGAAATAGGGCAGGCTGGGGTGAAATAGGGCAGGCTGGGGTGAAATAGGGCAGGCTGGGGTGAAATAGGGCAGGCTGGGGTGGTATACGGCAGGCTGGGGTGGTATACGGCAGGCTGGGGTGGTATACGGCAGGCTGGGGTGGTATACGGCAGGCTGGGGTGGTATACGGCAGTTTGCGGTGGTATAGGGCAGGTTGGGGTGATATAGGGCAGGCTGGGGTGGTATAGGGCAGGCAGGGGTGGTATAGGGCAGGCAGGGGTGGTATAGGGCAGGCTGGGGTGGTATAGGGCAGGCTGGGGTGGTATAGGGCAGGCTGGGGTGGTATAGGGCAGGCTGGGGTGGTATAGGGCAGGCTGGGGTGGTATACGGCAGGCTGGGGTGGTATACGGCAGGCTGGGGTGGTATACGGCAGGCTGGGGTATACGGCAGGCTGGAGTGATATAGGACAGGCTGGGGTGGTATTAGGCAGGTTGGGGTGGTATACGGCAAGCTGGGGTGATATAGGGCAAGTGCACAAACAAGTGTAGCGCTTAGAGTATTACAAGCTTATAATGTTACATATACATAACGAAGATTTTAAGAAAGGAAAGAAAAGAGTCTTAATCAATTCTTAGTGCACAAAAACACAGTCTCTGGTAATCTTCAGATGTCACTTTAGATGCGGAAAATTATTCATAATCCAATGGTTGCATGCGACTTCCTAATCACCACGTGGATAACTCATGCGGAAAAGTGAGTGTGATGAACCCTCCACACGGAAAGAATAAAGGCTTACCAGAGGGGTTGGACTCATAGGAACATATGCTCAATGAGTCAACCAGGCTTGTATCACCAACTGGTAATAAAAGGGGACCTCGCAGCTGGATGACAGCGGAACTCCAAACTTGTCCAGAACCGTAAGGGAACCCTCTTTATAATGGATGGCAACCCGTCCAATGGACCGTCTCAGGGGAATAGCCCATATGAAATAAAAAGGGGCCACATAGCATAATACCGTTTGTAAAACAAATTTATTAAAATAGGTAAACCACTTACATTTCTGTAGTAAAAAAGCGCTTCATGTAAAATTATGGCAGGCAGTGGAGTCTCCCGACGCGTTTCGTCTTACAAGACTTCATCTGGTTAAACTTTTTTCTTTTCTGTTTACATATTGGTGAAATAGGGCAGGCTGAGGTGGTGTAGGGCAGTTTGCGGTGGTATAGGACAGCCTGGGTTGGTATACGGCAGGCTGGGGTGGTATACGGCAGGCTGGGGTGATATAGGGCAGGCTGGGGTGATATAGGGCAGGCTGGGGTGGTATAGGGCAGGCTGGGGTGGTATAGGGCAGGCTGGGGTGGTATAGGGCAGGCTGGGGTGGTATAGGGCAGGCTGGGGTGGTATAGGGCAGCCTGGGTTGGTATAGGGCAGGCTGGGGTGGTATAGGGCAGGTTGCAGTGGTATAGGGCAAGCTGGGGTGGTATAGGGCAGGCTGGGGTGGTATAGGGCAGGCTGGGGTGGCATAGGGCAGGTTGCAGTGGCATAGGGCAGGTTGCAGTGGCATAGGGCAGGCTGGAGTGGCATAGGGCAGGCTGGAGTGGCATAGGGCAGGCTGGAGTGGCATAGGGCAGGCTGGAGTGGCATAGGGCAAGTTGCGGTGGCATAGGGAAGGTTGGGGTGGCATAGGGCAGGTTGCGGTGGCATAGGGCAGGTTGCGGTGGCATAGGGCAGGCTAGGGTGGTATGGTGCCAGGTTAGGACTCTATGTAGTGACGTGCATCAGTGCAGTAACTTACAGCATGCCTGGAGCTGAAGACGCTCTGGGCTGCTGTGTTCTCGTCTTTCTCCTTCAGCTGTGGGATCAGTGAAGGAGTCTGTGGGAGGAGTGGAGGAGGCAACCACACCCCCAGCTCCGCCCACCAACTCCGGCGGCCTCCGGAGACATTGGAGATCTCCGAGGCCGAGGGACAGCTTAAAACGGAGGGAGTGCTACAGGCAGCCTCCCCCGCATGGCTTGTAGGGCTGCGCATCTTCACTGGTCTCACGATTCGATTCGATTACGATTATCTGGTCAACGATTCGATTCGATTCGATTCCGCGATGCATCACGATTACCGACGAGCGCCCACTTCCGCTTGGGCGGCCTAGGTGGCCCTTCCACCCTGCAATCTTCTGGGACACATCACAGTTCCCAAAAGATTGCCCGGCTATGCAGGACAGCGCAGTGAGACATGCGCACCCGGCTGTGAAGCTGCAAGCTGTCACAGCCGGATGCCCACAGTAGTATTGCCAGCGCTGTGGACAGGCGGGGGAGAGAAGGGAGGGTTTGGGTGGCCACGTCGCTGGATTGTGGGACAGGTGAGTGTCTTTTTATTAAAAGTCAGAAGATGCACTTTTTTTGTAGCTGCTGACTTCTAATAAACAAAAAATTGACTGGAACTCCGCTTTGAATTAAAAATAACCTCACTCCCTAAAAAGTGCAGTAATCCGGTGCACTACAGGGTACAGAGATTCACACACACTGCTGCTTGGAGGTCAGAAGGGATAGAATCCAGAGATGACAAACAGCCCTGTGAAGTTCCCTGTACTGTCTCTGTGCTGGACCAGTGGCGGCTGGTGCTCAAAATTTTTTTGGGGGGCGCAAACAAACTGAAAAATACTGAACCTCCCCCGTCAAACGCAGCCATCTGTGCCCGTCAAACGCAGCCACTTGTGCCCGTCAAACGCAGCCACCTGTGCCCATCAAATGCAGCCACCTGTGCCCAAACGCAGCCACTGTGCCCAAACGCAGCCACTGTGCCCAAACGCAGCCACTTGTGCCCGCCAAACTCAGCCACCTGTGCCAAAACGCAGCCACCTGTGCCCAAACTCAGCCACCTGTGCCCAAACGCAGCCACTTGTGCCCGCCAAACTTGGCCACCTGTGCCAAAACGCAGCCACTTGTGCCCGCCAAACTTAGCCACCTGTGCCAAAACGCAGCCACCTGTGCCCAAACTCAGCCACTTGTGCCCAAACGCAGCCACTTGTGCCCAAACGCAGCCACTTGTGCCCGCCAAACTCAGCCACCTGTGCCAAAACGCAGCCACTTGTGCCCGCCAAACTCAGCCACCTGTGCCAAAACGCAGCCACCTGTGCCCAAACTCAGCCACTTGTGCCCAAACGCAGCCACTTGTGCCCGCCAAACTCAGCCATCTGTGCCAAAACGCAGCCACCTGTGCCCAAACTCAGCCACTTGTGCCCAAACGCAGCCACTTGTGCCCGCCAAACTCAGCCACCTGTGCCAAAACGCAGCCACCTGTGCCCAAACGCAGCCACCTGTGCCCAAACGCAGCCACCTGTGCCCAAACGCAGCCACCTGTGCCCGCCAAACGCAGCCACCTGTGCCCAAACGCAGCCACCTGTGCCCAAACGCAGCCACCTGTGGCCATTAAATGCAGCCATCACTGACCCCCCCCCCCAATTACTTTCTTTTAATAAATATATTACAAAGGATGGTGTCCCCCGCTGTATGTGCTTTTAAAAAACGATGTCACTTCATACCAAATTTCGCCGGTATACGATCATGTGACTGCCGGCCGTCCCGCCCCTCTCCACGCTCCTCTTCCCTCTCCGCTCTCCGCTCACGTGTCTCCTGAGTCCTGACGTCAGCGGGGAATTCTCAGTCCCGCCCGCTGACTATAGTTATCGTATCAGAAGAGAGGCGGGCGGGACTGAGAAATCCCCGCTGACGTCAGGACTCAGGAGACGGAAGCGGAGAGCGAAGAGAAGAGCGGAGAGGGGCGGGGCGGGCCGGGAGTCACATGATCGTTTACCGGCGAAGTTCGGTATGAAGTGACATTGTTTTTTTAAAAAGCACACACAGCGGGGGCACACCATCCATTGTAATATATTTATTAAAATAAAGACGTTTTAAAAAATTTCTCGAGCGCTTTCCCGGGAGGGGCGGGGCTACTAATGACGTCACCGAACATCGATTTTCGGGGTTTTATGCATCGATGCCGCATCGGGGACACCCGAATCGCGATGCATCGATGCAACGATTAATTTCAGCACCCCTAATGGCTTGGTGCTCTGCTCACACCGCTCCGCTGCGGCTCTGCAAGCAGAAGTACAGAGTGTAGCGGTGGGCGGTGGCCCTGGTGTTACCCCTCTGGCGGGTGTTACCCAGTGCAGCCCACCCCCCCCCCCGCACAGCAACGCCAGCCGGGGCCTGATTTCTGCACTCTGCAATCGCCGCTCGGCGATGATCTGCTGGTGTGCAGGGATCTCCTCCTCCCTGGGACAGACAGGCTGAGATGCAGAGAGCCGGGTTCTTCACCCTGTGAAGCGGATCACACAACCATACTGCTCGGCGGCAAGGACACCCCCCCGCTTCTCTCCTCTCATCCGCCTTTCATGCAGTTTGCCTGCCGCAGCCGCGGCCCGAGTCTCTGCAGCAAGAGACTCGGGGCTATGGGACCCAGATTCGGGGCTATAGCCCCAATAGCCACCCCCTGATGACGCCTCTGGTGCTGTGTAATGTAAATGGGGAGGGCTGTGTAATGCAAATGGGCTCTAATGTAAATGGGGGGCTGTATAATGTAAAATGGCTCTAATGTAAATGGGGGCTGTGTAATGTAAATGGGCGGCTATGTAATGTAATATGGGCTGTGTGGGGGGGCGCATGCGTGGCGTTATGCGGGACAGACGTGACTGCTGAGAGCTCCGCCTGACCGGGATTGCCAAGCCCGATTCCCAGGGCTAATTTTGTTCAAAAAAAGTCTGAAACATCCCAGCACCCCTGAGGACCATAGCGGTGCATGAGATCGTACAAAAAGGAGGAGCAAACGGCGCTCCGGACATTCTTTAACCAACTATCTTCTCGGCCTGGAACAACAGCAGGGAAGGATGTCCCAAAATGGTGCCGGCTCACAGGCTGCCTCTAACAGCTCCACGCTGACACATCTGCGGCCTGCTAAGGAATGTGAGTACAACACCCCCCTGACTAAAGCAGACCTAGACGCCAGTCTCTCAGCCATATATGAGAAGTTAGCTGATAAGATACAGCTTGAACTTCACAAATCGACCAATGCTTTAACACAGGAGATAGCTAATATAGGAAGCCAGACTGATGTACTTAAAACTAAGCATGATGAACTCTCCCTTGCACACAGTGACCTCAGGAGAGATTATGAAACACTTGCAGACAGCTTTTCTTTTATGCAGGCACATGTGGAGGATTTAGACAATTAAAATCGCAGAAATAATATTAGAGTGCGTGGTATCCCTGAATCTACCATAGATCTCTTCTCTGCAGTGTCTAGATTCTTCCACATGCTTTTGCCAGACAAGCCTTTGTTAGCCTTTACCTGCGACAGGATTCACAGAGCACTTCGCCCCAAACCACCTCCTGATAAGCCCCCACGGGATATAATATTGCGCATGAAGGATTTTCTCACCAAAGAGGATATCATGAGGGCACCCAGAAATACTCCAAATATTGAACTTGATGGTATTAGATTGCAAATTTATCCTGACATCTCCCTGGCTACCCTTGACCGTAGACGCAGGATGAAAGAAGTCACTACAATCCTTCAGACAAATAGAATCAAATATCGTTGGGGTTTCCCACTTAAACGGTCAGTGATGCATTACGGCACCACATACACAGTTTATAACATCATTGAAGGGAAAGACTTACTCATCAAGCTGGGTTTGCTACAACCAGAACCCCCAAACCGTCTCCCTGCAACGCCCCGTTCATCCCCTATTTGGTCTACCCCCTCTTCTCGCCGCAATCAGAGAGACCAAAGAAGATGGCGCCAATCCTCTCAAGATCAAGCCTAGGAATTTTTTTTCAGTTCTTTTGCCTCATGCTCTGAATCTAAATATATAGCGGCCCCTCAAAGAAAAGTTCCTGTTCTTTTTTTCTGCATCAATCCAGTTTATCTGACAGACGTCACATTAAACTTTTAGGCTAAACACCTCTTGCAGTAACTGTACTGATATGAATGTAGAGACTTTTTTTTATTTATTTTACATTTCTCCCTAATATGAAGAGAGGAAAAAGGAAAATGGGCTCTTTAGTCTCATCCACTTTTTATACATTTGCCTTAATTCCCTCTTTGCAGCATAAAAACCTGGAATTACCAAATCTCCTTTCACAACAACCTTGTGACTGATCCAGCTCATAACACCTGAAAGTTCACCACCCTTCCTTCAAGATACAATACAATGTAGAACTTGACTTTCCCTTCCTGATGGTACCTTTACCCATTATAATATAAAGCTGATGTATTATTTCACCCTTTTTTTTTTTTCCTCTTGCTCCTTATTCTCCACCTCGTCTCTCTTGTATGACTATCATAGGAGGTTATCGCAGAGGTTATCACAGCCTTAAACTCACAGGTTTGCACTTTGCATTATTCTTGAACTATTCAGGTATCCCTGAAGTTATGTTTAGAATGTTATTTCATCCTTGCACCTCAATGATTGACAACAAATTTTTGCCTGGCATATCCGCCGTCACTGGTTTGACCCCCATGCTCTCATCCACGGCCTGGTACGGCTCCACAATTGGTTTGGGTGCCGCGGCAGGTCCTGTTTGTGAGTTCGGGAATGTTTTTTGTCCTCATTTAAAATTTGTAAGGTCAGACGACTCAGAGTCCTCTGGCCCCATTATGATTCATTACAAATGACATTTATCTTTTGCCCTTATGGCATTGTTTCTAGGTATTGTACTTTCTGGAAGATTCTACCTTCATCCTTCTACAAGTTTTTACAGGTAGAGATTCAAATTATTATACTGCAGTTGTTTTATTGCTTTATGCTATAGCCTTAAACTATATTGTACATCTCTAATCTATATTTGTAGTGCTGGTACTTATAATAGCTTGTTATTCCCTACTATATGGAAAATTTTAGCTCACTTCTTACATTGGCTATCCTCTAGCCCAGTCAAAATAATTAGTTCACATACTTCCATTAACCACTTCAGCCCCGGAAGGATTTACCCCCTTCCTGACCAGAGCACTTATTACAATTTGGCACTGCGTCGCTTTAACTGCTAATTGCGCGGTCATGCAATGCTGTACCCAAACGAAATTTGCGTCCTTTTCTTCCCACAAATAGAGCTTTCTTTTGATGGTATTTGATCACCTCTGCCGTTTTTATTTTTTGCGCTATAAACGGAAAAAGACCGAAAATTTTGAAAAAAAAAAAATGATATTTTCTACTTTTAGTTATAAAAAAATCCAATAAACTCAATTTTAGTCAAACATTTAGGCCAAAATGTATTCGGCCACATGTCTTTGGTAAAAAAAAAAAGTCACTAAGCGTATATGTATTGGTTTGCGCAAAAGTTATAGCGTCTACAACCTAGGGTACATTTTCTGGAATTTACAAAATACTCACTATACCTCTCAGCAAATAGCTTGGGGTGTCTACCTTCCAAAATAGGGTCATTTGGGGGGGGGTTTGTGCCACCTGGGCATTCCATGGCCTCCGAAACTGTGATAGGCAGTGAAGAATGAAATCAAAAATTACGCCCTTAGAAAGCCTGAAGGCGGTGCTTGGTTTTCGGGGCCCCGTACGCGGCTAGGCTCCCAAAAAGTCTCACACATGTGGTATCCCCGTACTCAGGAGAAGCAACAGAATGTATTTTGGGGTGTAATGTCACATATTGAAAACAATAATGCGTACTGGTGCGCAAACCACCAACTAAAGAATAAAAATATCGGTGATAAAGCTGCCACCCTAAAGATGTTCCCACACCATGAAATAGCTAGCTAAAATAATAATAGGTAATGTGGCGCTAAATCCAAAATTAACCACTTAAGGACCGCCTCACGCCGATGTACGTCGGCAGAATGGCACGGGCAGGCAGAATCACGTACATATACGTGATCTGCCTCCCGCGGGCGGGGGGTCCGATCGGACCCCCCCCCCCCGGTGCCCGAGGCGGTCCGCTTCTGACCAGCGGCGATCAGAGATGAGGGGGAGACCATCCGTTCGTGGCCCCCCCTCGTGATCGCCGCCGGCCAATCAAATCATTCCTTTGCTGCTGTATGCTAAACAGCAGCAAAGGAAATGATGTCATCTCTCCTCGGCTCGGTATTTTCCGTTCCGGCGCCGAGGAGAGAAGACTTCAATGCGAGTGAAAACACACACACACAGTAGAACATGCCAGGCACACAAAACACACCCCCCCCCCCCCCCCCCCCCGTCACACTGACACCAAGCTGGTTTTTTTTTGTTTTTTTGCTGATTACTGCATGGTGTCAGTTTGTGACAGTTACTGTGTTAGGGCAGTTACTGTTAGCCCCCTTTAGGTCTAGGATACCCCCCTAACTCCCCCTAATAAAGTTTTAACCCCTTGATCACCCCGTCGCCAGTGTCACTAAGCGATCATTTTTCTGATCGCTGTATTAGTGTCACTGGTGACGCTAGTTAGGGAGGTAAATATTTAGGTTCGCCGTCAGCGTTTTATAGCGACAGGGACCCCCATATACTACCCAATAAATGTTTTAACCCCTTGATTGCCCCCTAGTTAACCCTTTCACCACTGATCACCGTATAACTGTTACGGGTGACGCTGGTTAGTTCGTTTTATTTTTTATAGTGTCAGGGCACCCTCCGTTTATTACCGAATAAAGGTTTAGCCCCCTGATCTCCCGGCGGTGATATGCGTCGCCCCAGGCAGCGTCAGATTAGCGCCAGTACCGCTAACACCCACGCACGCAGCATACGCCTCCCTTAGTGGTATAGTATCTGTACGGATCAATATCTGATCCGATCAGACCTATAATAGCGTCCCCAGCAGTTTAGGGTTCCCAAAAACGCAGTGTTAGCGGGATCAGCCCAGATACCTGCTAGCACCTGCGTTTTGCTCCTCCGCCCGGCCCAGCCCAGCCCACCCAAGTGCAGTATCGATCGATCACTGTCACTTACAAAACACTAAACGCATAACTGCAGCGTTCGCAGAGTCAGGCCTGATCCCTGCGATCGCTAACAGTTTTTTTGGTAGCATTTTGGTGAACTGGCAAGCACCAGCCCCAGACAGCGTCAGGTTAGCGCCAGTACCGCTAACACCCACGCACGCACCGTACACCTCCCTTAGTGGTATAGTATCTGATCCGATCAGATCTATACTAGCGTCCCCAGCAGTTTAGGGTTCCCAAAAACGCAGTGTTAGTGGGATCAGCCCAGATACCTGCTAGCACCTGCGTTTTGCCCCTCCGCCCGGCCCACCCAAGTGCAGTATCGATCGATCACTGTCACTTACAAAACACTAAACGCATAGCTGCAGCGTTCGCAGAGAGTCAGACCTGATCCCTGCGATCGCTAACAGTTTTTTTGGTAGCGTTTTGGTGAACTGGCAAGCACCAGTGGCCTAGTACACCCCGGTCATAGTCAAACCAGCACTGCAGTAACACTTGGTGACGTGGCGAGTCCCATAAGTGCAGTTCAAGCTGGTGAGGTGGCAAGCACAAGTAGTGTCCCGCTGCCACCAACAAGAAGACAAAACACAGGCCCGTTGTGCCCATAGTGCCCTTCCTGCTGCATTCGCCAATCCTAATTGGGAACCCACCACTTCTGCAGCGCCCGTACTTCCCCCATTCACATCCCCAACCAAATGCAGTCGGCTGCATGAGAGGCATTTTTATGTCCTCCCGAGTACCCCTACCCAGCGAACCCCCCCAAAAAAGATGTTGTGTCTGCAGCAAGCCCGGATATAGGCGTGACATCCGCTATTATTGTCCCTCCTGTCCTGACAATCCTGGTCTTTGCATTGGTGAATGTTTTGAACGCTACCATACACTAGTTGAGTATTAGCGTAGGGTACAGCATTGCACAGACTAGGACACACTTTCACAGGGTCTCCCAAGATGCCATCGCATTTTGAGAGACCCGAACCTGGAACCGGTTACAGTTACAAAAAAAAGTGTAAAAAAAAAATATATATATATATATATATATATATATATATATATATATATATATATATATATATATATATATATATATATATATATATATATATATATATATATATATATATATATATATATATATATATATATACATATATATATAATAAAAAAAGAAGAATAGTTGTCGTTTTATTGTTCTCTCTCTCTTTCTATTCTCTCTCTATTGTTCTGCTCTTTTTTACTGTATTCTATTCTGCAATGTTTTATTGTTATTATGTTTTATTATGTTTGCTTTTCAGGTATGCAATTTTTTATACTTTACTGTTTTATTGTTAACCATTTTTTTGTCTTCAGGTACGCCATTCACGACTTTGAGTGGTTATACCAGAATGATGCCTGCAGGTTTAGGTATCATCTTGGTATCATTCTTTTCAGCCAGCGGTCGGCTTTCATGTAAAAGCAATCCTAGCGGCTAATTAGTCGCCCCCCCCCCCCACCATCTTCCATGTTTTTCTCTGGCTCTCCTGTCTCAACAGGGAACCTGAGCATGCAGCCGGTGATTCAGCCAGCTGACCATAGAGCTGATCAGAGACCAGAGTGGCTCCAAACATCTCTATGGCCCAAGAAACCGGAAGCTACGAGCATTTCATGACTTAGATTTCGCCGGATGTAAACAGCGCCATTGGGAAATTGGGAAAGCATTTTATCACACCGATCTTGGTGTGGTCAGATGCTTTGAGGGCAGAGGAGAGATTTAGGGTCTAATAGACCCAGATTTTTTCAAAAAAGAATACCTGTCACCAGGGGAGTTGCTAGGTCTGCAAAAGATCTGGGGCTAGAGCCCATAGCAGCGGTCACCAACCTTTTTGCATGCCCGCAGGGGGAGGACCAGTGGTAAGCAATTTTTCACGGGCAATGGCTGGTGTTGGGGCTTCAATCATCATGGCATAATGGTTGATATGGTGTCAGGGTGATTGAAGTGCATTATTTCTATTTTTACATTCTAATATATAATGAAGTGGTTCAACTCACCATACTGCAGAATCAGTGGGAGCCCTGGGCGTGCCACTTGCCACATCTCCTGCCACCAGATGCAGCGTCTTACTTGCCACCGTCACCTGCCACTAGATGTGGATTGTCACTTGCCATGTCATGCCTCCTCCGCCTCTCTCATGCAGCCAGCCCGCCTGCCACAGCAGCCGCAACCCGCTGGTTAGGCAGGGACCCTGCAGAAAGAGACTCGGGGCTATGGGCCCCAGATTCGGGGCTATAGCCCTAATAGCCACCCCCTAGCAACGCCCCTGCCTGTCACTACCTATTGCTATCATAGGGGATATTTACATTCCCTGAGATAACAATAAAAATGATTAAAAAAAATAAAAATGAAAGGAACAGTTTAAAAATAAGATAAAAAAGCAAAAAAATAATAAAGAAAAAAAAAACGAAAAAAACACCCCTGTCCCCCCCTGCTCTCGCGCAAAGGCGAACGCAAGCAATTTTTGATTTCACTTTTCACTGCCTATCACAGTTTCAGAGGCCATGGAATGCCCAGGTGGCACAAACCCCCCCCCCCCCCCCCAAATGACCCCATTTTGGAAAGTAGACACCCCAAGCTATTTACTGAGAGGTATAGTGAGTATTTTGCAGACTTCACTTTTTGTCACAAAGTTTTGAAAATTGAAATAAGAAAAAAAAAAAGTTTTTTCTTGTCTTTCTTCATTTTCAAAAACAAATGAGAGCTGCAAAATACTTACCATGCCTCTCAGCAAATAGCTTGGGGTGTCTACTTTCCAAAATGGGGTCATTTGGGGGGGTTTTGTGCCATCTGGGCATTTTATGGCCTTCAAAACTGTGATAGGTAGTGAGGAGTAAAATCAAAAATGTACGCCCTTAGAAATCCTGAAGGCAGTGATTGGTTTTCGGGGCCCCGTACGCGGCTAGGCTCCCAAAAAGTCCCACACATGTGGTATCCCCACACTCAGGAGAAGCAGCTAAATGTATTTTGGGGTGCAATTCTACATATGCCCATGGCCTGTGTGAGCAATATATCATTTAGTGACAACTTTTTGTAATTTTTTTTTTTGTCATTATTCAATTTCCTTGGGGTGTCTACTTTCCAAAATGGGGTCATTTGTGGGTTTTTTTGTACTGCCCTGACATTTTAGCACCTCAAGAAAAGACATAGGCAGTCATAAATTAAAGGCTATGTAAATTCCAGAAAATGTACCCTAGTTTGTAGGCGCTATAACTTTTGCGCAAACCAATAAATATACACTTATTGACATTTTTTTTACCAAAGACATGTGGCCGAATACATTTTGGCCTAAATGTATGACTAAAATTGAGTTTATTGGATTTTTTTTAGAACAAAAAGTAGAAAATATCATTTTTTTCAAAATTTTCGGTCTTTTTCCGTGTATAGCGCAAAAAATAAAAACGGCAGAGGTGATCAAATACCATCAAAAGAAAGCTCTATTTGTGGGAAGAAAAGGACGCAAATTTCGTTTGGGTACAGCATTGCATGACCGCGCAATTAGCAGTTAAAGCGACGCAGTGCCAAATTGTAAAAAGTGCTCTGGTCAGGAAGGGGGTAAATCCTTCCGGGGCTGAAGTGGTTAAACGTGTTGACATGCATGCCAACAATCCCTCCCTATCCCATACCCTACCTACCATCCCTCTTCCTTCATCTATTTTCCTTCCTATCCTCTATTCTTCTCCAACCCCCTTTAGTGTTCTTTTTTTTCTCTTCTTTCGCCTTTTTCTTTAACTGAAGCAACGTTTTGGATCTTTTTTTTTTTCCTCTTTATACTTGGATTCAGATGCTCGCATAGATGGAAGCCCCTGTCCAGTTAGTTACTACATTTGCTAGCATCTCCCCCTTTGTATTTCCAGGAGCAAATATTATTGGTTTTTGTACAAGCAATGTAAACTTGCGAGCATTGGAACCTATGTCATTTTTCTCCAAGAGTGTATATTACCTGTTATATGTATACCTTTTCTCTATTTTACTTTAATAAAAATTTATTAAACAAAAAAAAAAAAATTGTCCCTGTACACATCTCTGCGTGTATTTGATCTACAACCAAAACAATAAAAAAAAGTTTTCCTGTTTTTGAGCATATTCAGACTTTTTTGCCCCCCATAGACTTCAATGCGTGCACCTGTAAACGCCTGACACATGCAGATGTGTACATTTTTACACCTGGAAGATTCTTCTCCTCCCCTAGAACCGCTCTCCTCTCGTGGACCAGGAAACAAGCGTTTAAAGCTGGATACATGTGCAAAATCACTTGGAATATGCTCTGCCCAGGTGTGAATGTAAGGACTACAGCCACAGTCCCCACATAACCTGCTCTACTACCTGAGGTAGCACTAGGGTTGCCACCTCATCTGTTTAAACCCGAACACATATGAATTACACAGGTTCTGAGGCTAATTTAATGCAGATAAGGCACCAAGTGAGTTTAATTACACCTTAATCAACCACAGAACCTGTGTAATTAATGTGTATTCAGATTTAAAGGGATGAGGTGGCAACCCTAGGTAGCACGCTGTGTAGTTAGGGTTGCCACCTGTCCAGGATTCACTCGGACAGTACGGGTTTTGAATAATTTTAAACCACGTGTCCGGTTTTCAGTCTCCCTGGAACCCGGACACATGATTCATTTAGATCGGACTGTGGCAGGAGGGGGGGGGGGGGTCGGGGGAAGGAACATAGCTAGTGCTTATCGGGCAGCAGCTGGGGGCTGAGGAAGGAACATAACTAGGTAAATCAACAGTGGGATAAAAGTTGTACAGCGGCTGAGGCTCCCGACAATTAAACTAAAGTCCCGGTCACCCTGTCTAGATCAATCCGCCGGGGTATGTAATTGCCGGGAACCGCAGCACAAAGATTACTCCCCAGGGACTATTTGATGATTTTCAGGCACAGGTGAAGTAATCCTTGTTCTGCGGTTCTAGGCAATTACATGCCCCAGCAGATTGATAGAGAAGTGGAGGTCTGGCGCTCGATATAAAGATTGCTATTGCCAGATAAGCATTAACTAGTTCTTTTCCTTCCCCAGCCTGATCAGTCTCATGTCCTGGTAACCTTGTTGTTACCTTAGGAGTGCTGCAGAGTAATCACTTGACCAGGAGGTAAAAAGTTAATGAAGAGTCACTGCCTTGCTTGTCTCTGCTGGTAAGATGAGGAGGAGGTGGATGATGGACAAAAAACAAAACTCAGGGGCTGCCTGTGTGCATCTGTGAGGATGTGAACTTGGGGGGCAGGTAGGACAAGACTGATGTCCACAGGGGCAGCCTGTGATTGTGTGTGGGCTAGTGATGGTTACCCTCTGCATTACATATTACTTACCTCTGCCATACTACTGACCTCTGCCTTCTGATTTTTTTTTTACATGCCCTGGTAAATTGTCGGGACTCTGATTTATTTGTCGGAACCACTGCATTAAGGATTACTCCACTGCTCCCTGATAAGCTTTAACTAGTCCTGCTAAGGTGCCTGAGCAACTTAGGCATCTTTTGTTACCTTAGAATGTTTTAGGGAATGTCCGGTTCACACCTATGCGAATTGGATGTGGATTTCACCGCATCAAATTCGCATGACAGTAGATTGTGCTGTGCATATTTGGCTCAGTTTCAGGGCCAAATTGAGGCAAAGATTCATCCCTGATCCGTCCCTGAAACGGGGAATGGCGAGGCACAGCATTCCTGTGCGATCCGCAGACGGTTCCAGTGTGAACCGAGCCTAAAGCCCATCTCCAGGTTCTTTTCCTCCCTGCCCATTTTTCTTAAAGTCCACCTCCAGTAATTTGCTGTACATTAGCAATTAAACTGTTCAAGGAAGGCAAAGCACTAACAGCGGATGGCTACATTTACCTTGGTGATTAGGGCTGGTGTGAATAGTAGTGTCAGGTATCACAGATTCCTGTTGCAGCTGTTAGCGGGTAGGTGCTGCAGCAGACCTCCTTCACTATAATGACATTTCAGCAGGGGCCACAGCTATTCGTGCCTCTCTGAATAACCAATGATTACCTGTGGTGATGGCTGGCGAAATGTCAATATAGTGAAGGAGGCCAGCTGCCAAACCTAGCTGCTGAAAGCCACATCAGGAACTGTTACAATTCACACCAGCCCTAATCATCAGTGTGAAAGTAGTCTAAGGCCCCTTTCACACTGATATGTTTTTCCTGCGTTTTTACTTTGCAAGTAAAACGCAAGAAAAAATGTTTCCCTTTAAATCCTATGAGACTTTTCACACCACTGCGCTGTGGGTGTGGTGCATTTTGAAAAGTCCTGCATGCTGCATCTTTGGTGCGGTGTTGAAAAACCACACCAAAAACGCAGCTTTCCGTTCAAGTTTTTGGTGGGTTTTTCAGTCACGTGTCCATTTTTCACAGGTGCAGGCAACCCATAAACGCACCAGAAACGCACAGAAAACACTTAAATACAGTAAAAATCTTGCTAGTGTGAAAGGGCCCTAAATAATCCTATTCCTTCCCTCAGCTAAGTAGATAGGGCCCAGGGAAGTTTTTGTTTTTTTTGTAATTTCTACAGACCATGAGGTTACTCAGCAATAAGGATGAGCTCTGGCGTGTTCGCACAGCCGACGTGCAGAGCCCGCCAGGAAGTCGGCACGGCTCTGTACCAATCACAGGCGGTGAGACATTTCCCGATCTCTGCAGCCGCGCATTGGGACAACGTCTCACTACCTGTGGTTAGCGCAGCCTGAGCTCATCCATAGGCCCCTTTCACACTTATACGACTTGTCCCACGATTTTCTACTGCAAAATCGTATGACAAGTCATTCTCCATGATTTTCAATGACTACCATTCATATTGGCACGACTTTAAGTCGTGCCGACTTGAAAGTAGTCCCTGCACTACTTTGGTCCAACTTCTATGAGAGTTGTACTCCATAGACCTCAATGTTAAACCCTCAAGTAGCATGCAAATCGTGCCTGAATAATATACGATTTCAGACACGATTTCAGTACGACTTTGTAAGCACAAGCCTGGCTCGCTGATCGTGAAAGGAAAACTTTTTTTTCCTTTCGCGATGAGTGACAGGCAGTGCTGACAGCTGTCTGGTATGAATCCTGAGGGGGAACGCCCCACCAAGTTTTAAATGAAAAAAACGGCGTGGGTTCCCTCCCAGGGGCATACCAGGCCCTTAGGTCTGGTATGGATCTAAGGGGAACCCCCTACGCCGAAAAATCGGCGTGGGGTCCCCCCCCCAAAATCCATACCAGACCCTTATCCGAGCACGCAGCCCGGCCGGTCAGGAATGGGGATGGGGACGAGCGAGCGCCCCCCCCCCTCCTGGACCATACCAGGCCGCATGCCCTCAACATGGGGGGGTGGGTGCTTTGGGGCATGGGGGGCACCCTGTGGGGGCCCCCCCACCCCAAAGCACCTTGTCCCCATGTTGATGAGGACAAGGGCCTCTTCCCAACAACCCTGGCCGTTGGTTGTCGGGGTCTACGGGCAGGGGGCTTATTGGAATCCCCCAGATCCCGGCCCCCCACCCTATGTGAATGAGTATGGGGTACATCGTACCCCTACCGATTCACCTAGGGAAAAAAGTGTCAATAAAAAACACAATACACAGGTTTTTAAAGTAATTTATTAGGCAGCTCCGGGGTCTTCTTCCGACTTCGGGGGTCTCTCCGGCGTCTCCACCCGGTGTCCTGATCTTCTGCCGGCTCCTCCGCTATCTTCTGCAGCTCAATTGCTAGCAGTGGCCCGGACTTCTGCCTTCTCCCTTCTTTTCTTCCAATGTTGACACGACGCTCTCTCCAGCTGCAATGGTCTCTGAGCTCTCCGCAATGGACTTATATAGGCGGTGACCCCGCCCCCTTATGAGGTCACTGTCCCGGAGCATGCTGGGACTGTGCCGTCATAAGGGGGCGTGGTCATCACCCGGTGACCATGCCCCCTAAAACGTCACAGTCCCAGCATGCCCAGGGACTGTGATGGCATAAAGGGGCGGGGTCACCGCCTATATAAGTCCGTTGCGGAGAGCTCAGAGACCATTGCAGCTGGAGAGAGCGTCGTGTCAACATCTCTGGAAGAGAAGAGGGAAGAAGACAATCCAGAAGTCCGGGGCACCGCGGGCAAAAGAGCGGCAGAATATAGCGGTGGAGCCAGCAGAAGATGCGGACACCGGGAGAAGACGCCGGAGAGACCCCTGAAGTCGGAAGAGGACCACCGAAGTCGGAAGAAGACCCCCGAAGTCGGAAGAAGACCCCCGAAGTCGGAAGAGGACCCCCGAAGTCGGAAGAGGACCCCCGAAGTCGGAAGAGGACCCCTGAAGTCGGAAGAGGACCCCCGAAGTCGGAAGAGGACCCCGGAGCTGCCTAATAAATTACTTTAAAAACCTGTGTAGTGTGTTTTTTATTGACACTTTTTTCCCTAGGTGAATGGGCAGGGGTACGATGTACCCCATAATCATTCACATAGGGTGGGGGGCCGGGATCTGGGGGCCCACTTATTAAAGGGGGCTCCCGGATTCCGATAAGCCCCCCGCCCACAGACCCCGACAACCAACGGCCAGGGTTGTCGGGAAGAGGCCCTTGTCCTCATCAACATGGGGACAAGGTGCTTTGGGGTGGGGGGGGCCCCAAAGCACCCACCCCCCATGTTGAGGATAAGGGTCTGGTATGGATTTTGGGGGGACCCCCACGCCGATTTTTCGGCGTAGGGGGTTCCCCTTACAATTCATGCCAGACCTAAGGGCCTGGTATGCCCCTGGGGAGAACCCACGCCAGTTTTTTTTATTTAAAACTTGGTGTGGAGTTCCCCCTTATGATTCATACCAACTACTGTATGTTTTCATTTGTTAATGCCAAAAATGTGGCAAAGTAGTACTGCTCCCAAATCGCGGTAAAATCGCGCGACTTTGAAGTCGTATAAGTGTGAAAGGGGCCTTACTCAGCAATGTCACAAAGTAAACATTATTAGTCATGTTCCTGTCCCCAGTTATCTACTGAATTGACAGAAAATACTGGAAAGGCTGAACAGACTTAAGCCCCATACACACCATTAGATTTATTGCAGATTTTTCTCTTCTGATTTACCAAAACCATATAATACGAGGTCAAACTATAAGACTTTCAATTTGTATGCAATCAGGCAGGCCCTTGCACTACATGGTTTTGGTAAATCTGAAGACAGAAATCTGCAGAAAATCTAATACTGTGTATGGGGCCTTAGGGCTCCTTTACACATGTGGTGCCCTCTGAAGAGCAATCCACATTTGGATTGCTCTTCAGAAAGCATTTGACAGGCAAGGAGAAGGTGTTATATTGCTTCCTCATTAAATTTGATTAAATGGGTTAAGCGAGCAGTAGTTAGGGTTGCCACCTGCCCGAGATTCACCTGGACAGTCCAGGTTTTGAATCATGTGTCCACTCAGCTACGTCTACGATCCAATGCCCTACTGACACTGCCCACTTTTAACCACTTGCCACCCACCATATAGCAAAATGACGTCGGCAAAGTTGTCAGGATATCAAGCCGCTGCACGCATCGCAGCGATTGTTGTTGCACCGCAACTCCGATCTAGGTAAAGTCTTGGACAGAGACTCTTTACCACGTGATCAGCCGTGCCCAATCACGGCTGATCACGATGTAAACAGGAAGAGCCGTTGATCGGCTTTTCCTCACTCGCGTCTGACAGATGTGAGTAGAGGAGAGCCGATCAGCTGCTCTCCTGACAGGGGGGGGGGGTCTGTGCTGATTGTTCATCAGCACAGCCCCCCCTTGGATGCATGCCCGCCCAGGACCACCAGGGATGGCCACCACACTGGACCACCAGGTATGCCACCCTAAACCATCAGGGAAATGCCAATCAGTGCCATGAAAAATGCCTGCCAGTGCCACCAGTGATGCCTATCAGTGAAATCAGTGTCAGTCATTAGTGCCCATCAATGCCACGTTTCAGTGCCACCGATAAGTACCCATCAGGGCAGCCTTTCAGTGCCAGCTATAAATGCCCATCAGTGCCGCATATCAGTGCTGCCTGCCAGTGCCATCTCACTGGTGCCGCCTTATCAGTGCCCATCAGTGAAGGAGAAAACTTACTTGTTTACAAAACAAAAACTTTTTTTTTTTTCTTCAAAAATGTCGGTCTTTTTTTATTAGTTTAGCAAAAAATAAAAAAAATGCAGAGGTGATCAAATACCACCAAAAGAAAGCTCTATTTGTGGGAACAAAATGATAAAAATTTAGTTTGAGTACAGTGTAGCATGACCGCGCAATTGTCATTTAAAAAGTGACAGCGCTGAAAATTGGCTTAGGCAGGAAGGTGCGAAAGTGCCTGGTATTGAAGTGGTTAAGGTAGGCTAAGTTCCTATATTTACAGTGACCTTTGTTTGTTTTTTTTAATCTAAGAATACTTTATGGATACAAAAATGCTTTTGTTTTATTTAACCATACCAATATAAGGCCCTGACACTGTTAATACAATTTGGACTCGCCTATTGTTCGCCATGGCACGCCGCATTACTACTCTCATTGTGACACCAAACAGGGCTCCAGGACTTTTACAATCTTATAGCGCAGGAACCTTCAAACTACGGCTCTCTAGCTGTTGCAGAACTACACATCCCATGAAGCATTGTAAAACTCTGATATTCACAGACATCACTAGGCATGATGGGAATTGTAGTTCCTCGACTACTGGAGTTTGAAGACCCCAGTTATAGTGTATACTATAAAAAAAATTGCTGTGCGACACTAAAGTAAGGTGTTCGGCTTGTAGAGAAGGTGGCAACCCTATGTGTAGTGTGTTTTCATAATACAAGTGCCCACCCCCCTCGGCTCAGTGTGCCACCTCTAAATAAACAGGAATATCTTCTAGAAAGCCCTCATACACCGCACAGAACATACAGTACATAGACATACCTGTCCTGTGAGACACACACTGCTCAGTCTCCACACCGTCACACTTCCCTCCACACAGAGTTCAGAGCGGAGAGCGAGCCTACGATTGGTGGAGAGCATGTTCCGGGGGCGGGGTTGTTGCGGGTCACTAGCATCCCACATGCCGCTTCCTGCCTGTCCTTCCTTCATGTGTTCCCAATGACCTGGTGCTTGTCTCCTCTACCGACTTCTCGTACTACACAGGGGGAGACATGGCTTGTCTGTTCAGGAGAGCAATAGCAGAGCAGGTAAGAGCTGTGTCCTATCTCTGCTACATAACCTCACACTCCTTGTGTCTGTGCACTCCATGACAGGATACTCAGGGGCACAATGCAACAGTATTGTAAAAGGAAAAGATTAGTAATGCAGTGAGACTGTCAGCTGCATGTTCTTATTTGTTACTATTATTGTAGCATCATCATCATCAGTGCTGTACAAGCTCACAGATAGATATGGGGGAGAGGAAAACTGCTAATTATGTAAAATGCACCGTGAGGTTAGAGTAACACCTATGTGATTTGCTTACCGGTGCATTTTTTTTTTTTTTAGCTTCATAACAAAAGTGTGAAGATGCATGTTTTCAACACCCTTTATATTGAATGTTTTCACCCATCACAACACACCTTATGACGCACATCCTAACAGGTAAGTTCACCTTTTCACGAAAAAATGAAAAGATGAACTAACTATAAATATCCTGACTACCCCTGTGACCCATACACAAACGCTTGGAACGCTGCTCAAAGCAATGCAAAACTTCCCCTTGCAGTGCAAAGCACGGATCGGTTGCAGACATTCAAACAAGCACTGATCCGAGCTGAAACGGATCAGAAGGTAACCTCCAGGCTGAAACGGATCAGAAGGTAACCTCCAGGCTGAAACGGACCAGAAGGTAACCTCCAGGCTGAAACGGACCAGAAGGTAACCTCCATGCTGAAACGGACCAGAAGGTAACCTCCAGGCTGAAACGGACCAGAAGGTAACCTCCAGGCTGAAACGGACCAGAAGGTAACCTCCAGGCTGAAACGGACCAGAAGGTAACCTCCAGGCTGAAACGGACCAGAAGGTAACCTCCAGGCTGAAACGGACCAGAAGGTAACCTCCAGGCTGAAACGGACCAGAAGGTAACCTCCAGGCTGAAACGGACCAGAAGGTAACCTCCAGGCTGAAACGGACCAGAAGGTAACCTCCAGGCTGAAACGGACCAGAAGGTAACCTCCAGGCTGAAACGGACCAGAAGGTAACCTCCAGGCTGAAACGGACCAGAAGGTAACCTCCAGGCTGAAACGGACCAGAAGGTAACCTCCAGGCTGAAACGGACCAGAAGGTAACCTCCAGGCTGAAACGGACCAGAAGGTAACCTCCAGGCTGAAACGGACCAGAAGGTAACCTCCAGGCTGAAACGGACCAGAAGGTAACCTCCAGGCTGAAACGGACCAGAAGGTAACCTCCAGGCTGAAACGGACCAGAAGGTAACCTCCAGGCTGAAACGGACCAGAAGGTAACCTCCAGGCTGAAACGGACCAGAAGGTAACCTCCAGGCTGAAACGGACCAGAAGGTAACCTCCAGGCTGAAACGGACCAGAAGGTAACCTCCAGGCTGAAACGGACCAGAAGGTAACCTCCAGGCTGAAACGGACCAGAAGGTAACAGCCAGGCTGAAACGGATCAGAAGGCAACCTCCAGGCTGAAACGGATCAGAAGGTAACCTCCAGGCTGAAACGGATCAGAAGGTAACAGCCGGGCTGAAACGGATCAGAAGGTAACAGCCGGGCTGAAACGGATCAGAAGGTAACAGCCGGGCTGAAACGGATCAGAAGGTAACAGCCGGGCTGAAACGGATCAGAAGGTAACAGCCGGGCTGAAACGGATCAGAAGGTAACAGCCGGGCTGAAACGGATCAGAAGGTAACAGCCGGGCTGAAACGGATCAGAAGGTAACAGCCGGGCTGAAACGGATCAGAAGGTAACAGCCGGGCTGAAACGGATCAGAAGGTGGAAACACTGCACACCAGATCCCAGTTGCTATATTGAGAGATGCAGCTTCAGCCTGAAACCCCAACTGGCTATGCTCCTTTGACATGGTTCACGGATCTATATAGTGGCTGAGTTCCAGTGTGCAGCTTTTCCAACTTCCGTCACCCCTCTGGACCCTGCTGCAAATAGAACACACCTGACCTCATCCCTATTGGCCACAATAGTGGAAAAACAAGCCCCAGTTGCTCTTCTGGCACAGTCACTTGGTTGCACTGAATAATTCAACCAAACGATTCAGCGCTGCAACATACTATCAGTCCACTTTAAGTGAAGAATACGAAAAAATATACAACCAGAAAATAAATACATTTTTAAGTGTGAGTTCACCTTTACAGAAAATCTGTAAGGCATCCTTACATTGGACCCCCTCCCCTTTTTACCACTGCCCCCCTCCTCCCCCAGTCCTGCTGCACCAGCAATGGGCTCGGGCGTGTTTGGAGCTATCCCCAGAAAGCCGTCACTGCACACCACCAATCATAGGCAGCATGTATATGTGCAGCTGCCGGTCGGGAAATGCCTCACGGCCTCTGGTTGGCAGTGTGCAGTGACAGCTTCCTGTCGGGCTCGATCCAAACACACCCGAGCCCATCATTATTGCCTGACAGTGGGGGGATCGTGGGACTGGGAGGGGGTCCAGTGTAAGGTCACCTTACAGATTTTCTGTAAAGATGAACATAGACATTGAAGCATATACCAGGGAAGCAGTCCCCTTGGACCAAGAACAGTAATGAGGCATACATGAGGGATTAGGACAGTTGAAACAGAGAAGTGTCCCCCCAAAAGGACTCAGAGATGTCAAGCCAGAGCTGCCAAATTTTTTAAAACTTCTTGGGGCAGGCCCGCCCTTTGTAGATCAACCTAAATTAAGGCAAATGAGCATTCACTGTATTGTAGAACTGTTGTATTGATGTCGAAACAGGATTTTTCCAATTCAATAAAATAAGAGCAAACAAATCAAAATGTGTCATGGGTACATGGTAGCAAGTCATTTAAAATTTCAAAATGTCCAACTTCTGGGGTGCAAGGCACTGGAAGGCGAAGGATAGTTTCAAAAAAGGAAAACAGATCATGCCACTAGGTAGACAAGAGTGGGCAAACCCTGAAAATATTGGAGAAGGTCAGCGCCCCCAAGTCTACAACGGGGACAGGTGACAGCAGACCCAAAGCCCATAACAGTCGGTGGAAATGGTGAAGATGATGGATAAACTTAAATCGTATGAGCTTATCTGCCATACTAATATCCTGAAAACAATACCATAAACCCAGGAACCAGTATAAGCCATTTGCGATGGGAGACCTGAAAGGGATTGGCCCCTGCCACTTGAGGACGGTTATAGATAGTGGTAACTAACTTAGCGATATTAGGATAAGATAGTAGCACCTCCTAGGGGTGATTCCGAGACCTCTAGGGTGGAAACCCCAAACTGTGTCCTAATAAGCATGGCAGAACAACAAATATTTAAAACAATTGTTGGCTACACCATTCAGATCTTTCAACTCCTCTAAAGAAATAAAAATATTGTTCTGAAAACTTGAGAGATATGGGTGACCCCAGGACAACCTTACCAGGAGGAGTGATCCCAGAGCACAGGGAAATTTGGTCCCGTATTTAAAATACGGTAAATCCAAAATCTGTGCTCCACACTAATCTTCTGTGAACCTAACACCCCGCAATGCGTGCCTTATATTTTAATCTACAGAAATCGGGTCAAATTGCGCCTGTCCCTTTTAAGGGAAACAATACCTTTTGGTATAACATGAAGCAGGGATCCCCTCACAGTTCCATTGAACAATATGTGCAATTCCGAAGATAGTTCCCAAAGACGAAGAAAAAAAAAAATCTATATATATATATACAAACCATAATAATCTGTAATAATCTGCAAATTTATTTGGGGGTTCTCATGATGGACACCACCGATCTGACAGTGGTCCATAGATTCTGGAAAATGACACCTAAATTTTAAGGGCCTTGGATTTTGTACACTGTGTAAATGATTCCTGTATATTCTTAACAAATCCAACTTTCACTGGAAGGTTTAGATTTCTCAGTAGCCTGATTTTGAGGTGTTTTGGCTACTTCATTTTTCATATGTATCGAACAACTGTGTTATAATTAATTAGATACCTCTTTTTCACCCCCTGAAGAAGGTTTTGATTGCAGTACTTGAAACGTGTTGGACATATTGTGTGTGCGTTTTTTGCTTTTGCAGGACAGTCTATTGGAGAAATTATAACAGACCATTGTTGTAGCCCTATCCTAGACATTGACATAATAAGTGTACAGATTGGGGTGCATACTAGGGCTCAATTTTTTTTTTTAAAGTGTAATGTTTTAGTTTTGTATTAATAGTTATAATGTAATTTTATTCATTAATGATGGAAGTACTTATTGTCTACATTTTAAATGTTCTAACTTCCTAGGGAAAACAATAGAATCTTGTATTAATTTTATTTTGAGGATGAGCAGCATTTATGCTATGTATTGTTAAATGTTCACAAATTTTTGTTTTTTGGGTTAAATATTTATATTTTCTTTCTTCTTCTTTGCAGATGTAATTTAGCTACCTGCTGACTGCTCGCAGTAAATATACTGTTAGCGGGCAGCAGGTACAGGCATGAACATGTACGTGATTGGCCTTCTGGGTTTGGTCTGCGCGTGCGCCCCCTGCTGACCTGTGCTGTGTTTGGCAGCTGATTTCAGCCAATGCCACATGTGTTTACAAAAACACAGCACTCTGTGTGATATTTACCATATTTTGTAGATGCTATAACTTTCGCACAAACCAATTAATATACACTTATTGGGATTTTTTTTACCCAAGACATATAGCAGAATACTTTTTGGCCTAAATTTATAAAGAATTGTTTTCATTTTATTTATTGGATATGTTTTATAACAGAAAGTAGTTGAAGTATTACAGTGCTGAATAGAAAAAAATGCCCTGGTCATGAAGGGGGTAAAACATTCCTGAGATCAACTGGATAAATAGTGTCATGGAAAACGGAAATTTTTAGGAAATTAGGAAAAATCATGTCAAATTAAGGTTACACTTTCTTCTTACAACCTGTAAGAGGGAAAAAATCAGCTTCAGGATTGTGATTGTGGTCAACTTACTCAACTTTTTTTTTTTTTTTTTGCAGGTTTCTCAAGTTTTAGGGTTACCACCAGAAAAACTGATCCCACACATTCATGCAATTCAAGTCCACAGAAAACAGTAGGACATCCTTTTTTTTTTTTTTTTTTCTTTGTACCTGGCTTATCTCTCTCTGGTCTAGAACTTTGGTGTATTTACAGTATCTACCCATTGTAAGCACTGTGCAGTGGGGAAAATAATTATTCAATCCCCTGCAGATTTTGTAAGTTTGCTCACTTACAATAAAATGAAGGGTCTATCATTTTTATCATAGGTGTATTTTAAATGATAGAGACAGAATATCAAACAAAAATATTTATAAATTGAGTTGCAGTTCAGTGAGTAAAATAATTAATTATTTGATCCCCAATCAAAACATGACTTAGTACTTGGTGGAGAAACACTTGTTGGCAAGTACAGAGGTAAGATGTTTCTTGTAGTTGGTTACCAGGTTCGCACACATCTCTGGAGGGATTTTGCAGATTCTCTGCAGATCTTCTCTAAATCCTTAAGGTTTCTTGGCTGTCACTTGGAAACTCGAAGTTTCAGCTTCCTCCATAAATTTTCTATAGGATTAAGGTCTGGAGACTGGCTAAGTGTTCTGGCTGAGGGACGAAGGTTCTCATCCAAGATTTTACAATACATGGCCCTGTCCATTGGCCCCTCAATACGGCATAGTCGGCCTGTACCTTTAGCAGAGAAACTGCTCCAAAGCATAATGTTTCCACCTTCGTGCTTGACTGTAGGAATGGTGTTAGGGTCATAAGCAGCATTTTTCTTCCTCCAAACATGGTGAGTCGAGTTAATGCAAAAGAGCTTAATTTTGGTCTCATCTGATCACAGCACTTTCTCCCAATCTTTCTCTGAATCATTTAGATGTTTATTGGCACACGTCAGACTTGCCTGTACAGTGAGGGGGGAGTATTAGAACCCCCTGCTGATTTTGTACGTTTGCCCACTGACAAAGAAATGATCAGTCTATAATTTTATTGGTAGGTTTATTTTAATAGTGAGAGACAGAATAACAATAAAAATATCCAGAAAACGCATTTCAAAAAAGTTATAAATTGATTTACATTTTAATAAGTGAAATAAGTATTTGATCCCCTATCAATCAGCAAGATTTCTGGCTCCCAGGTGTCTTCTATACAGGTAATGAGCTGAGATTGGGAGTACTCTCTCTCTTAAAGGGAGTGCTCCTAATCTCAGCTTGTTGCCTGTATAAGACACCTGTCCATAGAAGCAATCAATCAGATTCCAATCTCTCCACTATGGCCAAGACCAAAGAGCAGTCCATGGATGTCAGGGACAAGATTGTAGACCTACACAAGGCTGTAATGAGCTACAAGACCATCACCAAGCAGCTTGGTGAGAGGGTGACAAGTTTGTGCGATTATTTGCAAATGGAAGAAACACAAAATAACTGTAAATCTTCCTCAGTCTGAAGCTCCATGCAAGATCTCACCTTGTGGAGTTTCAATGATCATGAGAACGGTGAGGAATCAGGCCAAGAAATACACGGGAGAATATTGTCAATGATCTCAAGGAAGCTGGGACCATAGTCATCAAGAAAACAATTGGCAACACACTACGCCGTGAAGGACTGAAATCATGCAGCGCCCGCAAGGTCCCCCTGCTCAAGAAAGCACATGTACAGGCCCGTCTGAAGTCTGCTAATGAACATCTGATTAGGAGGAGAACTGGGTGAAAGTTTGTGGTCAGATGAGATGAAAATCAAGCTCTTTGGTATCAACTCAACTTGCCGTGTTTGATGGAGGAGGAATGCTGCCGATGACCTCAAGAACACCATCCCCGCCATCAAACATGCAGGTGGAAACAATATGCTTTGGGGATTTTTTCTGCTACGGGGACAGGACAACTTCACCGCATCAGAGAGGATGGGCGGGGCCATGTACCGTCAAATCTTGGGTGAGAACCTCCTTCTGTCATCCAGGGTATGAAAATGGGTCGTGGATGGGTATTCTAGCATGACAGTAACCCAAAACACATGGCCAAGGCAACAAAGGAGTGGCTCAAGAAGAAGCACATTAAGATCCTGGAGTGGCCTAGCCAGTCTCCAGACCTTAATCCCATAAAATATGTGGAGGGAGCTGTAGGTTTGAGTTACCAAACGTCAGCCTTGAAACCTTAATGACTTGGAGAGGATCTGCAAAGAGGAGTGGGACAAAATCTCTCCTGAGATGTGTGCAAACCTAATAGCCAACTACAAGAAACGTCTGACCTCTGTGATTGCCAACAAGGGTTTTGCCACCAAGTACTAAGTCATGTTTTGCGAAGGGGTCAAATACTAATTTCACTCATTAAAATGCAAATCAATTTATAACTTTTTTGAAATGCGTTTTTCTGGATATTTTTGTTGTTCTGTCTTTCACTGTTAAAATAAACCTACCATTAAAATGAGAGACTGATCATTTCTTTTTAAGTGGGAAAACATACAGAATCAGCAGGGGATCCCCCAGGGTTTTGTGCTGGGACCAATCCTATTTAATTTGTTCATAAACGACTTAGAGGATGGGTTAAACAGGTTCAATCTCTGTATTTGCGGACAATGCTAACCAGGGCAATAACTTCTCCGCAAGATGTGGAAACCTTGCAAGAAGTTCTGAACGAATTAATGGGGTGGGCAACTACATGGCAAACGAGGTTTAATATGTAAAATAATGCATTTGGGTGACAAAAATATGAATGCAATCACTGGGGGGAGAACCTCTGGGGGAATCGAGGATGGAAAATGACCTGGGGGTCCTAGTAGATGATAGGCTCAGCAATGGCATGCAATGCCAAGCTTCTGCTAACAAAGCAAACAGAATATTGGCTTGTATTAAAAAGGAGATTAACTCAAGAGATAAAACAATAATTCTCCCACTCTACAAGACTCTGGTCCAGCCTCACCTGGAGTTTGCTGTCAGGTTCTGGGCACCAGTCCTCGGGAAGGATGTACTGCAAATGGAGCGAGTACTGAGAAGGGCAACAAAGCTAAAAAAGGGACTGGAGGATATTAGTTATGAAGAAAGATTACGAGCACTGAACTTATTCTCTCTGGAGAAGAGACGCTTGAGAGGGGATATGATTTCAATTAACAAATACCATACTGGTGACCTCACAATAGGGATAAAACTATTCCGCGGAAGGGAGTTTAATAAGACATGTGGCCACTCATTAAGATTAGAAGAAAAGTGGTTTAACCTTAGACTGCGTAGAGGGTTCTTTACTGTGAGAGCGGCAAGGATGTGGAATTCCCTTCCACAGGCGGTGGTTTTCCTTCAGGGAGCATGGATAGTTTCAAAAAACTATTAGATAAGCACCTGAATGACCACAACATACAGGGATATCTGTATACAGGGATATACAATGTAATACTGACATATAATCACACACATGGGTTGGACTTGTGTCTTTTTTCAACCTTACCTACTATGTAACTATGGATCAAATACTTTTTTTTCCCTCGCTGTACATGTGCCTTCTGGAGGAGGGGGACCTTGCGGGCACTGCAGGATTTCAATCCATGGTGGCGTATTGCATTACCAATGGTTTGTTTGGTGACTGTGGTCCCAACTGCCTTGAGATCATTCACAAGCTCCTCCTGTGTAGTTGTTGCCTGATCCCTCACTTATGATCATCCTTACCCCATGAGGCGAAATCTTGCATGGAGCCCCCGACCGAGAGCGATGGATTTTGTATTTCCTCCATTTGTGAATAATCGCTGCAACAGTTGTCTAATTCTCATAAAGCTTCTTGCTAATGGTCTTGAAGCCCATTCCAGTCTTGTGCGGGTCTACAATCTCGTCCCTGACAACCTTGGACAGCTCTTTGGTCTTGACCATGATGGTGAGATTTGAATGGAAGAAAGAGATACTGTGGACAGGTGTCTTTTATACACATAATGAGTTGTCGTTAGGAGCACCTTGTTAAATTGAAATGACTAATCTGTGTACCACATGAGCACATACTGTAGCCCAGGGGTCTTCAAACTGCGGCCCTCCAGTTGTTCAGGAACTACAATTCCCATCATGCCTAGTCATGTCTGTGAATGTCAGAGTTTTACAATGCCTTATGTGTAGTTCCGCAACAGCTGGAGGGCCGTAGTTTGAGGATCCCTGCTGTAGCCAGTCTGAGAGAGACAGAATTATTGTTGGTTGGTAGGGGATCAAATACTTATTTTACTCACTGATTTGCAACTCAATTTATAGAAATTGTATCATGTGTTTTTTCTGGCTTTTTGGTTGACATTCTGTCTCTATCGTTTAAAATACACCTTTGATAACAATTACAGACCCTTCATTTCTTTGTAGGTGGGCAAACTAACAAAATCTGCAGGGGATCAAATAATTTTCATCACTGTATATACTGCAGCTAATTTTAATTTGCCTTTTGTACCTAATAATAATTTTCTACATTCTGTCTGTGTTTTGTTCTTAATAATGCCAAACTTTTTTTCTCATGTTGAAAGTATTGAAGTGTATGTTAAAGCAAATCTATTTGCTTAAAAAAAAAAAAAAAAAAGAGAGAGCTATCCCAGCAACCAACACTTATCGCTATGTCAGATGGCTGCATCTCTCAGCTGGTCACTGTCACTAGTGTGTCCATGTGGCTCGGCAGGGACATGGTAGTGACCTAGTAGCTAGCGGGTGGAACTACAGCGCGCAGCACAGAGCCATAGCTGTCCAATATACCTCCAAGTATTGAATGTTAAAAATTCTAGCAGTGCCTGTGTGTTCTGCAAGAGACTGAAAATTGGAGTAGAGTATTAATGTTCTTTTTCAGGTTGGCTGGCTTTCTTTTCTTTAGTAACTTTAAATTTTAATTTAAACACTTATTTTTTTTTTCCATTTGTACACAACAGAAAGACCTGATGTACAATAAGCAATTCATACTTTTTGTTTTAAAAATCATTTTAGAAGGTTTTCACATAAGCTTCAATTTATCTTGTCTTCTCTGAGTTTATTTTAAAGGAACGGCAAGGCTTTCAAGAACCACTGAGGATTTTGTATCTAATATTGAACGATCACACTATTTACATTAAAACAACTATAGTGTCCAGGAAGTGAGAGACTTGCATAAATGGTTTGCCTTTTTTAATTTGATCTCCAGAGACTCCCCTGATTTTCAGCTTTATGTTAATTCTGTGCCTGGAGGCCAATTTAATGCAGCATGTCAAATGGAGAACGCACAAAAGCTTGCATCTAAGGTATTGCCATGATATTTGTATAAATATTTCTTGATTGTGTAAGATTCCTTTTTACTATTCATGTCATCAGGAGTCTCTTTTTATATGGGTATTTTTGAAAAACTTCTGAGGAACGTCTGGAGAAATTAAGGGCATTCTAGGAACACTTCAGGTCTGTGTTTGTGGTTCAATGATAAGAAAGACGAAGGTAGTTGTCAAGAACGGAACCACCATTGACTAAAAAGAATTTGAAAATTTGTCTAAGGATTGCAAGATTGCAGATGATGCTGTTTGCAATGCTTTACTGCAAAACTGAAACATGCTGGTAGTGGGGAGGGGTCATCCAGGGCTGGCCTACAGTTTTTAGTTAGCAATTATTCAGTCCACCTGTAGGCAGTGGTATAACCCAAAGGTTTAAAGTGATTCTAAACGTTATATAGGAGAAAAAAAAAGGCAGACATGTTATTCTTACCTGCTCTGTGCAATGCCTTTGCACAAAGCAGCTCTGATCCTTTTTGGGTCACTTGCTGATGCTTCTGCGAATGGATATTGTCCATTCACACACAGAGCAAGTGCACCTTGCTGGATGAAGTTGGGGCTCAGGTAAGTATAAAGGGGGGGCTGAAGGGAATACCTGCACTCAGAAGGTTTTTTACCTTGATGCATAGAATGGATCAAAGTGGTTGTAAAGGCTTGTTTTTTAAAAAAAACAAAATAACATGTTATACTTACCTCCTCTGTGCAGTTGGTTTTGCACAGAGCTGCCCAGATCCTCCTCTTCTCAGGTCCCTCTTTACTGCTTCTGGCCCTTCTCTCCTATCGAGTGCCCCCACAGTCAGCAGCTTCCTATGGCAGCACTGGAGCCGAGTGACAGCTCCGTGTGTCCATTCAGACACGGAGCCCCAGCCCAGCCCCCTCTCTCCCCTTGTTAGCTGACTGACTTTGACAGTTGCCGGAGCCAATTGTGCCACTGCTGTGTCTGAGCCAATCGTAAGGAGTGTCCTGGATGGCTTAGACATTCATGGACATAGCTTGAGAGAGATGGGGCTCGGGTAAGTAAATAGGGGGTGCTGGGAAGGCTGCGAAACACAGAAGGCTTTTTTTTAGCTTAATGCATAGAATGCATTAAGCTAAAAAACCTCCTGCTTTTAGAAACCCTTTTTAAAGCGTTAGTAAGCCGCAGCCTTTTTTTTTTTTTTTTTTTTTTTTTTTTAACCTTCAAGGTAAAGGCATAATGTGCTAGTATGCATCACATACTAGCACATTATGAAATGCCTACCTTAGAACAAAGCCCTCCAGCTGCGAGCTGTCACTGCTGACAGGGTTACCATCTTCACCCAGTCTTCCTTTCAGGTTCATGTCTTTCAGCCTTCTGATTGGCCACGCCGTGATGACGTCACTCCTTTGCATGCGCCCTGGTGTCACGGACCACGGCACGGAGCTCTGAAGGGACAGCAATGTATGCCGTTCCTTCAGAGAGCATGTGCCGGAGACATCACCGGCTGCATGCAGTGTGAGTATCTCCTAAACCGTGCAGGGTTTACAGGGTTTACGTCCACTTTAATACTTTGACCCTCATTGGAATCCAAGAAAAGAAAAAATACATTTATGAGTACAAAAAAAAAAATGTTTTCACATGCTGTACCTATTTTGTGGGTCAGCAAGCCATTAAGTTTTTAATACTTTTTCAGAATATATATATATATATATATATATATTGATTAAATGGTAGCTTGTTAAACATTGTTTTGTCGGCACTGACATGTCAATTCTATGAATTTCAGCTGGCTGGAAACTCTGTTATAAGTCAAATAGGTACTGGTCGGGGATCTGTGACCTTCAGAATCAACAGAGATTTATTAACAAAGGTGAGTTTCCTGAGTGGATTAAAAATAGGAGTAAATATTTAATACAATAACTTTATTGTGTTAAAACAGAAAACGCTGATAGTTTTTGATGGTTCTGACTTTGTGGTCCTTCCACTCCTTTGTCATCTGTTACCACTGTGTATGTATCTGCAGATAAGCCTAAATAAAGACTTCTCAATGAAAATTCTAGGGCTTTGTATGTATTAAATACACTTTTAAACCAGTTGTATTTGTTTGATTTATGACATGTAATGGATGATTGGTTTAACTAATTACTTTGCGATATTTCACATTCTTAAAGCTAAGTTAAAGTGGTTGTAAAGGCTTAAGGTTTTTTTATCTTCATGCATTCTATGCGTTGAAGGTAAAAACCTTCAGTGTGCAGCTCCCCCCTCAACCCCTCACACAATATTTGCCTAAGCCTGATCTCGATCCAGCGATGTGCACGAGACCAGAGGCTCCCCTAGGTCTGTCCCTCCTGGTTGGCTCCCGCTGCTGTCAATCGCAGCAAGTGAAACAGGAGCGGGCATGGGGCTGAGTCTTATGGACGCAGAGAGCCAGCATGGGAAGTGAGCACACACGAATGCCCCCCACAGCAAGCAGCTTGCTATTGGGGGCACTCAGCAAGAGGGAGGGGCCAAGAACACCAGCTGGGGACACGAGAAGAGGAGGATCAGGGCTGCTCTGTGCAACACCACTTCACAAAGCAGGTAAGTATGACATGTTTATTGTGGGTTTTTTTTTTTTTTATAAAAATGTTTCCTTTACAATCACTTCAGGGAAATAAGCCCTGAGGAAAATTAATACACTGGCAACTAGGGGTGCAACGGATCGTCATCGATCCGTGATCCGATCCGCGAAGGTTGATCCGTACGGGACACCCGCGATCCGTGGCTTCGGCCTAGCTCCGGAGCGGCGGCCATCTTGATACACCCGGTGGCCGTTTAGCACGTGATCGCTCCGTCATATGACGGAGCGATCACTTGTAACAAACCGGCGTCATGTCATGACGCCGGTTCCTCTCTCCCCTCTGTGTACTGATCTGTACAGTGGAGGGGAGAGATCGGATGGCAGCAGTGCCAATACTCTGCAATGCCCTGCCAATACTCTGCAATGCCCTGCTGCAATGCCCTGCCAATACTCTGCAATGCCCTGCCAATACTCTGCAATGCCCTGCCAATACTCTGCAATACCCTGCTGCAATACCCTGCTGCAATGCCCTGACAATACTCTGCCATGCCCTGCCAATACTCTGCCATGCCCTGCCAATACTCTGCCATGCCCTGCCAATACTCTGCCATGCCCTGCCAATACTCTGCCATACTCTGCCATACCCTGCCAATACCCTGCCAATATACCCGCCAATACTCTGCCACACCCTGCCAATACTCTGCCACACCCTGCCAATAGGGAGATTGTGGATATTACAGGGGGGGGGAGATTTTTTTTTTTGTTGATCCGAAAATGATCCGAACCGTGACTCCTGATCCGAGGAACGGTCCGAACCGTGAGTTTTTTGATCCGTTGCACCCCTACTGGCAACATCACCTGCTTCCTTCTGTCTCAGTGGTCTCTCCACGTCAAGACAGAGAAATTACCACATGTGAAGTAGCAATTATATGTTCACTAGTGTCACACAACATGCTATGGCAATGGAGTGCTTGTGTCTTTCTAACATGCTGGCGACACCATTTGTGTTTTGCACTTCCATGTTATGAGACTCTAGAATGTGAACACTTGTCTACCTTATTAGTAGAAAGTACAAAGAAGTAAAGGTCTGACGCTTGTACGTATCTGTGTAAAAGGTTTTCCAGTGAGCCCTAGGTTTGTCATGGTTTTACTTTTACTTTTAGACCCCTATTTAAATATTGTAGTTAAAACATCGGTGTAAAAGCTTTGAAAATAACAATAGATCTTGCAATTTGTAATCCTTTTATTTTAATTACAAATATTTCTTAGACTATTTTGAGAAAAATAAACCAAGATGGCTCCTCATATGGAATGAATTCTGAGCTTCTGTCTAACACCCCTAGGGGTCTCACCCTTGTGGAATACAGGTACATTTATTGAAAATACTTATTTTTTATTCCATGGATTTTTTATTTGCTGTAAACACTCCTATGCATTAAAGCTGCACGATTCTGGATAAAATCAGAATCCTGATTATTTTATTTTTTTTGGCTTAGAATAAAGATCACGATTCTCGGTGTAACATCTTTCAAATTTGTATAAAAAATGGAGCTAACTTTACTATGTTTGGTTTTTTTTGTTTGTTTGTTTGTTTTTATTCTCCAGGGTCTCTGCTGAAAAACATATAATGTTTGGGGGTTCTAAGTAATTTTCTAGCAAAAAATACTGATTTTAACTTGTAAGCAACAAATGTCAGAAAAAGGCTTAGTCTTTAAGTGGTTAAACTGCCCTCATTTGCAGACTGAATTTCATCCCTTTTGATCTAAAGGAACCAAATGATACAATGTTTCTTTTTATCCATCAGCGCTGTGATAAACTGTGCTGGCTGCCTTTTTTTTGACAGCTGTGTGCAGAGAATGGCAATTTTTTTAACGATTAATCGTGCAGCTCTACTATACATTCAGTATGCACAACACATGACAACAATTTCCGTTTTAAAATTACTCCTATTCTCCTCGATAGTGCAACAGTGTTTAAAACGGTCCAGATGTTGGGCATTTAAAAAAAATTAGCTTGAAAAATGTCATTTTATGTGATCTCAGTGTCATATACTGTATATTCTTATTACACTTTCTCTTGACACAACTAAAGATGCTCTGTGAGTAGAAAGCACAAATATGTCAATATTTTCTTTTTGAAAAGTCCTCACACTCAGCTGTCTAAAGTGAGCCATGAGCTGCCACTGTGGATTTTATTTTTATTTTTTTTTACACACGCAGACTTATCTGTCATCTGGATTTTTGCGCCATGTGACAGCAAGACTTTTCAGGTGTGACTGGCTTAATGCTAGCTCTAGGTCAGTGATTACTAGGTAGGGAAGGTAGACAACAAAAACTCTTCCAATCTGCCCAAAACTTAAAAAAAAAAAAGTTTTGTCTATTGTAAAATAATAAAAAAAAAAAAAATCCAACAGCTTGAATACCATGTGTTCACAATGTGAGTGTTATGGGATACATCACAGTAAGTTGTCTTTTTTTGCTTACATTTGCAGTTCACCCAATATTGCCAAAAAATTTCATGTTGGACACTTGCGTTCCACAATAATTGGTGAGAAACACTTTTGTTTAATTTACTATCAAAATTGTGTTGATTTGAGATGGCTTGGCTTTCTTATAAATCTATCATTTCCCAGCTCTGCACTTTCTTCATCCTCTTCTACACCAAATGAAGAATGTCTGAACCTTAATAGGTTTTTTTCTGTTTCCAGGAAACTTTATTGCTAATCTGAAGGAGGCAGTTGGTTGTAAAGTTGTAAGAATGAATTACCTGGGTGACTGGGGCTTTCAGTTTGGTGAGTGTTACTTGTATTGTTTTTGTTTTTAAATGCTTTAATCAATATCCAATACATCCACATAAATCCAATTCAAAATCATTCCCACTGACCCGCCCACCCTAATAACAGAAAAAAAAAGAGAATACCCCTATGCCTCCACCTCCCCCAAAATATGCCTTATCTTTTAATACCAATCTCAAGGTCTGGGCCACTCCCTGTGGTCCCCAGTGGTCCAACCTCATTCCCCATTCTATCAACAGTCTCAAACCTCCAGCATATCCATATATCCCCTAGAATTCAACCACTTCCCCCAGATAGCATAATACTTCTCTAGGGAGTCCTCCCCTGTATACATTGTTTCTTCAATGGATCTTACCCAATCAATCTTTACAACCCATTCACACATACTTGGGATATCTGGTGTTTGCCAGTATCTCGATATCAGACTTTTAGCCACATTTAATAAATGTGCAACTTGAGTATTCCTGTATTGAGCTACCGTTTTTCCGTATCATGGAACAGACAGCACCATGGTTCTGCTTGTATGTGTTCTCCTGTAATTTGATAAATGTGCCTTAATAATCCCCTCCCAGTAGGACTGCATCTTTTATGCATTCCTACCACAGATGCGTAAAGGTTCCCAGGGCATTTCACCCCCTCCAGCACATTGGGGGCGTGTCTGCTCATAACATTTGCGCTCTCTGCGGGACAACGTACCAACTAGCAAGAAGCTTAAAACACATTTCTATTGTTTTAGCATCAATCGATGAAAAGCCATTCTCAGGACCCTCCTCCTTTTTTTTTTTTTTTTTTTTCCTCATCTTGGATGGGCCCTAGTTCCTGTTCCTATTTACCTAGATATGGCGGGTATACAGGTTCTACTTCATTCACCAGTATCTTATATATTTTGGGTATAATTTGCTTTGTGCATAAGGGGAAACTGATGGGTTTATCTATTGATCTCAAATTCTCTTTTCCCCGTAGCGGCTGTGGTAGTGACTGTAAAAAGTGTGATAATTGTGTGTACCTCCACCTATTTAGTGGCATACTTCCCTATTTTTGTCTTTAATTCAAAAAACTTGCAAATTCTATTCCTTCATCACATCCTGTACCTGTATAACCTCTTCCCTTTTTTTTTTTTTTTTGCCCATTTAACAAAATACAAGTATTCTTCTTTCACTTGTTTAAAGTAATTTGTGTCATTTAGTGAAATAAAGGGTCCAGTATATTCCCACTTATATAGCCTACAAAGGCCATCCCATACCCTAAAAGTGTTTCTAGTCATTGAGTCTCTGCTTTTGGCTAATTCTCAAAAACCCTGTGGAATCCATACCATCTTGCCTAAATCAATCTTACATTGTGCTAGTTCAATCTCCACCCAACTTTTAACTTCTCGATTGTGCATCCAATCCGTTAACTGTGAAATAATGATTGCCTGGTGTAATACTTTTTAAAATCGGGTACTGCTAGTCCCCCATTTTTCTTCCCCTTCGCTAACACGGCATGGGAGATCCTTGGTCGTTTGTGCCCAAATATATTTTAATACGATCTCAATTTCCTAATGTATTCCTGGGGTACAGCAATTGGCATCATTGGCTTAGGCAAAATATTCATTTTTAACGCATTTATTCTCCCTAGCCATGAGAGGGGTCTGTGTCTCAAAACTCAGTTACTCCTTAATCTTATTTAGGATTCGGATATAGTTAACCTTAAACAGGGTCATTGGGGATGCTGTTAACTTAACTCCAAGGTATCCTAGTTCCTCCCTACACAATAGAAAGGGGAATTTAGGTTGTATTGCTTGCTGTTCTTTCTAGTTGTCATATTCAGAATCTCAGGCTTAACTGTGTTTATCTTAAAGTTTCAGATCTTCCCGTACTGGTCCAGCTCCTAGGATCGGAAATGTAAACGAGTACGTCGCCTGCATACCACTTTATACTCCTCGTCCCCTATTCTCATCCCTCTAATGTCTGCATTTTTACGAATCGCAGCCAGCAGGGGTTCCAAGGCTATTACAAATAGCATTGGAGAGAGGGGGCATCCCTGCCTGGTACCATTAAATATTCAAAAGTGGGGGATAGTTCTACATTTACTCTTATTTTTGCCGTTGGATGATGGCAAAATGCAGAAATCCATGGCGTCATCCTGTTACCAATACCTACATGTTTCAAGGTATCTAACATGAAACTCCAGTCTACTCTGTTGAAGGCCTTTTCGGCATCTATAGACAGAAGTACGACTGGAGCCTCTCTCTTTTAGCTCATGGATCACAAATAGTAATTTGAGGCAGTTATCCCTCCCCTCCTGTCCCACCACAAATCCTACCTGATCATTATGGATCCATCTTGGCAGTAATGATTTTAATCTTTTTTTCTATTATTTTGGCAAATATCTGTATTTAACATTAATATTGGTGTCTATAGCTCGTAGGGGTCGCAGGGTCCTTTCCCTCCTTTTAAAATAAGAGTTTTCTGTAGGCCAGCAGTGACTCCTCCCACAGATTTGCCCCCTTTCCAAGTTTGTTCAGATATTCACATAATTTGGGAGCTAATAGTTTTTGAAACCTTTTATAATACACTATCGAGTACCCATCCGGTCCTGGGCTCTTCCCCAGTGCTATGTTTTTAATTGCCCGTATCACTTCCTTGTGTGATTGGGTCCTCAAGTTGTTTTTTTTTTTTTTTTTTTATATAATCTTTATTTATCAACATTTTAGTAGAAAAATACACACATTTTAGAAATGCAGGATAGAACACACATATAATTTGTCTATACATCTGCTAGTGCAAATAAGAATTTCGGACCTACGGCGGCGGCCCTATCTGTAATCTACAGTACACATCCTGAATCAGGATGGACATGCGGCGTCGTGTTGGTTGAGCCAACCTTGGCCGCATTCAAAGTGCTCAATGATCAGGAGAGCCAGTGGGCGAGCCCTCCCTGTCAACGGCTCGAACCGAGGGGGGTAAATACCTCCAACAACCTCATCCGTCTCGCCGTGTCCAGGAAGGGCACACCCTTCCCGTCCACCTCCCAGTGGGGGGTCTGTGCTCCCCTTTGTTGTCAGCCGCCGCCCATGTCCAGGTAGTGCAACATCTGTATCTTATGACCGCAGCCTGATAATAGGCAACTGGTATGCAGTCCAAGAAGTAAAATTAGAAGGTAGAGAAGGATAAGAAGTAGTTAGAGTCAGAGGGGGAACAAGTATGAAAGGATGGGGAGGTGGGGAAAGGGTAAGAAGGGGGGGGGAGTGGTGTGGAGCATACCTCAGAGTCTGAGAAGGTCCTGTAGATCTGCGCCGGGCGAGTTCTGCCATCGGTTGGTTATCATCCTGGAGGGAGTCTATGAAAAATGTCTATCAGTGGGCCCTGTTACTATTGCCCAGGCGGGATCTCAGGGTTGGTTCTGCTAATTCCAGCAGGGCCAGATCTAGGCTTGAGGGTATGAGATTCGGGTCGAACATAAAGTCTCTCCAAGGTCCCCATATGGCCTCAAAGCGTTCCAATTTTCCTTTACAGGATGCTATCCAGTGTTCAGCTTCTCTAATATCATTGACTTTTTTAATCCAGTCATCTCTAGAAGGTACCCTGGATTGTTTCCAATAAATTGGAAGGAGGCGTCGAGCTGCGTTTTAAGAGGTGTGGTAGTATGCATTTTCTGTATCTACTAATCGGCATCTGAGGGACATGCAGGAGAAAGTAGACTGGGTTCAAAGGAAGATCCAAGTCTAGAATTTCTTTTATTAGGGATTTGACATCTGCCCAGTATGGCTGTATCAGAGGACATTCCCACCAAATGTGGAGGAGCGTGCCTCTCTGTCCACATCCCCTCCAGCACTGGTCTGATACCGAGGGGTAGATACAAGCTAAATCAGTTGGTACTCTGTACCAGCGCGACAGGAGCTTGTAATTTTGTTTCTTGGGTTCTGGATTCAATAGAGCTTGAGTGGGTGAGCTGATAAAGGTGTGTTAGTTGGGATGTGGAGAAGTCTAGTTGTAAGTCTCTCTCCCATGTCCGTATGTAGGTCGGTCTGAGATTGTCATTAGCACTGTTTAATAAGCGATACATTTCAGATATTAAATGTGGGATCGGGTCGTCCTCTACAAAAAGTTGCTCGAAAGGAGTAAGAGTGGAAATATCCCTTATGGATTGTCCGTGAGTTTCGAAAAAGTGGTGGAGCTGTCTGTAGCGCCAGAAGTTTATTTTGGATCCCTTGTGTCTACTTTGTAGGTATTCGAAACTCATCAGCTTACCGTTGCTCATCAGTTTCCCACAGCTGGCATTACCATCATCCACCCACGGGGCGAAAAAGGCCATTTGCTCACCTGGCAAGAACCAAAGAAATCCCCCTAACGGGGCTAGTGGAGACATGGGCGGTGATAGGTTTAAGATCGAGTTTAGTTTGTCCCAAGTGGAGAGGGTGTGTCTCGTCAGTGGGGAAGTTGAGTCTGAGAGCCCGCGGTATTCATTTGGTAGCCAGGGAGCAAAGGCCAGATTCCTGCCAGCTAGCCATTTCTCAAGAGAGACCCAAATTTTTGATTGGGTGTGGAAGCGCCAGTTGAGGATCCTCTGAAGGGCAATTGCTTTGTGATATTTCAATATGTCTGGGATCCCAAGGCCACCTGCTAGTTTTGGGCGTTTTAATGTCCTCATGGCTATTCTAGGGTTACGTGCATTCCACACAAATCCCGTTATGATGCTATTAATCTGGGAAAAGAATTTGGTAGGCAGTGGGATTGGTATCATTTGAAGAAAGAAGAGTACACGAGGTAGAACATTCATTTTTATGATATTAATACGGCCTATCCAAGTGAACGCAGTCTTGGTCCAGAGGGAGAGATCTTTTTTAATTGAATGAAGTAGGGGGGGGAAATTTGCATCATATAAGGAATCAAAGCTGTCTGTCAATTGAATCCCTAAGTATCGGATGGAGGATTTAGCCCAGGTGAAGGGAAAGGAGGCTTGTAGGTTACTCATCATTGCAGGGGTTAAGAGAATAGGTAAAATTTCAGATTTGGAGTAATTAATTTTGAAATTTGAGAGTGATCCGAATAATTTCAGTTCCTTCATCAGGACTGGCAATGATAACAAGGGTTCTGAGAGGTGGAATAACACATCATCAGCGTAGGCGGATAGTTTGTGTTCAGTGTTTCCTACTCGTAGACTCCTTATGTCTGCATTCGCCCTGACCGTGCATAGTAATGGTTCAAGGACTAGAGCGAAGAGAAGGGGGGACAGGGGGCACCCTTGTCTCGTGCCATTCCTAATCGGGAACCTAGAGGAAAGCACTCCATTCACCTTGACCTGTGCACAGGGAGTAGAGTAGAGCGCCAGGATAGAGGTCAACATGCGTGTTTTAAGCCCTAGTGTCTCCAACACCGCTTTGAGGTACGACCAGTTGACCCGGTCGAAGGCCTTTTCAGCGTCCGTGGAGAGAATGATGTAAGGTTTGGAGTCAGGGTTTGATCGGGCCCAGTGGATGAGTTGTATGGCCCTAATGGAGTTGTCCCTCGCCTCCCTCCCCTTAATAAACCCAGTTTGGTCGGGGTGGATGATATTGGGCAGGAGATTCCCGATCCTATTCGCTAAAATCTTGGCTAGTATCTTAACGTCCACGTTAAGGAGGGAGATCGGGCGGTAGCTTTGGGGGAGCGTCGGGTCTTTACCGTCTTTTGGCAACACTGTGATGTGAGCCAGGAGTGCCTCAGAAGGCATGGGGCCCCTTCCGCTATGGAATTAAAGTAAGCGCACATGTGGGGTTTAAGGAGGGGTAGGAAGGTTTTGTAGTACAATCCCGAGTATCCGTCCGGTCCCGGGCTTTTTCCTGTAGGGAGGGACTTCACTATCAGTTCAATCTCCCCAGGGGAGATCGGAAGTTCAAGGTCAGTACACTGGTCTGCACTCAATGTTGGAGCGCCAGCAGCAGCCAAGTAGTCTCGTATGGCTGTGGACTTGGATTGCTGTGTTTCTGGGGGGTTGTCAAGATGTAAATTGTATAGGTGTGTGTAGTAATCTTGAAACCCTGAGGCAATTTTGGAGGACCGAGCTGATACCTCCCCAGAAGGGGAACATAATTTTTGTATGTAAGTCTGCGCGTGCTTCTTACGAATGGCTCTAGCAAGCATACGACCACATTTGTTGCCGTGTTCGTAATATTTGTGTGATACTCGCCTGGCTTGCCTACGAGTCTGCCGATCCAGCAGGCGCAAAAACAAATCTCTTAGCTCAGTTAGCCTCTGCAATGCCTCAGGGCCTCCATTTCGTTTATGTTTGAGTTCCGCGTCTTGTAGGGCGGCCAACACTCTTTCAAAGTCTGCCTGAAGTATCTTTTTAAGTCTAGCCCCTTGTGATATTATCTCTCCTCTGATCACTGCCTTGTGGCCCTCCCACACTACGCCCATGCTGATATCATCCGTCACATTTTCATTAAAATAATTTGAGATGGTCTCAGATACCTTGGCTACTGCCACTGTATCGTCCAACAAATTTTCATTCAGCCTCCACGTCCAGGTCCCTCGGGAACCTGAAGGGAGTGTTAGGGTCACCCCCACTGGTGCGTGATCAGATAGAGTGATGTTCCCAATGAACGCGGACTGCATGAGCTCTAGTGTTGGGCGGTCCACATAGACGTGGTCTATGCGGGTGTATACATCATGTACTGCCGAGTGATAGCTGAAGTCTCTCTCCTTTGGATGGAGGACCCTCCAGCTATCAAGCAGCAAGTTGGACTGAAATGACTTTCGGAAGTGTTTTAGGAAAGCATAAGAGTGTGAGTGTCTAGAGCTGGAGGTATCTAACAGGGGGTCCGGGCTAACGTTGAAGTCCCCTCCCAAAATAACATAGCCTTCTTTAAAGTCTGCTAGTAGGTCTAGAGTATTGTCGATGAAAGTAATTTGATTAGAATTGGGCGCATATAACGAGGCGAAAGTATATTTTCGTCCCGCTATGGTTCCTTTCAAAAATACATAACGGCCTAGTGGGTCTATTTTGCTGTCCGAGAGCTGGAAGGGGCAATTCCTGTGAATAGCAATCGTGGTGCCTTTAGATTTAGCTGTGGGGGAGGTGCTATGGAACCATTGGCTAAATAAATGGGTAGGTAATCTAGGCAGGGAGTGATGAGTAAAGTGGGTTTCCTGTAGGAAAACCACGTGAGCTTTTAACTTCTTAAGTTCCCACCAAAGTTTGTTTCTTTTCCCCGGGGAGCATAGGCCTCTTATGTTGTATGATATTACCTTAATAGTAGACATGTCTGAATAAGTGGTAGGGAGGATGTCGGATGGACTCGCTCGCCCGGCGCAGCATCTGAAGTCCTTGGTTGCTCCTAGAAAGGAAGGAAAGAGGGGAACAGAACGGTGGGGGGGAGGAAAGTGAATAGAAAAATGAACAGAGAAAACAAACTGTTAAAATAACGTAAACAATACGACAAGACATTCTCAAAGTCTGTAAATAGAATATCTATAGGTGGGAGGTCCCCCTCGGAAGGAAGGGGGCCTCAGACCTTACCTATTGCCCCAACTAGGGACTGTACCCAATATAGGGTGGCCTACGTGGGGGAACTTGGGCCCAAACACAGGGTGGAGAGCGGTGCCCCGTCTCCACACACCGCGTCTTAAAAGGTGTTTGGGGTTGGAGGTGGGGAGAAACTACTGTGTTAAATTTTTGGGGTTCACATTTTCCCACCCAGTACCAGAACATCAGAGAATACATATATGAGGAAAAATTATTATTTACTACTAGTCATAACTCTTGAGTGATCTGCAATCACAGCCAACTGGATCTCAGCTAAAAGCGTTAAGGCTGATATTGGGGGGCCTAATCTCTACAGGAGAGAAAAGAGGGGGGGGGCCTTTTCTTAACTACTGGGGAAGTCTATGACCACTGTAAGAGTCCGGGGGGACTATTCCCTCAGTCACGGGTAACTGAGGAGCCATGGAGAGTATCTTGATGCTGAAGCTGTCTGTCCCTTCTGCGGTTCCTACGGGTAGTAGTTGACCATGGTGTTGGGACCTGGATCCCAGGAACGCCAGATGAAATTCTCCAATCCGGAAAGTCCACTGCGTCTAGGCCCAGAGAGGACAGGAACTGAGGGAGATCATCCTTGTTGCGGAGTGTGACTTGTCTTCCATCTTTAGTCGCCTGCAGAAAAAAGGGGAACCCCCAGCGGTAAGGAAGGCCAGCATCTTGGATCGCCGTCAAGAGGGGCTTCAGGGCTCTGCGCTGCATGAGGGTGCGTCTAGATATGTCCTGATAAAAGAATAAACGTGCACCATCGAAATCATAGTAGGGTTTGTTGCGCATTTTTTGCATGATGCTGTCTTTTAAAGTGAATTTGTGGAGTTTGCAGATTACATCCCTGGGGTTGTCCACTTCTGGGGAGGGGGGTCTTAGTGCCCTGTGAGCTCGGTCAATTTCTATCGGAGCCGTGGCCGGAAGGCCCAATATGTCTCTGAATATATCTGTCAGCGTGGGGATAATATCCCTTGGGGCTGTGGCTTCTGGGAAACCCCGAATCCTAATGTTCGCTCTTCTGCTGCGATTTTCTGCATCATCCAGCTGACATAATAGGGTTTCAATCTGCTGGCCTTGCTGCTGACATTTAGATTGCAGTAGAGCAATAGTGGGGAGAACCTCCTCTAGCTTCTCTTCTAATGCTTCTACCCTGTTACCCAGGTGGGAAGTGTCAGCTTTTAGTTGGGCAATGTCCTCTGTGAAAGCTTTCTCTACCCTGCTTGTAAAACGTTCAAGGTCCTCCTTAGTGGGTAAAGACATAATATGGCGCTTGATATCCTCTTCACAGAGGTAGTCAGATAGTTCAGAGCGGCCATCTAAAGAGGCAGGGGAGGCACAGGGGGCTGAATCACTCACCGACCCTGGGGATGGCACCGGAGATGCTGCTGAGGCTGAAGCTGTCCCTTTCAGGGTTCGGGTTGAGGCCGTTGCTGGCTGAGAGGATTTTGTGGCTTTCTGGGCCTTCCCGGTCGGCGCCATCTTGGAGGCTTCCGGGCCTAGTCCTCGGGTCCCAGAAAAGTATAAATCCAGCTGTCCCTGCCGCGATCTGTCGGTCCTGGTCGGTTGGGAGCTCTGCCGAGATCGTTGTGACATGGGGGGATCTTGTAAAAGTGAGTATCCCCCTATGTAAAGCTGATATTGTGCTGCGGTGTAGCGGAGCTGAGGCAAAGCACGTCCTCACTCCTCCATGTCCAGGACACGCCCCCCTCAGGTTGTTTTAAATAATCTTTAAGCACCATTGGGAGGTCTAGTCCCTGAAGGTAGTCCTGTATCGCAAAACCATCCTTACTCCTCTCCTTCCTTCCTCTTTCTGTCTAACATTATAGAGCTGACTCTAATATGAATGGTATACACCGGCAATCTCTGGAGATGATGACTGCACTATTTCCTCTTTTTTTAACTTTTGGGGTGTAGGATGCGTTTTTTGTTTTTTTTCCTCACTGCTTTTGCCAGCCATTTTCCCCGTTTGTTCCCCCATTGATGCCTGTACTTTGAGACTATATAATATGCGCGTTTTGTCTCTTGTTTTAAGAGTGCTGCTAACTCTTCTTTTTTTTCTCAATTAGCTCCTGCTTCTCCAGGATGCCTTTTAGGCCTACTCTGTTGCTCCAACTCCTGAATCTCCCCATAAAGGGAATTCATCCCTATATTATTTTTTTTTCCCTTTTCTTTTGTGTTCCTAAACTCATTAGTATCCCCCTTTTTTATATAGGCCTTATGAGATTCCCATAAAATGGACCGCGGGATTTCTGGTGTATCGTTAATGGAAAAGAACTCTTTGAGCTCCTGTTCCATCTTTTCAATTACCTTAGGGTCCTGTATGCGAGAGTCATTCAATTTCCAAGCAGCTTGTTTAGGTACCTCTGGCTGAACTTCTTGCTGGATCACTACTGGAGCATGATCGGAAAGTTTTAATTACCGCGTCCTTATAAGAGGCTAACAATTGATGTCCTATTAGGATGTAGTCTATCCTTGAGTATGATTTATAAATTGGGGAATAATAGGTATAGTCCCTAACCTCAGGCTGCCTTATCCTCCAGGAATCCACTAACTGATATTCCACTAATAGTCTCTTTAATTTGCTCTGCCTTTGTGTTGTAAAGCGGATAGACCTTTCTGAGATATCCATTCCTGGGTCCATACACATATTGAAATCCCCTGCTACAATAAGTTTTCCTTCTTTAAATGCCATCAACCTTTTCAGAATTTTCTTCAAGAACTTATTTGGTTCCCTATTCGGGGAATAGATGTTTGCAATAGTACATTCCATAATAAATATTGTACCTTTTAATAAACAAAAACCTCCCCTCGGGTTGCCACCTGCTTCTTTATTACACAAACAGAACTGACAAATCCAATTACCGTATATACTCGAGTATAAGTCGTCCCGAGTATAAGTCGAGGCCCCTAATTTACCACAAAAAACTGGGAAAAATTTATTGACCCGAGTATAAGTCGAGGGTGAGAAATGGCAGAGGGTCAACATCTGCAGCTGCATGCCTCCCTGTGTCCTGTGCAGCCTACCTGTACCCTGTGCATGTGTCCTGTACATGTGTGTGTCCTGTACATGTGTGTCCTGTATATGTCCTGTGTCCTGTACATGTCCTGTGTTCTGTACATGTCCTGTGTGCATGTGCAGCCTACCTGTGCCCTGTGTGCATGTGTCCTGTGTGCATGTGCAGCCTACCTGTGTCCTGTGCAGCCTCCCTGTGGCGATCTCCATCCTCCCTGTGGCGATCTCCATCCTCAAACGGCGGCCGGCGTGTGATGATAGTGTTCGGCGGCCATTCCACAGTTCAAAAGCCACGCCTCCTCCTCGTCTGTGATAGGCTGACCACTGACTGCCTATCACGGACATTCTCTCATTCTCATACCACGGACGAGGATGAGAGAATGTCCGTGATAGGCTGTACACTGACAGCTGTTCAGCCTATCACAGATGAGCAGGAGGCGCGGCTTTTGAAAGCTGCAATAGCTGGCGAACAGTATCATTACACGCCGGCCGCCGTCTGCCTGCATGACACGCTGATCATGCAGACAGACGGTAGGGACTCAAGTATAAGTCGAAGGGACACTTTCAGCCCAAAAAAAAGGGCTGAAAAATTCGACTTATACTCGAGTATATACGGTACTACTCCCAGGAAGCGGCTTGACGTTGAGTCCCCATTAAACCACATCGGGAAAAGATGAGATACACCTATTGAATAATGTGTTATGTTTAAAGTAGCTTACCACTTGAAAGGACTACAGACATTTGTGTGTTCTAACATAAGAGAGGTTTCCAATGTGTAGTCAAAAAAAAGAAAAACCCTTTCAGTTTTCAAGTGTCAGTGGCAGAAAATTTTATCCATCCTCACGCAGCAGACTCTCTGGCTCACTTCAATATCCTCCAGATAATCGGGTAAGCTCCAGGACTGCTCTTGGGATCTGGGGAATCCTGAGAAATACCGACAAGAAGCAAGAAGGGCCCGCCACACTTGTGCATTACCCAAATTACCATTTATTGAACTATTATACACAAGTAATTATACTCCTAAACCACTTTTAGTGGTAAGCTGGTAAGGTATACGGGCCCTACAGCTATCTGATTGTTGGCTTTAGCCTTGTCCCCCTCCCACACGAGTTGCCATACTATTATTTGTAAAGGACACCTACAGTATCTCAATGATGCGGCTATAGTAGAGCTCATAAGTATAGAGGCCAGAGCTTGTGACTAAGAAGCTGGTTGGTACGTGGAGGTGTCAGGCATTTATTGCCACAAGGACCGTAGATAGTAATTTAAACACATTAAAGCAAAACTATCTTCACAGTAAAATGTACCACTCCTTTATGTGGACCTATAATCAAATTTAAAAACCTATAGCTATGTTAACAGTTTGAAGAACTGATAAAGAATAATGGAGGGTCTCAAATACTTCCTGTTAAAGAATACACTGCAGCAGACTCTTTACTACTGTCCATATATGTAAAGGCTAGGTACTTTCTTGGATGATCTTGTCTTTGATCCTCTGCCTAGTAAATAGCACAGAACTAAGTGAATTGCACCTTTACACCTCAAAATACATTGCTGCAACTGAGTATTGTTCACTGTAGTTTTTACACATAGATGTGAGATAAACCTAAACTAGCATAAATATTTGAATTGCAGTCCATATAGCACACTGTAACGAGATACAAATCATATACTGTGTAGGCAACTAAATATCGTAACCAAATAACACTACACAGGCTAGCTCTTAAACCAAAAACTAATTGCAATACAAGAGAGAGAGAATGGTATGATTGCCACTATAATCCAATTGAAAAAATATTACTATCAAACAAACATTTTTGACTGTGCCTTCCAATCAAACTACACATGGGTACAGGCAACATAGCAAGAAAATCCTAAAGGCTAAAAACATATGTAGTGCTTACCTTTGAACGGACGCTCAGAATATGCCCAGGTCTCCAATGTAGTAAAGAGACTACCAGTCACAAAAGCACCATCCCATGTACACTGACAATTCAGACTCAGTCTAGGGGATCTCTTTGTATTTGTTGATGAATTTTAACAGGAGAGGGGTTTAGAGTCACAGGATACTCCACAATGATCAACAGCCAGAATGGGAGCACACACTTCTCCCTAATCCTCTCTGTAGCCACCTTTCTTGGAGGTAATAGGGAATGGCCAGTACATCTAGGAACCTATAGTAACAGCCCCAGTCCATATAGCAGCTTCTGGCCCTTAGTTCCCTTCTGGCACTTGCAAAACTAACAGTCCACATCAAGGTCTTTAATCACAGGGTCCCGCCGGGAGCTGCCTGCCACCCAGCATCTACAGGTAGATTCTCAATGAGGGTGATTTAAAGGGGGGGGGGGAGTCCTTCTCCAGACCAGGAGTTTAAGACCAGCAAATGTTATCCTTTGGCAATCTTCTACAGACCATAAGCCCAGCAGCTAGTGTGGCCCAGACTGCAATGCCTTGTCTTAGTAAAGTTGCCTCCAGGGGCTGCAGCACCAAGAGAACTGCAAACCTGTCTGGAGAGAAAAAACACTCTGGCAAGCCTTCCCAAACATTTATCACCTTTGGGTTTGGCTGGTACATGATAAATATTCACGGCGATCATTTAAATCTCCTTGCTCTATACTCTGGAAACGTCTTTCAGAGGCACGGGGGAGGAATTAAACCCTTTTAACTCAGGAACAACCCTGAACTGACCAAAATGATCAATTATTGCTTCACTCACTACAGTGAATACCAAAACCTAAATTTAACCTAACTAGAGGAGGGCACAACACATGCGTCTTGAGTGTGCAATATTTCACAATTATAGTAATATCACTGGGTTTCCTGACATTTCAGCTAGTTTTGAATATGTCCCTTTAAATGTGGGTGTAGTAATCTTGGTTGAGTTTGGGACATAAGGCCCTCAGACCTCATCAAACTTACTGAAGTGTGTACTGCTTTATCTGAGGATTAGAAGTCTTTGTGACATTTGGAACAAATGCAACTTCTGTCAAAAAGAACATTTGATTGCTATGGGGGAGATACATTTATACAGATAATATAGATAATACAATGGGGTCTGCTTTTAGCATTAGGCTTTTTCTGCAAAAGATCCGTCTATATTTTACTCACGTTGTGGGGAGTAGTTTGATTGGGAGGCACAGTCAAATGTGTTTTTGTATGAATAAAACTTGTGATTAGATAACAGATATTCTCATGTACCATTCTTTCTCTTGTCTCACTGTACATATAGAAGCCTATTAATAAGAACTGAAGAAAATAAGAGGTCAGTTACGAGAGACACCAATTTTTTTTGCTGTTCGCTCCTCATCCTCCTAAGAACAGCACCTAAAGCCTTTTCAATATGGGCAGGTTCCCAACTTTTGTGCAGATTTGTAAATGTTATTACATATTGGGTTTGTCAAATGCATCAGATTTCTGTGGTGCCCTCAGTATTCAATAAAAAACAAAACTGATGTTTTGAAGAGCAATATTTTCTTCCATAAACAGTCAAGATAAAAACCAGCCTAAAGCTGGGCAGACAGTTACTTTTTTTTCTTTTAGAGCCCTTGCACACTGGGGCGGTTTGCAGGCGCTATTGCGCTAATAATAGCGCCTGCAAACCGACCCGAAAGTGCCGCTCCTTGCATTCCAGTGTGAAAGCCCCGAGGGCTTGCACACTGGAGCGATGCGCTGGCAGGACGGTAAAAAAAGTCCTCCTAGCAGCATCTTCGGAGCGGTGAAGGAGCGGTGAAGGAGCGGAGTGTATACCGCTCCTTTACCGCTCCTGCCCATTGAAATCAATGGGACGGCGCGGCTATACCGCCGGCAATGCGCCTCTGCAGAGGCGCTTTGCGGTGGTATTTAACCCCTTCTCGGCCGCTAGCGGGGGGTAAAACCGCCCCGCTAGCGGCCGCATACCGCCGACGCCGCCCCCCGCCCCAGTGTGCAAGGGCTCTTACTGGTAAATAAAACCAAAATTGGTGTATAATATTTAGCATGCATGTGAAAGTTTTAGTCTACAAACTATGGTGTGTGTGTATATATGTGTATATATATATATATATATATATATATATGTATATATATATATATATATATATATATATATATATATATATATATATATATATATATATATATATATATGTGTGTGTATATATATATATATATATATATATATATATATATATATATATATATATATATATATATATATACAAGAACATTTATCAACTATGTTATACTGACTGCCTATCTCATTTCTTGAGACCCTAAAATGCCAGAACAGCACAAATACCAGTACACTGTCTGATCTGTGCAGGATTGACGTTTTTGCTGCCAGAGCTGTTTTTGCACCCATGCTTAAAAAAATCAATTTAGGCCTGAAGATTACATAAACAGCCCCCCCCCCCAACATTATATACAAGTTTATGTAAATGTGCACTGCATGGTGGCATCATCACACAATGAGTTTTTTTTATTTTTATATTAACATTACACTTCTGTCAAAAAAGCAGTGTTCTTGTAAAGAAACTTGGTTTACCTTAAAGACCTTATATAACAACTAAATCTGTGTCGCGTTCAAACCTTAATTCCATAAATATCAACTTTATTAGATTTTTTTTCACTCCAGGAGTATATAAGGAGTTTGGAAATTGTAGAGAAATGCGTAAATAATGCATTACAATGTAACTAAACCCCTATTGATTTTAGTAGACTAAAATGTACTGGGGATTTAGTCGACTAAATACGACTGAAACTAAAACACTTGCAGAAGACTAAAACTAAATTAAAATTTGCTGCCAAAATTAACACTGAGGCCTGGTTCACACCTATGCAGATTGCAGATTGCAGTTTGCATATTCCAGGTGCATTTTGCATTTTCAATACGTTTTTGATCCATTAAAGTCTATGGAACCAGAAAAATATCCCTGTCACTTTCCATAAAATGCACAGATGTGAACGTGCCCATAGCCCTTAAAAGGCCATTATTTATTTTTCTTTTGCATTTTAATGTAAATATGAGATTTGAGGTCTTTTTGACTCCAGATCTCATATTTAAGAGGCCCTGTCATGCTTTTTTCTATTACAAGGGATGTTTACAATGCCACCCATTAGTGCCGCCTTATCTGTGCCCATCAGTGCCGCCTTATCTGTGCCCATCAGTACCGCCTTATCTGTGCCTATCAGTGCCCACCAGTGCCGCCTCATCAGCGCATATCAATGAAGGAGAAAAATTACCGATTTACAAAATTTTATAACAAACTATTAAACATGATTTTTTTTCCAAATTTTCCATCTTTTTTTGTTTGTTTAGCAAAAAATAAAAATCCCAGCTGTGATTAAATACCACCAAAAGAAAGCTCTATTTGTGGGGAAAAAATTATTATAAAAATTTCATTCGGGTACAGTGTTGTATGACCGTGCAATTGTCGTTCAAAGTGCGTCAGCGCTGAAAGCTGAAAATTGGTCTGGGCAGGAGGGGAGTTTAAGTGCCCAGTAAGCAAGTGGTTAATTCAAAAAAGTGTATTTTTTCCAAAAAAAAGTGCGCTTGTAATACCGCTGCACAAATACGGTGTGACAGAAAGTATTGCAAAGACCGCCATTTTATTCTCTACGGTGTTAGAAAAAAAAAAGTATAATGTTTGGGGGTTATAAGTAATTTTCTAGCAAAAATACCTGTTTTTAACTTGTAAACAACAAATCTCAGAAAGAGGCTCGGTCTTTAAGTGGTTAAATAACAAATATGTCATATTTACCTCCACTGTGCAGTTCATTTTGCACAGTGGCCCCCAATCCACCTCTTCTGGGGTCCCTCAGCGGCGCTGGTTGCTCCTCCCCACATCGAGTGTCCACGTTGGAGAAGGCTCTCCTATGGTGGACACCCGTGCGGGTGCGCTCCCGAGTCCTGTATCTGTTTCCATTCACACAGAATGCAGGACTCGGCCCTACCCCCCAGCGCCACGTCATTGGATTTGATTGACAGCAGCGGGTGTCAATGGCTGCGCTGCTATCAATCTATCCAATCAGGACACAAGACACCTGCGGATGACAGCGTTCAGGTAAGTAAAACTGGGGGGGCTGCAGCACTACAGAAGGTTTTTCACCTTTAATGCATAAAATGCATTAAGGTGAAAAACAAACAGATTTTTAAAACCGCTTACTTGTAAAATCCTTTTCTTGGAGTACATCACGGGACACAGAGCACCATAATAATGACTATGTGGGTTATACGCTTACCTTTAGGTGATTGGACACTGGCAACCAATAGTAAGACGGTTCCTCCCATATAACCCCTCCTATACCGGAAGTACCTCAGTTTTGTAGCAAGCAATGACGATCCCAGAAAGAGGGGAGGGACCTCTGTGTCCCGTGGTGTACTCCAAGAAAAGGATTTTACAGGTAAGCTGTTTTAAAAATCCGTTTTTCTTTATCTTACTTCACGGGACACAGAGCACCATAATAATGACTATGTGGGATGTCCTAAAGCAATGCACCTGAGGGGGGGGACACATTATCCCTAAGCCCAACGGGCCTGAGACTATAAAGCTGCCTGCAACACGCTGTGGCCAAAAACAGCCTCTTTTTGAGATCTCACATCCACCTGGTAAAACCTGGTGAACGTATGAACTGAAGACCAAGCGGCCGCTTTGCAAACCTGAGCCATAGACACCTGTTGGCGTACTGCCCATGATGCACTAATCCCTCTAGTGGAGTGTGCTTTTAAATCCCGGGGTGGAACCCTGCGCTTTAATCCAAACTGCTGGATAATAGTCTGACGAATCCACCTGGATATAGTTGAACTTGTTGCCGGCTGTCCTTTTTAGGACCCTCAGGCAAGACAAAAAAACAGTCAGTCTTCCGAAAGGAAGCTGACATTTCCAAGTAAACTTTTATCGCCCTCACCACATCCAGTGAGTGAAGAGACCTTTCCTCCCTAGTCCTAGGGTTTGGAAAAAAGGAAGGTAAAATGATATCCTGATTCAAATGAAATTTGGAAATTCGGTAGAAAATCTGGATGAGGGCGCATGACCACTCTGTCCTGATGAAGAATCATAAAAGGTTCTTTGCAAGAAAGGGCGGCCAATTCTGACACCCTTCTAGCCGATGTTATAGCCACCAAAAAAACTAATTTTCTGGTCAATAGGACAGAAGGAATATGCCTAATAGGTTCAAACGGTTGACTCTGTAAGGCTGACAGTACCAAATTTACGTCCCAGGGACAGGCGGCGGCCTCAGGTGTGTTACTCCCTTGACAAAGGTTCGCACCAAAGAATGGGATGCAATTGGTCTTTGGAAAAAAAACGATAAGGCCGAAATCTGTCCTTTTAATTGTCCCTAAAGCGAGCTGTAAGTCTACTCCTGCTTGAAGAAAGGCGAGAACTCTTCCAATCGTATACCTACGAGGGTTCCATTTTCTTTCCTCACACCAAGAAATGTATGACTTCCAGACTCTATAATAGATAGCCCTAGAAACTGACTTACTAGCGTTTATCAAAGTAGACAAGACTGAACCCATAATACCACGGTCTTTCAATAGTCTGGTCTCAATAGCCAGGCCATCAAATTCAGCAACCGTAAAGAAGGATGGAATATGGGCCCTTGAGACAACAGGTCTGGACAGCAAGGAAGGACCAATGGGTCCCCTACTGCCAACTTCACAATCTCCGAGTACCAGGGCCACGCTGGAGCCACTAAGATCACCGTTTTTCGTTCCTCCTGTATTCTGCGTAGTAAGTGTGGCAGAATTTGGATCGGAGGGAAGGCAAAAATCAGAGAATACTGATCACAAGGTACTACTAATGCGTCTATCCCGACGGCCAGCGGATCCTTGGTCCTGGATACAAACCTGTCCAGCTTGGCATTGAACCTGGATGCCAGCAGATCCACATCTAGGGTCCCCCAGTATTGGCAGATCTGTAGAAAAACCTCGGGATGCAGGGACCATTCCCCTGGTAACAATTTCTGGCGACTTAGGAAATCCGTCTGCCAATTGTCCACCTCCGGAATAAACACTGCCGACAGAAACGGCACATGTTTTTCTGCCCAAGTCAATATATGATCTACTTCTCTTTGGGCTGCCCGACTCCTGGTACCTCCCTCGTGGTTGATATATGCTACCACCGTGGAGTTGTCGGACTGGACTCTGACAGGAAGACCCCGCAATCTGGATGTCCAGAATCGGAGAGCCAGCCGAGCTGCCCGAATCTCCAATAGATTGATGGGCAGGGTCCTTTCTGTCTGTGACCATATTCCCTGAACAGACGCTTCCTCTAGGACTGCTCCCCAACCGAAAAGACTGGCGTCCGTGGTTACGACCTTCCAGGCTACTGGTGGGAAAGATTTCCCTCTTTTCAAGTTGCTGGTTCTTAACCACCAAGAGAGGTTCCATAGAACCTGTGGAGATAGAACTATAGGCTGATCCAGGGTTCGAGCTGACTTGTCCTAGGCCTTTAGAATACTGTTCTGGAACACTCTGGAGTGGAACTGTGCATATGGCACTGCACTGAAGGATGTCACCATCTTGCCCAGTAACCTCATGCACAGCCGAACAGAAGGTGTTCGTTCTTTTTTCACCTTCTGTACAAGTTCCACTATGGAGGCAACCTTTAAGGGAGGAAGAAACACCTTTTCTTGGGCGGTGTCCAAGACCATAGAATAAATAAAGCAGTGCAGTGCTATACCCAAAGGTTCAAATAAAAGTCCCTTTTTAAAGTTAAAATAAAAAAATTGATAGAGAAAAGGTCTCCTCTGTAGTGGTCTAGGTGCTCATGACAGTCCATGCAGTGCTATACATCCGTGATTCCACCACCAGCTAGCCAAACTGCTCACCTCAGCATATGGACCCCTGAGCTAACAGACGGGTCAAAACAGCATTTACCACTCTCAGTGGATAGGGTTGGAGACTTGCGTAGGCAGATGGTCACACGATAATATAGGCGGCACTCAATAATTGATGATCATATTCACATGCAATAAAAATGAAAGTACCAAGTGCACACTGTGTGGCTAAGATGATCACATTTATTAAAAGTCAAGTACTCGCATACACAGCACTATGCCCTAGTGCTGGGATCAAAGTAAAATGGCATAAAAGGATAACGTCAGTGGAATGGTGGCTGCAGTGATGTCCAAGGAACTCCCGCACGCGTATCGTCCACATCCGGACTTCGTCAGCGATAATGGAGTCCAGGACATCAGATCTATATATATATATATATATATATATATATATATATTATATATAGAGCCCCAATAACTATTTCCAAATGGTAAAAAAAACTCCCACAGGCACCGTCCAATCAGCTCCAGCCGCTATGGGGTCAAGGGGATTGCTTCCTACCGAAGCTGATAGGTCACTATAGTAACCCAGGCCTCTGCATCATGACGCCCGGTCATGTGACCATACGATCAGGAATCAAAACCCCTGTTCGTATAAAACTATGTTAAGAAGCCGCCGTGACGTCACAGACGTCAGGACGGCCGGTCATGGGACCTTACACTCGTGTTACCAGCAGAAGCTGGAACACAAACAGATGTAAAACTCCGCCCCTCAAGGCTAAGCCTCCTCCTCAAGCTGTTGCTATGGTGATCGGCTTAAGATAGCAGCAGCCCTCACACAGCCTGCTTAGTGACACTTGGATATTACAACCAAATGCTACTGTTTGTAAAGCTGCTACCGGACCACAAACTGAGAAATGATTATACCGATCACTATACATACACTAGGCTGAGAAGGAAGAAGGGGATTTCAAATAGAATTGTTAAAATAAAATAAAATTTAATAAAATAATCAGCACATGGAAAATAAAATTCCCCATATACTATATAAAAAACCAACATCACTGCAGCCGCCTGACCACCATACCATAAGCATAATAACTATTCCCAATCTCCGTGTATAAGATGAACAAAATACAAATATACGTATCGAGATTACAGAGAGAAAATATACCATGCACGTAATCAACGATCTGAGATGATACATCATGCAAATTATTATCGATCGGAGATGAAACAATTCAAGTCGAATTCGACATGGAGTCCCATGGGTACCCCCACTTGGGTCTCGTAAACCCAAAACGACTCACGGCGGCTCAATTGTCGAATAAAATTCCCCCCCCTCCAATGAGGGGTCACTTTTTCAAACCCCCAAAATTTTAATCAAGCATGGAATAATCAAATGCTTGGAAACCTTGTGAGTAACCAAACCTTTTTTAATATTATTCATATGTTCTCCAATTCTAATGTGCAAAGGTCTAGATGTTCTCCCTATATACTGTAGGCCACATTCGCACTCCTTCATGTACACTACCCACTACCCCTGTAGTGGAACATGTGATAAAGTCCTTTATTTTGTAAACTTTCTTGGTTGCTGTGGCGACAAACTCCTTACGTTTTTTTAACATTACCTTTAGCCTGTTTGCATGGTGGACACTGTCCACAGGCATAAAATCCTGTCAGTATATTAAAAATCCTATTCTCAAACGGGACTGGTGGATCAATAACCCCAGGGGCCAACTTATCTCTCAAAGACGGGGCCTTTTTGTAGACAAACTGAGGAAACTGAGGAAGAGCTGGACCAAGCACCTTATCCCGCTTGAGAATAGGCCAATGTTTGCGAACAACTCTTTCAAATTGTTTATACTGAACATTGAAATCCAGAATCATTTTAATATTCCCTGATGTGTCCTGTTGGACTTTAGGGCAAGTTGACACCAACTTGTTTCTATCGAGCATCCGGACACTTTCAATATCTCTATCAATACTGGTCTTGTCATACCCCTTTTGAATAAAGCGGGCCGACAGAACCTGTGATTGTGAAATGTAATCACTCTCCTGTGAACAGTTTCGCCTGATGCGCACAAATTGTCCCTTCGGAATATTGCACAACCACTGAGAGTGGTGGCAGCTTCCTAGGGGAATGAACGCATTGCGATCGATCGGCTTAAAATGATTCATCAGCCTAAACCGATTCCCCTCCATAGAAATGTCCAAGTCAAGGAAGACAATCCATTCGCTACTGATGTTCCAAGAAAGAACTATGTTCCTGGTATTCCTGTCCAATTTCTGCATAAATAAATCCAGATTGGTCCTATCTCCCGTCCAAATCATAATAATGTCATCAATATATCTCCGGTAACAGACAAGTTCCAGGGGGCGTATTTTTATAGATAGCATCTTCCTCCCAGTGTGCCATAAATAAATTGGCTACACTGGGAGCGAACCCATAGCTACGCCTCTGGTTTGGAGGTAAAATTGTCTGTTGTACCAAAAATAATTTTTTGATAGACAAAAATTCAAACAATCAAGAATGAAGCTCTTATGTCTTCTCGTAAGGTTGAATGTTCTGAAAGCCCACTGTACAGACTTCAAAGCGTCCTCATGACTAATAATTGTGTACAGTGAGCTAACATCTGATGTTATTAAAAATCAAGAAGACAAATCAGGTAAGGCTTCTATAATCTGAATAATATGTTTGGTATCTTTCAAAAAGGATCGGGTTTTTGAAACCATGGGTTGAAGAAAAAAGTCAATGTATTGACCCAGTCTCGACGAGACTGAGTCAATCCCATTGACTATTGGTCGGCCAGGTGGGTTGGTACTACTCTTGTGTATTTTTGGCAAGAAGTATATTATTGGAGTGCGGCATGCGGATGGATCCAAATATGATGCTTCTTTGGCATTCAGCACTCCAATATGCTTCCCTCTTTCTATCAATGAGTGTAATTCCTCCTTAAACTCGAACATGGGATCCTTCGTAAGCTTAACATACGTGTTGTAATCACTTAACAGGTTCTCCATTTCGTTATTATAATATGCTTTGCTGAGTACCACCAAACCCCCTCCTTTATCCACCGGACGTAACACTAGATCCTTCTGTTCAATTAGTGATTGAACACCCTTCTTGATATATACTGGATCATTCACTTTCCGGATCTTAAGTAATTCCAGATCCTTAGCAATCATGTTTTTAAAAACATCAACATGCTTAGTGTCCAGATTGGGGGGATTAAAGACTGACTTGTTACAGAGGCTGGAATATTTACCCATTGTTTTCACAGCATTAAATTCAGTCCTAACAGTAGTATTAGAAAGATGGTATTTCTTTACATTTAAATTTTTGATGAATTTTTGCAGGCTAATTTTATGTCTGGAATTTATTTAAATTACGGGTAGGGGCATATTTAAGACCTCTGTCTAAAACCCTAATCTCGTCTTCATTAAGAGGCGAGCCACTAAGGTTATAGATTCCTGCTCCTAATGGGGTTTTACTCTTTTGAGTTCCCCTGCCTCCTCTCCTTCCTCTGTTATTTTTCTTTTTCTGTCGAGGGTGGCCAGGGGAGGCGCCACATTCAATCCTCTTCCCAGATTGGGAGGGAGCCCCCCTCCCTGTCCCCCTTGGGGTCCTGTAAAAATCCCCCCCTCCGAGGTCCAAGACCAGACCCAGATACACCAAGGCTTGGGTCGGACAAAGAGCTGACTTGTCCATATTTAGCATCCAACCTAGGCGTTGTAAAACCCGTACTGTTCTTGACATGTTTTGAACCAGTATAGGGCAAGAGCATTCCCTTAGAAGAAGATCGTCCAAATATCCCACTACAGAGATTTTCTGAGACCTTAGGGAAGCCAACACCAGGGCCAGAATCTTTGTGAAAACCCTGGGGGCCGTGGCCAGACCGAAAGGTAGTGCCACAAATTGGAAATAACTGCTCTCTACAGCGAAGCGTAAGAACCTTTGATGTGGACCGAAGATCGGCACATGAAGGTACGCGTCCTTGATATCTATGAACGCTAAATAATCTCCCTTTCTCAGGGATTTTATTATTGAACGAACCGACTCCATGCGGAAGGATCGGACGTCTACAAAGAAGTTGAAAGCCTTGAGGTCTAAAATGGGCCTTACTTCCCCGTTTGGTTTCGGCACGGTAAATAGGTTTGAGTAAAACCCCTTGAATCTTTCTTCGTGTGGAACCTTTAAAATTACCCCCTGCATCAGCAGATGGTGTAAAGCTAGGAATAGGCATCTTCTTTTCTCTGGATCCGACGGAACCCTTGAGTACAGAAACCGATTCGGGGGGATCTCCCGGAACTCTATTCTTTAACCGTATTTTACAGTGGAAATGACCCATCTGTCTTGAACCAGTTCTTCCCAGGCCCCCCCAAACAGCCGAAGCCTGCCCCTCGCCCGTGAGAGCAGAGACGCCCCTTCACAAGGTAGACTTGGAGTTGGGCTTGGGTGTCTTTTGGGTCCAGGGTTTCTTCTGACCCTGGGGTCTTTTAAACCCAGACGGCTGAGGCCATCGATACCGCTTAGGGGAAGAAGCACCAGGTCCTGGAGCATTAGGAATTTTATAAGAGGGTTGCTTCCCTTTCTTTTTAATAGGGATCAGGGCACTCTTCCCTCCAGAGATCTTTTGGATATATTTATCCAGATCCTCGCCAAACAAGCGCTGTCCATGAAATGGAAAAGCTGCGAGTAGCCTTTTACATGGCGTCTCAGCAGACCAGTTCTTTAGCCATAAGACTCTGCGCATATGAATCGACACTAACGCAAAACGAGACATCTGTTGGATTTGAGTCTTTCAATGCGTCTACTGCAAAACATAAGGCATGAGGAATCTCCGATAACTCCTCGGCAGATTCCTCCTGACATGATATGTTCTTTACCAACCTTTTAAAGCGATCCTTTAGGGATTGGCAAATCCCAATAGCTGCAACTGCTGGCTGAACTGCTGCACCAGCCACTGAAAAGGAGGCCTTTAATAAGGACTCTATCTTTTTATCAGCCGGATCCTTGAATACCTGGGCATTATCCACTGGACAGGTTAAACTTTTTTGTTTACAGAAGATATGGCAGCGTCCACCAACGGTGTGCTCCATTTCTTCCTGAACTTCTCCTCCATAGGATATAAGATAGAAAACCTTTTTGGAGGTAAGTATATTCTGTCAGGGTGCTCTCAGTCCACGTAAACCACCTGCTCCAATAACGGATGCAAAGGGAACGCTTGGGAAATTTGCTGAGGTCGCAAAGATCCCAAAGTAGAAAAGGAGAGTGCAGACTCCTGAACCGGGGGTAACTTAAACCCAATTCGTACCATCTCCTTTAGAGATTGGATAAACAATTTTTGGGAATGGGAGGCTGAAATTGGCTCTTCAGAGCCAGAGTCCTCAGCCGAGGATCCTTCAGCCTCTCCTTCCTCTCGGTCCTTTATGACTACCTCTTCCAAATCCTCTGCCCATTCTGGTTCCAGGTCACCTGGACCCATGTGGCTATAAGAGTCCTGGTGCTCTAGTGACTCTCCACTTGGCCCAGGCTCAGTGGAGGGAAATCTATTACGCTCCCCCCCCCCCTGTGTTAGAGGCAATCATGCCAGCTATTTTGCCCTCAAGGCCCGCTTAGGCAGATGCCAAATCATCCTTTGTAACATAAGCCGAGGCAGGTATATTGTGCATACCAAATATTTAATTCTAAATGCCACTAATCGCCCAAATATCCCCTAAAGGCACATAGGATAAATATGGGGCGCTAAACCTATATGTGTGACCAAAAATCTATGTTAGTACAATAGTGGTGAGACCTTCTTATTGTGTTTGTATAGCACGTGACAAATAAATAGTGCTATCTCTAATGTGTAACCAAAAATCTGTGTTAGCACAATAGTGGTGAGACCCTCTTATTGTGTTTGTATAACACGTGACAACCAAATAGTGCTAGCAATCTCAAAATAAAATAAATGAAAATAAATGCAAATATATGTGACATACAAGTGGAACATTAAGTGCAATCACTACACTCCATGCTGTGACATATCAAAACATCACATAACAGTCCATGTAAAATGAATCCATCCAAGAGGAACTGCCAGTGATCACATCTAGTGTAATAACAGATGCATACATTCAAGTGTCTTCGTGTGTCTTCCACCTCACCCCTGTGTTCAGTGAATCACACCCTCCAGAAATGCACTCACCGAATTACACTGCCAGCACTTTCATGCAAGGCAATACACGCTTGTTTTACCACACTCAGGGGTAAGTGGAATAGTCGGTGTCCAGGAGGATAGTTGTTAAATAGATCCACATGAAAAAAATAAAGTGCTCCAATAGTGTGAACCAGCAAACAACATTTATTAAAACCACTGCAATCTACAACTGATGCACTCACATTATACCAAAGATAAAACAGCAGAAATCGTGTGTGGATCACAACAATCTTCAAGCAATTGTGGATAAAACGACAAAACAACTGTTGGTCACGGCGGACCCGAGGTGTGCTGTCACTGGGCTGCAATCTCACTGAAATCTCACCCCTCCCTTCGGCTGTCCTCCGCTCCTCCGTGCACTCAAACTTCCTGCCTCCTGTGTAGTTGGACATTGGTCACCAGGCGGAAGCGTGCCGCCCGAACAACAGCCAGCACGCAACAAGGCTGGACGTGACGATGCGCGCAGCCACCACCACCGACCACTGGGGGAGGCAGGTATATTGGTAGTGGCCACTATGCCTGACAAATGCAATGGCTCAGCCAGGCCATATGCCGCAGGTCTTTCAGGAGAAACTGAGGCTGCATCAGGATGGGGTTGGTCTCCTGTTTTTAAAGGAGGTACTCTTACCCCTGTGCTTGCCTTGTTCCCTATACATCGTTTTCTGGAAGACATTGCTTACACACGAGGAAGAAAAGGAGTACTCCCCACAAACTATAACCAGCCTTTAACCTGTCACCACAGTGTCCAAGACCACCAGACTCGCGTGCCCAACTATCGCTCTCTGTTGTCCACGCGCACGCCAGGAGCTCCAGGCCTATAAGCACTAGCTTGAAAGTGAGCGCGCGCATCAGCGACTGGCGGCACGCACGGCGCATGCGCCGTCCTGACGCACGCGCCGCATCTGCGACGCGCACAGCAGTGGCGCATGCGCACACACACGCCGGCGGCGCGCACGCGGCGGCCCGCGGTGCACACCAGTATTCAAAAATGCTCGCCAAAACGACCATCTGTAATCCCAGACACAGGCTCAAGGTTACCAGCAGTTTCAAAGGGATATATATATATATATATATATATAATATATATATATATAATATATATATATATAATATATATATATATAATATATATATATATATATAGATAGATAGATAGATAGAGATATATATATAGATAGAGATATATATATATATATAGATAGAGATATATATATATATATATATATATATATATATAGATAGAGATATATATATATATCTATATATATATATATATCCCAAAGGGAGTACTCCCCATCCCAAGCAGCAGGGCCTGTCTTACCAGGCCCAATCTTCCCCCATCATGGCTGGATAGCGCCGCAAGATTGACCAGGAATACCAACTTAACAAGGGTCCAGCGCCAATATAGGACACGTTACAAGCAATACCTCGTTCTTGAACCGAGGTTCGGGTACCATCCACTTTAGCTTTGTTAAGCCATCCGAATGGATCCGATTATAACGTCCTCAGTGGGACATTTTTGAAGAGCTTCAACAGCCATGACCATCACCTTCAAGACACTGGCGAAAAAACTGAGGTACTTCTGGTATAGGAGGGGTTATATGGGAGGAACCGTCTAACTATTGGTTGCCAGTGTCTAATCACCTAAAGGTAAGCGTATAACCCACATAGTCATTATTATGGTCAGCAACAGGCAAAGGAATGGTCCAGGCAGCACACAGAAATGTCAATAAACAGGGGGTTAGTATAGGCAGCAGGCAGAGGTAACAAACACTACACTGGTATGGCAGTGATTTTGAACACTGTTGCAGGCATACACCGGTCTGGTGACACTGGGACAGGTGTGTTGGTGATCAAAAACACTGTAACTGGTGTGGCAGTGATTAGGGACAATATGACTGGTGCAGTGGTGATTAGGGATACTGACTGACAGCACTGGTCTAGTTACATTGCAGCCAGCCATTTTACATGATCACCGCCACAGCAGTACGATGTCACCATAGTGACATTGTGCTTGATCTAGTGACAGTATGTTAAAAAAAATAATAATTTTTTTTCATTACATACTGTCACCAGAGTGTGTGGGGTTATATATATAGGGTTTTTTTTATATATATATATATATATATATATATATATATATATATATATATATATATATATATATATATATATATATATATATATATATATATATATATATAATATTTATTTTTCACACTGATTGCTTATACAGTGATGAGCAATCATTTTTATCTGTGTTTGGCATCTATTCATGTGTCATTGTGTACAATTGTGATAGCTGTGATTGGCCACAGCTATCATGCTACAGCTCCGCTGTGATTGACCCTGTACCATCCATGTGATCACTGTGACCAATCACAGAGATCACTATAGTAAGCCATAAATGACAACCATTGTTTACTACTTTTCATGTGATCGCTGTGATTTATCACATGATACCAGGGCCAATCACAGCCACCCGGTACTGCAATTAGTGATTCACTTTGTCTAGTGGCCACAGCGGTCACAGATTGCACCACTGTACGGATCCAAGGCGAAGCATGAGTGCCAGAAGTGGGAGGACGCGCAGGGTGAGAGGTGCTTTAATCTTGGTTAATAGGTCTGTAGCACCACATAAGAGTTGAGATGATTTTGACAGAAAACAAGTATATGGAATATGTAACATTTTTCTGATAGTTTTCAAACCTCTCTTAATCTAGGCCTATTGGGTGCTGGATTCAGCAAGTATGGATGTGAAGAGAAACTTAGAGCTAATCCTTTACAACACCTTTTTGAGGTAAGTTGTATTTACAATAAATCACAGCTAGTCCATATACTGTACACCAGAATGCAGTTGGATGTTTAGCTACTCTGAGACATCTGTGTTTACCACCAGTTCGTGTTTTGAGGAGCAGCCAGTGTTGTCTGATGCATGTTAGATTATTGGTGATCCTGCTGGAAACTGAGTAGAAACCTACAGTGGGGAAAATAATAATTTTATGTAATTAGATTCGATTTTGTAAGTTTGCCTACTTACAAAGAAATGAAGGGTCTATCATTTTTATCATAGGTGTATTTTAAATGATGGAGACAGAGGTGGAGATTTACTATAACTGATGCACTCAGAATCTGGTGCAGCTTTTCACGATAGCCAATCGGCTTCTAACTTCAATGTATACAAAAGATAAGCTGCGCTAAGGTGAAAATATCAACCTGAAGATTATTAAAGTGGTTGTATACCCTTTTTGTTAACTTTTACCTACAGGTAAGCCTATAATAAGGCTTACCTGTAGGTAAAAAAAATATCTCCTAAACCTATACGGTTTAGGAGATATTCCCCTCGCAATGAGCCGCTGACTCCAGCGGCGCATGCGCACAGGGGATTCTCGGCTGACAGCCCGGCAAACTCCGGAGCTTGCCGGGCAGAAGTCTCCTGCGCGCATGCGCGGGAGTGACGACATCGCGGCTCCGGCCACTCACAGTGCCGGAGCCGCGATACCCGGAAGACACGCCGAGGGGAGATGTCAGCTCCCTCGGCGTGGACAGGATGAGATGCCGGCGCCTCGTTCTAAGGTAAGTATATCATAATGAGCTAGTATGCGGTGCATACTAGCTCATTATGCCTTTTCCCTTGCAGGTATAGGAAAAAAAAAAAAAAAACGCGGGTATACAACCGCTTTAATGCATATAAGGTATACTGAAATTACCGCATAAGCGGCTTATCCAGCCACAGCAAGGCACAAAAGATATATAAAAAAAAAGTGTTTTTAAAGTGCAATGTGTAAATAATATACTAGATGTATACCATTGGAATAAGAGTAGCAATTACTGAACTACTGCCTGTATAAATAATGGATGAAAAAAATCATTTACCGTATATACTCGAGTATAAGTCGAATTTTTCAGCACATTTTTTTGTGCTGAAAGTGCCCCCCTCGACTTATACTTGAGTCAAGCACTTTTCTGCAGCAAAAAATTTCATTTTCCGAACCGACTTTGGGGCCCTGTATCTCAGGGCCACTTGGTGCTAGGAACCCCACATTTGGTATGTAAACCCAGAGGAACTGGTACCACAACATATCCAAAGATGAAGTTCCTAGCACTAAGTGGCCCCGAGATACGGGGCCCCAAAATCGGTTCGGAAAATGTCATTTTCTGCTGCAGAAAAGTGCTTGACATTTTCTGAACTGACTTTGGGGCCCCATATCTCAGGGCCACTTGGTGCTAGGAACCCCAAATTTAGTGTGCAAACCCAGAGGAACTGGTACCACAACATATCCAAAGCTGAAGTAACTAGCACCAAGTGGCCCTGAGATACGGGACCCCAAAACCGGTTTGGAAAATGTCATTCTCTGCTGCAGAAAAGTGCTTGACATTTTCTGAACTGAATTTTGGGGCCCTGTATCTCGGGGCCACTTGGTGCTAGAAACACCAGCTTTGAAAATTTTATGGTGCTAGTTCCACTGGGTTTGCACACCAAATTTGGGGTTCTTAGCACTAAGTGGCCCCGAGATACGGGGCCCCAAACATCGGTCAACTGTGTCCATCTGCAGCAATGTCATTTCGGGACCCTTTGGGTTCAGAGACCCCAAATTTTGGCTGCAGTTAGGGGGCATCTAGGAACCCTTAACTACCGAGTTTGAAGTTCAGGGGACCTATGGCTGCAAATGGGCACAGTGAGGCATGCAAATGGGCACAGTGATGCTGCAAATGGGCATTGTTGACCCTCTTTTCCACTTACAGTAGCTGTGCATTTCTCACCCTCGTCTTATACTCGGATCAATAAGTTTTTCCCATTTTTTTGTGGTAAATTAGGGCCTCGGCTTATACTCGGAACGACTTATACTCGAGTATATACGGTATATAGCCTGAAAAATACAGTGTTAAGAAATATATCACAGTGATAAGTGCAAAATACAATAAAGTGCCAAGTACCACACAATGAGTGTAAATATCAAATCCAGGATGTAGTATGTGATTATTAAAGTCCAATATATGAAAGAAATGCACATAAAGTCCATAAAAACAGTTCATAAGAAATCCAAAGTGCGTGCATTAATCTTAGTGCTTAGAGTTTAGAATTCCATGCTCAAGTGCCATCCAGTGACCCCCCACCGGGGACAGCCGCTCACCTCAGAGCGTGCGACTCATCTGTGAGACTGAGTCTAAACACGCTTATGAGCCATCCCACGGCTCAGTGATGGAATCCAGATAAACAATTTTCAGTAGCAACTCCACAGTTGGGAATAAAGGAAAAGAAAAAACTGGATAGTGTGATATCGTTTATAAAATATATATTTAGAATAAAAGCTCCCCACATTAGGGTACTCACATTTGCAAGGTGCGTGAGTGCACCAATCTGATAACAGTCTCCAAAGTTAGCCTCAAAGTTTGCCTGTCAGGAGGGATAAGCTGTGCATCGCATCTCAGTGGAGTGATTGGCTCCGTGCTCCGTCCTGGCCCCTTCCCTATGCATGTTCGACACAAGGTCACGTGTCTTCATCAGGGGATCCCCCTGATTCCATGGATTGAAGTCCTGCAGCGCCCGCAAAGTCCCCCTCCTCAAGAAGGCAATGTACAGGCCTGTCTGAAGTTTGCCAGTGAACATCTAAACGATTCAGAGAAGGATTGGGAGAAAGTGCTGTGTTCAGATGAGGCCAAAATTGAGCTCTTTGGCATTAACTAGACTCGCCGTTTATGGAGGAGGAAAAATGCTGACTATAACCCTAAGAACACCATCCCTACAGTCAAGTATGGAGGTGGAAACAATATGCTTTGGGGCTCTTTCTCTGCTAAAGGTACAGGCCCACTTTGCCAGGGCCATGTATTGTAAAATCTTAGTAATGGGACGGAGCCGCTCCGAAAATGGTATTGTGATATAAAATTAATCCATATGCCACAAATAATTGTGCATAAATCTAAAAATGACTCCTAAACACCAAAAATTTTGAGATATATAATTATCCATGAAACACAAATGTGTGAATTCTTGAAATGACTTTCAACACCACCATAAAATCGTGCACCTCCACCACATAAAGTGCGTGCTTACCGGAAGGCAAGCTATCATAAGCTTGCGGCTATTACCCAACCAGGGGCTTTATCCAGGGGGTTTTGGAGTAGCAGCTCAAGGATACTTGATTAGTGAGGTAAAAACACACAGCAAATGACCAGAGAGACTCTATCATTCAATAGTCATAGATGTAGACCAGGTATTACTCAAAATAGAAAGGAACGTCTTGCGTCCTGCTGCAAATGCTCAGTTTGGTCTGGAGAGAACATTTCCTGTTTCGGTTGAGCTTTTCAGGTCACATGATATTGACATCACACATTTGGGTGTGTATACAGATCCTAAATGACAGCCCAGTCCCTCCCTTCTCCTCCATGTCCAGTAACTAAAAAAGAACACAGTGGGTGGGATGTCACATCTTGATGGATGCTCCACCTCCCATAACAGCATGAGGACACAGGCTGTAGTGGATTTCAAGAGGCAGTGATTCCCATAAATGAGATAACACATACATGCTACTGCACTGTTTTTGTTTTCTTTTACCTCTCTAAGCATCAGTTAAAGCCTGCAGACGTGCATTTGAGGGAATGGATATTTCTAAACTTTTAAGAATACATTTATTTCTCAATTTCTAAATTCATAAATAATACAGATCGTGCCAAAAATGTGTTTCTTTTTTCATATTTGTGATCCTTCTTTCTCTTTCTGTGCTTTTCCTCTCTCTCCCCTGTCATCCTCATCCAACCTGGCACCCCACTGCCACCTTGCTAATACATAACCCCCTGTCATCCTCATCCTCCTCCCACCTGGCACCCCACTGCAACCTCCCTAATACACTACCCCTGTCATCCTCCTTCCACCTGGTACCCCACTGCAACCTTGCTAACACTTGTCATCCTGTTCATCACACCAGGCACCCCACTGCCACCTTGTTAACACCCTACCTCCTGTCAACCTCATTACACCTGGCACCCCACTGCAACCTTCCTAACACACTATACCCCTATCATCCTCATCTTCATCACACCTGGCACCCCACTGCAACCTTGCTAACCCCCTACCCCCTGTCATCCTCACCCCCCCCCATAACCCAATGCCAGCATCCAAACACCTGCATTAACAAAGCAGTTTATTCCAATGTTGAGAAAACAAGGGTCTCTTCCCCACAAATGTGTTGTGGCGGGTGACATTGTCTGTGGACGGGGGGCTTATTGATATATGGAACACTATGTTAACAATAAAGATGCCACCCCAGGTGAATGATTGAAGTGTTACTAAACCCACAACAGTAAAATCAGTCGGTATATGCAGTAAAGCATGCTTGTTATACCCCCTTAGTGTGGAACCTAAGTGGTTAATCCTGCGCATTGTGTAAAAAGGCTGTTTGATCCTGTCTTCTCTGATCCTCCCCTTCTTCCACAGACTCCAAAAAATACCCTTATATTTACAGCTTCTATGGAGTGTTCAGTTTGTTGTGTATTGCTAGAGAGTTATGTGTTTTGTTTTTTTTTTGTTTGTTTTTTTGTTTTTTTTTTTGTTTGTTTTTTTGTTTTTTTTTGGGAAGGTGCATGTGATCAGCACAGGGCCAATCGGCACTGTCCAGACACAGGGTCAGGGGTCTTGAAGTGTGGGAGAGATGAAAACTCCTCCTACAATCTATCTGCACACACTGATACAAGCCACAAGATTGCTCTAATCGATTATATACAGTTGATGAAAAAGGGTATTTTTTTTTTTAACATAAAAGTTTATTTAAATTTTCACAACAAGAAAAACAGTTCGCTTCGTATTAGATTTGATTACAGATGACATGCATAGAACATTTACGTGACTTGGTATGAGTAAGGATCAATTATCACAGTAGTTATCCATTTCAGAAGAAGATATTAATACACTCATTAAGGATATAGATATATGATGTATGTGTAAGGGATCCCACCTTTCAATTTGGAACATCCTAGCCCATTTGTATAAAGTTTTGAGAAGTCCTGAGAGCTAGTCACCGCCAATCCCCATGGGCACGAACCCCACATTTCATTCAATAGACAGGTGTTTGGCCTTCACCCACGCTGCCCAAATTTTCTCAAATTTTTTTGGACAGTTCCTGCCCATATACGTCATTTTATATAATGGTAGCGCCTTATTTACCAGGGATAGCCAGAGTTGTTTGGTGGGCGGTTGGGACTGATTCCACTGCAGTAAGATTGCTTTTCTGGCATATAGTGTGGTGTAAAAAATGAACAGTTTCTTCCCCCATGAAACTTCTAGAAAATCACAAATACCTAGTAGAAGAGGTATTGGGCTATATGGGACTTGCAGTCCCCCTATAGAATTGATATCAGCAAGTATACTTTGCCAGAATTCCACCACTCCGGGGCAGGACCAGACCACATGAAAGAAATCGGCTTCCCCAGACCCACATCTGGGGCACCTCGCTGTTCTATCAGGGTATATTTTCGCCAGGCGTATTGGAGAGTAGTAGGCCCTATGTAGGAATTTCAGCTGCATGAATCTATCCCTTGCTGAAATTGTCAAGGGCAGGTATTGTTGGATTCCCTCTTCCCAGTCCCCATCCGTCAACTCCGGAACATCCACCCTCCACCTCTCACATAGCTGGGAGACTTTAGATGTATCTCGCGTCACAAGTAGGTTATAGACGGCGGACAGTGTTCTTCCGCCATCCTGGTTTTTCAATACACTTTCTATCGGTGTCTCCTCCAGAGTCAACGGACCGGGGAACTGGGATCGGAACGCATGCCTCACCTGGAGGAACCTGAAGAACATATGATTGGGTAGATCCTTTTCTCTTTTTAAAGCATCAAATGTGACTAGTTGTCCTTGGGCAACTATATCCCCCAGGGTCGTGACTCCATATCTGGCCCACACAACCGGGTCAGGGATGGAGTGAAAGTGAGGCAGGCGGGGGTTACCCCACAGGGGAGTTGCCGGGGACCAATTACTAGGTCCCCGAAATAGCGTATTAACAGTGTCCCATACCTTAAGGGTTGTTTTTATGGGACAGGTCACATCTGGGTTGGATCTGGGGCCTCTATGCACCAAGTTCCTCAACTCTGCATAGGAGCCGATCAGCGCCGCCTCCAAGGAAGCGGCCGGATTAGCCGTCTCTTCTGAGAACCACCATTTTACCGTTACTAATACCGCTGCCCAGTAGTATTTTAGGAAGCATGGTAAGGCCAGACCCCCCAAGGTCCCTGGTAGTTGCAGTGTTGCCCTGGCTATTCTAGGAGTTTTCCCATTTCAAATGAATGAGGTGATAATGCTATCTAAATGTCGAAAGAAGGTCATTGATATAGGGATCGGGGTCTGTCGGAATAGGTATGTAAATTTAGGTAAAATTGACATTTTGATTAAGTTGACACGACCAACCGGGGTCAGTGGTAGGGATCTCCATGTGTTACATCTTTGGGATAGGTGGTGAACCACAGGGTTTAAGTTTAAATTGATATATTTTTTTAAGTCTAGATGTATTTCTACCCCTAGGTATCTAAACTGGGAAACCCTACGGAGTTGTCCATCCGTTTGCAAGGAAGTAGACCCCGCCCGCAGGGGAAACAGTATCGATTTTCCCCAGTTGATACATATACCAGAGAATTTCCCAAATCTATTAATTACCGAGAGAGCCTCCGGTAGGGAGGCACCGTCATCTTTAAGATAGAGTAAGGTGTCGTCAGCATATAACGACACCTTTTCCTGTAGAGGACCCCTCGGAATTCCCCTAACCCCGGGTGTGGCCCTCAGAAGGGCAGCCATCGGCTCTATTGCCAGGGCGAAAAGGCCCGGCGAGAGCGGGCACCCCTGCCTGGTTCCCCTACCCAAAAGAAAGGTCGGGGAGAGTACTGTGCCTGTGCGAACTCTGGCCGTGGGGGCCCTGTATACCATCCTGACCCAGGAGATAAAGACCGGGCCAAACCTGAATCTGCGGAGAACCTCCCATAGGTAGCCCCACTCAACAGAGTCGAAGGCTTTCTCCGCGTCCAGAGAGGCCACAACTTCGTCTCGGGTATCCTCCTCCCCGGAGGCCAGGACAGCAAACAACCTGCGGATGTTTATGTCTGTGCCCTTTCCAGGCATGAAACCTGATTGATCTTCATGGATTAGATCAAGTATTATTTTGTTTAACCGCTGGGCCAAAATTTTGGTTAAAATCTTTGCGTCCGAATTAAGTAAAGATATAGGTCGATATGAGGGACATAGTTGGGGGTCTTTTCCCGGCTTTGGCAAGACCACTATGATGGCTTGTAACATGGATTGTGGAATCTCCCCAGTACGCAGGGTCTCTGTAAGCATTGTGTGCATCCTAGGCGCCACCTCACCCATATACAGTTTATAAAATTCAGGAGGTAGGCCGTCCAATCCCGGTGTCTTCCCCGTTTGTAAAGAGCTGAGAGCCCGTTGGACCTCCTCCAAGGTTATTGGAGCTTCGAGGTCCTCCCGTGCTGCAGCCGTGAGGGTCGGAAGTGTTATTTCGTCTAGGAACTCCGAGAGTTCCTTCGCTTAGTATTGTGCCCTAGATGAGTATAGGGACGAGTAATATTCAGCAAAGCAAGCATTTATCCCCTCAGGGTCTGATATTAGGGTGCCGTCATTCTTGCGGATACGAGCTATGGTGGACACAGGGGACTGCTCCCTGGCCAACCAGGCCAAAAGCCTACCTGTTTTTTCCCCTTGCTCAAATATTCTTTGAGTTTGGGCTAGTTGGCGTTTGTTTGCCTTGGCTACCCTTAGTAGCATTACCTCCCGATAGGCAACCTTCATATCTTGTGCTATAATAGGGTTGGCCGTGAGGGTGTATCTGGTCTCTAAGTCCCGGGCTTTGGTCTCTGCCTCTTCCACCAGCATCTTATTATTTCTGCGCTCTCTAGCTATGGATGACATATAGCAGCCTCTGATGTAGGCTTTAAAAGTGTCCCATATCATCCCCGGAGTGGAGGAACCCGCGTTGGTCAACCAAAATTGTTTTATCTCTTTTACTATCTCAATTTCTATGGTAGGATGTTCAATCCAGAATCGGGAGAGTCGCCAAATTCTGTCCGCCTGTGGAGTGGAGGTTTGCAGTATGCATAATAGCGGGGAATGGTCAGAAATTCCCCTTGGCCAAGTATCAATATTGATAACTTTGGGAAGCATGGGCGAGCTTGCGTAAAGGAGGTCAATACGTGATAATGAGTTGTAGGAGGAAGAGTGACATGTATAAACTCGTTCTGTTGGATGTTTCCAGCGCCATACATCCTCTAATCCCAGCACCTGCGCCCATCTAGTTAGCGCAGAGTCTGTAGCTGGGTCCGGGGACATTTTATCTATTGACGGGTTAGGTGTGATATTAAAATCCCCCGTGAGAATTACATTGTCTGTGGTGAATTGCGCAATTATAGTAGTGATCTTCTGCTGTAGGGAAATGTTAGCCGGTGGAGGCAAATATACCCCCACTATGACCATTGCCAATGCTTCTATATTAGCGTGGATTATTATGTATCTACCTTCTGGGTCTATGAGAATATCAAGGGGTTCAAAATTGAGTGATTTGTGGATCAATATACTAACCCCCCTGGCGTAATTAGTGTATGTGGCATGATAATGGTGTCCCACCCATGGTTTCTTTAACCCCAACACTCTGCCCCCCATCAAATGTGTCTCTTGAAGAATACAAATACTGGGCGTATATTTCTTAAGATATTCAAAAACTAGTGAGCGTTTAATTTTGTGATTAAGACCCCTTACATTCCATGACAATATTTTCAGCTGAGCCATATCACAATGTGGTATATATTTCTTTCGGAAAACCATGTATTGTTAAAATATATAGATAACTCCTTCCCATCCCTTCCCCCTCCCTCCAAGGGACCCATCCTCCACCCATGGGCAATAACCAGTCTGTCAGCCTGAAGCATGTATCCTATGCCTTTGCTATTGTCAAGCCATCTATAGGGGTCTTCCCTTAAATAATGAAGCGAAAAACAACGAACAAAAATTAACTTTAAACAATCTAAACAAAACGTCCCTCCCATCCCTCCCCACACCCCATTAATTAAACTTCGGAGTGTTTGAGTACCCATAACAACCAAAATAAAAGAAAATAAAAAAGCAAGAAAAGACAAAAAAAAAATTTTTTAGGAGGAACCTCCTAGGGGGCGGTGTGCAGCAGTTGGCACACCTAGGACCTAATTATCTTAGCGTGAGATCAGAGACCACACTACTCATTGCATCTGCAGGCCTGAGCTGATAATAAACAACGAGAGGGGGAAGGTAAAATAAAGATTCCTTATAAAAAAGAAGAAAAAAACCTGGAGAAGGAAACCAAAACAACAAGGAGAAATATCCCCCATATCCAAGGCCCCCTCCCTTCCATGTGGACCTGAGCAACCTGTCTGCGCTAGAGTAGCCATTAGCACTTAGACATTTCTAAGGGTACAATCTTAGTTACAAACGATAGTAGTTTCTATAAACCTGTAAAAAGTAAAAGAAAGTTGGTTAAACAATAGAAGCAGTCACTTATGCCGCGTACACACGGTCGGACTTTTCGTCTACAAAAGTCCAACGGACGCTGACGGACTAAAGCTGGCTGGTAATCCGATCGTGTGTGGGCTTCTCCGGACTTTCAACGTACTTTTTTAGCCTCAAATCCGACGTACTTTAGATTTGAAACATGCTTCAAATCTTTACGTCGTAACTACGACGGACCCCGAAATCCGCTCGTCTGTGTGCTAGTCCGACGGACAAAAAGCCACGCTAGGGCACCTATTGGCTACTGGCTATGAACTTCCTTATTTTAGTCCGGTGTACGTCATCACGTACGAATCCGTCGGACTTTTGTGTGGTCGTGTGTAGGCAAGTCCGTTCGTTAGAAAGTATGCCGCAAGTCCGCCGCAAGTCCGCCGAAAGTCTGCCGGAAGTCTGTCGGACAGGCTGTCTGACTTTTGTAGACGAAAAGTCCGACCGTGTGTACGCGGCATTAGAGTCCTCTTGAAGAGTCAGACCACTTAACAGGATTCCACCATTAACCCTTCCCTCCACCACCCATCTCTAATAACAGGATGAATATTGGTGATGTGGGGCACTATGTCTCGCATTCTCCCCCTTTTCCCCTCTTCTCCTCCGTCAACCCCGGAGTCAGTAAATACAGCAACAAAGTTCCATGGGTCCATACCGTCGGTCAGGACTGCCAACATCCGAATAGTTCCTTTAGGGGGAGAGAGGAGCCCCAGGGAAAAAAAAAAGGGGGGAGGAGGGGGGGGGGGCGGGGTGGGAATACATTTCAGCAGACCATATTTAACGCACCCCCATCGACCCCCCCAATCCCTCGACACAGGACTGTTCAGCAAAGCAAGTTTCCATCCCCTATTGTCTGGTTAGCTGTTCGGCAATACTCCCCACAGATAATCAGGCCCCTCAGGATTCATGTATTCCATAGCGCTCGTACAGTGTGTCATTTACCAATAGGGGCGGGGATTATTAGAGATAGCAGGCTGTAAATCTTACCACCGGTCCTCACCAGGTAGATGGAGGGTTAGGCTTGGCGTATTCCATACGTCGTATCAGTGATTGCGTGGCAGGGATTCAAGCCATCTGGCTGCTTCCTCCGGGGAGGTGAAGAATTTAGTAGTTTCGCCATCCACTACCCTGAGTCGTGCAGGGAATAACATGCTGTATTTTAGTCCCTTAACGCGCAGTTGGGCCTTGACCTGGTCGAATGTCCTGCGTTGCCTCTGTGTTTCAACGGAGTAGTCAGGAAATAGCATTATCTTTGCGTTCTCGGTGCGCAGCTCTCCCACTTTTCGTGCCTCTCTTAAGATCAGATCTCTATCTCTAAAGTTCAATAACCGAAATATGAAGGTGCGTGGAGGTGTTCCCGGTGGGCCCCGAGTTGACGGCATTCTGTGGGCTCGCTCCACCACAAAGTGTGTAGAAAATGGTGCCTGCGGGAGAAGGTTACGCAGCAACTGCTCCGTGTAGGCCTCCGGGTCTCTTCCCTCCGCTCCTTCCGGAAGTCCCACCAAGCGCAGATTATTCCTGCGATTTCTGTTTTCCTGATCTTCCGCACGCGATTCCAGCGTTTTCATTTTAACTTGCAGTATACGAAGGGAGGCGCTGTGATCCCGGATTTCATCTTCATTCTCCCCTACCCTCCTTTCAGCCTCCGTCAGCCTGTCTCTGTATTTGTCCATATCCCTTCTTATTAGGCCCATTTCTGATTGTATTTGCTCTATTTTGTTAGTTAGGGTAGTTTGGCAACCCGTGATAGCCTGCATTAATGCTTGAAATTGATCCTCTCCCATCTGGGAGGACTCAGCCTGAGTGTCTGTGTGATCTGTTTGCGAGGCCATGTTTGAACGCCCTGCTCCCCGTGGGCCCTGGGCTGGTGGCGATGTATTAGGGGCCTTTTGTTTCTGTTTCTGGGCGCCACAGGTTCTTCTTCTCATGCCCAGTTTTCAGTCTGCCAGATACTATGTGACAGGCAAGGGTCCCTCAGCAGCCAGTTTACAGTATGTATCCTCCGCCCTCCGTATATCCCTGTCTCTCTCACCTTCCAGCAGGTCTTGTCTGCAGTCCCTCCGCCTCTCCCCTCCAGATGGCACCTCCGCTGGGCGTAAAGCAGCCCCTCTTCCGCCGATCACGGCACCTGAGGCTGGGGATCGCGAGTGCCTTGTAGGCCTCAGAATGGCGGATCCCCTCTGGAGTGGTGAGCCGGCCGAGGGCCTCCTAGGCGGTGTGGATGTCTCCTCTCTTCCGCTCCGGGCCTCCCCCTGCCTCCCAGCAGCGCCAACCACAGCGGATGGATCGTTGTGGCCACTCCACGGCCGTCCACAGCACCCGAGGCCGGGGATCGCGAGGCCGCACAGGCCGCAAGATGGCGGATCGTCTCCGTGACGCCGAGCCGGCCCGAGAGCTTACAGCGGCTTCATCCGACGGTCCACACCTACAATTCTCCTCCACTCCGCCGCCGGTCACAGAGCACCGCCACCCCAGGTCAGTTTTTAAAGGGATCGCTTAGATTTAAGGTAGGATTCCTATGGATGCAGTAAGGGCCGGCGGAGCTCCCTCAGGTTCCTTGTCCGGCAGTGTCTCCCGGGAGCCGAACCGCCACTATCATCTGGCTTCAGCTTTCCTCGCCTCTGCCCGGTCTCAGCCACAACCCTATGGGGCAGTTAAATCTGATATTAGGCCACAAACTAACGGATTTTTAGGCCTGCTGTGTGCGGAGCTCTATCTCAGCCGTCCTATCTGGTCGCCATCTTGACCACACCCCCCCTGAAAAAGGGTATTTATCAGTTTATATTTACCGTATATACTCGAGTATAAGTCGTTCCGAGAATAAGTCGAGGCCCTAATTTACCACAAAAAAATGGGAAAAACTTATTGACCCGAGTATAAGACGAGGGTGAGAAATGCACAGCTACTGTAAGTGGAAAAGAGGGTCAACAATGCCAATTTGCAGCATCACTGTTCCCATTTGCATGCCTCACTGTGCCCATTTACAGCCATAGGTCCCCTGAACTTCAAACTCGGTAGTTAAGGGTTCCTAGATGCCCCCTAGCTGCAGCCAAAATTTGGGGTCTCTGAACCCAAAGGGTCCCGAAATGACATTGCTGCAGATGGACACAGTTGACCAAATTTGGGGCCCCGTATCTCGGGGCCACTTAGTGCTAAGAACCCCAAATTTGGTGTGCAAACCCAGTGGATCTAGCACCATAACATTTCCAAAGCTAGGGTTTCTAACACCAAGTGGCCCCGAGATACAGGGCCCCAAAAATCAGTTCAGAAAATGTCAAGCACTTTTTTGCAGCAGAGAATGACATTTTCCGAACCGGTTTTGGGACCCCGTATCTCAGGGCCACTTAGTGCTAGGAACCCCAGCTTTGGGTATGTTATGGTACCGGTTCCACTGGGTTTGCACACCCAATTTGGGGTTCCTAGCACCAAGTGGCCCTGAGATATGGGGCCCCAAATTCGGTTCATAAAATGTCAAGCACTTTTCTGCAGCAAAGAATTACATTTTCCGAACCGATTTTGGGGCCCCGTATCTCGGGGCCACTTAGTGCTAGGAACTTCAGCTTTGAATATGTTGTGGTACAAGTTCCACTGGTTTTGCACACCAAATATGGGGTTCCTAGCTCTAAGTGGCCCTGAGATACGGGGCCCCAAAGTCAGTTCGGAAAATGAAATATTTTGCTGCAGAAAAGTGCTTGACTCGAGTATAAGTCGAGGGGGCACTTTCAGCACAAAAAAATGTGCTGAAAAATTTGACTTATACTCGAGTATATACGGTACTAAAACTATTGCATTTCCATGTTCTGTGTACTGTGTGAGACCAGATATAGTGAATGCAGGTTCTGGGTTTAGTAACACTTTAATCCTATAGAAAATTTATGGAGGGAATACTATTATGAAAACATTTGAAATGGGCTTTGTAGGCACTGAGATACTTGTATTTAAAAATTCAACATCTTTATTACACAAAGTTATTTTAAAAAAGAGAATAAACAAACCTTGCTAAATAATTTTTCCACAGTATAAATATTGCCTAAACGACATAAATCACACCACCAATTACACCAAATTGTTTGTTTGTATCCTGTATGGTCATAAGAGCATGCAGTGATGATTAAAAATGTTCCATCAGGCTTGGTGTAGCATGATGTGGCTCAGCTCTACATGTTATGCACGTAAGCGCTTCTTCAGGAGCTTGGGCATATTGTTCTGCATGAAAAAAAACATACAATATATTCTTACAAAAAGTGATATGCATATACATATGTAAATAAACCTATGTAGGTTTACATATGTATATTACTAAATATTGAACCTTACGGACTAAGATGCCATTCAAGTTCATGCGTGTAAAGGCAGGCGTCCCAATAGATTTGACAATATAGTGTGTGTGTGTAAAGAAGAAAAGAAAATGTGTTATATATACTGTATATACACAGCAGGTAAAACAAGTATTGAATACGTCACCAATTTTTTAGGTAAATATGTCTCTAAAGGTGCTATTGACATGGAATGTTCACCACATGTCAGTGCAATCCATACATACAAAGAAACCAAAACAAATAAGTTCAGAAATTAAGTTTCCCTGGAATGACACAGGGAAAAGGTACCGAACACTTGAAGAAAGTTAGGTGCAAAAAGGCATGGAAAGCCTAGATACCAGCTGAAATATATTAGTAATAGGAAAGCAATCCTGCCCCTTGCCAGTGCAAGCTAATATTAGCTGGTTCAGTCTCAACTGATGGCCTATAAAGGTGTCTCATTACCAAGGTGTCGCACAAGAAACATCTTGTGATGGGTAAAAGCAAAGGGCTCTCTCAAGTTCTTCGCAACCTTATTGTTGTAAAACATACTGATGGCATTGGTTACAGAAGGATTTATAAACTTCTGAATGTTCCAGTGGGCACGGTTGGGGCCATAATCTAGAAGTGGAAAGCACATCATTTCACCATAAACCAGCCACGACCAGGTGCTCCTTGCAATATTTCAGACAGAGAAGTGAAAAGAATTATCAGAAGCTTTGTCCAAGAGCCAAGGACCACTTGTGGAGAGATTCAGAAAGACCTGGAATTAGCAGGTACAATTGTTTCAAAGAACACAATGCACTCAATCGCCATGGCCTGTATGCATGCTCACCACGCAAGACTCCATTGCTGAAGAAAAAGCATGTTGAGGCTAGTTTAAAGTTTGCTGCACGACATTCAGACAAGCCTGTGAAATAGTGGGAGAATATAGTCTGGTCAGGTGAGACCAAAATTGAATTCTTTGGATGCCATAATATACACCATGTTTTGGAGGTCAAATGGCACTACACATCACCCCGAAAACACCATACCAACAGTGAAGTTTGGAGGTGGGAACATCATGGTGTGAGGCTGTTTTTCAGCATACGGTACTGGCAAACTTCACGTCATTGAAGGAAGGAAGGATGAATGGAAAAATGTACCAAGACATTCTTGATAAAAATCTGCTGCCATCTACCAGGATGATGAAGATAAAATGAGGATGGACATGTCCGCAAGACAATGATCCCAAACACAAAGCCAAGGAAACTGAATTGGTTTCAAAGAAGAAGAAAATAAAGCTGCTAGAATGGCCCAGCCAAACACCTGACTTGAATCCAATAGAAAATCTATGGAAAGAATTAAAGATCACAGTTTATAAAGAGGCCCATGGAACCTTCAAGATTTGAAGACTTGTGTGATTGAATGGACCAAAAATCCACCTGAGCAATGCATGTGATTAGTTTCTACATACAGGAAGCGTCTTAAAGCTGCCATTACCAACAAAGGATTTTGTACGAAGTATTAAATACAATTCAGTTAGTGTGTTCAATACTTTTTTCCTGCATCATTCCGGTTTATTATACATAATTTCTGAACTTTATTTGTTTTGCTTTCTTTGTATGGATTGCATGGATTGTTACCGACGTGGTGAAAATGTTATGTTAACCGCTTGCCGACCGGCTCACGCCGATTTACGTCGGCAGAAGGGCACATACAAGTACAGGCATGCACCCGCCGCGAGCTCCGTGAGTGTGTTTGCGGGTTGCGCGGACGTCTCACGGAGAGGAAGAACAGGGGAAATGCTGATGTAAACAAGCATTTCCCCATTCTGCCTAGTGACACTGACACTGATCACAGCTCCATGTAAACGGGAGCAGTGATCAGTGTCGTGTTGCACATAGCCTGCCCCCCCCCACAGTTAGAATCTCTCCCTAGGACACACTTAACCCCTGCAGCGCCCCCTAGTGGTTAACCCATTCACTGCCAGTCACATTTACACAGTAATCAATGCATTTTTAATCGCACTGATCGCTGTATAAATGTGAATGGTCCCAAAATAGCGCCAAAAGTGTCCGAACTGTCCGCCATAATGTCGCAGTCACGATAAAAATCGTGATCGCCGCCATTGCTAGTAAAAAAAAAAAAAAAGATTAATAAAAATGCCATAAAACTATCCCCTATTTTGTAGAGGCTATAACTTTTGCGCAAACCAATCAATAAATGCTTATTGCGATTTTTACCAAAAATATGTAGAAGAATACATATCGGCCTAAACTGAGGAAAAAAATGTTTTTTAATATAATTTTTGGGGAAATTTATTAAATCAAGAAGTAAAAAATAATGCGTTTTTTTTTTTTTTTTCAAAATTGTCGCTCTTTTTTTGGTTTATCGCGCAAACAATAAAAACCGCAGAGGTGATCAAATACCACCAAAAGAAAGCTCCATTTGTGGGAAAAAAAGGACATCAATCTTGTTTGGGAGCCATGTCGCACCACCGTGCAATTGTCAGTTAAAGCGCAGTGCCGAATCACAAAAAGTGCTCTGGTCTTTTGCCAGCCAAATGGTCCAGGGCTGAAGTGGTTAATAGCATCTTTTAGAAGCATATTTACCTAAAAAAATAGTGACGTTCTCAATACTCGTAATTCTCTTCTTACCAGCCGTGTGTGTGTATGTGTGTGTGTGTATTTATGTGTATATGTATGTATATATATATATATATATATATATATATATATATACATACATATACACATTATACTTGAGTATAAGCCGAGTTTTTCAGCACTTTTTTTTTTTTAGGCTGAAACACCCCCCCCCCCCCCTCGGCTTATACTCGCCCCACTGTGCCTATCTGCAGCTGTACCTTTTGATAACTAAAACAGCAGGTGTCTCCCGCTGTGTCATGCAGTCTGTTCGGCGGCCGTCCATTGTAACAAAGCCCCGCCTCCTCCTTGTCCGTGATAGACGGAACACTGATACAATGCTAGGAAACTGTATCAGTGTATGCATGACACAACGAGAGACACCCGCTGTTTTAGTTATCAAAGTTACAGCTGCAGATGGGCACAGTGAGGCTGCAGATGGGCATTGTTTACCCAATAGCTGTTGCATTTCCCACCCTAGGCTTATACTCGAGTCAATAAGTTTTCCCAGTTTTTTGTCGTAAAATTAGGTGCCTCGGCTTATGTTCGGGTCGGCCTATACTCCAGTATATACGGTATATATTATTTTAGCTGGCGTACATGCCTACATGTTACCTAATTCTCACAATATACAAAGATCTGATAAAGAAGTTATATGGGTGTTAAAGCAGAGTTCCACCCAAAAATTGAACTTCAGCTTATCTGGTCCCCCTCCCCCTCCGGTGTCACATTTGGCACCTTTCAGGGGGAGCAGATACCTGTCTAATATGGGTATTTGCTCCCACCTCATTGTGCAGATCACCTTGTCCGGCCCCTCCTTCGTCAGCCCCCCCACCCCGCTGTCTTCTGGGAGAAACACAGGTCCCAGAAGACAGCAGGGACCAGAACACGCAGCGCAACTCGCGCATGCGCAGTAGGGAAACAGGCTGTGATGCCGCAAGGCTTCACATCCTCATTCCCTTACTTAACCACTTTAAGACCAGCCTCATTTTGGATTTTAGGTGTTTACAAGTTTAAAACAGGTTTTTTCGCTAGAAAATTGCTTAGAATCCCCAAACATTATATATTGGCTTTTTTCTGACACCCTAGAGAATAAAATAGCGGTCATTGCAATACTTTTTTTGCACCGAATTTGTCTTCTAAGCGCACTTTTTTTGGAAAAAATTCACTTTTTTGATTAAAAAAATAAAACAACAGTAAAGTTAGCCCAATTTTATTTTATATTGTGAAATATAATGTTACGCCAAGTAAATTGATACCCATCATGTCACGCTTCAAAATTGCGCCCGCTCGTGGAATGGCGTCAAACTTTTACCCTTAAAAATCTCCATAGGCGACATTTAAAAAATTGTACAGATTGCATGTTTTGCGTTACAGAGGAGGTCTAGGGCTAGAATTATTGCTCTCGCTCTACCGGTCGCGGCGATACCTCACATGTGTGGTTTGACCACTGTTTTCATATGCGGGCGCTACTCACGTATGCGTTCGCTTCTGCGCGCGAGTTAGGCGGGATGGGGCGTTTTAAATTTTTTTTTTTTTTTTTTATTATTTATTTTACTTTATTTTATTTTTTCACAGTTTTTAAAAAAAAAAAAATTGGATCACTTTTATTCCTATTATAAGGAACGTAAACATCCCTTGTAATAGAAAAAAGCATGACAGGTCCTCTTAAATATGAGATCTGGGGTCAAAAAGTCCTCAGATCTCATATTTAGACTAAAATGCAAAAAAAAAAAAAAAAAAAAGGCGTTTAAAAAAAGACACAAAAAAAATGTGCCTTTAAGAGAAGTGGGCGGAGCTGATGTAATGACATCACTCCGGCCGTCACATGGTATGGAGACGGGTGGGGGCCATCTTAGCCTCACTCGTCTCCATACTGAGGAAGGGAAAGGACCCGATCGCCTCCGCCGCTACCGACTGCTCCGGTAAGCGGCGGAGGGTGCGGGAGAGCGGCGGGAGGGGGTATGGCACCTCTCCCGCCGCAGATAACGGTGATCTCGCGGCGAACCTGCCGCAGAGACCACCATTATCGTGTACAGAACCGCCGGCCCTAAAGATGGATACCTCGATTGTGGCAGCAGCTGCTGCCTTTGCGGAGATATCCATCTTTAAAATACGGACGTATATATACAGTGGGCGGTCCGGAAGTGGTTAAGATGCCGGTGCCTCCACCCGGAGCCGGGACGGGTCGGCTTCGGGTGATTAAATTGCGGGCGCCCTGGGCAGGTTAGTGTCCTTCTTTCTTTCTCGGACATCACGGGACACATGTAGGTATCACTAGGTATTGGACACTGGTCACACCCTAATCAGGAAGTTCAACCCCCTATATAATCCCTCCCCTTCCAGGGATACCTCAGTTTTTACGCCAGTGTCTTAGGTGTTGGACGTGCAAAGATGTCCTGTGCTGAAGCTCCAAAGGGAATATCCTATATCCTATACTGGGGCAAGCCAGGCAGACCGGATCCATTCAAAGTGTCTTTCATGGCCGAATTGGATAGTACCCGGGCCTCGTGTCTGAAGAAACGAGGTTTTACCTGTAACGCTTCTCTTTTAGAGAGCTGGACCCCGCAGATCAGAAAATGGCTTTAAACTTCCTAATTTCTGGCTGGGTGCTTTACAGGGCCAGAACTGCAGGATCCCCCTACTCGTAGGGGGCCCCAGTGTCTGACGGTTTTTACAAACGGAGCCCACCGTGAGAGGTGAAGATTGGTTCTGTGTATATAGCACCCTGCGGCTGGATAAGGTAAGAGGAGATTCCACAGAATTTTTGAATTCTAGTGGGTTTTCTCCTTTAAGGTAAATGCATGCTATGCCTATTGTGACCACCGGGGGCTGCCAAGAGCACAAACCTTCTCATGCTTGATTCTGTCTCAGCGTTCGCTGCACAAGCTCTTCCGCCGGCTCCAGGTAAGATGGATGGGGTTTTTTTTCATCTGGGATGTTCCCCCCAGGGTAGGGGCAGGCTTCAGTTATGCTGTAAGGCGGTTTTAGACCGCACTGTCACCGCCGCTAAGCCGCCTGTGCATACAGGGCCCATCACTGCCGGCTTCCTCCTTCCTCCCCCTCCCTCAGCCTTCCTCCATGCTTGTCAGGAAGGGTCGGCTCACGCGGGAAGCGCTCGTTTTTCAAAAACGAGGGGGGGAGGGGCGTCAGCACAGCGTCAGCGTGCTCAGACGCCCACAGTGCTAGAAAGCAGGGCTATTTAAAAGCACACTTTACAGGTGCTCTGAGCCTTGGAGGGACATAGAGCTGACAGTCACATGTAAGGTGGGACACAGGCATTCTCCTAGGCTGCATTTACTAAGGGAACACCAGACTGGGCATTTGGTAGCAAGGCTTTGCCGGACTACATCGCTCAGCAGTCAGTGTTCATTTTTGGATACCTCACACCTTGTTGCTTTGCACTATGGGTAGAAGAGGTTCAAGTACCCCCAGAACCAGAGACACTGGGGGATCTCGTTCAGGTTCTGAGGACCCCCTGTCTGCTACACCCTCCCCTCCTGAAGGGCCAGGGACGACTAGCGAGGGAGAGCCATTGGGGTCAGGGGCTACACCTGCTTCTGGCACTTCAGCCCCTGTATACATTACGCAGGAGGTTTTTTCCTCAACCATTTCTGGGTTAGAGGAAAAATTAATGGCCGTAATTACATCTTCACTCAGTGGAAGAAAACACACTAGGCCTTCCTCTGTTTCCCAAGACCCTCAGACAGAGGAGATCTGGGATAAAGGAGACGAATCCCTTTCAGAGGATCGGGATGGGACGGATGATTCCTCTTTGGAGGAATCAGGTGGAGAAGGACCCTCTGCGACTTCCCAAGAGGAGAAGGTCTTAGTGCAGATCCTTACTGGATTGGTCCGCTCCACATTTAAGTTGCCCGTACCTGAGTCTGTTAAGAAATCTTCATCTTCTTTGGGGTCGCTGAAACCTTCTCAAACAGCACATGCTTTTCCTGTTCATAATCTACTTGAAAAGCTCCTTTATTCTGAGTGGGATCACCCAGATAAGCGATTTCTTCCGCCGAAGAAGTTTTCAACACTTTATCCTATGGAAGAAAAATTTATTAAGATGTGGGGAATGCCGGCCATTGATGCGGCCATTTCCTCTATAAATAGTAGTCTGACTTGTCCTGTAGACAACCCTCAGATGCTCAAGGATCCTGTGGACAAAAAGATGTAATTCTTATTGAAGGATGTTTTTTCCTTAGCAGGATCAGTGGCCCAACCTGCAGTAGCAGCGATTGGAGTCTGTCAATACTTAAGAGACCATGTTAAGCAGGTCATCAAAGTATTACCTGAACAGCAGGCCCAGGGGTTTGCTAACCTTTCTGCGGCCTTATGTTATGTTGTTGACGCCATCAGAGATTCTATCGTGCAAACCTCTCGCCTTTCACTTGGGTTGGTGCATATGGGTAGAATCTTATGGTTGAAAAATTGGTCAGCCGAAGCACCATGTAAGAAGCTCCTGGCTGGGTTTCCCTTTCGTGGTGAGAGGTTGTTTGGAGAAGACTTGGATAACTATATCAAGAGAATCTCTTGTGGGAAAAGCACTCTCTTACCTGTTAAGAAGAAGAGTAAGCGTCCCTCTTTTAAACAGACTCTTTCCCCAGCGCCAGGGGCATCAGCCTCCAGGCAGCCACGACGGCCTCCTCCGTCTGGGGCAAGAAACAAGAGTCAACCCCAGGGACAGAAGAAGTCCTGGGGGAAGAAGTCTTCCAGACAAGACACTAAGGCCTCTTCATGAAGGGGCGCCCCTGCTCGCTCGAGTGGGGGGAAGACTGCTGCAGCTCTCAAGGCTCTGGCAGGAGGACTTCCAGGTCAGATGGGTAATCTCCACGGTAACCTTAGGGTACAGACTGGAGTTCCAAGAATTTCCCTCTCCTCGTTTCCTCAGATCAGGTGTTCCCAGAGAAGAAGCAGTCGCTCCTTCTACCGATAGAGCGACTTTTGTCGCAAGAGGTCATTATGGTGGTTCCCACAAAGGATCAAAGATTGGGCTTTTATTCCAACCTTTTTATGGTCCAAAAACCAAATGGGGATGTCAGACCCATTTTGGATTTAAGAGATCTGTATCGATTCTTAAGGATACAGTCCTTCCGTTTGGAATCAATTCAGACAGTAGTCTCCACCCTGCAGGGAGGAGAATTTTTGACATCAATAGACATCAGAGATGCAGGCCTACCTGTGCCCATTTTTCCTGCTCAGCAGAAGTGTCTGCAGGCAAAGATCACTGCTCTAAGGGAGCTGATTCTGACAGTCAGGACCAAGAAGGGTCCTTCTGTCTGCCTTTGTATGAGGCTGCTGGGGAAGATGGTGTCTTCATTCGAAGCAGTTCCCTATGCTCAGTTCCAGTCAGGACTGCTGCAACACAGTATTCTGTCGGCCTGGAACAAGAAGGTTCAGGCATTAGACTTTTCTATGCACCTGTCGCATGCGGTGCGTCAGAGCCTCAATTGGTGGCTCAAACCCGAAAACCTGCAGAAGGAGAAATCCTTTCTACCGGTTGCCTGGGATCCTCTTGCAGGTGGGACGGATGCGTTGGTGATTCCGTGGCATCGGTTCTCACTGATTTATGCATTCCCTCCTATTCTGTTACTGCCACAGCTCCTTCGCAGGATCAGGCAGGAAAGGAAGTCGGTACTTCTGGTGGCCCCCGTTTGGCCCAGAAGGACTTGGTAGGCAGAAATAGCAAGGATGACGGTGGGTTCCCGGTGGACCCTACCGGTACGCCCAGACCTGTTATCTCAAGGTCCAGTGTTCCATCCTGCCTTACAAACGCTAGATTTGACGGGTTGGCTATTGAGACCCACGTTCTGAAAAGTAGTGGGCTTTCAGGTCCTGTCATATCTACCTTGATCAATGCAAGGAAGCCAGCTTCCAGAATGATTTATCATAGAGTCTGGAAAGCTTATGTATCCTGGTGTGAATCCAGGGGTTGGCATCCCAGGAAATATCTCATAGGTAGAATTCTTAATTTTCTACAATTAGGATTAGAGATGAAGCTGGCCTTGAGTACCATCAAGGGCCAGGTCTCGGCCTTATCGGTATTGTTTCAACGGCCGCTTGCTTCGCATTCTTTGGTCTGAAACTTTTTGCAGGTAGTGATGCGTCTTAATCCTCCGGTTAAGGCGCCCCTAAACCCCTGGGACTTGAACTTGGTTCTGTCTGTGTTACAGAAACAGCCTTTTGAACCAATACATCAGATTCTTTTGGTCTTGCTGACAAGGAAACTAATTTTTCTGGTAGCCATCTCTTCTGTTAGAAGAGTATCAGAAATAGCAGCTCTTTCCTGTAAAGAGCCTTACTTGATTATACACAAGGATAGAGTGGTACTGCGCCCTCATACTAGTTTTTACCGAAGGTGGTTTCAGATTTTCATCTAAACCAAGACATTGTTCTGCCTTCCTTTTTTCCAGATCCCTGTTCTTCGGAAGAAAGGTCACCACATTCTTTGGATGTAGTAAGAGCAGTCAAGACCTATCTGGAAGCAACTGCTCAAATTCGCAGGACGGATGTCTTGTTCGTGCTGCCAGAGGGTCCCAATAGAGGACAGGCAGCGTCAAAAGCGACCATTTCTAAATGGATTCGACAATTGATTATTCAAGCTTACGGTTTGAAACGGAAGGTTCCTCCGTTTCAGATCAAGGCACATTCCATAAGGGCTATTGGTGCTTCTTGGGCAGTGCATCACCAGGCCTCTATGGCTCAGATCTGCAAGTCCGCAACCTGGTCTTCAGTCCATACATTCACCAGATTCTATCAGGTGGATGTGAGAAGGCATGAGGATATCGCCTTTGGGCGTAGTGTGCTGCAGACAGCGGTACAGGGTCCTCAGGTCTGATAGCACCCTACTGGGTTGTGATTCCCCCCCCCCCCCCCTCAGTTGGCATTGCTTTGGGACATCCCATCAGTAATTACTGTGGCTCTGTGTCCCGTGATGTCCGAGAAAGAAAATAGGATTTTTTATAACAGCTTACCTGTAAAATCCTTTTCTTTCGATGGACATCACGGGACACAGAGGTCCTGCCCCTCTTCTAATACACTTATATTGCTTTGCTACAAAACTGAGGTATCCCTGGAAGGGGAGGGATTATATAGGGGGTTGAACTTCCTGATTAGGGTGTGACCAGTGTCCAATACCTAGTGATACCTACATAACCCCATCAGTAATTACTGTGGCTCTGTGTCCCGTGATGTCCATCGAAAGAAAAGGATTTTACAGGTAAGCTGTTTATAAAAAATCCTATTTTTAAAAGTCAACAGCTGCTGACTTTTTTTAAAAAATTTTATTTATTTTTTTGCAGGGGAAACTCCGCTTTAATCAGCAACAGTACTACATGCTAATTTTTCTACATGAGATTCTTTGAATTTGCTACTTTAATCACTTGCTGACCAGCCACCGTCATACTGTGGCAGGTCGGCAGAATTCCGCAAACCATCGTAGCTGTATGTCGGCTCCTTTAAGCGGGATAGCAGGCGGGCGCCCGCTGCACTGCGGGGGTATCGATGCTCGTTACCGGCGGTCGCGATGACCACTGGCCCCGAGCGATCACAGGCACAAGAGGCAGAACAAGTCCCTGTTCTGTGAGAAGAAGAGATGCAGATCGTGAGTTCCTAATAGCTAGGAACCACGATCTGTCATCTCCTATAGTCAGTTCCCTCCCCCTACAGTTCGAAAACACAGTCAGGGAACACAGTTAACCCCTTGATCGCCCCCCTAGTGTTAACCCCTTCCCTGCCAGTGACATTTATACAGTAATCAGTGCATTTTTATAGCACTAATCGCTGTATAATTGTCAATGGTCCCAAAAGTGTCCGATGTGTCCGCCATAATGTCGCAGTCATGATATAAATCGCAGATCACCGCCATTACTAGTAAAAAAAAAAAATAATAAGAATGCCATATATCTATCCCCTATTTTGTAGACGCTATAACTTTTTAACTTTTGCGCAAACCAATCAATATACGCTTATTGTGATTTTTATTACCAAAAATATGTAAAAGACATATCAGCCTAAACTGAGAAAAAAATTTGCTTTTTTTTTTTTTTTTTTTTTTTTTTTTTTTTTTTTTAAATTGGGGATATTTATTATAGCAAAAAGTACAAAATATTGTGTTTTTTTTTTTGTTTTTTTTTTGTTTTTTTTTTTTTCTTCAAAATTGTCGCTTTTTTTTGTTTATAGCGCAAAAAATATAAACCGCAGAGATGAGCAAATACCACCAAAAGAAAGCTCTATTTGTGGGAAAAAAAGAACGTCAATTTTGTTTGGGTACATCGTCGCACGACAGCGCAATTGTCCGTTAAAGCGACGCAGTGCCTTATCACAAAAAATGGCCTTGTTATTGAGCAGCCAAATCTTCTGGGGCTGAAGTAGTTAATTATGCATTTATATTTAATGGTATGATTGGCTAATCACCATATTTAAGATACATGCATTCATGTGGTATTAGGAGGACAGCCAGTATTTGGTTTCAGTTGAGCCACTTCTTAAATGGCTGAAAGAACCAGTGTTTTGCACTTAAAGATCATAGAATCAAATGTGAATGAATAGTAGACAATTTTCACTAATTATGTTGTTATACTTAGGTGTACGTGAAAGTCAGTGCTACAGCAGAAAAAGATGAAGATATGAAGCGGTCTGCACAGGATTTTATGCAGAGACTTGAGAATGGACATCCGCAGGCTCTTTCCCTGTGGACACACTTCAGAGATCTGAGCATTGAGGAATATGCCAAAGTCTATAAAGTAAGCTTCACTATCACAAGTGGATTAGCAAGGCCTAAAAGTATTAGCACTTCTGGCCTCTCAACCCAAGCTTAGACAGCTGAGTTTTTAAGATATGCGTGTGGCTATGTCTGAAGCATGTACATATTTATCTCCCACGTTGTTTTTGTTTTTTTATTATTGGAAAAGGTGACAAAATTTATTTGTGCAATACTGTATACCTATATTGCACCCAAAATAAATCTTCAAGTCATTTAGATTTTGCCTGTTATATCAATAAAGATATTGTAAAATATATTTTAAAAATATTGGCAATACAATTTATACGCTTCCTGCCTATTTTTAGCGTCTTGGTGTGCAGTTTGATGAATACTCTGGTGAGTCCTTTTACACAGAAAAGGCTCAAGATATTCTGAAGTTGCTTAAAAGCAAAGAAATTCTAAAGACAGCAGGGTGAGTTTTTCTGTTATAGTCCGTTTGACTGTCAGCAGCCAAGGAATCATATGGTTATAATCATATTTTCATTTCTGATATATTTGGATAATACACAAATTGATCTTAAATATATATCTATATGTATATAGATAGATATATATATATATATATATATATATATCTATTTCATATTCTTCATCCTTCCTTATTATTTTTTTTTATTTTTATTTAGTGATGGTAAAATCGTAGTGGATCTTTCAGAGCAAGGGGATCTTTCCACTTACTCTACCGTGATGCGTAGTGATGGGACATCTTTATATATTACAAGGTATGATCATTGATTCAGTGGATTTCAGTGTTTACAATTCAACATTTTGCAAAAAAAATTCTAAAGTATTTTTTAAGGTTACTACTAAAGTACTTTAAGGTTAATAATGCATTTCAATTGACCCATTAAAAAACCGCCATAAAACCTGGCATCAATAATGATTTTAAAAACCTCATCAGTCCTGTGTTTAAACATGCACTTTTTTTTGTCATCTTGCTTTTCTTTCTTCTTTTACTTAAAGGGTAACACCACTTTCGTGGGGAAAAAAAAGTAGATAAAATAATATAGCGTATACAATTGCGACACAAGTTGAATGTTATTAAAAATTACCTTTCCCGTTTCAACCTGCAGCTTTGTAATTTTCTGAAAATGCAATATGGCTATTTGGAGATGTTCTGTACACAGAATACGTACAAAACGCCCCCCCAGAAACATAATTTCCTGCTTGTGTGATTGGCTCACCAATTTTCCCAGAAGTCTGCACTAAGATCCAAGTCAGATTTAAGGAATCCCCTGCAACAAAAATTTTGTTTTTGGTGAGCTACTTCCAATAGGAAGTCACGTCTAAATGGATGCAGGCCCAAAATACTTTGACGAAAACTTCTGTTGGAGCTATTTACCTGAAAAACATTTTATTTTGTTCCCTCCAGTTCTAAGATTTTCACAGCTCTGCCACACCGCACAGCCCTGCAGTTAAAGGAGAAGGAGAAGCTCTTTTGACCCTACCTCTCCTGGGGATCACAGGGGTTCACTTCATTCTGCACTCCTGAGGTCACTCAGCTGGTCTAGGCTCTGCAAGAATCATGAGATCCACCCAGAACCCTGGACCGGCAGCTGGTTAAGCCTCTTCAGCGAGCCCATGAGAGCCTGACCCAGCCACTCCCACCCCCTCTTCAGCCCAGCGCTCCAGTGAGCACTGGAGGAGAAGAGCAAAGAGCCGATGACTGACAGTCACTGAGAACCAAGTGATCAGCGGTCTTTGATCGCTCATTTGGTGGTGGGTATAAACTTTTTGGTAGGGTTTTGTTTGTTTTTTCACATCCCGACTTTCTCTTTAAAATAACACTTGTCCCTCCCACACCCTGTGACTAGACAGTGGAAGGAGAAGCAGTATATGAATGAGCTTCTAGCTCTCGCTTTCTCTTCTTCTGTCAGCATGCTCCTTGTGTCTTTCTTCTTGGAGGTCCGCTTCTGGACTCATGCACATGGGATGTTTTTTCAGATTCTCCTAGAGGCCTATTAGCCCTTCATGACTGATGTGCTTGGCCATTTTTTTTCACATTTTTCTTTTACAAAATACAATACTGAATTGTTACTGTCAAGTTTCAGTTCTCTGACATCCATGTGCTCCTCACTATCATCTTGTGGCAGTTGTAGGATGTAGAGAAGCAAGAAATTATCAGCTGTCAGTTGAAATTGTAATTGACCATGTGATTTATTATCGGCAGACATTTAGAAAATATCATCGATAACAAAAATCATTCATCCTACTCTTTATTTTTCATGTTTTAAACATCCTTTTTATTTTTTTGCCTATTATTATTATTATTATTATTATTATTATTATAGGGATCTAGCAGCTGCAATTGATCGCATGGAGAAATATAACTTTGATGAAATGATCTATGTGGTATGCAATTACAGTTCTTTATAAATGTAAATATAATATATATATATATATATATATATATATATGTATGTATATATATATATATGTATAAAAGTTATATGTTTCAGTTTTTTATAAATGTTAAAACTCTAGTAGTAACTAAATGAGGCTAATTGAAAATAAGGAAAAACATTTTTGGGGGGTAATAAAGAAGATAACGAATGCCGCCAGCACATCTAAGGACTGGTAAGCTGCAATATATTACAATTTTGTTTTTGGGTTAAGATCAGGGGTCTTCAAACTATGGCCCTCCAGTTGTTCATGAACTACAATTCCCATCATGCCTAGTCATGTCTGTGAATGTCAGAGTTTTACAATGCATCGTGGGATGTGTAGTTCCGCAACAGCTGGAGGGCCGTAGTTTGAGGATGCCTGGTTTAGATACTCTAAGGTGGGGGTCGGCAAGCCGTCGATTGTGATCTACTTGTTGATCATGGCCATCTAACGGCTAGATCGAGACCCGATATGCTGTCAGCTTCGCACCACGCCTGCCACCTCAAACGGCAGCTGCCTGGGAGTAGGAAGTGATTAATGGCCAGGGCTGTAGATACAAACATGCAACTGCTTGTTACACACCACTGACTGTTGCTCTGTGCCTTATGTACATCTGACCTCTGCTAATATTCAACTGACCCTGCGCTCTGTATTACTCTACTTTACTGTATATACCTCTGAACTCTGACCCTTGTCCTCTGCCCTGGTGAAGAACTCTTCCCTACATATCCCTGACCTCCTGTGCGCTGCCCTACATACTGCTGACCTCTGTACATTTCCCTACATACTGCAGTGCTGACCCGTGTGCACTGCACTACCCACTACTGACCTCTATACCTCTGACCTACCTACTATTGATCTGTGTACACTGCCTTACAAACTCCAGAATCAGACTTGTGGGAATTAACAATTACTCTCCCAACATGGAAAAATTGTGAATGCCAAGTTTATCACTGAAACGAACTTCAGTAGGCTTAAGTTTTTTAATTTTTACAGAAACATTTTGTTTTATTATACGTTTTCTTCAGATCATCCTTTTTAACAGGGCCTTGCTAGTTATATTCTTTGAAAAAAAAAATGTTGCAGCACCACGGTGATCACTTCCATGTTGCATGGGTAGATTTCCACCTCTCAGGTTGACTTCTTCTGCCCTAAGGAACAGGCTTTGATGACTGTTTTTGCATAGACAAAGTTTGAACCAGCCAAAAATTCCTATAAACATTTTGTATTTCTTTTTTTGTCTCTTTTTTAAGACCGATAAAAGTCAAGAAACACATTTTGAACATTTGTTTAAAATTTTGGAGATTCTTGGGAAAGAACATGTAAGCAAGTAAGCAATACATTTTCTAGTTGCTTCTTTCCATATGCTTATGTATTGTTCCCATTACTACCTATAGCTTGCACAGATACCCATGTATTACCACTAATATACTGCCTAAGGATAGATTTACTCTTGATGTGGTGGAACTGCATTGGGTGGCTATTCCAGTGCAGTCCCACTGTATGACAAAATGCAAAGCAGTGTGCGTGTGTCACGCAGCAGCTGGTGTGTATGAACCCCTAGGGCTTGTTTATACTTGCTTCAAAACGTTGCATAGGACATGCTTTTTTTTAAAGCACTCTGAATGACAATCAAAGCACCTGTCACTAAATAAAATGGTCACCTTACAGTCCTGTTCACACGTGTTTGCTTTTACTTCGAAAACTATACCCCATGTCACTTTTTTGGTTCTTCAAAGCATCTCCAAAGCCTCCATAGAAGTCTATAACAAAGCTCTCTTTACAGTACCTGAAGGATTTGAAAGTCTTTTATTTGTATTTTAGCTTTGCTTTGTTTTGGAGGTATAGCAGGTATGAGATATCCCAGGATGCATTGAGAAACCAACAAGCGATTCAGACGGATGTCATCAGCAGGCACTTCAAGTTCATGTGTATATATTCTGGAAGTGTCTGGTGCAGACGTCACTTCTGGTGTGCAGCATGGAGCAGCAGGAAGGTGAGCGGGGTCTGGATTGAAGTGAGCAACTAGCAGATGGCACATGTGGTGTGCAACATGGAAACACTATAGCCGAAGGGAACCAAGACTGGAGAGTGAAGACTGAGTGGCAGAGGATCGGCAGAGCTGGGGAACCAGAGCAGGAGAAGCTAGCAGATATCACACATGATGTGCAGCATGAAAGCAACATAGCAGGAGGCGAGTGAGGAGAATCAGAAAGCCAGATGATCAGCAGAGCTGGAGGTTACTACTGAGTGGGGGATCAGCAAACTGGGGGTTACTACTGAGCAGGGGATCAGCAGAGCTGGGGGTTACTACTGAGTGGGGGAACAGCAAAGCTGGGGTACTACTGAGTGGGTCATCAGCAGAGCTTGGGTTACTACTGAACAGGGGATCTGCTGAATGAGGGTACTAAAAAGTTGGGGATCTGCTGAACGAGGTTACTAATAAGCTGTGGATTTGCTGAATGGGGATACTAATGAGCTGGGTTTCTGCAGAACATCAGTATTAATAAGCTCAGGTTCTACTGGGCCCCTTTAAAACTAATATAAAATCAACACACACATACAGTGGGGCAAAAAAAGTATTTAATCAGCCACCAATTGTGCAAGTTCTCCCACTTAAAAAGATGAGAGAGGCCTGTAATTGTCATCATAGGTATACCTCAACTATGAGAGACAAAATGTGGAAACAAATCCAGACAATCACATTGTCTGATTTTTTTAAATCATTTATTTGCAAATTATGATGGAAAATAAGTATTTGGTCAATATCAAAAGTTCATCTCAATACTTTGTTATATATCTTTTGTTGGCAATGACAGAGGTCAAACGTTTTCTGTAACTCTTCACAAGGTTGTCACACACTGTTGCTGGTATGTTGGCCCATTCCTCCATGCAGATCTCCTCTAGAGCAGTGATGTTTTGGGGCTGTCACTGGGCAACATGGACTTTCAACTCCCTCCAAAGGTTTTCTATGGGGTTGAGATCTGGAGACTGGCTAGGCCACTCCAGGACCTTGAAATGCTTCATACGAAGCCACTCCTTCGTTGCCCAGGCGGTGTGTTTGGGATCATTGTCATGCTGAAAGACCCAGCCACGTTTCATCTTCAATGCCCTTGCTGATGGGAGGAGGTTTGCACTCAAAATCTCACGATACATGGCCCCATTCATTCTTTCATGTACACGGATCAGTCGTCCTGTTCCCTTTGCAGCGAAACAGCCCCAAAGCATGATGTTGCCACCCCCATGCTTCACAGTAGGTATGGTGGTGTTTGGTTGCAACTCAGCATTCTCTCTCTTCCAAACACGACGAGTTGTGTTTCTACCAAACAGTTCTACTTTGTTTTCATCTGACCATATGACATTCTCCCGATCCTCTTCTGGATCATCCAAATGCTCTCTAGCAAACCTCAGATGGGCCCAGACATGTACTGGCTTAAGCAGGGGGACACGTCTGGCACTGCAGGATCTGAGTCCCTGGCGGCGTAGTGTGTTACTGATAGTAGCCTTTGTTACGTTGGTCCCAGCTCTCTGCAGGTCATTCACTAGGTCCCCCCGTGTGGTTCTGGGATGTCTGATCACCGTTCTTGTGATCATTTTGACCCCACGGGGTGAGATCTTGCGTAGAGCCCCAGATCAAGGGAGATTATCAGTGGTCTTGTATGTCTTCCATTTTCTAATTATTGCTCCCACAGTTGATTTCTTCACACCAAGCTGCTTGTCTATTGCAGATTCAGTCTTCCCAGCCTGGTGCAGGTCTACAATTTTGTTTCTGGTGTCCTTCGACAGCTCTTTGATCTTCACCATAGTGGAGTTTGGACTGTGACTGAGGTTGTGGACAGGTGTCTTTTATACTGATAACAGGTTCAAACAGGTGCCATTAATACAGGTAATGAGTGGAGGACAGATGAGCCTCTTAAAGAAGAAGATACAGGTCTGTGAGAGCCAGAAATCTTGCTCGTTTGTAGGTGACCAAATACTTATTTTCCACCATAATTTGCAAATAAATTCTTTCAAAAACAAGACAATGTGATTGTCTGGATTTGTTTCCACATTTTGTCTCTCATACTTGAGGTATACCTATGATGACAATTACAGGCTTCTCTCATCTTTTTAAGTGGGAGAACTTGCACAATTGGTGGCTGACTAAATACATTTTTGCCCCACTGTACAGCATTTGGCAAGCATCACAGAAGCATCAAAAATACATCATAAAAGCGCGTTGAAGCGGTAGGTGCTTTAATGTGTGTTTAAGTCGAAGCAAGTTTAAATGAGTCCTAAAGGTTGCAACAGCTGCATCCATAGCTTTAACTGTGATTTGTGTTTTGTACTGATATTTTTCATGTGCAGTGATATACAAATTCCTTAAGTGTGTCTATTTCAAAAAGACTTTACTAGAGCTTATTTTTTAGACATTAGGTAAGTATCATGTTTTACCCAAGAATTTGATTGTCATCTAAAGAAACGCCTGGGTAGTTATAAGCTAGCCATAGATGTCTTTGCCGATTTCCTGATGTTTCGGATGGAATTTGAGCCATGAGTAGCTCTGTCAGCACTACCCTGCTCAACAAAAGTTAAAAATCAACTGAGCTGGGGGTCTATATCAGCTGAACAATGGGGGAGATTTATTAAAACTGGTGCACTCGAAATCTGGTGCAGCTGTGCATAGTAGCTTCTAACTTCAGCTTGCTCAATTAGGTTTGACAATAAAACCTGGAAGCTGATTGGTTTCTATGCAGAACTGCGCCAGATTTTGCACTCTGCAGTTTTTTTATTAAATAACTTCAGTGTGACTGCATTCTGGAAGTTGTGGTGTTTAGAGACACCATAACCAGCAGTGGAGATTCCTCCATCCACACTGTTTAGCATGGATGGGGAAATCAATAAATGTTTTTTTTCTTGTTCAGCTCATGGTAATTTATCTACATAGGTGCATTAGAGGAACATTTGAAGATAATGCATATTGTCAAATGGTTACCTTGTCAAAATGTAATGATGCTTCTGAACTATTCTGTTTTGCACCTGGTAACATTGATTTTTTCCTAATTTTCTTAGTTGTCAGCATGTTAAATTTGGACGTGTACAGGGAATGCAGACAAGAAGAGGAGATGTTATCTTTCTGGAAGATGTTTTGGATGAAGCCCGTTCTAGAATGCTACAAAATATGGCAAATAGTGACAGTATGTCTTATTTTGTAGTGTTTTTTTTTTTCTTTTGCTAGTTGATAGGAGAGTGCCTAAGGCCTCTTTCACACTAACGATCCGTATGTCCGTTTTTCATCCTTCCGTTTTCAGATGAAAAACGGACATACATGTATCTCTATGGAGCGTCGGATGTCAGCGGTGACATGTCCGCTGACATCCGACCCGCTCCGATCCGAAAAGTGTAACGGAGGAAAAACCTACTTTTCCATCCGTGATCGGATCGGGTGACGACGGACACTACGGTCCGTCATCATCCGATCCCCCCATAGGGGAGAGCAGCGCTCTGACAGGTCCGTCGCCGCACAGTGTGCAGCGATGGACCTGTCATCTTCCTGCTCAGCGGGGATCGGCGGAGTGATCCCCACTGAGCAAGCGGATATTCACGGGGCGGATCATCACTGATCCGCCCCGTGAGAAAGAGCACTAATGAAAAATGTTAGTACGCATATGTTGTGATAAAAGCAACATTTTTTTTCTAACTGAAATGGAAGTGATATTACCATATCTGAAGTGGCTTCTACCACATAGTCAGAACCACCCATGTGTCTGCACTCAGCATCCACTTGCTGTGGGTTGTCCTAGAATTCCCCTGAATCCTGGACTTGCTCTGGTATCCTGATGTATATCCATCCTGTTGAAAAATAATATATCCCTGCCTCCTCAGTCAATTAATTGATCAGAGAAGCTGAAAGGCCAATAGAGAAGTGTTGCAGAGTCTAGGGCTAGTGCCTTTGAATTAAAATGACCAACAATATAATTGTCATAAGATTGTAACTGTTTATCAATAATACAGTTGTGCTCAAAAAATTGCATACCCTGGCAGAAATTGTGACATTTTGGCATTTATATTGAAAATATGACTGATCATGCCAAAAAAAATGTCTTTTACTTACGGATAGTGATTACATGAAGCCATTTATTATCACATAGTTTTTGGGCTCCTTTTAAAATCATAATAACAGATATCACCCAAATTGCCCTGATCAAAAGTTTACATACCCTAGAATGTTTGTTTGGTATTGGTACAGACACAGAAGGTGGCACACAGGTTAAAATGGCTATTAATGGTTAATTTCCCACATTTGTGGCTTTTTTTTTTTCATTTTAACCGGCTTTATTGGTACATTCAATTAAATACACATTAAGAACATTATCACAGTAAATGTCAGGAAGGGTGACAATAATTTCAGTATGAGTGAAGAGAAAGGCATCTCATATAGAAAGGAGATTGTAATTAGAAATAACAGGGGGTTTACAGTGTAGGGTAACACAGCAGGAAACATATTGTGCATGGCACAGCAAACAATCATCATCCTTATAATTCCCACTCCACTGAGGGTATCATTGGGGGACCCAGCTGCCTATATACAAAAAAACAAGTATGGAGTCGGGGCATCATCATAGAGTCTACGGGGCTTGTAACTAGAGGTCGACCGATATGGGTTTTTCTCTGGCCGATGCCGATATTTAGAAATCGCGGTGGCCGATGGCCGATATATGATGCCGATTTTTTTGGGCCGATATATTAGGCCGATTTTTTTTTTTTTCTTTTGTTTTCCCCCTTCATCTCATAAAATCTAACAGTTAGACCCCTTTCACACTGGGGCGTTTTTTTAGGCGCTTTTGGGCTAAAAATAGCGCCTGTAAAGTGCCTGTGAAACGGCTTCCCTACAGTCTCAGTGTGATATCCCGAGTGCTTTCACACTGAGGCGATGCGCTGGCAGGATGTAAAAAAAAGTCCTGCAAGCGGCATCTTTGGAGCGGGGTATACCACACTGCTCCACCACTCCTGCCCATTGAAATTAATGTGCACCGCTGCTGAAGTGCCTGCAAAGCGTTTCGGCAGCAGCACTTCAGGGGCGCATTTAACCCATTCCTCGACCGCTAGCTGGGTTATAAGCGCCCCGCTAGCAGCCGAATAGCGCCACTAAAATGACGGTAAAGCGCCGCTAAAACTAACAGCGTTTTACCGTCAACGCATGCCTGTTCCAGTGTGAAAGCAACCTTAAGTAATAAGTGATACAGAAAATTTTTTACATTTAAACATTTATTGAACAAAACAAACCTCCAATCAGTTCACTTGTATGTATAATTTAGATTTAAAAAAAAATAACGATATCTTAAATATTAAATACACAAAAACAGGTAATCAAAACTTTTGGACGAAAAAAAATGGGCTAACTTTACTGCTTTTTTTTTTTTTTTTTTTAATTAACGTATTTTTTTTTTTAAAATTGCGTTTGAAAGACCGCTGCGCAAATACCGTGTGACATAAAATATTGCAACAACCGCTATTTTATTCCCTAGGGTCTCTGCTAAAAAAAATACATATAATGTTTGGGGGTTCTAAGTGATTTTCTAGCAGAAAATACAGGATTTTTACGTAAGCAACAAATGTCAAAAAAAATTTAGTCTTTAAATGGTTAAACTGAGAAATTCTACACATGGAGTTCAGTCTATTGATAAAAGAACCCGAAGAGATACAAATGTATCTTCTTATCAGATTTGGCAGGCTGCCCAGGGAGGAGAGAAGAAAACTTCAGACAACATGCAATTGACTTCTATTATAGAAGTCATTTGCAAGTCCCGCTGAAGTTATAATCGGCTTTTTTATCAGCACAATCGGCTGATGCCGATTAAGTAAAAAAAGCCAAATATCGGCCGATATATCGGCCGGCCGATATATCGGTCGACCTCTACTTGTAACCACCCATCCCAAATTTTACCATATTTTGAAGGGCAACCTCTATGCGAATAAATACGTTTTTTGTATTTTAAACCGTTGTTTACTTCCATTAGCCACATACATTTGTGGCTTTTTAAAGCAGAGTTCCACCCATATAAAAGTCAGCAGCTACAAAAAGTGTAGCTGCTGACTCTTAATAATCGGACACTCACCTGTCCCACGGTTCAGTGATGCAGGCAAATGAAGCCCCGCTCCTCTCCGCCTCTCCTCAGTGCCGGCATTGCACAAGTTTACTTGCACAAGGTGCCTTTACTGCACAAGTTCCACAAAAAAAAGCCTGGTTACGATATGCCCAACAACACCTTGACATGCCTCATTGGGTTTTTTTGTGGCATTGGCGCAGTAAAGGCTTCCTTCTGGCAGCTCAACCGTGCAGCTTTTTTGTTCAAGTATCGTTGAATTGTGCTCTTTAAAAACAACCACACCGTCTGGGGGCAATTCTTCCCCCAGTTGTGGCTGCAATCTTTCTTGGTCTACCCAACCTTGGCTTGGTCTCAAAAGAGCACCGAAGTTTCTACTTCTTAATAAGGGATTAAACAGTACTGACTGCTATATTCAAGGCTTTGGGTATCTTTTTATATTCTTTTCCATCCTTATAACGTTCCATTACTTTGTTATGCAGGTCTTTTGACTGTTCTTTTCTACCTCCTCATGGCTCAGTGTCTAGCCTGCTTAGGGCATCCAAGTGAGAGCTAATAAACTCATTGACCATTTATACACAGACACTAATTGTGATTTTAAAAAGCCACAAATGTGAGAAATTAACCTTTTTAATTGCCATTTTAACCTGCGTGTGCCACCGTCTGCCAAACATTCCAGGGTATGTTAATTTTTATCAGGGCCATTTGGGTGATTTTCTGTTATGATTTAAAAAGGATCCAAAAACCTGTGATAATAAATGGCTAAATGTGATCACTATCCTCAACCAAGGACAGTTTTTTGGTTTGATCAGTCATATTTTCAATATTAATGCCAAAATTTCTCAATTTCTGCCAGGGTATGCAAACATTTGAGCACAACTGTAATGAACTATACACCAAGGCTTGTGAAAAGAGACCCTGTCATCAGATTAAAAAAAAAATGCAGGTTAAAACGCATACAAATATTTTTTACTTGCATTGTTTTTCCTTTTCATAAATGACTGACTACATTATGTTGGAGTGCTCTTTTAAACTTGCTAAAAAATTTGACAAAAAGGGGCAATTACCTAGCACAACCGGCTTTTTTTTTTTCTTGCACATCATAGCCCTCTCCTCCTTTGGGTGTATCTAATTATTCTCTGTGCTGGTCCAGCATTTCCTGTCCTCCCCAAACCTTCATAAATAACCTTTTTGTAGCCAGGGAAGGAGCAAAGGGGAATATTTATAGAGTGTCGCTTGAGTGACCACTCTCATGCTGCTGACACCACATTCAAAATGGCAGCACCCAGCAGCAGTTTACACAAGGGAAGCTTTTAAAGATTAATAACATGCATACAATATGTTAGCATCAAATATAATTCATGGGAAGATTTTTATTTTCTAATGATAGTCTGGTGGCAGGGTCTTTTTGGTGTAATGAAATATGCTGCCAGTGTGGCCTATACCAGCCAGGCTACCTTTCAGGTACTTAAAGTAATTTTTAGATAGGTTTGCACAGAGCAGCCCTGATCCTCCTCTTCTAGGGTCCCCTGTCGGTGCTTTTGGTTCCTCTTCTCCATCTGCCATCATAGGAAGCTGCTTCTTACAGTGGCACACGTGCGGGCTTGATCCCATGCCTTGCTCTGTGTGTCCATTACAAACAGTGTGGCTTGGCCCTGCCCCCCTGTCACAGGATTTTATTGACAGCAGCAGGAGCCAGTGGCTCCTGCTGCTCTCACTGAGTCCAGTGAGGAGGGAGAGAGATAACAGCGCAGGTGCTCTCGGGCACACCACTGGATCGAGATCGGGCTCAGGTAAGTGTTTGGGGGAGCAAACCATAGAAGATCTTTTTACCTTAATGCAAAGAATGCATTAAGGTAAAGAGCCTTCAGCCTTTGCAACCACTTTAAAACCTAAGCCCAACATTATTTGGCTACTGAGAAGAAACCCTTTGATGTCATACAAGCATAAGGTCCTTTGTGATATCACATAGATTTTTAAATAGTTCATGTTCAACAAGTGGTTATTTACAAAGCCCTGTTAACCCTATCATACGCGTAATGGGCAAAAAATCTAGAAATAGCAATTTGTTGAATTGACTTTAAAGTAGAAAAAAATACATATTTGCTTAAGCTCTTTTTTTTTTTTTTACTTTTTTTTAGCAAGTAAAACAACTGAAGACCCTGCTGACACAGCTGAAAAGATTGGGATTGCAGCTCTAATTGTACAGGTATAGTACCCTTCAAGATGTACTTTATTTTGTAAGTTATTCTTTAGTTTATTGGAAATAGGAAGTTGTGTATATTATACCAAAATCCTAAAGGTGCTCCTAATGAGTACCCCACTCAAAATGAAAAATTATGCCTTGAACTGTACACCAAGAAACAGTCTCCTTACTACAAACTGTGACTCTGATTTAGAGCCCTCAGTCTACTCTTCAAAATACTGTATTTGAGCAAATTCTGTATGACTGAATCAAATTTATAAGGAATCCCAACTAATTAGAATTTAATGCAGTACATTTCTACCTTGAAGTTGGAGTATCAGCCTGCTGTTCCAGGCATAGGGTCTTTTTTAGAGTTCTTACAGCTCCAAAGACCTTCCCAGTACGCTTAGTATGTAAAACATTCCTCTACCAGGACTGGAAACAACCTATGGATTCTTCTCTGGAAAGATGTGAGATCTCCCCCCCAGTAACTGACTGGGTGACTTACACCCTGCGCTGGACAGTCTTGATTATGTCATTTGTGTCCACATCATTTCTTATTTGGGGTCACGTATTTGACGTCTGGATTCCTCCATCTGAAGTTGCCACACTTTTTTAGGAGCAAGAGTTCTACTCATGAGTGTGTATCTCTCTCTATCTCTTCTTTCTATACTTCTCTGGAGGGTTAGTAGACAGAACTCTGTTTCCTTATTACAACAATTCCTCTAAGAGCCCTTTCACACTGGGGCGGGCGGCAGCGTCGGCGGTAAAGCGCCGCTATTGCAAGCGGCGCTTTACCGTCAGTATGCGGCCGCTAGCGGGGCGGTTTTACCCCCGCTAGCGGCCAAGAAATGGTTAAAGACCACCGCAGAGGCGCTTTGCCGGCGGTATAGCCTCGCCGTCCCATTGATTTCAATAGGCAGGAGCGTTCAAGGAGCGGTATACACTCCGCTCCTTCACCGCTCCGAAGATGCTGCTGGCAGGACTTTTTTTCCCGTCCTGCCAGCGCATCGCTCCAGTGTGAAAGCCCTCGGGGCTTTCACACTGGAATTAAAGCAGCGGCACTTTCGGGTCGGTTTGCAGGCGCTATTTTTAGCGCAATAGCGCCTGCAAACCGCCCCAGTGTGAAAGGGCCCTAAGAGGGGGACAGTGCAAATCCAAAGGCTTTTGTGGGCACTTACTATTTCAACTCTGGTCCTAAAGGAAGTTTTTCCTTTCTTTCCTTCCTTTTCCTAATCTTATCAAGCTAATATTCCTGGTGCTAGTGTTAGGATTCCCGCCCCTAGCTCCTTTTACAGAGGATTTTGTTCTTTTTTTTTTTTTTTTTTTTTTTTTTTTTTTTTTTTTTTTTTTTAGCAAAAATGTTTTGATTCTAAAAATCATATATTAACTATTTAGCAGGTTTGCATTGGGGATATTGCACCTATTGGTGTGAGTTGGAAGGACTTCTTTTCAACCTTCTGGTTCTAATTTCCTTATGCCAGTTGTGTTGCAACATATTCTCACTCCTGTCTAACATTTTTTATGCAGGTGTAGTTGCACACCTTCTTTAATGGTATCGGGGTTACTATCCCACCGTCTATTTAGTTCTATTTAAGCATCTAGCTGATTGACAAGTTGATGGTGTTTTTTTTTCGTTTTGTTTTTGTTGGGGGGGGGGGGGGTTTCTGAACATACCCCTGACCAAGCTTGCTTCCCCTGAAGTTGAGTATTAGGTATTCTGGGCTTCAGCCTTACCCTAGTGAATGTTCCGTTTTGATTTTGAGCCCAGGTTCACATTGATGCGATTTGACGAGCTATTGCTGACAATGGCACTGTCTGAAGCGGCGCAACGCCGTCTTTGCAGCGCCGCACCGCTTCCCAAAAGTCGTTTCTGTACTTCTTTTGGCGACTTCAGGTGCGATTTCAATAGACATCTGTGCTAGAACCCGCACAGATGTCTCTGAAATCTCCCCCCCCCGAAGTCAGACTGAAATGCGGGTATGAAATCGTGCGAGTTCAGCTGAACTCGCACAATTTCGATTCTGCAGCAGTGTGAACCTGGGCTGAAGGATTGTTTTCTCGTCCACATTGCTTTTCAGGCCCATTCTTTCAGGTAACAGTTTCACCTTTGTGGTGAATACCTGTTCTAATGTGGAGCACAAGGTTTATTCCCAATACCCTTCTCTTAGGTAGTGAATTTTTTTCAAATTTAATTGATGTGGATTGCCTAGCCTTTGTTCAAGGTTTGGGCACTTCTGATACTTTGGTGGTAAAATTTCCACATCTGTTGGATCTCTCAGTGACTGTTGCCTGTCCCTCAGTTGGACTGCTTTTGAATGTGCCAAATGCCTAAGAATTTCTATCTTCCTGTGTACCTCAATAGACAATAAAAAAAAAAAATTGTACTTGCCATAAAATCTTTTGGGACACTCTACTACCATACCTGGAAATTATTTTTTGCTTTGTGTAAACACACACGCTTCAGTGTTATTCCCTGCTGCATTTGAAGTACAGTCTGAGATAGACTAGAAATCTAATCACTAGAGCTTACACCCTCAAGGAAAAATCTCCTCCTGCACTTTAATGTGCCCATTCCACCAGATTGGTGGGAGTTTCCTGGGAATTTCAGCACCAGGCCACTGTAGCCCAGCTGTGTAAGACTGCCCCAATAATTGCTTGTTTATTTCCCAAACAAATTTTAAACCATTGCAACTTGCAATAAAAGACTGAATACATGCCTCTCTAGTGAGAGGTGAGTCCAAACTCCTTTGTCTTCTAGAACTGCAGCCTCCAGCAAAGTCTTTAACATTCACCACGTTTGGATGTGTTGAATGCCCATGCCCCATACACATTATAGCATGCACACACTATACAGGGGTATGTTTTGTTTCATGTCTGAGGTTTACAGCCACTTTAAGAACTGCAACTTTTTCAGTGATTTTTCATCAATATAATTCAGGTAAAGCTCTCTTGTATTCATTTATCTTTTGGTGTTTGGACATCTGCAGTTCAAAAATACTTGCATCATTCATTGATGGTTCTATCCAGTGCTGAATACTCTTAACCATGCCGACCGGGCCATAGCCGAAAGACGGCTACAGTACGGTCAGCTTATTCTGGGTGGGCGTCCATGGACGTCCTCACAGAATCGCACCCGGGAACATGCATGCGTGACCGCTGGGTCCGGGGGGTCCCGGTGCATCACGGATCACAGTAAATTGCTGCTGATAGCGGCCGTTTACCATGTGATCGCTCCATCAAATGACATCATGTCATGACGCCAGTTCCTCCCTTCCCTCTCTGTACCGATCGGAGAGAGGGAGAGATAGTTTGCAGAGCTGTGGGCACTACAGATCCAGCCCACAGCGCTGCTCAGTGCCCATACTATGGCAATACTCTGCAATACTATGGCAATACTCTGCAATAAATTTTAACAGAAACAAAGAATTTTTTTTTTTATTTTTTTTTAAGAATTTTCAGTCTTTTTTGATTTATAGTGCAAAAAGTAAAAAACCCAGCGGTGATTAAATACCAGCAAAAGAAAGCTCTATTTGTGTGAAAAAAAAAGACAAACATTTCAAATGGGTACAGTGTTGCATGACTGAGTAATTGTCATTCAATGTGTGAGAGCACCAAAAGCTGAAAATTGGTCTGGTTGGGAAGGGGGTTTAAGTGCCCAGTGGTCAAGTGGTTAAATGTTGGCTTTGTTTTTATTTCAGGATTTTAAGGGTCCACTTTTGTCAGATTACAAATTTCAATGGGATCAAGCATTGCAGAGCAGTGGAGATACTGGTGTCTTTTTACAGTACACCCATGCGCGGTTACACAGGTGAGTCTATATTAAAATTGTTATCTGTATTCTTGAATACGAAACCCAGTATCTATCCTGTTAGAATTTTCAGGGGCCTAACTTATAGTTATAGGTATAGTTGAAAACTCTTGTTCCCTAGTGGTTGGGTCAGAAATGGTATTATGTTCAAGCGACAGGTCCATATTGGATAGACCCATAAAAGAAGAGGAAATCCATAAAGCACTAAAAAATTCTGCCCCGGGCAAAAGCCCAGTACCAGATGGGTTTACGACCTACTATCTCAAAAAATATAAAGAGATTTTAGTCCCGAAGCTTTGTCAGTATATGAATGAGCTGGGTGTAAATTATGAAATGGGTGGGGAGGCACTGTCTGCGTCAATAATGATTATTTTGAAGAAGGGGAAGGATAGTACGCTCTGTTCAAACTACAGGCCAATAGCCTTATTGAATGCAGATACCAAACTGTATGCAAAGGTATTGGCAACTAAGTTGAAGGAGTGGATGACCGACCTGGTTCATCCGGACCAGGTCGGATTTATCCCAGGGAGAGAAGGGAGGTACAACGGTGTGAGAACGTTGCTCCTCCTTCAGACTATTAAAACTAGTAGGTCCCCAGGTCTATTCCTGTCGATGGATGCCAAAAAAGCATTCGACAGGGTAGACTGGGGACTTATGATAAAAATGTTGGAAGTCTTGGGCGTGGGCCCAAGAATGATCCAATGGATTGAAGTACTGTACAATCATCCTTCCACCTCTGTAAAGGTGAACAGCGCGTTGCCCCCCCCCCCCTTTTTTTATGGAAAACTGAACCAGGTAGGGTGTCCGCTGTCACCACTTTTGTTTGTGCTGACTTTGGAACCCCTGCTGGCTTCAATTCGTAATAACCCAGGTATCAAAGGGATTAAGACAGGGGAGGAAGAGCACAAGTTGGCAGCGTTTGCTGACGATGTGCTGTTCTACATCTCAAACCCAAGGATTACGATTCCATATTTACTAAGAATATTAAAACGGTATGGAGAAATTTCAAACGTCAAAATAAACCTTAGTAAATCTGAGATCTTAAATATAAGTAGACAGGAAGAAGCGAAATTTCAAAAAGAATTCAATTTCGCATGCAGGAAGGACTTAAAATATTTGGGAATCAGATTAACTACCTCTCTAAGGAAAGTATATTTAATAAATTACATCTCCTTGTTGGATGAAATTAAGAAGGAAATAAAAAAAATATCAACTTGACCTATTTCCTGGATATATTATGATATATTAACACGGTCAAGATGGTATTGGTCCCGAAAATTTTATATAAGTTCCAAATATTGCCTTTATCACTACCACAACAATATTTTAAAACTCTAAAAAGTATAATATTGAAGTTTATATGGCAAAATAAAAAAACGGGAATCGCATACACCGTACTTGGAAAGGGGAAAAAACAGGGGGGCCTAGCCGTCCCAGATCTCAAAAAGTACTATAATGCTGTGGCACTTACATGGGTGGTGAAATGGGCGAAGGAGGATAATGAAAAGAGGTCGGTTAATTTAGAAAATGAAATGAGTAGCACACAATTAAAAAGTATAATATGGAACCCCCACAATACAGGGCACTGGGAGTGAACACGCACGAAATGACACGAAATGCACTAAAAATTTGGGACATGATTCACACACAAAATAAATGGGCAAATAACTCACCTCTGATTTTTTTTTTTAAAGGAAAATTATTATTTTGCACCAGGGAAAAGGTTTATTGGGGGGAATTGGATAAAAAAGATAATGCACAGTTGAAAGACATATTAAAGATGGGTAAAATGAGCACGGATTTAATGGTGATTGACAGATGGCGATACCTCCAGTTAAGGCACTTTGTGGAGAAATTACCTCACCCAATAAGATACGGGGAAGATTATAGGCCGCTGGAGCGGCTTTGCATGAGGGAAAAATCAAAGAATAATTTAGCTCGTATATACAAAATAATATCAGCCGGGGATGACCTGGAGGTTCCGCCATATATCAAAAAATGGAAAAATGAATTGGGGTCACGAAGCAATAAACACACTATCGAAAAGATTATGAAACTAATACATAGTTCTGCTGTAGATACAAAGACGGTTGAGTGGAACTACAAGTGCCTGGCAAGGTGGTATGCGACTCCAGATAAAATAAGTAAATTCCAACCGGGGAAATCCTCGGATTGCTGGAGAGGGTGTAAGGCAGTAGGAATAATGGCCCACTTGTGGTGGGACTGCCCCATAATTAAAAAATACTGGAAAGAGGTTTTACAATTAATAAAGGAAATTACCAACAAAGTAATACCTGAAGATCCTTGGACATGCTCGTTCCATGAGGTGGATGGCTCCGTTAACCTCTTGACATCCGGAGGCCGTCATATGACGGACTCGACTTTCGGGGGTTATATCTGAATGATGCCTGAGGCTACAGACATCATTCAGATACCGGCATTTTCAGCCGGTGATTCCGTACACCATAAGAATGATCATAGCAGCTGTTCCGCCGCTTGATCGTTCTTACGGGCGGCGAAAGGGGACGTCCCCCCCCTCCCGCCGCCCTCCGGTGCTTCTACCAACTCACCTCAGCGATCGGTGAGTCAGAGAGCGGATCAGCCGGCACCGGATGTAGATCATAGAGATTTCCGGCGGACCAGATGGTCGCCGGAGTCTCTATGATCGTTCGGAGGCCGGGCGCGATGTTATGACGTCACGCCCGGCCTCTGCATTCAAAAAATCGGCGCCGCTTCGGCTGGGAAGCGGTTATCCTTTTTTTTTTTTTTTGATTTTAGGCTTTCCAGCCTAGAGGTGAGATGTGGGGTCTTATTGACCCCATATCTCACTGTAAAGAGGACCGATCATGTCATATTCCTATTACAAGAGATGCTTACATTCCTTGTAATAGGAATAAAAGTGATCAAAAAAATTTTATTTTTTTTTAAAAAAGTGTCAAAATAAAAAATTTTAAGTAAAATTAACAATAAAAAAAAAAAAAAAAATTTTTTTAAAGCGCCCCTGTCCCCGTGAGCTCGCACGCAGAAGCGAACGCATACTTAAGTCCCGCCCACATATGAAAACGGTGTTCAAACCACACATGTGAGGTATTGCCGCGAACGTTAGAGCGAGAGCAATAATTTTGGCCCTAGACCTCCTCTGTAACTCAAAACATGTAACCAGTATAAAATGTTAAAGCGTCGCCTATGGGGATTTTTAACCACTTGCCGACCGCCTCACGCCTATATACGTGAGCAGAGCGGCAGGGGCAGGCAAAATCACGTACCTGAAACGTGATTGCCTTCCCGCGGGTGGGGGGTCCGATCGGACCCCCCCCCCCCCCCCCCCCCGGTGCCAGCTGCGGTCGGCATTTGGCTGGGAGCATTGAGAGACGAGGGGGAGGCCATCCGATCGTGGCCCCCCCCCTCGCGATCGCTCCCAGCCAATGAGAAACATCCCCTGCCTCTGTATAGTACACAGAGGCAGAGGATGTGATGTCATCTCTCCTCGGCTCGGGAGTTTCCGTTCCAGCGCCGAGGAGAGATGACATGTAAGTGCACCAAACACACACACACACAGTAGAACATGCCAGGCATACATTACACCCCCGATCCCCCCCCCCCGATCGCCCCCCAATCCCCCCCAATCACCCCCCCCTGTCACAAACTGACACCAAGCAGGTTTTTTTTTTTTTTTTTTTTTCCTGATTACTGCATAGTGTCAGTTTGTGACAGTTAGCAGTGTTAGCACAGTTACTGTTACCCCCCTGTAGGTCTAGGGTACCCCCCTTACCCCCCCTAATAAAGTTTTAACCCCTTGATCACCCCCCCTCACCAGTGTAACTAAGCGATCATTTTTCTGATCGCTGTATTAGTGTCGCTGGTGATGCTAGTTAGGGACGTAAATATTTAGGTTCGCCGTCAGCGTTTTATAGCGACAGGGACCCCCATATACTACCTAATAAATGTTTTAACCCCTTGATTGCCCCCTAGTTAACCCTTTCACCACTGATCACCATATAACCGTTACGGGTGACGCTGGTTAGTTCGTTTATTTTTTATAGTGTCAGGGCACCCGCCGTTTATTACCGAATAAAGGTTTAGCCCCCTGTAGGTCTAGGGTACCCCCCTTACCCCCCCTAATAAAGTTTTAACCCCTTGATCACCCCCTGTCGCCAGTGTCGCTAAGCGATCATTTTTCTGATCGCTGTATTAGTGTCGCTGGTGACGCTAGTTAGGGACGTAAATATTTAGGTTCGCCGTCAGTGTTTTATAGCGACAGGGACCCCCATATACTATCTAATAAATGTTTTAACCCCTTGATGGCCCCCTAGTTAACCCTTTCACCACTGATCACCGTATAACCGTTACGGGTGACGCTGGTTAGTTTGTTTATTTTTTATAGTGTCAGGGCACCTGCCGTTTATTACCGAAAAAAGGTTTAGCCCCCTGATCGCCCGGCGGTGATATGCGTCGCCCTAGGCAGCGTCAGATTAGCGCCAGTACCGCGAACACCCACGCACACGCACCGTACACGCACCGTACACCTCCCTTAGTGGTATAGTATCTGAACGCATCAATATCTGATCCGATCAGATCTATACTAGCGTCCCCAGCAGTTTAGGGTTCCCAAAAACGCAGTGTTAGCGGGATCAGCCCAGATACCTGCTAGCACCTGCGTTTTGCCCCTCCGCCCGGCCCAGCCCAGTCCAGCCCACCCAAGTGCAGTATCGATCGATCACTGTCACTTTTTTTTGTAGCGTTTTGGTGAACTGGCAAGCACCAGCGCCCTAGTACACCCCGGTCGTAGTCAAACCAGCACTGCAGTAACACTTGGTGACGTGGCGAGTCCCATAAGTGCAGTTCAAGCTGGTGAGGTGGCAAGCACAAGTAGTGTCCCGCTGCCACCAAAAAGACAAACACAGGCCCGTCGTGCCCATAGTGCCCTTCCTGCTGCATTAGCCAATCCTAATTGGGAACCCACCGCTTCTGCAGCGCCCATACTTCCCCCATTCACATCCCCAACCAAATGCAGTCGGCTGCATGAGAAGCATTTTCTTTATGTCCTCCCGAGTACCCCTACCCAACGAACCCCCCCCCCCCCCAAAAAAAGATGTTGTGTCTGCAGCAAGCACGGATATAGGCGTGACACCCGCTATTATTGTCCCTCCTGTCCTGACAATCCTGGTCTTTGCATTGGTGAATGTTTTGAACGCTACCATTCACTAGTTGAGTATTAGCGTAGGGTACAGCATTGCACAGACTAGGCACACTTTCACAGGGTCTCCCAAGATGCCATCGCATTTTGAGAGACCCGAACCTGGAACCGGTTACAGTTATAAAAGTTACAGTTACAAAAAAAAAGTGTAAAAAAAAAAAAAAACACAAACAAAAATAAAAAAAAATAGTTGTCGTTTTATTGTTCTCTCTCTCTCTATTCTCTCTCTATTGTTCTGCTCTTTTTTACTGTATTCTATTCTGCAATGTTTTATTGTTATTATGTTTTATCATGTTTGCTTTTCAGGTATGCAATTTTTTTATACTTTACCGTTTACTGTGCTTTATTGTTAACCATTTTTTTGTCTTCAGGTACGCCATTCACGACTTTGAGTGGTTATACCAGAATGATGCCTGCAGGTTTAGGTATCATCTTGGTATCATTCTTTTTAGCCAGCGGTCGGCTTTCATGTAAAAGCAATCCTAGCGGCTAATTAGCCTCTAGACTGCTTTTACAAGTAGTGGGAGGGAATGCCCCCCCCCCCCCCCACTGTCTTCCGTGTTTTTCTCTGGCTCTCCTGTCTCAACAGGGAACCTGAGAATGCAGCCGGTGATTCAGCCAGCTGACCATAGAGCTGATCAGAGACCAGAGTGGCTCCAAACATCTCTATGGCCTAAGAAACCGGAAGCTACGAGCATTTCATAACTTAGATTTCGCCGGATGTAAACAGCGCCATTGGGAAATTGGGGAAGCATTTTATCACACCGATCTTGGTGTGGTCAGATGCTTTGAGGGCAGAGGAGAGATCTAGGGTCTAATAGACCCCAATTTTTTCAAAAAAGAGTACCTGTCACTACCTATTGCTATCATAGGGGATATTTACATTCCCTGAGATAACAATAAAAATGATTAAAAAAAAAAAAAAAATGAAAGGAACAGTTTAAAAATAAGATAAAAAAGCAAAAAAATAATAAAGAAAAAAATAAATAAATAAAAAGCACCCCTGTCCCCCCTGCTCTCGCGCTAAGGCGAACGCAAGCGGCGGTCTGGCGTCAAATGTAAACAGCAATTGCACCATGCATGTGAGGTATCACCGCGAAGGTCAGATCGAGGGCAGTAATTTTAGCAGTAGACCTCCTCTGTAAATCTAAAGTGGTAACCTGTAAAGGCTTTTAAAGGCTTTTAAAAATGTATTAATTTTGTTGCCACTGCAATTTTAAAGCATGTCATGTTTGGTATCCATGTACTCGGCCTAAGATCATCTTTTTTATTTCATCAAACATTTGGGCAATATAGTGTGTTTTAGTGCATTCAAATTTAAAAAAGTGTGTTTTTTCCCCAAAAAATGCGTTTGAAAATCGCTGCGCAAATACTGTGTGAAAAAAAAAAAATGAAACACCCACCATTTTAATCTGTAGGGCATTTGCTTTAAAATAATATATAATGTTTGGGGGTTCAAAGTAATTTTCTTGCAAAAAAAAATAATTTTTTCATGTAATCAAAAAGTGTCAGAAAGGGCTTTGTCTTCAAGTGGTTAGAAGAGTGGGTGATGTGTGACATAAGCTTCTAAATGTTGTGCATAAAATGCCAGGACAGTTCAAACCCCCCCCAAATGACCCCATTTTGGAAAGTAGACACCCCAAGCTATTTGCTGAGAGGCATGTCGAGTCCATGGAATATTTTATATTGTGACACAAGTAGCGGGAAAGAGACAAATTTTTTTTTTTTTTTTTTTTGCACAAAGTTGTCACTAAATGTTATATTGCTCAAACATGCCATGGGAATATGTGAAATTACACCCCAAAATAAATTCTGTTGCTTCTCCTGAGTACGGGGATACCACATGTGTGGGACTTTTTGGGAGCCTAGCCGCGCACGGGACCCCGAAAACCAAGCACCGCCTTCAGGCTTTCTAAGGCCGTAAATTTTTGATTTCACTCTTCACTGCCTATCACAGTTTCGGAGGCCATGGAATGCCCAGGTGGCACAACCCCCCCCCCCCCCCCCCCAAATGACCCCATTTTGGAAAGTAGACACCCCAAGCTATTTGCTGAGAGGTATAGTGAGTATTTTGCAGACCTCACTTTTTGTCACAAAGTTTTGAAAATTGAAAAAAGAAAAAAAAAAACATTTTTTCTGGTCTTTCTTCATTTTCAAAAACAAATGAGAGCTGCAAAATACTCACCATGCCTCTCAGCAAATAGCTTGGGGTGTCTACTTTCCAAAATGGGGTCATTTGGGGGGGGTTTGTGCCATCTTGGCATTTTATGGCCTTCAAAACTGTGATAGGTAGTGAGGAGTAAAATCAAAAATGTATGCCCTTAGAAATCCTGAAGGTGGTGCTGGGTTTTCGGGGCCCCGTACGCGGCTAGGCTCCCAAAAAGTGCCACACATGTGGTATCCCCGTACTCAGGAGAAGCAGCTGAATGTATTTTGGGGTGCAATTCCACATATGCCCATGGCCTGTGTGAGCAATATATCATTTAGTGACAACTTTTTGTAAATTTTTTTTTTTTTTGTCATTATTCAATCACTTGGGACAAAAAAAATAAATATTCAATGGGCTCAACATGCCTCTCAGCAATTTCCTTGGGGTGTCTACTTTCCAAAATGGGGTCATTTGGGGGGGTTTTGTACTGCCCTGCCATTTTAGCACCTCAAGAAATGACATAGGCAGTCATAAACTAAAAGCTGTGTAAATTCCAGAAAATGTACCCTAGTTTGTAGACGCTATAACTTTTGCGCAAACCAATAAATATACGCTTATTGACATTTTTTTTACCAAAGACATGTGGCCGAATACATTTTGGCCTAAATGTATGACTAAAATTGAGTTTATTGGATTTTTTTTATAACAAAAAGTAGAAAATATCATTTTTTTTCAAAATTTTCAGTCTTTTTCCGTTTATAGCGCAAAAAATAAAAACGGCAGAGGTGATCAAATACCATCAAAAGAAAGCTCTATTTGTGGGAAGAAAAGGACGCAAATTTCGTTTGGGTAGAGCATTGCATGACCGCGCAATTAGCAGTTAAAGCGACGCAGTGCCGAATTGTAAAAAGTGCTCTGGTCAGGAAGGGGGTAAATCCTTCCGGGGCTGAAGTGGTTAAGTACCAAAGTTTGGCGCCATTCCACGAGTGGCTTACTTTGCTGTTTTGTTTTTTTTTAAAACATGAAACTGTTTTTTTTTTTTTTTAAAAAGCGCGTTTGAAAAATTGCTGCGCAAATACCGTGCAAGATAAAAAGTTGCAATGACCGCCATTGTATTCTCTAGGGTCTCTGCTAAAAAAACATATTTAATGTTTGGGGGTTTTATGTAATTTTATAGCAAAGAAATGATGATTTTTGACATGTAGGAGCGAAGTGTCAGAATTGGCCTGGATGCGAAGTGGTTAAATAATATAAAGCATCTGTAATCCCCACTCTGATTAATGTAGCGAAAAGTCTCATAGTTAAAAAATGGCAGGAAGCTGATAGCCCCAAAATTCGGGACTGGATACTCTGTATAAATGAAACGTATAACCCGGAGAGTTTAAATTATAGTTGGGAAGAAGAAGATTGGGTAGACCAAAAGGACAAATGGGAAAGTTGGAAAGTGTTTAAAAAGACGTGGAGATACGTCGAGGTAATAAAGTCAATAATAGAAGGGGGTAATGGTCGAAATGGGGAAAAAATAATAGCTAACGTAATTGTCCCTGAAGTATGAGGCAGGGTGTGGGGGGGTGGGAAACAAGAAAAATTTTAAGATGTAAGTAAACATGTGTTTTGTATTAATGTACGATGACATTTTTATAAAATAAAATAAAGAATAAAAAAAAAAGAAACGGTATTATGTTGCCTTAAAGTCAAAGGTCCCATATTTTTCAAAACTCTGGGGCTTATTTCTGGGTTTGTCAGTTTGTACAGTGGTAGGGATGCTTTTATAGCAGTTTCAATGCTAAGAGAGCTAGTTAGTCACTTCAGGTGAGGATTATCTTACAGAGAGAATAGAGCTGGCAAGAGATGGGTAGAAGTGATACTCAGTCCCCAATAGTATGCACACAAAAAACAAGATTGGCCATGGGACTTTTAGAGAGCACACCTCAGGTAAAATGTATAAATGATTTATTTAACACACATTTAAAACTACATGTAATACAGAAAAAGGAAAACTTATTAGATATCAACATATTGGTAGATTTTGCATAAATATAATAGACCTTTCCATAAGACCTGGATATGTCATACAGATCACTGTCAGTAGTGTGGGATGGCTGGGCTAAGTCTCGACGCGTTTCGCGAGAGGAGTCTCACTTCTTCAGGAGAAGCACAGATAGATGCCTGGAGATCAAGAGCACGGGTAAGTAAATAAGAGAAAAAGGAAAAGTGCCAAGCATATGCATATAAGTTCAATTTGTTCCACTTACGATTAATGGAGGACCCCTGACCTACTAGCTGGTATAGATGACTCTTTGTGAAGTAGTCAAAAGATCAGTATATATAGGTGGGTATGCTATCCTAAATTTACAAAAGAAACTTAAAAATGGAATGTCCATAAAAGTAGATGGATAAATGCATAAAATGCCAACCATGCCACTAAGCCTCCCCCCCCCCCCGGGAGCTGTGTGAGGGCGGGGAGATGGAAACCAGTGATAAGCCGCAAAGACCCGAAACCAGAGCAGAGGATGTGCCTATGTGTGAGTGCGTATGTGCTCACAAATAATACTTATGTGATGAGTGAAGGGTGTAAGTGCCATAAGGAGTAAAATGTGCAGAATTTTTTTTTATATAAATGATACCAGAAAGTGTGTATCATAAAAAATATATATATATATTATTGCAATAGGAGACCAAGTGTGCATGTGTTACACTATTAGAATACGGTAATGGTGTGGTATAGTTAAAAAGCCATTTAAACGATTCCATCAAAAGATGGTACAAATATGAATAATATGTGATCATATATGTGTATACTATGAGACCAATTATCATGAATGATGTCTGTATTGAAATGCAAGACAGCACTCACTGGTGTTTGTGAGTGTGTGTGTGAATGTGAATTCATGAATACCGAGAGAACAAGCAAAATGTGTCCTCATAGGTGTCTATACTAGTGATGGGAAAAAAACAAGCCAAACAAAAACAAAACCATAAAGAAAACACAAACAGGAAACCAACTGGACTCCCTAAAAAAAGGTCAGGCTGGTGTCTAGAACCTTCACGCATAAAGGGACTTACCCTGAGAGGGAAGCAGACTTGGTTAACGGTGGCCGGTAATTTGGCAGGCTGCACTGTGACCCAGGCATGTTCTGGGCTAAATATCCCAGACTATGGGGTCAGCCCGCCCGCACAGCGTCCTCATGGTGGGAATCAACCAATCTGCATGAAAAAGCGGCCAGCTGGTACCTATAACCCCTAATGCTCACCCAGCTGAAACAGCTAAGTTGTTAAAGAGGGTGTGAACAATTGTTGGCTGGGCCGTCCATCTGCGCAAGCGTGTTAGCACCACGGCCTCATCCCTGTGACTCGGGCGATGCCGCCGTTAGCAGCAGACACATAGTGGTGAACGCGCAGTGGCTCTATGGCGCTCACGCCCGCCCATGAGCCGAGTGACGCCACGTGATACGGTGAATACCCATGACGCCTGGGCAGTGACGCCTAAGCCACGCCAAACTGTGGGCACGCCAACTGCTGACTGTATTGTACCCATAGGGGCGGATACATGCTGGCGGCGTCAAAGTGATGACGCAGTGCCCACAGTGGGAGGGATACAGCACTAAAGGGAAATGAGAGGACTCCAATCCCAATGGTCTCCAAACGTCAATGGCGGAAGGAAAGCTGTGGTGTACAAACCCCTCCGTATACGCCCCCCAAGCTGCTTAGGGGAAAAAAAAACTCCCCATGGGCATGAGTGTGCGAGGCGTGAAGGGAGGGGCTTGGAAAAACCAGGAGGGATTGCAGCTTCCGGGAGGTGAACACAGGGGAGAAAGGGAGGCAAGACACAAAACAAAAGGAAAAGGGAAATCCACACCCCTTTTCTCAAAAAATGTAAGCACTAAATGTATAAAGAAAAAACCTCAAATAGGGATATAAAAATATACATCTATGCACTGATCTCCAAACCATATCAAAACCCAGAGTACAAGACAGCATCATACATGATACATAATACAGGTCCGTCCTATGCGAATGTCAATTGAAGAACACGTGTAATACATAATCATCACCCCCTAAATGGGCAGAAAGGACTTGAATCAGGTGGCTTCATTCAAACCAAGAGCCTTGGTGGATCCTAGTGAGAATTTCCACCTCATTTCTCTCTGGAGAATCACCCTGTCCCAGTTTCCCCCACGTGGATCCTGTGGAATGTGTTTGAGACGTAAAAATAAGACTTTGGGAGACCCATATGCATGGTCTTGGGCTGCGTGCCTTCCTTTTGGGGAATACAGATCACCTATTTTGAAAAGAGAAAATCTGACAGGAAGTAGATTAGAAGAGTGTGCCACATCCCATATATCTAAAAGAAAACATAAATTCCCCTGTGACGGGATTTTAAGGGCACTACCATGCAAATCAATACAATGTAGATAAAAAATATACTTTTATTACATAATCAGAAAACAAAATATATACAAATTAACAGAAAAATTTATGTACAAAATACACTTGAAACGAAGTACATGTAAGTGTGGATACAAATGGAGGTATGATGGAAAGAGAACCGTAAATTGAGGTTGATAAATCTCACTGAACCAACGCGTTTCAGAAAATCCTTTGTCAGGGTTCATAGAGTGAGAATTGGCATTTCCAATATACAAATACTACATAAGTATCCATGGCATAAAAACGATTTCACGGATGTCTCCCCGGCAATGTACACCTGAAGATTGGCTAGAAGGTATCTCTTCCTAGATTGTATTGCGGAAGGTAAATATACCAAGGAGGAAAAAGTACCCCCAATGGTGCTGGGGGTCGCCGCACCCTAAGACCGGGTGCCGCGTCCGTGTGCAGGCTGGGGTCCAGGCGGCTAGGGACCTGTTAGCAAAATTCGAAGGTGTGACCTTCAACTGATAGGGTAAGAGAGAGGCTGGGAGTCTGGGCTAGTAACCCACAGGTTAAATAGCCAGAACCGCAAGCACAGACTCAGCGTCCCACTCAAACCTAAAGAAGGTTGGAGGTCCCTAGCCACGCGTTGGTTCAGTGAGATTTATCAACCTCAATTTACGGTTCTCTTTCCATCATACCTCCATTTGTATCCACACTTACATGTACTTCGTTTCAAGTGTATTTTGTACATAAATTTTTCTGTTTTGATTTGTATATATTTTGTTTTCTGATTATGTAATAAAAGTATATTTTTTATCTACATTGTATTGACTTGCATGGTAGTGCCCTTAAAATCCCGTCACAGGGGAATTTATGTTTTCGATCACCTATTTTGACGGCATATATGTGGTCGTAAATTTGTTTCCAAAATTCTTCCCCCCGTAGAACGCACCACATTCGCTGGTAATACAATTCCTGTAGTTTGACAATTAGCACATTTGTTTGGGAAAAATCTTTTCCCATTTGGTAGGATCTAATTTTGACCCGTGTTGATATACTTGCAATATGGGCATCCCCCACATTGGAAAGTCCCCTTGAGGGAATGTGTTTTGGAACTTGTGCCAGCTAAATGACTGTGCACTAACTTGTCCTTGAGGGACGAGGCCCGTCGGTATACTACCGACAGTTGTGGAGGGACAAACCTAGAGATGACTGGATCAGGTACATCGGGAGACCATCGCCTGAGAAAATGTATCTCTCCCACCCCCCCAGGTACAGGTTGGCGTATGCCGGGTCACAACATGTGCCCATAGTGACGCCCTGCACCTGGAGGTAGTGGGAGCCTGCAAAACAGAAGGCATTGTTGGACAAATTGAAAAGCAATAAATTTGTTACAAAATGATCAAATTGGCCCTCTCGCCAATCCTTCTGGGTAAGGAAGGAATTGACCACCTCGATCCCTTGTTTGTGTGGGATGCTACAGTACAGTGCCTCGACATCAATGATAACCAACAATGTCGAGGCTGGGATTTGCATGTCATTAAGTATTTGCAAGAAATGCAGAGTATCACGTAAATAGGAAGGGATAGTCAGTACAAAAGGACATAATATAGAGTCTATATAATGACTTGCAATTTGGGTTATGCATCCATTTCCAGATACAATAGGACGGCCGGGGTCCTTGACATTCTTGGGTAAGGCATAGAAACATGCCTCCCCTGGGAAGGGGGTACAAACATATTCCCAAATCTGTTGAGAAATAATACCTTGGTGATATGCAGTGTCCATTAGTTGGTAGAAATTGTAATCTATTTCCGGAATCTTATCCACACTTATGGGTCTATATCACTTTTTTTTTGACAATAATTTCATACACTTGTTTTTATAGTGTTCTATATCCATCACCACAATGTTTTCCCCTTTATCGGAGGGTTTTATAACCAAATTATTGTTATTATTATTGTGCTTTCTGTTGGCCATTTGATAGGTTAGATTCTGTTCGCTCCAAAATTTTAATTTTTTCAATTTCCGATATCACTTGTTTAAGAAAAATAGTTAGATTTGGGTAATTTTGAGTAGAGGGGAACATTTTGGGATCTTCTTTTCAAATTTAGCTTTTGGATTAAAGGTTTCCCTATTGACAGCATCCAATATCTCCTCGGGATCAATGGTGTCGATAAGGTCGAGTGAACCACTTTCAGCCAATAATTCATTGAGTATATTTAGCATACCAAAATCATTTTTGCTATACTTATCAATTATTGAAACTGTGTCGGGAGTAGTATTGCATCTGGAATACATAACTTTCAAGAGGACATTGCATACAAATAGGTTGGTATCTTTGATCGCTTCAAAGTGATCTATGTCAGTGTGAGGACAGAAACGTAACCACTTCCGGGCCGCCCAACGGCGTTATATGTCGGTAATTTTAAGAGGAATATTGTTGTTATGGCAGCAGGTAGCTGCCATAACCCTGGTATCCTCTTCTTCAGGGGGCGGTCCGCTTCAAGATAAAAGTGGTCTCTGCGGCGGATTCGCCGCAAGATCACTTTTATCGGCCTCCCGCCATGTTCCGGTTCCCTCCGCTGCTTATCGGAGCCGTCGGCAGCGGCGGAGACAATCGGATCAGTTCCCTAGCCTGACATGTAGATAAGTGAGGGGAAGATGGCCCCCACCCGTCTCCATATCATTGCAGGGCAGAAGCGACATCAAAACATCACTTCCGCCCATAGCTCTTTAAAGGGCCATTTTTATTTATTTTTTTGTATATTTTTTTAATAGGAATAATAGTGACACAATTTTTTTTTTAAAGAACAGTGTAAAAATAAAAGATAAAATAAATAAAACATTTTTTTTTAAATGCTTCCCGTCCCGATGAGCTCGCGTGCAGAAGCGAATGCATACAAGAGTAGGGCCCGCATATGAAAACGGTGTTCAAACCACACATGTGAGGTATCGCAGCGATCGGTAGAGCGAGAGCAATAATTTTAAATTGAAAAACAGGTTTCCTCTATATCGGACTTTTAGATAGGACAAGTAGCTAATGAGATATGGAACGAGTATTAAAAAGTATAAAATCTTTTAATAATATGATTTAAAAGAATAAGCACATACATATACAAAATTAATCCCAAAAAAATCTCTGGAGGCTAGTATACATACAGTACAAACAGTAACCACAATATATCTGTTGAACTACAAGTGGATACAACAGAAGTACCCGACGAGTTTCAAGATTTGCAATGGTTGTATTCTCTTCATCAGGGGTATATGTGATTACAGCAGGACATAAAAACGTCTGCAATTAAAAACTATGTATAGATAAGTATACATTGGAAATACAAATTTATAATAAACATGCATATCATCACATCTTATCTTATTCAGTAATATCATTTTTAAGCAAACTGAGCGTACAAACTTTATGGCTGTTTGAGATATCTTGCACCCAGATTTGTTAAAATATGCTGTGGCTGTTAGCCCATTCGGCTCTCAGTTCGGTGGGGTGAGACAACACACCATTCAAATTGCAGCAGGTCCCAAGAAGGGGGGAATTGGTCCCTCACAAAGGACACCCCGGTATTACCCTCTGAGTACCCTCTGTGTCCCTAAGCGACAGTAGTCGCTAAAAAAGGAAGAGAAAAGATAATGGTTATTCAATTAATATATAAATTGAACTACTGAAAAACAGCAAACCTCAAGAAATTGTGTAGATCATAAGTAGATCATATCTAGAGGCCAGTTTACATGTATACCAAAGGTATTCACTTCTATAATAATGGGGAAACAGAAAAAGGGCAGAAAGAAGGATATGTGGCATGTATATGCCACTATATATATATATATATATATATATATATATATATATATAGCATATATATGTATATACATCAGTGCTTGTGACATCAGAAATAAAGGAAAAGTTTATGTGTACCTGACCAGGAGGGAGCCGCGGTATGGAGGGAGGGAGAGATGAAAAGGAGGACCTACCAATATCGTCCAAACCACATAGTACACCAGGGGGCTTGAAAAAGCCAGCAGGTGGCCAGACAAACAGCCTGCAATCTAAAGCAAAACAAGAGACGATCCAAACCAAGGTATATTAAGGTGAAGCTGGAAAACTTGGTGAACAACAGAGAAAGAGGTGCCTAAGTATAACACATAGACAAGAAATTCTGCGGTCCACTGGTAAGAGAAAAAGTGATTGGATCATAGCAACGAGTTATTTACTTAGTGTGTGTACAGACAAGATTCGGCAGGTCCTCGCTCCGTCCACCCAAACAGCATCACACACCTGGCTGGGAGGCACGTAGATTATATGTGTATGGTTGATTGGTTGTGCACCAGTCAAAACACACACAGAGGGGCGGGGCTAACTGTAACGTCCCCCGAGACGACGGCGCGTGGGTGACGCCTCCAAGCACGCCGACCAATAGAAGTTGTTCAGGCAATGGCAGGGACGTCCTGCGTCAACAATCGTGGGGCAGTGACGTCATGTCTCAAGTCTGGCCTAAGAGGCCTGAACTGGAGTGCAGGCTGCGTTGTCCCACGTCGTCCTCCCGAGGCGCACAAACGGAGGACACGCGACCCTGAACTAATCCAGGCGCGTGACACCATGTAAACAAAAGGCCGCCATGTAAACTTATTCTAAAACAGCTATACTCAAAAGATACACCTACTAAACCAGACTTTGAATCATAGGAACTTAAGGCCCTTGACACTCTTATCGATCTTCCCCCAGATTTGATTGACCAGATCGATCTTGAACATCTGCTGGGGCGGTACGACCAGACTGAACCACCAGTACTGTCCAAAACCACCTTCAAAAAGAAGTCAGACAAGTTCCCACCTTTGGGCACAAATTCTAACGTTCTAGCGTTCATCAAACTCACCTGCAGTGAGATTTGTAAGATTAAGACCCCACCGTCCGATCAGGATAATTTATCCAGGATCGAAAGGGAAGCATTAAAGTCACTGACGAATAACTTGGCCATAACCATTAAACCATCCAACAAGGGTGGGAATATAGTGGTGATGGATAATGATCGATATGTGGATATGTGTAATAAAATCCTAAAAAACAAAGTATGGTACCAAAAAATCCCAGATGCAAGAATCATAAAATTTCACCAGGGGTTTTATGACCTGGTTGATAAGGCTCTGGCCTCTAACATACTAAAGAAAACTGAATGGGAATATATAAGAACTAAAATGCCACGTACACCAACCTTTTACTGCCTGCCAAAATTACACAAGAGCATGCAGAGACCAACAGGTAGGCCAATTATATCAGGCAATGGCGCAATCACAGAAAAACTCAGCGAGTATGTGGATAGACATCTTCGCCCATATGTGGCTGAGCTTCCCAGTTATATACAAGCTATACACATGCAATTACTCAAGAACATTGATGGAATCTGCATCCCGTCGACGGCCACTTTGGTGGCCATAGACGTGGAAGCTCTATACAGCTCCATCCCACACGATAAAGGGCTCGCCTGCCTCAAACATGTTTTGTCCCGTGACAATAGGGTTGAAAATAGGACCAAGGACTTTATCTTGAGTGCTCTGGAGTACATTCTTCACCATAATCACTTTGTCTTTAATGGTTCCCACTTCCTCTAGGTACAGGGCGTTGAGATGGGGACTTCTTGTGCCCCATCGTATGCCAATCTGTACCTGGGGGAGTGGGATCGTGTGATTAACAGAGCTGATGATCTGATCCCCTTCATGAAGCACGTGTTGATGTGGTATCATTACATCGACAACGTCTTCTTGGTGTGGGAAGGTCCAGGAGAATTACTAGAACTCTTTATGATCAAGCTCAACCACAATGAGTTTAATCTCAACTTTAGTATCGTACAGGACAGCTCCAGCATTGCCTTCCTCGTTGTGACTATACACAAAGATGAGAATGGACTGTTGAGCAGTAGTCTCTATAGGAAGCCAACAGCTGGAAATTCAATCTTGCATGTAAGCAGCTTCCATCCTCAGGTGCTTATTTCCTCCATTCCTTATAGCCAATATTTAAGGATTAGGAGGAACTGCTCTGACAACAGTGTCTTCAAGAGAGAAGCTGACCTCCTGAGGACAAGATTGACGATTCGTGGATACTCCAAGACCTGCTTGAAAAAAGCCTACAATAGGGCATGTACCAGAACTCGAAATGACTTGCTATATAACCCCTCATCGAAAACTAAGAGGGAGAACCCGATATCCATTATCACAAGTTTCTCAAATCAACATAGGAAAATCAAGTCAATTGTGCAAAAATATTGGCATGTTTTAACGCTGGACCCATTTACAGGTCCCTTTGTGCCCAGCACCCCTGCATTTACGTTCAGATGGGCTAGGTCACTTTGTGACCAGCTTGTGTCCAGTAAATTCAGGGCTGATGGTCACAAGGATCCGTGTAGAAGTTTTGGTACGTTCACATGTGGGGGGTGCAATTACTGCCGGTTCATTAACACTTCTAACAACATAACACTCCCAAACGGTGAACGATATTCACCACGACATTTTGCCAACTGCAGTACGGCTAGAGTGGTTTACCTTCTCCTCTGCTATTGTGGGTGTTTTTATGTGGACAAAACTGCCCAAGAATTCTGGCGACGAGCCTACCCTCATCTTGCATCCATGCGGACAAGCAACCCTAGTCTCCCACTTGGAAGACATGTCACCAATGTTCACGATGGAGTTTTTCCAAGAGTCTCTTTCATCATCCTTGACCGCGTCCTTCCAGGGATGTGGGGGGGAGATTGGAACAGGACTCTGCTCCAGCGTGAAGAAAGGTGGATTTTTCACCTAAATGCCAGCAAACCACCTGGCTTAAATGGGTCAATATCCTTCAGGCCCTTTCTAGAGGGTTTTGCCTCAGGGGGGTCAGAATGGGAGCCACCTGACCCCACTTAAACAAATTATCAACGCAAATGTACATAACACTTGATATATTTTACATCTAAGTTGGGGGCCCCATATACGCATTCCATCATTGTCCCCTGCTTTTTGGTATCCTCTTTATTCTTTGCCCTTCTGTGATAACCATATTTCACTTACCAACTTATGTCTCTTGGACTTGTTGCTTGTTTGTTTTTTGTTATATTTTTGGTATTTTGGTGTCTGTTCCTAACCAATGATGAATGTGAATATATGTTTTCCCTTGACGTTAATTTTATATCCCTTTTGCTCAGTGTTTTCCTTCTTAGATGCCCTCTGATGGTCATATATCTTATGTTTGACAGCTCCCTCTGTCTGATGTTTGGTAGGGTGTTTCACACTCATTGCGGCATGTTTCCTTTCTATTGGTTCCCCCACTCGGCGTTCGTGTCTGCTGTGCACGGGTGGCCTTTTGTTTACATGGTGTCACGTCCCCGGATTAGTTCCGGATCACTTGACCTCTGTTTGGGCGACACGGGATGGCGCAGCCTGCACGCCAGTTCCGGCCTCTTAGGCCGGGACTTGAGGCGTGACGTCACTGTGTCTGATTGTTGATGCAGGACGTCCCTGCCATTGCCTGAACAAATTTTATTGGTCGGCGTGCTTGGAGGCGTCGCCCACGCACCGTCGTCTCGAGGGAAGTTCCGGTTAGCCCCGCACCTCTGTTTTGACTGGCGCACAGCTAATCAACCATACACATATAATCTACGTGCCTCCCAGCCAGGTGTGTGTTGCTGAGTATTGGTAACTGTAAGCGCAAACACACAAGTCCATATATAACAGGAGATATAAAAGGCTGAGCAACTTAGTCCATAGGGGACAGGCTGGAAGTTCAAGGGTTAAGTGGTAACCGGTAATGTAATGGTTAAAGTAGGCTGGTAGGCTAGGTAGCTGCTGTTTCCTCAGAGAGCTGGCTCTGTGATGGATGAGAGAGGGGTAGAGAAGGAAGCGCCACCTGAGTGTAGTATTAACAAATGATGTTTAATGACACCAGGTAAAAACACACTTACAGGATAAAAACATATAAAAGGCTCATCTGTATAGGTGAAGGAGCAGTGGCTCCGAGCGCGTAGCCTTCTCTCAACCTCTCTGCTAGCCCTCCTCCCTGGACGATCCCTCCCCTGGATACCGAACCCGGAAGCAGACAGACGACCTGTGACGTCATGCACGCTTCCCGTGCGCTCCACGCCGGCCCCTAGTCTCTTCCTGATGGCCACAGAAGGAGCTCCCGGCTGGTAATCCACTTTCTGCAGCCCAGCATCCCTGCAGCGTCACCACCACAGGATCAGAGGGAACACCGAGGACCACATACCTATACAGATGAGCCTTTTATATGTTTTTATCCTGTAAGTGTGTTTTTACCTGGTGTCATTAAACATCATTTGTTAATACTACACTCAGGTGGCGCTTCCTTCTCTACCCCTCTCTCAGGTGTGTGTTGCTGTTTGGGTGGACGGAGCGCGGACCTGCCGAATCTTGTCTGTACACAAACTAGGAAAATAAGTCGTTGCTATGATCCAATCGATTTTTTTCTTACCGGTGGACCGCAGACTGTCTTGTCTATGTATTACACTTAGGCACGTCTTTCTCTGTTTTTCACCAAGTTTTCCAGCTTCACCCTAATATACCTTGGTTTGGATCTGCTCTTGTTTTTGCTTTAGATTGCAGGCTGTTTGTCTGGCCACCTGCTGGCTTTTTCAAGCCTCCTGGTGTACTATGTGGTTTGGACGGTTTTGAAAGGTCCTTCTTTTCATCTCTCCCTTCCCCCATAACGCTGGTACCTCTTGGTCAGGTACATATAAACTTTTCATTTCTTTCTCACGAACACTGATGTATATACATATATATTTTTATAGCGGCATACATATGCCTTATATACATATGGATATGGTGGCATATACATGCCACATATCCTCCTCCTTTCTGCCCTTTTTCTGTTTCTCCATTATTATATAAGTAAATACCTTTGGTATACATGTAAACTGGCCTCTAGATATGATCTATTTATGATCTAAACAATTTCTTGAGGTTTGCTGTTTTCAGTAGTCCAATTTATATATTAGTTGAATAACCATTATCTTTTCTCTTTCTGTTTTTAGCGACTCCTGTCGCTTGGGGACACATAGAGGGTATTCTCTCAGAGGGTCATGCCGGGGTGTCCTTTGTGAGGGACCAATCCCCCCCCCCTTCTTGGGACCTGCTGCAATTTGAATGCTGTGTTGTTTCACCCCACCGAACTGAGGGCCTAAATGGGCTAACAGCCACAGCATATTTTAACAAATCTGGATGCAAGATATCTCAAACAGCCATAAAGTTTGTACGGTCAGTTTGCTTAAAAATGATATTACTGAAAAAGATAAGATGTGATGATATGAATGTTTATTATGAATATGTATTTGCACTGTATAAATTATCTATACATATTTTTTAATTGTAGACGTTTTTACGTCCTGCTGTAATCGCATATACCCCTGATGAAGAGAATACAACCATTGCAAATCTTGAAACGCGTCGGGTACTTCTGCTGTGTCCACTTGTAGTTCAACAGATATAGTGTGGTTACTGTTTGTACAATCAAACTGTACTGTATGTATACTAGCCTCCAGAGATTTTTTTTCAGGTTAATTTTCACATTTTTATATGTTTGTGCTTTTTCTTTTAAATCATATTATTAAAAGATTTATACTTTTTAATACTCGTTCCATATCTCATTACCTACTTGCCCTATCTAAAAGTCCCATATAGAGGAAACGTGTTTTTCAATTTTGTATTCTAGGGATGTGGGCCAGTTTAGCTTTCTTTCTGTGATATTTAGCACTTTTTTCAATTTTTCTCTTAATTCTAACCCTAGACCTCCTCTGTAACTCAAAACATGCAACCTGTAGAATTTTTTAAACGTTGGCTATGGAGATTTATAAGGGTAAAAGTTTGTCGCCATTATACGAGCGGGCGCAATTTTGAAGCGTGACATTTTGGGTATCAATTTACTCGGCATAACATTATCTTTCACAATATAAAAAAAAATTTGGCTAACTTTACTGTCTTATTTTTTAATTCAAAAAAGTGTATTTTTTCCAAGAAAAAGTGCGCTTGTAAGACCGCTGCGCAAATACAGTGTGACAGAAAGTATTGCAATGACCGCCATTTTATTCTCTAGGGTGTTAGAAAAAAATGTATAAAGTTTGGGGGTGCTAAGTAATTTTCTAGCAAAAAAAATTGTTTTTAACTTGTAAACAACAAATCTCAGAAAGAGGCTCGGTCCTTAAGTGTTTAAACCTTTGGATAGAAGTTGTCCATACAAAGGTGTAAGGTTATGCGACGAAAGATTAATACTTTCCATCTCTGTGTTGTCTTTGATCTCTATGATGGTATCTAGTTCGCACTGGACCTGTACGCGTACTGGTCCAATACCCCTATTGCTTTTATTGGATTGGGGTCGACATTGTCCTTTGCTGATTAAAACATTGTGGGGGTCTATTACTCTTGTCACTTTGAAACTAGGGGAGCTAGAACTGGAGGTGTTCTCCGTTGCTGTTCTATTGGATAGTCTGTTTCCTCTAAGATTAGTGCTGAATGACTGTCCACCAGCTCCTTGATCTATATTTGGGCCAGAGCATCTTTTTGATTCATCCTTCCTACCTACATTCTCCTCCATATTGGGATGTTTATATCCCTGTCTTCTATATGAAGTCTCTGCATTTTTGACAGACGCCACATCTGAGGCAGCGACACTGTCTGACATATCCCCTCTCGGTTGATCCCTACGAGGGTACCTTCTAGGTGGCACAGATTGTCAACGATAGGCCATGCCTTGACAGAAGGCTTGTTTGTCAAAATAATTTTTGATCTTTTTTGCCAATAATGTTCATGTTGAACTTGTCCCTGGGTGAGTTCAATGTCTTTTTCTTTGAATAATAGTTGATTGCTGACGATGGGGTGTTGCGCAGATAAATCATGTATATCATTATCGATGGTTTTCATCTCCCGCCCTCTCACAGCTCCCGGGGGGGAAGCTTGTTGGCATGGTTGGCATTTTATGCATTTATCCATCTACTTTTAAGGACATTCCATTTTGAAGTTTCTTTTGTAAACTCAGGATAGCATACCCACATATATATATATATATATATATATATATATATATATATATATATATATATATATATATATATATATATTGATCCTTTGACTACTTCACAAATAGTCATCTATACCAGCTAGTAGGCCAGGAGTCCTCCATTAATCGTAAGTGGAACATATTGAATTTATATGCATATGCTCGGCACTTTTCCTTTTTTTTTTTTTTCTCATTTACTTGTACTCTTGATCTCCAGGCATCTACCTGTGCTTCTCCCGAAGAAGCGAGACTCCTCTCGCAAAATGCGTCGAGACCAAGCACAGCCATCCCAGACTACTGACAGTCATCTATATAACATATCCAGGTCTTATGGAAAGGTCTATTATATGAATGCAAAATGTATCAATATGTTGATATCTAATATGTTTTCCTTTTTCTGTATTACATGTTGTTTTTAAATGTGTATTAAATAAATCTTTTATACATTTTATGATTTGAGGTGTGCTGTCCCATGGGCAATCTTGTTTTTTGTTGTGCAGGTGAGGATTATCGTCTTTCTAGTATAAAAATACAATATACCTAAAAAGTATTTGATGTGGTCTGGAGTTTATCAAAAAAAAACAACAGAACTTCTCTGTGCTACGGATGTGCCCAAATGAAAAAAAAATGAACTGTGTCCCACAGCTATGCTGCTCCAGTGTTAATATTCAAAATTGATTAGCAGTATAGATGTGCTGCAACCTAATGCATTTGTTTGTACCAGTGTGTAATGTGCATTATTTTTGTACATAACATTATTACATCATACAAGTATTGAGTCCATATACATTGAACAGAGAATATAGTCCCAACACGGTAGTTAACTCCTCACTGTGCATGTGCTTGCTTGTTTAAACAGAAGTGTTCCGAACATGTAATGTGCCACACTTCCCCCTTAAGGTAAAGACTTACCGGAGGTAACAGGACCCTCTATCTAATTCCGGTCAAATAGTGCTCAATTGCATGGATCATGAGCTTTTTGTCATATTCCACCGCTCCACCAACCCAGCACTTCGCTCCAGGTGCCTCCTAACAGCTCAGTACATCACATAGGGAAGCCACAAACAAAACATCATTGCATACCACACTTTTTATTAATAGTAAAAAGTTTCCCTACTTTCAGATGTAAACTCACATGAAAAAGTGCCTAAAAACCAGCATGTTTCCAGCAACTGATAGACATTAATTGCCTGCTGCTGCCTGACTTCCAAGTCCAGCATGCGCTCCAAACACAGGAAATGACAACACAGGATGTGAAGTCCTGGGTTGGTGGAGCGGTGAAATATGACGATCCATGCAATTGAGCACAATTTGACCCAAATTAGATAGAGGGTCATTAGGCAAAATCATGTACCTGTATGTGATTTTGTCAATAGCCATTTGGGGGGTCAAGCGTGCGCTGCCGGATGTAAACAAGCAGACCACTGTGCTGTCAGGCATGGACATTCTAATCTAGTGTTCCTGCTAATCAGGAACACGGATCAGAGTGTCCATGCATTGAGACCACCACCCCCCCCCCCCCCCACACACACACACACACCCCCCCCCCCACACACACACACACACACACACACACACACAGAAACACACTGAGGGAACACCGTTAACTCTTTGATTACCCCTGATGTTAACCCCTTCTCTGCCAGTGACAGTACAATGTCAGTGCCTATTTTTAGCACTGATCACTGTAATGTCACTAGTTTCCAAAAAAGTGTCCGATCTGTCCACCGTAATGTCGCAGTCCCGCTAAAAATTGCTGATCACCCCCATTACAAGTTTAAAAAATAAAAATGCCATAAATATATCCCCCATTTTGTAGACGCAATAACTTTTGCGCAAACCAATCAATATATGCTTATTGGGATTTTTTTTTTCTGTCCTTATCCCCCCTCCCCTCCCTGTCTGCTCGTACCAGTGCCCACCCCCCGCACCTACTGCTCTCATATCTGCAGCTAAATCCTCCCATCCTCTCTGTACTATAAGTGTCCCTGTGTAATGTAATAAATCTGCCAATCTGTATCTATATGGCCGTGGCTCCCGGGGCTCAGCTGTCAGCTCTCTCCTCTCTTCCCCTCCTCCCCCGGTGGTGTCAGTGGAAGGACTCGGCCCCGCCCACTGGAACTGTGAGCCGAGAGAGAAGAGAGCTGACAAGTCAGCTGAGCGCTGGGAGCCGAGCTTATATAGGTACAATCCGACATATTTTTTTTTTACAATACACAGGGACACTTATTATTCTGGTACAGGGGGGATGGGAGGATTTGAAAAGGTGGGTTAAAAACCACTTTAAAGTAACGCAGTTCTGTATTGCAAAAAATGGCCTGGTTATTAAGGAGGTAAAACCTTCCGGGGCTGAAGTGGTTAAGGGGGGTGGTGTTCTGGACGAAAATAGTGCACAATACACAGTGATATAAACAAATTTATTAGGTCGCAGTACATCTACAGCGCTGATCAATTTTGAATATTAACAGTGGTCTGGGGTTTGTAAGTCACCTACGGCAACAAAGAGGTTATTGTTGTTTAGGAGACCTAAGAATAATTTGATAAAACTGTTAACTAGGGTTGCACCGATACTAGTATCGGTGCAGATACCGAGCATTTGCACGAGTACTTGTACTTGTACCGGTGCCTAATCTGATACCTGGGCAGCCTTAAAGATGATCGTTGTGATGGTGGGGGAGTTACAGGCACTGATCTCCTTGTGTGGCTTTCAATAAAGCAGCTGACAGCCGCTTCTCCTCCTCTCCCCTTCTCCCTCCCGCAGCTTTCAGCTGCTTTATTAAAAGCCACACAGGGAGATTGGTGATTGTAACTCCCCCCACCGCTGCACCGATCACCCCCCACTGTCCCCTGTGTCCTCTTCCGGCTCCCTGGGTCTTCTGTGTCGTCCTTCAGTCTTTGTCCAGGTCCCCCTCTGTGCTCCCCGGGTCCTCTGTGTCTCCCTCCGGTCCCCCACCTGTCCCAGATCTGTCAGGATTGAGAGCAGATTTCTGAATGTCTCCAATAAAGTTTCTCTTGGATGATGCCATCGGTGTGCAACCCTCCTTTTCAGCCTTGCATCATCTGTTACAGGAGTGTGAGTGGGCTCCATGCTGGTCTGTACCTGCCCTTCACAGCTTAACGTGGATGTAAACCCGATTCATGAAATTTGAGCTGGGCACATATATCTGTAGTGTTTTCTTATCTCTCTCCAAAGCACTGTGTCCCGTAGCTGTCTCTTGCTCTGTAGCTCTGTTATCAGCCTGATAACTTCTCACACGTTCTCTGAGACAGGAGATAGAGGTGTGTGTTGGGGAGGTTGCTATAAATAGATTAGCAGTCAGCTTGCCATCTAAGAACAGAGATCTGCACATTCCTTTCTTCCTTTGTGGAAGAGGAGAGGGGTTGTGTGCCTTTCCTCCAATCAGGTGGCTTGGCTGTATGCCCAGGCTTCTCTGCAGTGTTAACTTGGAAGAGAAAATCTTCTAACAGGAAGAGCACTTTCTAAAGGATATTTACAGCTGAAGACAGCAAATATACAGTGCCTTGAAAAAGTATTCATACTCCTTGAAATTTTCCACATTTTGTCATGTTACAACCAAAAACATGAATGTATTTTGTTGGGATTTTATGTGATAGACCAACACAAAGTGGAACATAATTGTTAAAGGGTAACTCCACTTTCACTGGGAAAAAATAGCAAATAAAGAAAACATAATATAGCACATATACCTTATTTTCCGCACTATAAGGGGCACCTAAGAGCCTTATATTTTCCTCCAAATCGGCCATGCGCCTAAAAATCCGGTGCGCCTTATGTGTGCACTGAGTTCCAAAATCATTTCCCGCATGGACGTACGCTGGCAGCGATAAACCAACCACTCCATTTTTAAGGAGATCTACAATCTAAACAGATCCATCAAACCCCTTTTACACCTGGGCACTAGCACACTGTTGATGCGCTCTGAGTCTCCGCCTGGAGCCACATCATGTGGGTTCCTACTTCAGTGCTACACGGCTGGTGTGTGTATCGCTGTGTGAGCGGAGCGCCCCGATCTCAGTGAGACTACTGACTATCCCCGTACGGACCGGGAAGTCATTCGTCCCTTCACATGAACTGTATCTCCAGTACAGTGTGGCCGGTGTTTCTCCTACCTGTGAGCTGGGCGATCTACTTTTGGTGATACCGCTGATCAATAGAAAATAGTAGAATAGTAGAATAAAGTACAAGTAAACTCACTGTTTTGCTTCAGTTACCTTTTTTTTGTAGACCGTATGTTTTAGCATGCGCCTTATAATGCAGTGCGCCTTATGTATGGGCCAAGTACAGAAATAGTCCCCGTAATTGAGACTGCGCCTTATAATTCGGTGCGCCTTATGGTGAGGAAAATACGGTAATTACAACACTGATCAATATTGTAATTGAATGTTATTAAGAATTACCTTTCCTTTTCAATCTGCAGCCGCTGTAATTTTCGGAGATTGCATTGCAATATGGCTACCTGGAGTTGTTCTGTACACAGTGTGTACTGACCACTCCCCAGAAAAATAATTTCCTGCTTGTGTGATTGGCTCACCATTTTTCCCAGAAATCTGCCTAAGATACAAGTCAGATTTCAGGCAACCCCTGCAACAAAAATTGTACATTTTTGGTGAGATACTTTCAATGGGAGCACATCTAAAGGGATGCAGACCCAGCAGTTTTCCCTCATTGGTGCCCAGCAGCTGCACACCTGACAATTATTTATGAAACCACTCCCATTAGACCCACTCAGCACAGAGGCACAGACAAACACACTTGGATTTTTTCAGAATAACAAAAGGTAGAAATCTGCAACAAAGGTTGTTATAATACTTGCAATGTACATAGATCACCCAGAGGGTGCTCACAGAGCACTGTTCAATCCATCATCCGGAAATGGAAAGAGTATGACACAACTGCAAACCTACCAAGACATGGCCGTCCACCTAAACTGACAGGCCAGACAAGGAGAACATTAATCAGAGAAGCAGGTAAATAGAAAACACCGCGCTAACCAGTGGAATAAATAAAAGCTGCTGCATACAGTTTGACAAAAACAACAAAATAGGCATATGGAAAAATGCGCTGCATTTTTCCATATGCCAATCAGAGAAGCAGCCAAGAGCCCCATGGTAACTTTGGAGGAGCTGCAAAGATCCACAGCTCAGGTGGGAGAATCTTTCTACAGGACAACTATTAGTCGTGCACTCCACAAATCTGGTCTTTATTGAAGAGTGGCAAGAAGAAAGCCATTGTTGAAAGAAAGCCATAAGAAGTCCCTTTTGCAGTTTAGGAGAAGCCATGTGGGGGATGCAGCAAACGTAAAAGAAGCTGCTCTGGTCAGATGAGACCAAAATTGAACTTTTTGGCCTTAAAGCAAAGCGCTATGTGTGACGGAAAACTAACACTGCACTTCACCCCGACACACCATCCACACCGTGAAACATGGTGGTGGCAGCATCTTGTTGTAGGTAAGCTTTTCTTCAGCAGGGATAGGAAAGCTGGTCAGAGTTAATGGGAAAATAGATGGAGCCAAATACAGGGCAATCTTACTAGAAAACCTATTAGAGTCTACAAAAGACTTGAGACTGGGGCGAAGGTTCACCTTCCAGCAAGACAACGACCCTAAACATACAGCCAGAGCTACAATGGAATGGTTTAGATCAAAGCATATTCATGTGTTAGAATGACCCAGTCAAAGTCCAGACCTAAATCCAATTGAAAATCTGTGGCAAGACTTGAAAATTGCTGTTCACAGACACTCTCCATCCAATCTGACAGAGCTTGGGCTATTTTGCAAAGAAGAATGGGCAAAAATGTCACACTCTCTAGATGTACAAAGCTGGTAGAGACATCCCCAAAAAGACTTGCAGCTGCAATTGCAGCAAAAGGTGGTTCTACAAAGTATTGACTTGGGGGGCTGAATACAAATGCACGCCACACTTTTCACATATTTATTATTTAAAAAAAAAAGTTAAAACCATTTATCATTTTCCATCCACTGCACAATTATGTGACACTTTGCGTTGGTCTATCACATAAAATCCCAATAAAAATACATTTACATTTTTGGTTGTAACATGACAAAATGTGGAAAATTTCAAGGGGGTATGAATACTTTTTCAAGGCACTGTACATGTAAAACTTACTGTATTTTTCACACCATAAGACACACCTGACCATAAGAAGCACCTAGGTTTTAGAGGAGGAAAACAAGAAAAAAAATATTCTGAACAAAATGGTGTCCTAAAATATTTAATTTTATACTACTACTATAGGTGGGTGGTGGAGACACAGTAATACCACCCCCCTATCAAATCAGCTCAGCTACACTATACCTGGGTGGTGGTGGTGGACACAGCAACCTCCCAACCCCCTTCCCAGATTAGTTCAGGGTGACAGGGCAGACACAAATACCCCTTCAGCCTCTTCTATCACAACAGCTCAGGTGACTGGGCAGTGGATAGCATGCCAGCCCACACCTCCCATTACAATCCACAACCCCCTCTGGCTCGCTCACTGGCTCTCAGCCTCAGATACACCCGGGCAGCAGCTAGGAAGGAGAAAGGTGGAAGGAGAAGGAAGTAAGACTGGACCAGACCACGGCGCCGGGGGTGTTCCAGCTGGAAAAAAAAAACAGCCAGGGCTCTTGCCGCTGAGGGATGGTGTCACATCTGGGTGTGGAGCACACCACCATAGCAATGCCACGGACACCCCCCGATGTTTTGGCACCCGGGGCAGACCGCCTCCCCCCGCTCCTACTTGGTATGCCCCTGCAAGGATCCGCCTCACATCCTGTCCTCTCTCCTCCACAGAGAAGCCGAGCACCGATATTCTGATGCTGCGGGGGGGGGGCTGCCTGGTCAGTATTCGCTCCATAAGACGCAGGGACATTTTCCCCCATTTTTTGGGGGGGGGGATGTGTCTTATGGTGCAAAAAATACGGTATATAGGGAGATTTGTTTCATAACTGTGTATCATCTGAGGCTTTTCACTTCACTTGGGTATATGTGAGTATTAGTTAATATCATTCACTTTAAGTATTAGTTATTACTAAAACCAGTAATAATCACATGCAGAGGCAATTATTTAATATGATAAAGAGTAGATACATTTATACGGTCTTACAGATACAACTGGCCCTTTTGAGGGCAATCATAATGCTGATGGGGCCTGCTATGAAATGGAGTTTGACCCACCTGGTGTACACAATATCAGCATCAAATATAGCATTAAAGCGGACCTTCAGTAATTTTTTCATCTTTACATCTATTAAATCTTCTGCCCTTGTTGTTTTAACTTTGGATAGTAAAACATTTTTTTTCTGCCAGTAAATAAATTATACAGCCCACTTCCTGTTTCTTGTCAGGTTGTTAGCCTAGGCTTATGACATAATGCACGTCTCTCTCTCTCTCACTCTCGTGAGAGTTTGCCAGGAACGGAAGGGGGTGAGGCAAAAGAGGGCCAATGAGAGCTGCAGAGCTGGTGGTGTGTGTCTATGTAAATCCAAGAAGTGAACAGGCAGCAGTTTCAGCTGCCCACAGTTAAAATGGATGCAGCCAGACTTGGTGGCGGGAGATTTCTGCAGCATATTTGGCAAGTACAGAATCACAGTATCTATAAAATAATATGCAAAGTGGTTTGGAGGGAAGCTTCAGAATGGCAAAGATGTTTTTATTACAAATTATGTGAGCAGACTGCAGTTTCTCTTTAATATGTGCGTTTTGTGTCCCTAATAACTTGGGTGAATTCAGAAATATACCTGTTGTGTGTTGCCAGTTTACTGAATCTGTGGGAAACCAGAGAGAAAGAAGAGTTTGATGCAAACTGTTTACAAGACTCCTCTGTAGCCTCAACCTTGCGGCACTTTCTCAGGTATTCTAATTTTTCCTCATTTAATATGTGGATCGTACACGTTGTGATTTTAACACTGGAGGTCAATGAATATAACTGTCCTTATACATGTGATCTATAAGACATATATGATTGTATACATGGTGTATCAATATATTTCACAAACTTTCCTGTGTGATTACCTTTTATGCTACATTAATTTTTGTGCGACTTCAAAATCGTGCAACTTTACATTCCACTTTTGAGACTTCTGTGGCTTTGATGTGACTTTAGATAGGTGCAACTTGGATGTGACTTATGGTTAAAGAGCGGGCAGCTGCCAGCATCCTTAGCAACCAGTGAATAGCGGGTTATTAAGGAGCAGGCAGCTGCTCTGTCCTTAACAACCGATGACTAATCTGTCAGTGGGATTCCCCGCTAACAGCTGAATAAAAACAAAAGAAGACCGGCATAAAAAAAATGTGTTCCCGTTGGGGTCTGGTATTAATTTTGAGGAGTGGCAACACTTAAAAAAAAAAAATGGCATAAAATCTGTACCAGACTCGCACAATTTATTATTTTTTTTTTTAAATGCTGGCTGATGAGTCATCAATTTTGTTAAGCACGTGGCGGCCTGCTATTCACTGGTTAAGGACGCCAGCGGCCACCCGCTCCTTTAACAACCATGTTGTTTACTGGTTGTTAAGGACGCCGGTGGGTGCCGGCTACTTGGCAACCAGGGTGTGCCTCCAAAGTCAGACAAAACTGTTGCATGCAAAACATTCAGCTGCGACTGTAATGCAACTTGTGAGGGTTAGCATTAAAGTGCTTGAACGACTTTAATAGATATGAACAGTACTCATTGGAAAACATAATGTGCGATTTGGACAAGTTGCATGACAATTATGAATAGAGCCTTAATTCGTTTCACAAACGTTCCTTTAATAAGATTGCCATTGTGTCGTTCAGGGGTCAGCAACTTTTTTCCACTTAAGGGCCGGATTCAATGTATGTGAATGCATGGAGGGCCGCATTCACCTGCTAATAAATGAAGATAATAATAATCCTAACATAGTAATAATAACAGTATAGGTTTACCTCACTTTTAACCACTTGACGACCGCCTCACGCCGATGTACGTCGGCAAGGTGGCACGGACAGGCAAAATCGCGTACATGTACGTGATTTGCCTTCCGCGGGTGGGGGGTCCGATCGGACCCCCGGTGCCCGAGGCGGTCGTCTTTTGTCCCACGGCGATCAGAGGTGAGGGGGAGGCCATCTGTTCGTGGCCCCCCCCTCGCGATCGCCGCCGGCCAATCGAATCATTCCTTTGCTGCTGTATGCTAAACAGCAGCAAAGGAAATGATGTCATCTCTCCTCGGCTCGGTAATTTCCGTTCCGGCCCGAGGAGAGAAGACATGTATGTGAGTGCATAACACTACACACACACAGTAGAACATGCCAGGCATACAAAACACCCCGATTTCCCCCCCCCCCCCAATCGCCCCCCAATCACCCCCCCCCCCCCCTGTCACAAACTGACACCAAGCAGTTTTGGTTTTTTTTTTCTGATTACTGCATTGGTGTCAGTTTGGGACAGTTACAGTGTTGGGACAGTTACTGTTACCCCCCTTTAGGTCTAGGGTACCCCCCTAACCCCCCTAATAAAGTTTTAACCCCTTGATCACCCCCTGTCACCAGTGTCGCTAAGCGATCATTTTTCTGATCGCTGTATTAGTGTCGCTGGTGACGCTAGTTAGGGACGTAAATATTGAGGTTCGCCGTCAGCGTTTTATAGCGTCAGGGACCCCCATATACTACCTAATAAATGTTTTAACCCCTTGATTGCCCCCTAGTTAACCCTTTCACCACTGATCACCGTATAAGTGTTACGGGTGACGCTGGTTAGTTCGTTTATTTTTTATAGTGTCAGGGCACCCGCCGTTTATTACCGAATAAAGGTTTAGCCCCCTAATCGCCCGGCGGTGATATGCGTCGCCCCAGGCAGCGTCAGATTAGTGCCAGTACCGCTAACACCCACGCACGCAGCTTACGCCTCCCTTAGTGGTATAGTATCTGTACGGATCAATATCTGATCCGATCAGATCTATACTGGCGTCCCCAGCAGCTTAGGGTTCCCAAAAACGCAGTGTTAGCGGGATCAGCCCAGATACCTGCTAGCACCTGCGTTTTGCCCCTCCGTCCGGCCCAGCCCAGCCCACCCAAGTGCAGTATCGATCGATCACTGACACTTACAAAACACTAAATGCATAACTGCAGCGTTCGCAGAGTCAGGCCTGATCCCTGCGATCGCTAACAGTTTTTTTGGTAGTATTTTGGTGAACTGGCAAGCACCAGCCCCAGGCAGCATCAGGTTAGCGCCAGTAGCACTAACACCCACGCACGCAGCATACACCTCCCTTAGTGGTATAGTATCTGAACGGATCAATATCTGATCCAATCAGATCTATACTAGGGTTCCCAAAAACGCAGTGTTAGCGGGATCAGCCCAGATACCTGCTAGCACCTGCGTTTTGCCCCTCCGCCCGGCCCAGCCCAGCCCACCCAAGTGCAGTATCGATCGATCACTGTCACTTACAAAAGACTAAACGCATAACTGCAGCGTTCGCAGAGTCAGGCCTGATCCCTGCGATCGCTAACGGTTTTTTTGGTAGCGTTTTGGTGAACTGGCAAGCACCAGCGGCCTAGTACACCCCGGTCGTAGTCAAACCAGCACTGCAGTAACACTTGGTGACGTGGCGAGTCCCATAAGTGCAGTTCAAGCTGGTGAGGTGGCAAGCACAAGTAGTGTCCCGCTGCCACCAAGAAGACAAACACAGGCCCGTCGTGCCCATAATGCCCTTCCTGCTGCATTCGCCAATCCTAATTAGGAACCCACCGCTTCTGCAGCGCCCGTACTTCCCCCATTCACATCCCCAACCAAATGCAGTCGGCTGCATGAGAGGCATTTTCTTTATGTCCTCCCGAGTACCCCTACCCAACGAACCCCCCCAAAAAAGATGTGTCTGCAGCAAGCGCGGATATAGGCGTGACACCCGCTATTATTGTCCCTCCTGTCCTGACAATCCTGGTCTTTGCATTGGTGAATGTTTTGAACGCTACTATGCACTAGTTGAGTATTAGCGTAGGGTACAGCATTCCACAGACTAGGACACACTTTCACAGGGTCTCCCAAGATGCCATCGCATTTTGAGAGACCCGAACCTGGAACCGGTTACAGTTATAAAAGTTACAGTTACAAAAAAAAGTGTAAAAAAAAAAACACAAACAAAAATATCAAATAAAAAAAATAGTTGTCGTTTTATTGTTCTCTCTCTCTCTATTCTCTCTATTGTTCTGCTCTTTTTTACTGTATTCTATTCTGCAATGTTTTATTGTTATTATGTTTTATCATGTTTGCTTTTCAGGTATGCAATTTTTTATACTTTACCGTTTACTGTTCTTTATTGTTAACCATTTTTTTGTCTTCAGGTACGCCATTCACAACTTTGAGTGGTTATACCAGAATGATGCCTGCAGGTTTAGGTATCATCTTGGTATCATTCTTTTCAGCCAGCGGTCGGCTTTCATGTAAAAGCAATCCTAGCGGCTAATTAGCCTCTAGACTGCTTTTACAAGCCGTGGGAGGGAATGCCCCCCCCCCCCACCATCTTCCGTGTTTTTCTCTGGCTCTCCTGTCTCAACAGGGAACCTGAAAATGCAGCCGGTGATTCAGCCAGCTGACCATAGAGCTGATCAGAGACCAGAGTGGCTCCAAACATCTCTATGGCCTAAGAAACCGGAAGCTACGAGCATTTTATGACTTAGATTTCGCCGGTTGTAAATAGCGCCATTGGGAAATTGGGGAAGCATTTTATCACACCGATCTTGGTGTGGTCAGATGCTTTGAGGGCAGAGGAGAGATCTAGGGTCTAATAGACCCCAATTTTTTCAAAAAAGAGTACCTGTCACTACCTATTGCTATCATACGGGATATTTACATTCCCCGAGATAACAATAAAAATGATTAAAAAAAAAAAATGAAAGGAACAGTTTAAAAATAAGATAAAAAAGCAAAAAAATAATAAAGAAAAAAAAAAAAAAAAAAGCACCCCTGTCGCCCTCTGCTCTCGCGCTAAGGCGAACGCAAGCGGCGGTCTGTCGTCAAACGTAAACAGCAATTGCACCATGCATGTGAGGTATCACCGCGAAGGTCAGATCGAGGGCAGTAATTTTTGCAGTAGACCTCCTCTGTAAATCTAAAGTGGTAACCTGTAAAGGCTTTTAAAGGCTTTTAAAAATGTATTTATTTCGTTGCCACTGCACGTTTGTGCGCAATTGTAAAGCATGTCATGTTTGGTATCCATGTACTCGGCCTAAGATCATCTTTTTTATTTCATCAAACATTTGGGCAATATAGTGTGTTTTAGTGCATTAAAATTTAAAAAAGTGTGTTTTTTCCCCAAAAAATGCGTTTGAAAAATCACTCCGCAAATACTGTGTGAAAAAAAAAAAGGAAACACCCACCATTTTAATCTGTAGGGCATTTGCTTTAAAAAAATATATAATGTTTGGGGGTTCAAAGTAATTTTCTTGCAAAAAAAAAAATAACTTTTTCATGTAAACATAAGTGTCAGAAAGGGCTTTGTCTTCAAGTGGTTAGAAGAGTGGGTGATGTGTGACATAAGCTTCTAAATGTTGTGCATAAAATGCCAGGACAGTTCAAAACCCCCCCAAATGACCCCATTTTGGAAAGTAGACACCCCAAGCTATTTGCTGAGAGGCATGTCGAGTATATGGAATATTTTATATTGCCACACAAGTTGTGGGAAAGAGACAAATTTTTTTTTTTTTTTTGCACAAAATTGTCACTAAATGATATATTGCTCAAACATGCTATGGGAATATGTGAAATTACACCCCAAAATACATTCTGCTGCTTCTCCTGAGTACGGGGATACCACATGTGTGGGACTTTTTGGGAGCCTAGCCGCGTACGGAACCCCGAAAACCAAGCACCGCCTTCAGGCTTTCTAAGGGCGTGAATTTTTGATTTCACTCTTCACTGCCTATCACAGTTTCGGAGGCCATGGAATGCCCAGGTGGCACAAAACTCCCCCAAATGACCCCATTTTGGAAAGTAGACACCCAAAGCTATTTGCTGAGAGGTATAGTGAGTATTTTGCAGACCTCACTTTTTGTCACAAAGTTTTGAAAAAAGAAAAAAAAAAAAGTTTTTTCTTGTCTTTCTTCATTTTCAAAAACAAATGAGAGCTGCAAAATACTCACCATGCCTCTCAGCAAATAGCTTGGGTTGTCTACTTTCCAAAATGGGGTCATTTGGGGGGGGGTTTGTGCCACCTGGGCATTCCATGGCCTCCGAAACTGTGATAGGCAGTGAAGAGTGAAATCAAAAATTTACACCCTTAGAAATCCTGAAGGCGGTGATTGGTTTTCGGGGCCCCGTACGCAGGAGAAGAGTCCCAAAAAGTCCCACACATGTGGTATCCCCATACTCAGGAGAAGCAGCAGAATGTATTTTGGGGTGCAATTCCACATAGGCCCATGGCCTGTGTGAGCAATATATCATTTAGTGACAACTTTTTGTAAATATTTTTTTTTTTTTTTTGTCATTATCCAATCACTTGGGACAAAAAAAATAAATATTCAATGGGTTCAACATGCCTCTCAGCAATTTCCTTGGGGTGTCTACTTTCCAAAATGGGGTCATTTGGGGGGGTTTTGTACTGCCCTGCCATTTTAGCACCTCAAGAAATGACATAGGCAGTCATAAGCTAAAAGCTGTGTAAATTACAGAAAATGTACCCTAGTTTGTAGACGCTATAACTTTTGCGCAAACAAATAAATATACGCTTATTGACATTTTTTTTACCAAAGACATGTGGCCGAATACATTTTGGCCTAAATGTATGACTAAAATTGAGTTTATTGGATTTTTTTTATAACAAAAAGTAGAAAATATCATTTTTTTTTCAAAATGTTCTGTCTTTTTCCGTTTATAGCGCAAAAAATAAAAACGGCAGAGGTGATCAAATACCATCAAAAGAAAGCTCTATTTGTGGGAAGAAAAGGACGCAAATTTTGTTTGGGTACAGCATTGCATGACCGCGCAATTAGCAGTTAAAGCGGCGCAGTGCCAAATTGGAAAAAGACCTCTGGTCCTTAGGCAGCATAATGGTCCGGGGCTCAAGTGGTTAAGGTGCTTCACTAATACAAAGCCAGTTTACCCTGAGGGAGCATGGGTCTCCCACCCACGCACGCACCCCCCCCCCCACCCCCCTTTCCTGCAGCGATTCATTTTTTCAACTTATACTCAACCTCTCCATTGCTCTCATGCAGCTCCAGCATGTCTCTGGACCCTTTCCTTGTGACACCCGGCCACTGATGCTGGCGCTATAAAGTGAAAATTGTCTTGCTGCATTCAGTGCCGGAAGATTTTACCCCCTTCCTGACCAGAGCATTTTGCGATTCGGCACTGAGTCGCTTTAACTGACAATTGCGCAGTCATGCGATGTTGTACCCAAACAAAATTGATGTCCTTTTATTCCCACAAATAGAGCTTTCTTTTGGTGGTATTTGATCGCCTCTGCGTTTTTTATTTTTTGTGCTATAAACCAAAAAAAGCAACACTTGTGAAAAAAAAAACACTATTTTGTACTTTTTACTATAATAAATACCCCCATTTTTTTTTCTTTTAAAAAGCAAATTTTTTCTCAGTTTAGGCCGATATGTATTCTTCTACATATTTTTGCTAAGAAAAAATCACAATAAGCGTATATTGATTGGTTTGCGCAAAAGTCATAGCGTCTACAAAATAGGGGATGTTTTTATAGCATTTTTATTATTTTTTTTATTTTCACTAGTAATGGCGGCGATCTGCGATTTTTATCGTGACTGCAACATTATGGCGGATACATCGGACGATTTTGACAAATTTTTGGGACCATTGGCATTAATACAGCGATCAGTGCTATAAAGATGAATTGATTACTGTAAAAATGTCACTGGCAGTGAAGGGGTTAACACCAGGGGGCACTCAAGGGGTTAATTGTGTTTCCTAATGTGTGTTCTAACTGAAGGGGGGAGGGGACTGACTAGGGGAGATGACAGATCGCTGTTCATACTTCTCCCCTAGGAGAACCGGGATCTCTGTGTTTACACACAGAGATCCTGGTTCTCGCCGTGTTACGAGCGATCGCGGGAGCCCGGCGGTCATCGAGACCGCCGGGCATTAGCATCGACTCTGGGGGCGAGCAGCGGGTGCGTGCTCCCCTAGTGGCCGCCTTAGGAACCGACGTAACATAACGGCGATTCGCCTGCCTGTGCTATTCTGCCGTAGTGCAACTGCGGCGGCTGGTTGGCAAGCGGTAAGATGGTTTTCACTTTATAGCCGTGCCCTGATCCCTATCCCTCTGTATGATGATGATGATCAACAAAATACAAGAAACTTTGAATAACATTTACTTTTAAACCTTAGTAACAGAACAGTAGGTATAACAGTAATGCGGTGGCACTGATTGCACTGTGGGCACTGTAAACACGGATGGCACTGTGGGCACTGTTTTGGCAAGGACAAAATTATTATTATTATTATACAGGGTTTATATAGCGCCGACAGTTTACGCAGCGCTTTACAACCTTAGGGCAGACAGTACAATTACAATACAATTCAATACAGGAGGAATCAGAGAGCCCTGCTCGTTAGAGCTTACAATCTAGCAAGGAGGGGCAAGTTATACAAAAGGGTAATAGCTGTGGGGGATGAGCTAATGGAGAAAATAAAGCAGTTGTTAGATGGAGGCCGGATAGGCTTCTCCGAAGAGGAAAGTTTTCAGGGATCGCCTAAAAGTGGATAAATTTGGAGACAGTCTGACAGATTGGGGTAGGGAAGCCAAAACACTGATGGCACTGTTTTGGCAAGGACAAAAAACGTACTCTCCCTTATCGCACGCGGTCTGTGTGAGGAAGGAGAGCCGTCAATGAGAGATGATCTCATATGTTTACATATGAGATCATCTCTCATTGGACGAGGCGATCTCGTGGTAAATGGCCACTGTGATTGGCCATTTACCATGATCTGTAATTGGCTGTGTCCAAAGGACACAGCCATCACAGATTTTCCCCGATGCGCATCCGCGGGGGCATGCGGGGAGCGTGTTTCTGGGCGGACGTACATTGACGCCCTCCTGGCAATTAAGGCCCACACTGTATCCGTCTTTCGACTATAGCGCAGGCGGGGGGGGGGGCGTATTTTCTCCTACCCAAGTCCCCTGGTGTGGTTAAATACTGCTAATTTACCTATATTTTTAACTATATGGGGGGAAAAAAATCCCCAACTGTTACTAAACATGCTAATTTTTTTTTTGTACAAGGGTAACATTTTTGGAGCAAACTTTCAAATTGTCTATTGTTTAGTGTTTTTAAGCATGTTCTTGTTACATAGGTATGATGAAGTAATTCACAAGACACTGAAGGAGCTTCAGCCAAGATACTTGGTTTCTTACCTCATGGGCCTAGGGTAATTATACAGTAAACAACCATAATGCCTCTTTGTATATTGTATGTTTTACGTACTGAATATTCAAGAGCAGAGTAAGCCTTCCTGCACAATCTTCTTTAGGAGGACACACCTAGTAACTTAAGTGCAGCAGCAGAACTGTATTTTTCAGTGTGGGAAAAAGCCTGTACATGGAAAGTTTCTGCATTTTTGTATTATGGTAAATTACAGCCACGTCTCTAATGTCAATGTCCATGCAGCAATAGATGTCCTGGTTTAAGCAGCAGAACAACATTTTTAAGTGATCTGTTTCTGTAGATAAGCATAAAGGGGCTGGATTCAGCCCCTTATGAAGCATAAAAGTGTTTTTTTTTTTTAACAAAATATATATTTTTTATTAGGTTTTATACAAGTACTTCTAGGTAAGACAGAATAGACATAGAAACAAAATATCAAGAGTCTGGTTCTAGTACACTTCAAGTTAATACAGAAAGCACCTCCACAATTATATGTAGAAAAATTACAAATACATTGGGTTGTGTTTCAAGCCAAAGTAGAGAATATGCTAAAAGATCAACCTTTATTGTTCTATGTATCATTACCTGATTTTTATTTTATTTTTTTCCAAAGTATTCCACAAACCCTGGAATAATAGAAAAGTCTCACCAGGAAGGACTATGTTAATTAAAGCTGGGATTAGAAAAATTAACAGTAGATAATATGGGAATCCCTAAAGATCCAAGATATAAGTTAATAAAACTTTTCAGATGCTCTTCATTACTTTCACACTTATTGCAAATCATGCAAACGTTTAGTAATATAATTTAGGAGTTTTGTGATTGCAAATCTGTAAGCGTCTCTTGTTTCTGTTAGTACAAACCTCATTCAGATTGAGGCTCTTACACGCAAGTAAACGTTTTCCAGGTGTGCCTTCCGGTGAGGTGCTGTCGGATGCATGCTCATGTATAGCTGATGCTTACAATTTGCTCTATGGTAATCAAAGGCTGTAATGCACATTGGTCACGGCAATAAATTATCTTGAGCACAAACTTAACCAGAACACAGGCGCATAAACGAGCGCCGAGCATTCATCCAGTACAAGATGAAAAATAACTTTTTTTGGTCAGTAATTTACGCCTCATGAGCGCAAATGCCCATTTACATATTGTGCAGAAGGAGAACGCGAGAATAAGTTTGCACGAGAGTGCGTGCGAAAATGCGCGAACGCATATACGTGAAAATGTAGGTAAATACACACAAATACATACAAAAAAAAAAGACTGAAAAAGTAGATGCTCAAACAGGAGTATCATGTGCAAAAGAGGCCTAATGCTTTTATTGTCTCAAACTGTTTTAGTTTCATTGCTTAATGATGATGTGTGGGTTTTTGTTTTTATTTAATAGTCATTTAGCTAACGTGGCGCATCACTCTCTTCATGTCAAAGGAAGCAGCCCTGATGTGGCACATGTAAGTCTTTAAAACATATTAATTAAACTGTTTACTGAACTTTAATGCTGAACTCAAGGCTCAAAACTTTTTGATTGAAATATATTCCTCATTAGCCACAAAGGATATAAATCTTTTGTGTGTACTGAATACCTTTGAAAACCCAGCTAGTACCTTGTAAAAGCAGCAGGGACCCCTTCAGTGCTGTACTGAGCAGAGAGCTGTGGGACAGACTCAGCGGGTCCTCCGAATATAGGCTGCCTGCAGAAAACTACAGGAAGGGGTGGATGCAAGTCCAGTCACCCTGCACAAGGATAGAGCACAGCAGTGACCACTCTATTACAGGGAGATCCAGCACAGAGGCAGTTTCAGACTGGATTAATGCCGAAATCTGGAAGTAATATGCAAAACACACGACCAGCCATAACTTTACGACAGTTTAAGTGAATTGAATTGATTATCTCATTACAATGACATCTGAAAGTTGGTGGGGGATATATTCGACAGCAAGCAAACATTGTTGTTACCCAAGTTAATGTTTTAAAAGCAGAAAAAAATATCCGTTGTGTATGGGGCTGCATAGCCACAGACTGGCCAGAGTGCCTAGGCTGGCCTGTGTCCATAGCCAAAAGCGCCTACAATGGGCATGTGAGCATCAGAAGTTGACCATGGAGGAAGGGGGCCTGGTCTGATGAATCACATTTTCTTTTACATCATGTGGATGGCTGGGTGAGTGTGCATCACATGGGGAGGAGATGGTACCAGAAGGCAAGCTGGTGGAAGTAATGTGATGCTTTGGGCAATATTCTGCTGGGAAACCTTGGATCCTGCCATTCATGTGGGTGTTACCTGACGTGCCACCTACATAAACTTTGGCAGTGGCCTCTTTCAGCTAGATAATGTGTCCTGCCACACTACAAAAATGGGTCGAGGAACACTACGAGTTTGAGGTGTTGACTTGAACTCCAAATTCTCTAGCTCTCAATCCATTGAGCATCTGTGGGATGTACTGGAAAAACAAGTTCAATCCATGCAGGCCCCACCTTGCAACTTCGAGTTCTAAGGGTGTCCATGCCTCGATGGGTCATCGCTGTTTTGGTGGCAAAAGCGGGACCTACTCAATATTAGATGGGTGGTGATAAAGGTATGGCTGATTGGTGCAAGTAATCATACATATGCCTCTTGTATTTAGACAATATTTGCTTGACTTCGAGTTCATCTTAAAAAGTTTTTCCACCTAATACAAGTGTTGGGAATAAAACCCTGTATAGGGGGAGCACTGTGTGTATGTAAATATACTAGTGTTTTTCAACTCCAGTCCTCAAGGCGCCCCAACAGGTCATGTTTTCAGGCTCTACATTATTTTGCACCGGTGATTTGATCAATTCACTGCCTTAGTAATTGACACAGCTGTTTCATCTGAGGAAAATCCTGAAAACATGACCCGTTGGGGAGCGCCTTGAGGACTGGAGCTGAGGAACCCTGATACAGTGGGGACGGAAAGTATTCAGACCGCCTTAAATTTTTCACTCTTTGTTATATTGCAGCCATTTGCTAAAATCATTTAAGTTCATTTTTTTTCCTCACAGCACCCCATATTGACAGAAAAACACAGAATTGTTGACATTTTTGCAGATTTATTAAAAAAGAAAAACTGAAATATCACATGGTCCTAAGTATTCAGACCCTTTGCTCAGTATTTAGTAGAAGCACCCTTTTGATCTAATACAGCCATGAGTCTTTTTGGGAAAGATGCAACAAGTTTTTCACACCTGGATTTGGGCATCCTCTGCCATTCCTCCTTGCAGATCCTCTCCAGTTCTGTCAGGTTGGATTGTAAACGTTGGTGGACAGCCATTTTTAGGTCTCTCCAGAGATACTCAATTGGGTTTAAGTCAGGGCTCTGGATGGGCCGTTCATGAACAGTCACGGAGTTGTTGTGAACCACTCTTTCGTTATTTTAGCTGTGTGCTTAGGGTCATTGTCTTGTTGGAAGGTAAACCTTCGGCCCAGTCTGAGATCCTGAGTACTCTGGAGAAGGTTTTCGTCCAGGATATCCCTGTTCTTGGCCGCATTCATCTTTCCCTCGATTGCAACCAGCCGTCCTGTCCCTGCAGTTGAAAAACACCCCCACAGCATGATGCTGCCACCACCATGCTTCACTGTTGGGACTGTATTGGACAGGTGATGAGCAGTGCCTGGTTTTCTCCACACATACCGCTTAGAATGAAGGCCAAAAAGTTCTATCTTGGTCTCATCAGACCAGCGAATCTTATTTCTCACCATCTTGGAGTCCTTCAGGTGTTTTTTTAGCAAACTCCATGCAGGCTTTCATGTGTCTTGCACTGAGGAGAGGCTTCTGTCGGGCCACTCTGCCATAAAGCCCCCACTGGTGGAGGGCTGCAGTGATGGTTGACTTTCTACAACTTTCTCCCGACTGCATCTCTGGAGCTCAGCCACAGTGATCTTTGGGTTCTTCTTTACCTCTCTTTTACCAAGGCTCTTCTCCCCCGATAGCTCAGTTTGGCCATACGACCAGATCTAGGAAGGGTTCTGGTCGTCCCAAACATCTTCCATTTAAGGATTATGGAGGCCACTGTGCTCTTAGGAACCTTAAGTGCAGCAGAAATTTTTTTGTAACCTTGGCAGATCTGTGCCTTGCCACAATTCTGTGTCTGAGCTCTTCAGGCAGTACCTTTTGACCTCATGATTCTCATTTGCTCTGACATGCACTGTGATCTGTAAGGTCTTCTATAGACAGGTGTGTGGCTTTCCTAATCAGGTCCAATCAGTATAATCAAACACAGCTGGACTCAAATGAAGGCGTAGAACCCTCTCCAGGATGATTATATATGAGTGTCACAGCAAAGGGTCTGAATACTTAGGACCATGTGATATTTCAGTTTTTCTTTTTTATTAAATCTGCAAAAATGTCAACAATTCTGTGTTTTTCTGTCAATATGGGGTGCTGTACATTAATGAGGAAAAAAATGAACTTAAATGATTTTAGCAAATAGCTGCAATATAACAGAGTGAAAAATTTAAGGGGGCCTGAATACTTTCCATCCCCACTGTATATACTGTGTGTCTCTGTCTCTATAGCTATATCTAGTATATATATATTATAGTGTGTATTTTTTATATATACAGTGTTCAGCATAAATGAGTACACTCCTTTTGAAAAGTAAGATTTTAATCAATATCTCAATTAACACAAGAACAATTTTCCAAAATTTTGACAAAACTGAGTTTTACAGAACATTTGTTTAGCTCATTAAATGAAAGTAAAGTTAATAGTATAACTTGGATTACAAAATCTTCAGTTTTACTTAAATTAGTTAATGCAAAAATGAATACACCCCACAACAAAAACTACTGCATCTAGTATTTTGTATGACCTCCATGATTTGTAAGGATAGCACCAAATCTTCTAGGCATAGAATAAACAGGTTGGCGACATATTGCAACATCTATCTATTTCATTCTTCAAGAACAACCTCTTTTAGAACCTGGATGCTGGATGGAGAGTGATGCTCAACTTGTCTCTTCAAAATTGATTGTTTTTGATTGGGTTCAGATTGGGAGACATACACTGTACTTGGCCACTGATTCAATTTCACCCTGTTCTTCTTCTGAAATGCAACAGTGACCTTAGATGTGTGTTTTGGATCATTGTCATGTTGGAAAAGTGCATGACGACCATGGGCACGGAGTGATGGTAGCATCTTCTCTTTCAGAATAGAGCAGTTTATCTGTGAATTCATGATACCATTAATGAAATGCAGCTCCCCAACACCAGAAGCATTCATGCTGCCCCACAGAAGGACACTGCCACCATGATGTTTCACTGTAGGCACCATGCATTTTTCTTTGCACTCCTGACCTTTCGGACACCATACAATTTTGAAGCCATCAGTTCCAAAATCATTTATCTTGGTCTCATCACTCCAGAGTACAGAGTCCCAGTAGTCATCTTTTTCAGCACGTGCCCTGGCAAATTCTGGGCAGGCTTTTTTGTGCATGGGCTTTAGCTGAGGCTTCCTTTGTGGATGACACTCATGCATGCCATTCCTCTGCAGTGTACACCATATTGTGTCACGGGAAACAATCACCACAGTTTGGATTTCTACTTTAGCTACCGTGTTTCCCCGAAAATAAGCCTGGGTCTTATATTAATTTTGGCAACCAAAAACACACTAGGGCTTATTTTCGGGGTAGGGCTTGCTATGCAGGAATCACCAGTATGAAAATAGTAAAAGTGGTTGTAAAATCCTAGAACCCTCTCTATTACAGGATTTATATAATGTAAAAGGTGTGTTGCTATAATATAATTGTGCATATACCTTCTTATATTGTTGCTCAGCGCTTCCATGGCCTGCCCGAGGTGTTGAAGAGCAGAGCAGCAAAGATCAGCTGAGCGCCTGCAGAGGGAGGGGGGCCAAGATCCCGCCCCGACACCCGGGAGATGAGGAGAGATCAGCTAAGCGCCTGCACAGGGAGGACGGGCGAGATCCCCCGCTGACACCCAGGAGATGAGAAGAGATCAGCTGAGCTCCTGCAGAGGGGGGGTGGGCAGATCCCCCGGTGATGCCCGGAGATGAGGAGAGATCAGCTGAGCGCCTGCAGAGGGAGGGGGGCTGAGAGCTGACACCTGGGAGATAACGAGAGCAGCGGAGATCAGCTGAGCGCCGCTTGGCACTTCCATGGCCCACCCCAAGCTGTCTTCCCCACTCTGAACACTGCAGGGAGGGGGGCTGACATCCAGGAAAAGAGAAGAAATCAGCTGAGCGCCGAGCGGTGCTGTACCCGAAGGTATATGATACAATTACATTACAGAAACACACACCTTTTACATTATATACTACTGTAGGAGAGTGGATTCTAGCATTTACAACCACTTTAAACTAGGGCTTATATTGTAGCCTTCCCCGAAAATCACAGTAGGTCTTGTTTTCAGGGTAGGTCTTATTTTCGGGGAAATGCGGTAACTGTAGTGAACTTGCATCGTGATTTTCTTCAACCCTTCTCATCAGAAGATGCTCCTGTCGAGGTGTTAACTTCTGTGGATAGCCTGGATGTCTGTAGTGCCACGTACACACGACTGGTTTAGCTGTCGGGATAAACTCCGAAGGTTTCTCTGACGGATTTCCATTCAGGCGGTCTTGCCTACACGCGGTCAATCCAAAGTCCCACCAAAGTCCGACCATCCAGAACGCGGTGACGTACAGCACTTACGACGGGGCTAGAAAAAGGAAGTTCAGTAGCCAATAGCTTCCGTCTCGTACTTGCTTCAGAGCAAGCGTCGTTTTTGGTCCGTCGGAACAGCATACAGACAAGTGGTTTTCCCGATAGGAATTGGTTCTGTCGGAAATATTTAGAGCATGTTCTATTTCTAGGTCCGTCAGAATTTTAGAAAAAAAAAAGTCCGATGAGGCACACACACAATCGGAATAGACGATGAAAAGCTTCTGTTGGACTTTTTCTGTCGGACATTCCGCTTGTGTGTACGCGGTTTTAGATGGTTGCAGTTCCATCTTTGTTAAATTTTTGTATCACTTTTGTTACAGTATTCTGACTGATAAGTAAAGCTTTGCTGATCTTCTTGTAGCCTTCACCTTTCTTGTGTAAAGAAATTCTTTTCTTTCTCAGGCCTTGTGACATTTGTCTTCCATGTGGTGCCATTGCTGACAGCATGAAATGGGAAGGGGTTAAGTAACATCCTCTTATAATGAACTGTCTGCTGGACACCTGTTTAATGAATAATTAGACTCGCCTGTAGCTAAATTCTTGTTAATTAGGATTTTGTTGTCTAAAATTTAGCTTTGCTCTTAAGACTTGCATTGGGGTGTGTTCATTTTTGTAACATGGTCTTGAATTAATTGGTTAGGAAAAATACTTTTCTTTACCATACATCGCAGGACATAGAGCAGGCCATAGTAATTACTGTGGATTATGCGCCACCTATAGGTGAATAGACACTGGCAGATCAATCAAACAGAAAGTCCTCCCCTATATAACCTCTCCTATACAGGAAGTACCTCAGTTTTTTGGCAGCGTCTGTAAGGTGGTGGTCACTAATGTGCTACATGTGCTCTTGGAGGATTCTTGGAGGTCTGAAACAGTTCTACTGGGACTCATTGACTTCAGTTGGATCCATTCAAAAAGCTGTCAGCCGAAATGGATGGTACCCAAGCCTCCAGTGGATAGGAGAGAAGAATCTTTGAGGTTTGCCTATAATGCAGCCTTTTGGCGCTGGACGCTGCGTAATGGAATCCTGTGCAATGTTTGTTCTGAACAAGGTGCTTTCCAGCAGGGTGCTATACAGGTCCAGGGGAATATATCCCAGTTTAAGGGGTGACCGAGTCCTTGAAGGTCTTCATGACAGAGCTTTCCCTGATAGGTGAAGGTTGGACTCCTGGTATGATTTAGACTGCTGCGGCGGGAATGGTAAGTTTGCAGTTTAAAAAAAAAAAAAAGTGATTTGCTGTCTGGTCATTTTCCCAGTGGCCACTGGGGGCAGTGTGCTCTGGTCAGGTCGTTCTCTGGTGTGTCAGGGGTTTGGGGCTATAGTCTACTCGTCTGCAGCATAGGCAGGAAGTAGAAGGGCAGCCATTTTTTATGTTTGAAGTCTCACACGTGGGCTTAAGAATCAGCGAGGCTTCAGCAGAGACACAGCAGCTTATGGCCAGATAATGAGGTGAGAGTACTACCTATGGGAGAGCTGGGAGACCAGGCAGCTCAACTATATACTGCATTGGTGCACAATTTGCATAAAGGCATACTTGTATACTTGCTGCCTAAATGGGGGCTTGTGCAACTGTTTGTCGATACACCCTTGTACAGGTATCAATGCACTTAAAGGAGTTGTGTCTCCAGAGTACCATGCATTTAATCTACAGGAGCTTATTTTTAGACTTCACTGAAACGGCATAGAGGCTGCATTCAAGATGCGTTCTATGCATATGTGCTTGGCTAGTCCTGCAAAACTAGTATGGGGCCAAATGCAGTTGGGCAGGTGCAGCATAATATATCATTATGACATGCATACCTGTACTGTATATTTGCATTTAACTGTATACATTCATGCATATTTGCTTTTGAACCGCATACAGTCATGCGTATTTGCGTTGAGCCGTATATATACATGCGGTTTTTTTTGCATTCAACTGCATACATACATGCGTTTTTGCATTAAACTTGCTTGCTTGTATTGAACTGCATACATAGGTGCTTATTTGCATTGAACTTCTTACATACATGCTTGTTTGCATTGAGCTGCATACTTATATGCTTGTTTGCAGTGAACTGCATATTTACGTGCCTGTTTGCATAAGAACTGCATACTTAAAGCGGGGGTCCACCTATCTATCGTTTTTTTTTTTTTTTTGAGTTCATTCACAAACTTTTCTTCTCAGCATTACATACTCACATATTGTGTGTAATATGTCCGCCTGTGTCAGATTTTGTCGGAAAGAATAACTTATATTATTCACTGCAGGCGGTTTCCATCTTCATTGTGGGCATTTGAAGCCCACAAGCATTTATTTCCTGGATGCGGTGAATGCTGTGCTCCCAGCATTCACTGCTCTCTCCCGCACATGCTCAGTGGCATCCTGGGAAGCCTGAGACTAGCTCCCAGGAGGCTGTGCGGAGTCTGGGAGAGGCTAGAAACACGCCTACTCCCACGGGAGGAGAACCAGGAAGTGCAAAGAAGAATAGAAAAATAAAAGGTAATTACTGCGATTTAAATTTTTTTAAACGGAATGTCAGCATCTAGGCAAGGTAGAGAATACATACAGATATTGTTCAAAATTTGGGTGGAACCCCGCTTTAAATGCGTGTTTGCAAAGAACTGCATACGTACACGTCTTTGCATAGGACTGCAGATTTACATGCCTGTTTGCATAGGACTGCATTTTTACATGCCTGTTTGCATAGGAAGGCATGTTTTTCATGCCTGTTTGCATAGGACGGCATGTTTTCATGCCGTTTTCAGGAGTTGTGCAGCTTAGGAAGGTGAACCACACTCTGTCTGTGGCTGAACAGCATGTGCTTTCTCTGGTGACAGTTTCTCCATTTGTCAGCAACTAATACCGGGACAGGGGTCCCTGCATCCGGAAATGGTCTCTGCAATCTGCCAGCATTGGGGAAACTGCAGGTGGATCTACTGGATTCCAGATTCTAGAACAAAATGGACAGGTTGGGTCCAGGATTCCAGGATGAGAGTCCCACTAGCAATAGGGGTAGATGTACTTCTTACACCTTAGAGACCAGTTCTTCCTAGTCTATACCTTCCTTCTGATTTAACTACTGCCGCTTCTTTTGCAAAGAATTTTGGGAGGTGGTAACACTGATAATCGTGTTAGCTGGCCCAGCCCAGGAGGGCTTGGTACACCGACATAGTGAATCTTGCAGGGAACGCTCCTTGAACACTTCCGATCCACCCAAATTTATGGTCTTGGGTCCTGTTATCTCTGCGCTGTTAAGTGCCAGGAAGCCGCCTTCAGGGAGCTTCCAATTTAGGGCTTGGAAATTTTGTGTGCCTGGCGTGAAGCCAGGAAGTGGCACCCACGGAAATATGTGAGTGGGAGATTTTTTTCCTTTCTCCAATCGGGAGGGGAAGTGAGATTGGCCTTAAGTATCATTAAAGGGGTTGTAAACCCTCAGTGTTTTTCACCATTCTATGCATTAAGGTGAAAAACCTCCTTTAGTGTAGCAGCCCCCCAGTGCTCGTTTTTATACCTGAACCCTGTCTTTCCAGCGCCAGGAACGAGCACACCCGCTCTCGCCGGTGTCTCAGGTCCTGATTGGACAGATTGATAGCAGCGCAGCCATTGGCTCCCGCTGCTGTCAATCAAATCCAATGACACGGGACGTGGGGGGCAGGGCCGAGTCCTGCTGTCTGTGTCAGTGGAAGCAGCAGCAGGATTTGGGAGTGCGCTCACACGGGTGTCCCTAGGGAAGTGCTTCCTGGGGGGGCACTCGATGCGGGGAGGAGCCAGGAACGCGCCGCTGAGGGATTCCAGAAGAGCAGGCTAGGGGCCACTCTGTGCAAAACCCCTGCACAGAGGAGGTAAGTAATGACATGTTTGTGTGTGTTTTTTCGTTTTTTGTTTGTTTTGTTTTTTTTAATGAACCTTTTAGTTCATTAGTTTATTTCGTCTGTTTTTTCCAGAGAGTTGTTTCACACTCCTTTCGTACGTCATGCAGCGGGTAACGCAGACAGGTTTTTTTGGCCTTGCAGAAACCACTTTTTTGAACCAATTCGAGAAACTCCGTTAGTCCTTTGACTCGGAAAGGTGGCTTCTTTGTCGTTCAGGTGGTCAGGATTTACTTGGATTGGTCGTAAATCCTGGTTTTTGTGAGTCCAGGAAGGGCAGGCGGCATCCAAGTTAACTATTTCTCATTTGGATCTGCCAGTTAATCTTTCAAGCCTATAGCTTGAAAGGGCAAGATCCTCACCCTTTCTGGTGAGCGCGTTTGCTACCAGGTGTGTGGGGGCATCTTAGACTATCTGCCATCAGGGGCTCAGGTTTTCACGGCCGCTGCATGCTCTTTGGTTCATACATTCACAAGGTTTTACCAGATGGATATCAGAGCCACGGAGGAAACTGCCTTGGCCACAGTATGTTACGGGCGGCAGAATAGGTCAGGTGACAGTTTGTGTCTCAGCCATGTGCATTATCCTTTAGACTCAAATTTATTAAAACTAGTGATAAAAAGAGACTACTTACAAACAGTAGGAGAAGATCTCAAATGTATAAAAACAATCTTCAAATCACAGCATGCAGTCAAGGAGCAGCAGAGCCCACCAGAGGTACCGGAAGAACTCACAGGAATCACTGCTGGCTGACGCGTTTCGAGGGGAATGTCCACTCTTCCTCAGAGCACTGCTTTTTTTTCTGCTTTTTTCTCGTCTGCTAGGATCCCCCATCCTTGAGGGCAGCAAGGCCTGTGTTTACACAGGAGCATTTTTCTTCGTTGACAGTTTGTGTCTCCCTCCCCTCAAGTATATTACTTTGGGATATCCCACATAGTAATTACTATGGTCCTGTAATGTACGTTTAAAAAAATTGGATTTTTCTTACATACTTACCTGTAAAATCCATCACATGACACAGAGGTCCCTCCCCTCTTTCTGTGAATGTATTGCTTGCTACAAAACTGAGGGACTTCCTGTATAAGAGACGTTATATAGGGGAGGACGTCCTTTTTGATTGATCTGCCAGTGTCCTGCACATAACCCAGATAGTAATTACTATGGCCTGCTCTGTGTCCTGTGATGCACTCCAAGGAATGGATTTTACAGGTTAGTATGTAGGAAAAATCCAATTTTTTGTGTGTGCAAATGATCAACTCCTGGTTGCAATCAATGGCCCGCATTTGTGGGAGTATTTAGTAGTATAGTGTCCCATAGAAAATGTTGATTCTAAAAGTACTCATGTTTGCTGATCGCTGTATATATATTTAAATGGAGAGGGAAAATGAGTGCCTGGAGTTGGTCACTCCGCATTCCAATAATGTCACCCGTTTTTACAAGTTCAAATGTAAAAGGAGCCTGTACAAGATTACATTTAAATTGTTCTGTTCAAAATGGTTTGGGATCCCTTTTGGACTGCAGTTCATTAATTTTTGGATGCCATAGAAAGGGGTTAGAACCTTTCATGTTTTTATAGCTGTGTCCCTCTGGGGTTTACTTCTAGGGATCTTCAATTAAGGAAGGGAAATTTCACTTCCTAAGCCATTAACTGAACAGGACGTTATCGGAATCTTGCTCTGGCTACCCTAGCAAAGGTATTTAAATGCTAATGCTGTAGCTTTTGACCTCTGTCCGAGCAGGGGGCTGGGGAAAGTTTGCAAGAGCCTGGCATTGCACCCACGATCAGCTAAAAAAAAAAAAAATTCTGCAAAAACATATATATTTTTTAATGTACTAATAGCCAGTGCATCCTTGGGCTGCAGGAGACAGACAACAATAAACAACTGACAGATTGCAATTTATCTATCCTGCCCAACAATTACAAATTTTGTTTTTCAGAGTACCCATGCAAAATAGGGGAACACAGTAATAAAAACTTGGCAGACATTCTAACTTTTTTATGTATTACTCAAAACTGCAAAAAAGTTCCAATGGGTTCATTTGTTTGCCATATTGCAACTGTTTCTGTTGTATGTTTATGTACATAAATTTGTTTTGTTTTTTTCCCCCACAGGCTCGCCTTCTCTTTTTCAACAGTATACGTGTAGTTTTGGCTAATGGAATGAGACTTTTGGGAATTACCCCACTTGATAAAATGTAGTTTAAACACCATGTAGTGAGGTTATTTTTAATAAAACTGGAAAAATATATTTGTTTTTTCTTTTACGTGTTCATTTACTATTTTAGCAGCCATAGCTCATTGGTTCTGAAACCACAATAGTGTTACCTGCAAGTCTGTTAATGGGGGGGGAAAAAAGACTTTTAAAGTGAAATTTTTTTTTTAATACCCCTCTCACTGCTCTGCCTGTCTGTAGCTACTGCACTCTATCATTCTGCCAGGGCCTGTGGTAGTAGACAAAGGTCTACTTAGCGGTATGATTTTTCCATTAAAGCAGATGTCAAAATAAAAAAACATGCAGTACATCACTGCAATTCATGCACATTATGCTAAAAATGCTCCGGTTTCTTTAAAGCGTGAATAACAGCATAGTGCTGTTGCAGCGTCTCCCCTCTCTCCCTGTCATTTTGAGCCTGTAAAGTGAGAGACAATCTCATCCCTGCCCCACCTGCCTCTATTCTGCTGCAATACATAACCCCATTATAATATACAGTGATTTTGCGCAAAACCTTTATGCCCCGTACACACGGTCGGATTTTCCAACGGAAAATGTGTGATAGGACCTTGTCGGAAATTCTGACCGTGTGTAGTCTCCATCACACATTTTTCATCGGATTTTCCGACACACAAAGTTTGAGAGCTTGCTATAAAATTTTCCGACAACAAAATCCGTTGTCGGAATTTCCCATCGTGTGTACACAAATCCGATGCACAAAGTGCCACACATGCTCAGAATAAATAAAAAGATGAAAGCTATTGGCTACTGCCCCGTTTAGAGTCCCGACATACGTGTTTTACGTCACCGTGTTCAGAACGATTGGATTTTCCGACAATTTTGTGTGACCATGTGTATGCAAGACGACAAGTTTGAGCCAACATCCGTCGGAAAAAATCCTAGGATTTTGTTGTCGGAATGTCCGATCAATGTCCGTCCGTGTGTACGGGGCATTAGTATCTAAATAATAATAAACAGTGTATCAAACATAAATGTGAAGGTTTGATTAATTATAGAAAATAAAGTCCATTCATATGATTCATCCAGTAATCCAAGTGATGTAAATGGTGAAAATAGTAGTCTATTAGTGTTTTTTCAGACAACACAGCCGCTGTCACCAATACCTCTATGCTCACAGAACTCTCACCTCATAGGCATATAACATAAGCCTTGAATAACAATCAAAGAAGGGGGAGATCAGCATGCTTTTCTTCCACAGATACGGCTTCCCACAAAGGATTCCTCCTCCCACACAGGATATTCCGTTCACCATGCAAAGTAAACAAGCCTCTAATGGTGCATTATCACTTAATACCATTTATCAGACTAAAAAATGCCTGCTTACACATCTAAATAAGAGATGCGCTTTAAAAGAAATATCGGCGTTCATGTCACCTCTCACATCACTTCCGGTCCGCGATGTGCTCTGACCACGCCCTATGCGTTACGTCGTGTGACTTCCTCAGGGGAACCGGATTGGATGTTTAATAATTATATATTTATACCCTGCAGACAGGAAGTATATCTGACGCCATTTTCTTGTAGATCAACGTCAGAGAAGACAATACGGCGGCCATTTTCCTATGGATGCCAGATGGTTATCAATAATACAAATGAATAAAAAGCTTCATAGCTAACTGACGCCATTATCTTGTAGATCAACATCAGAAAAAGACAGTAATACGGCGTGCATTTTCCTACGGATGCCAGATAGTTACCCATAATGCGAAATATATATGTTCCAATGTGTATCTGACCAGAGTTGCCATGAAACAAGAAAATTAAAAACAAATAATTAAATCTTCCTGAAACGGATGGAATAAATCTTTAATAAATATTATGAAAATGAAAATATTTAAAAAAAAATTGTTAATTTTTTTTTTTTTTTTTAAATTGGACATGGGAAATAATTTTCGTTTTAAGTCATAGGTAGACGGACATAATTGAGTTGTCCAAACTGATCAATGGAGGGACTAAATATAAGTACAAAATGAAGTGAGACACTAAGCAGCTACACTCACACCGGATATGCAATGTGAGGCTTACATAGAAACAAAATGTCTAAGGCAAGTCAGGAAAAAAGTCAATAATTACTAATAAAACAATTGAGATCAAACTCAACGTTTAATCCATCAGGCACTAAAGTTCTCATTTTGTGTATCCATTTTTGATTCTTTCTGGCTCAAGGATCTAATTTTATGATTACCTCTCCAGGGTCTAATGTACCTCTCTATCCCCCAAAATATTAGGTGTTCTGGATTTTTATTACACACCGGAGCAAAATGTCTAGATACATATTATGCTTTGGGCATCCATTAATAATGTTTTACACATGCTCCTTAACTCTAACTTTTAGGGCACTTTTTGTCCTCCCCACATACTACAATTTGCAGGAGCATTCAGTAGCGTATCTGGGGTATGGCGGCCATGGCAAGTGCCATGGGCGCCATGGGGGGGCGGCAAAAAGCCGTCCCCGCACGAAAAAACCTTCACCCGTCCTCTCGCAGCCGCCTACCACACCCATGTAGCTTCAAGCGCCGTGGCCGGCCTGCAGGAGCACAGAGCCGGAACAGCAATTGCTTCTTGGCCTGGGGAGGGGAATGACAGGCGCCTTCATTACGGCCGATGATTGGCCAGACCGGATCCACATAGGGTAGGGTAACAGGAGGAATGCTCTGCCTACACTCCTCTGCGCGGCATCTCCACGGAGGAGCGGGGAATGTGAAATGAGGTGAGGAGGAGAAGGAATGGATGAGGGCCCGACGGGGAACCCCCAGTATCAGCACCAAGGATAGCAGCCAGGTACTACTTCTTGATCATGATCATATCCATGTGCGTAGGCCAACTGCCAACTAGAAGCAAGCAGCAAAATATAGTGCTCAGTGGATTAAATAGATATGCAATGCCATAGATATCATAAATAAACTGTAATAAAGGGATTTGTGAACAGTTGTTGTTGCACAAATCACTTTATTACACTTTATTAATGATATCTATGGCTATGCATATTTATAATTTATTTAATCCATATTTAGCACTATATTTGATTGGCTGCTTGGGCCTGGCACACACGTACAATCGCACGTGATGATGGCTTAAGTCATCATCATGTGCAATTGTGCGTATGTGCCAGGCATCAAATATAGTGCACAATAAATTAAATAAATTATAAATATGCATAGCCATAGATATCATAAATAAAGTGTAATAAAGTGATTTGTGCAACAAGCTCATTGAACAGTCAACATTCAGTGAAAGTTCATGTACTGCAAATTTCGCAGTGCATTAACTTTCACTGAATGCGGAATGTTCAATGAGCAGGGGCGGACTGACCCTTCGGGCACTGCCCAAGGGCCTGGGCCATTAGGGGGGGCCCCATAAGAGGCTCTGCAAGACTAACACATGCAGTCTAGCACGGGCAGCGGCTGTAATAGGACCTCTCATGGCGCACTGCTCCCGCCAGCCCCTCCTTCCCTCCCGTCCACCCCAGGTGCTTGTACTGTACATTACATCACCTGAGACGGACGAGAAGAGAGGGGGGGCGGCGGGGAGCAGCGTACCATAAGAGGTATTATTATTACAGGCATTCGGTAAAGCTGTGTACTTTTTATTTTTTACAGGAGTCTAGAGACACCACGGCCGCCACCATCGTCAGCCAGTATAGATGTAGAGGGCCTGTAGAGGGACTGTGGGAGGCCCCATGATACTCTCCTGGTCCCCCCACGGTGTCCCCAACCCCACGCAGTGTCCCCTGTTCGCACTGCATCCCTCTCTGTCCCCAGCATCCCTTTCTGTCCTTGTTGCACTGTGTCCCTCCCTATCCCTGGCTTCCTTCTCTGTCACCAGTGTCCCTCTCTGTCCTCATCGCACTGCATCCCTCTCTGTCCCCAGTGTCCCTCCCTGTCTCTGGTTACCGGAAAGATGGGTTTCTAAAGTTTTTGACAGGGGCGCAGTTTCTGTGCTTGCCATAGGTGCCATTTTCACTAGATATGCCTCTGGGAGCATTGCAAAACATACTCGACTCCCTCAGTATGGCAACTGATAAAATCCCTAATAGGGTGAATACTTCCTGTACTAGTAGCTTCAAACTCATTCTTTTTTTCCCTGAAATTTTTTTGACTGTTGGCAAGCAAAACAATATTTACATGGGTAAAAACCTTTCCCACTAAAAAAAAGAAAATTGATTCTTGGGAGGTGGTTCAACCACATTTTTACCAATAATACCTCTTATGCCACGTACACACGATTGCAATTTCCGACAACAAATGTTCGATGTGAGCTTGCTGTCGGAAATTCTGACCATGTGTATATGCTTCATCTGACATTTGCTGTCGGAATTTCCGACAACAAATGTTTGAGAGTTGGTTCTCAAATTTTCCAAAAACAAAAAAACTTGTCGGAAATTGGCGAGCGTGTGTACACAATTCCGACGCACAAAATTCCACGCATGCTCTGAATCAAGTACGAGACTGAAGCGCTCGGTCTGGTAAAACTAGCATTCGTAATGTAGATAGCACATTCGTCATGCTGCAAATTTTTTAATCTTTCAGTGCAGCGCATTCTCTTCTTCTTTATAATGCTAGAATAATGAAGTTGCTTTGCTGCTGATATTCACACAGAGATTTGACAAACTGATTTCTTTATTATTTCTCGTGATCTCCTGAATAATCTTTTATTCTATTTTTCGCTAGATCTCCAGAATAATGTTTTTTTTTTTTTATAGTGATCTACTTTTTTTTTTATCAAGATCTTCTGAATTTTTTTTGTCAAGTTACCACAACACCATTATTATCTTTTATTTTTTAACCTCAAAGAGGTTGGTCGGTGTTGTCCCTTGTTAATTTCACATTGTATATTTGAAATACACCTGTACCTGCCTACTCACAAACAAACTGTCTTTTTTGAAGTAAAACACATAGCCAAGGATTTTTTTTTTTTTAATTTGAAATTTATTAGGGGTCATAACAAAATAAAGAGGAAGGCAACGCTGGATAAACTATTGAAATTGGCGAAGCCTTTGTACCCCAGGGCAGATATCAATTATTTGACAGGCAAAATTGGTAGCCTGAGGAGTCCATTTAATAGGGAGCACAATCCGGTCCAGGACTTCTAGAGATCGGGAGCAGCAGCAGAGCACATATATGTCCCGAAGCTGTGGTCTTACAACAGCCTGCATCTTTTGCCAGACCAGAGTTGTGGCAGGAGGTGGAGGAGGAGTATGGTCCAACTCACATACGGGACTTTTTTTGTGAGTTCCCTCATCACCCACTTATTTAGGACCTGAAATATGAGCTCTTCACTGATGAGGCATTGGCCCACCTCCATTTCCTGCATCTTAATGGCTGTCATACAGGCAAAGGCCTCTTGAATACTGGCGGTTGTTGCGAGGACCGCAGTAGCTTGCCGAATCAAACCAAGAGCAGACTCCTCAACATTCCTCCCCTTCCTGGGCCTTTTGTTGGAAGGCGGAGGGGAGGAACATGCGATTTGGTCAGGCTACTGGGCACGGCCACCTCCTGGCTGCCACTTTCCACAGCCACTTCCTGGCAGCCACTTTCCCCCGTCACCTCCTGGCTGAGACTTTTCTGTGTATGAAAATGGGACATAGTTTTATTTTTTTTTGGTCATCAATCACACACAATTTTGAGCTCATGACTGTTGCAAATTGAATGTTAACAAATAGAAAAGACTATCATTCTAACCCCAGCATTTTTCATTCTTGTCCCAATCATTTTTGGCTACTACTGTCTATTGATATGTAAACCATTTTGTTAAATCTGAAATTGGTGATCAATAATAACATCTAGTTACCATTCATTTTTTGACAAGAAATATGTTGAACGATGCTATACCTGGCTCAAGCTGGGATCCTCCACATGTTCCTGGGTGGAAGGCCCAGGTTGGACTTCGGAAGCCTCAGCTGAGGTGGAAGGAAGAGTGAAAGGAGATGTTGAGAGTGATGGCCTGATTTCGGTCTGGTATGACAAAAAACGCAGTCTGTCATAATACCAGAGCCTGGGGATATAAATGTCATCTGCTGCTGCTCCTGATCTCATGGAATCCTGGACCTTCTTGCGCTCCCTATTATATGTGCTCCTGAGGCCACCAATTTTGCACTTCAAATAGTTGATGTCTGCCGTGGGAATCACCGGCTTCACAAATTTCAACAGTTGATCCAGCGCTGTCTTCCTCTTTATTTTGTTATTATAAAAAGGGTGTTTCACCTGCCACAGACAGGGCAGCTCTCTGTATTTATCAATGAAGTTGGGGAGGAAATCATGGTCATTGAATTTATCCATATTCTCTGCAAGACACAACACAAGACAAACCCTAATGTCAGGCTAAACTCTCCTAATCTTGTCCCAATATAGGCCTCAATCTATAAGCAGTATAGGCTACTGATGCCCCAAGTTAAAATCGTACCTTCGTTAGCACGATCAGCGCTTACGATCCTCAGTCCTCCACTCACAGATCGTACGTACAATGCACGCGTGTTATGCTTTATCTACACATGCGTGAAACTCTGCCCCTGACCTTCTTTCTAGTATATTCCTGCCCCTTCTCTTTTGGCGTAGTGGGAGAGCACATGGGGGAGACAGGGCAGGTGCATGATAATCTCAGCAACGAGGAGGACGAAAGCACGGAGTCACAAACGTACCGATCCAGGAGGAGAGTTAAGGCCTCAAATATGGCCTTTATAGAGATGGTGGACATCTTGAAGAGGGCAGACTATGAAGGGAAGTATGACCTTACCTAAACCCATATGTGAGAAAGGTCACGATCATGGCTAAAGTTGTGAAAGGTCTGCACAGGAATTTTGGGGTTTGAGGAGCCACAGATCAATTGAGGAAACGCTGGTCAGACCTGAAATTGAGGGAGCACGATCAGTACAGAAGGATCAGGAAAGTGCTGCAAAAAAGTAAGTATTTGTCCTGTGTTCCTATTATTAGTATTACTTTCATGCTGGTACATGTGCTTTACTTTACTGTTGTACAGTTTAAAAGGGAAAGTTTCAAGTTCGTGGGCACATTAATCGTTCATAGTAAACATTGTTTGCCCACTAATACAATATTTTTGGCAGATGCAGGTTAACTACATTTGTTCAGGCCTATTTGTATTAAAAGAAGTGTATTACATTGTTGTCTAGATGTGTTTGTAACTAGAATGAAATGCAAACTTGATTCAGTGTAAGGAGAGGACACTCAGCAGCTGTTTACACATCTGGATGCAGGAGCACTAGTGTGGAACACCAGAACACCCACTGCAGCACCCACACAGGTGCTCCAGTGGATATTAGGGGTGTCTCCATGTTGGAAACTTTACCAAAAAAGGTAAGTATTCCAGCTTGAATAAAGGGAAAAAATCATATCTTCAGCTTGGAACTCTGCCAAAACAGACAATTGTACAACACTTCCAAGCAATGTTTCATATTACTATTTCTTGCCTCAAATATCTGTGTCCTTTTTTTTTATTCACATAGGGGAGAAAAGACCGGGACATCTGAGGACACTAGGAACCCCACACCTTCTAAAGAAAGGGAAATCTCCATACCACAACTTGAGGATGTGGATTCCGAGGTTCAGGAAGTGGTTGAAATAGTGACCACAACAGGTCAGTGTCTGAGACCACAGCTTCAGGAAATAGATGTATGCCTGCATATTTATAATAAATGGTGTGTTTTTGTATTTTTAGGTGATGTAGATGTTGTGGAAGAAGAAACACATTTCACCAGTGCAAGTGCAAAAGTCCTCATTAGGGAGATAATAGTGTGCAATCGGAAATTAGAGAAGATAAAGGAAAACATCAATAATGTTGAAAAAAGACTCAACAGCATCATTGATGTTTTAGGCAGAATCTAAAACACCCAAAAAATCTTATTTTACAGTTTTTCGTTATATTTTAGAATTTAAAAAAATGTTTTAAGTAATTTGAAAGCCAAATTTTGAAGATGCACACAGTGTGTCAACATGTGCTATCTGCCATCACGGGATATCAATGTATGTGTTTTGTGGGTGGAACCCCTTCCTCGCAACTCAAGTAGATGAGAGGAAGGAAGGGCTTGCACCCCGAAACACGTCCATTGATCCCCCATGATGGGAGCTAGCACATGTTGACGTTAGGCATGGGATCGGGAGGGAAATCCACATTTTGAATCCCAATTTGTGTGCATCTTCAAAATTTGGCTTTTACAGGGGTGACATCACCCCATCTGATGAAGGCAAGATCAACACAGGTTTTTTTTTTCAAAGTTTAACTTTTTTAAGTTCCTGAGTTGTGTATGTTATGATTTTAAACATGCCTGATTAACCCAATAATTTATATTTCTAATGTCAAACATAAAAATGTTCTACACCAAAGATGTTGGTTTGTTCAAAAACCCTTTTCTAATGCTCTTATGCGAATGTGCACGGAGTAAAATGTTTTCTACTCAACAATGTGTGGCTTCTTCTTTCAATGTTGAATACCAGTTTTGGGAGTAAGTTAGTGTTTACAGTGACAATGGGGGTATTTACTAAAGGCAAATCCACTTTGCACTACAAGTGCACTTGTAGTGCAAAGTGGATTTGCCTTTAGTAAATAACCCCCACAGTGCTCTAAAATTGGCCCCAATCAGGCCATTTTAGGGACTCAAAACAATTAATTCATGGTGCTGAAAAGGATGATTATTTTTATCATTAATGCATTATATACATTAACAACAAAAACAATGTGTGTGTGTAGCAGATCCACAACATAATAGCTGAAGAAGAGATTGTCACCTCATGTATCAAATAAATAACATTTGCACTATTGAAGAAAATGGCCCAAAAGAAAAGCCCATTGGAGAACCTAGGAGACAGCTAAAAGAAACACAAGCAGTAAATGAAATTAAATATTAGTTCAGTTTAAAATAAACATTTATTTTAAAAGTGTTTCACACATTTGCTGGGATATCAATGGCCCCCCCTACCCGCAAAGTACTCCAGGTATTTTTGTCTCACTTCGCGGGCGCTTTGGGGGGGCAAGGCAGGACGGCCAGCTTGAAGTGCCGTCAGGGTTGAATGATCAGGAAAGCCGGCCTTAGTCTCAACTGAGGCCACATAGTTCGTTGCATTTTTGCGTAAATAATTGTGCAGAATGCAGCAGGCAAGCACAATATGGTTCAGTTTACATTCTGCCATGTGGATTGGTGTTAGAAATAGGCGGAACCAGCTGGCCATTACGCCAAAAGCATTCTCCACCACTCTTCTGGCTCTGGCCAGCCGGTAGTTAAAAACCCTCTGGTCCGGGGTGAGGGTCCTCATCAGATGTTCACCTAGCCCAAACGCTTCATCAGTGACGAACACAAATGGAAGACCAGCCACGTTGTCTTCCGCAGGTGGCAAGCCCAAGCCACCATTCTGGAGCCGTCTGTAAAACTCCATCTGGGCATCCGGCCATTCTTCCCCACGTCCACATACAAAAACTCGTATGTCGCCAACACCACAGCCGACAACACAATACTATTAAACACCTTATAGTTATAATAGCATGACCCCGAGTTGGGGGGTGGGACGATGTGGATGTGTTTCCCATCTATTGCCCCTCCGCAGTTAGGAAAGTCCCACCGCTGGGCAAAGTGGGATGCCACAGTCTGCAATTCCTGTGTGTTTGAAGGAAACTGTGGAGTCAAACAAGAAAAAAAAATTGTACTTTTGTACATAACATTGCAAACAGATTAGACACAAACATTATTGGCCAACATCAGTATAACATTTATTTTAAGGAGTATTTAAAGACAAAAGTATAAGGTCCACTTATAATATTCCTCACACCCTCTGATGGCCCATTGCAAACATTTTAGGGGGTGTTTTGGACAGGTAACCCTCTCCACTTCATTGAGAGCTGAATGCATACATAATGTGTGTTACTTTGGCCAGCCCCTCCTTACTTACACTATTGGCAGCCCACTGGACAGGTAAGAAGTGTCATAATACAAAAATAGGAATACACACTGTCCTAATTGAAGCACATTTTTACATTCTGCAATTACCTATCAAGATAATAGGAGAACAAAACTTTAAACAGTACCATTTGAAAGTATTCAAACAAACAGCTCAATGGCTAGCCATTGTATCTGCAGTCAGTCAGTCAAAGGAAAAAATGGGTGGTAAAAAATAGGAACAAGTTGGACAAAAACAAAAAACAATGGAAGGACAAAGAATATATATGATGATAAAGTGCTGGTGATATAGGATGAAACAAAGGGGCCTGATTCTGCCTGGTAGAAAAATTGTATCCTGAGATGTAAGTCTTGGTCCTTTTTACCACCCATTGTTTCCTTTGACTGACTGACTGCAGATACCATGGCTAGCCGTTGAGCTTTTTGTGTCTGGGAACAGCGTGAATATCTAGTGCATTTGCATTATCACGCTGTCCCTTCAGGAACTGTATGGTTCAGCCTGCCATCTCGGGTAGTAGGGGGTTTCATAGGTGCTATAGGGGTGTGCTATCTATTGGGGTAGGGAGGATCCTCCCCCACTTGTGGACTTCCTCGCCTTTTTATGAGGGATTATATACTGTTTACAGGGAGGGTATAGATAGATAGATTGGTGGGATCCCCTTACCGGTATTTCCACCATCTCTGTCTTTTAGGGGTGGTTGTGTACACTTTTTTCTGTGTTCAGCTTTGCATAGTTTAATAAACTTTTTTGTAGTTTACTCTGTTTGGCGTGCCTTGGTCATTTAGTTTTTTATTTTTCCTTTATACATAGTTTTTTGATCACAAACCCTTTAATATATGTGGTGAGTACTACTATATTTCTATTCTGACGGCATTCCCATTCTTTCATATTTTTTGGATTGATTGCACTCTGCCTGAATTTAAGGACAAAAATAACATTTAAACACATTTTAGGGGATGTTTAGGGTAAGCACTACAATGGAGCAGACAAAATACATTGTTAATTGACTAGGCTAGGTGTGTATGGGCCCAGGATAGCATGCTGGGGAGGTTAATGAAGGCAAATATGCATGAAGGACAAAAATGGAACTTAAAAAACTTCCAGCATGCATGAGGACATTCACAGCATATTACAATCATGGTAATTAGGGAATGATGAAATAAATACAATACATTAGCAAACATTAAATACATAGAATGTGATGTTAAAGGAGAACTTGATGTCCTACAGACTTCTCCCCATCGCCAAGTACCGCAACGTGGCGACGAGCCTCTGCACGGGAGTGATGGCTTGCCGCATGCAGGTGTCCTGCTTTGTAATATAAGGGGACAGCAAAGCCAACAGACGGTGAAAAACGGGGTCTGTCATCCTGAGATAATTCCTGAAATCATCAGGATCATTCTGGATCTCCCGCAACAAATATTAAAATGTCAAGGTGTAAAATTACAGCTTTCAATCGGTAAATTAACTGTTCCTAGCCACATCTTTGAAATTAGTTTTCGTAAGAAGCTTTGTGACAGTAGGAGATGCTGTAACGGTAAAATTGATAGTTTGGGGGACACAGGGTGTGCACATTTGCTTGGTGCAAGACTGCAGAGCATAGATGTGGACTGGAGAAAACTGCTTTCGCAGCTTTCTCCAGGTTTTGGTATTCCGGCATGGGGCTCTGTAGTTTGGAGATCCCATAGTGTCTTGGGTGGGACGGGATCTCCAACCCTGTGTCCAGACTTTGTAGATTACCAGCAGGGTGTGTGCTCAGGTGAGCACAGCACTTATGAGGGTATGGGAAGACCTCAATGCTCCCAGTTGGAGACTGCTCCACACCCAGAGGGACAGGAGGTCTTCAGGAGACAGAAGGGCTGTAGGAGGCAGCCAGAACATGTGACTGTAAGAGGCAGTGCAACGGCCTGAGGACTAAGGCCAGAGCAGAGCTGTGGGCGCTAAAGTGAAGCCATCCACATTGAGGAATCCTGTGGTCTGTGTGACCAGGAAAAAGGGCAGAAGGTACTGGTAAAGAGAGCCAGGTGATCTAACATTTTCTGTTGTGTTTATTTGCTGAAGAAGAACCTCTGCATGGGAAACCTTTATGTTACGGACTTTTATTTGCCTTTTTAATAAAAATGGGCTACCATGCCCTTAAATATAGTTCCTGACTGGCTTGAATCACTGACAAACGCATCTGCCACAAGAGCTAATGGTCCCTGATATTACAGCTTGTTACCCTCAATGCTGATTTCCAAGTCGAGGAAACGCATTTGTTTCTCATCAATCTTCCAGGTTAATTGTATGTTCCTATCATTATTATTCAAATTACATAGGAATTTTTCCAATGATGATTTACTCCCAGAGCATATAATGATCAAATCATCAATAAATCTTTTATAGCATGTTCTAGTGGGGGATTTTTATGTACTGCCTCCTCTTCCCATTGTGCCATAAAGGCATTGGCCACGCTGGGTGCAAACTTCAGTCCCATTGCTTTCCCAGATTTTTGTCTATAATAGGCTTGATTGTGCCAAAAGTAGTTGTCCTTCAGACAAAAGTCAATGCATTTAATAAGATATTTCCTTTGCAAGCATTTAAGTTGACTATGTTGTCTCAATAGCCATTTTGTAGCCTCACAGGCCTGATGGTGTTGGATAATTGTGTAGAGTGAAGAAACATCCGCTGTAGTGAGCAGAGTTCTTCATTTTAACACTGGTGGCAGTTCTAAGAGCTGTAAGATTGTTTTTTATCTTTTAAATATGCTTTTGATTGTTGTACTGCTGGTTGGATAAAGTTGTTGATATATTGGCCCATTCTTGCTGTTAAGGAATCGATCCCATTTACAATGGGTCTTCCCGGCGGGTTTAGTTTGTTTTTGTGAATCTTCAGGATGGTATAGATCACAGGGATTCTACAAGATTCAGAGATTAAATATCTGGCTTCCTTAGTACTTAATACATCTTTCTTAGTTCCCAAATGAACTCTCTTTTCCAGCTCCTTTCTGCATTGTGTGGTTGGATTTCCAAATAGTTTCACATAAGTGGGGATGTCCTGTAATTGACGATCAATTTCTTCTTGATATTTCTGTTTTGCCTGGATTACAACTCCACCGCCCTTATGGGCTGGGCGTATTACTATATCCTTTCTTGCCGTTAGAGATTATATGCCTTTTTTGATATGTATAGGATCTTGTATTTTCTTAATCTTTGCTTGATCTAGGTCCTGTAATACCAGTTTTTTAAACACTTGGATATGTTGATTGTCGTGTACCTGTGGGTTGTAGAGAGATTTATTACGTAGTGAACAATTACATTTGAACCAGAGCATAGTTTATTCATACGTGTTTGTGGGTTGCTTAAAATAGATTTCTTGATATTGATTTTTCTCACATATTTCCTTATTCCAATATATGTGTCAAATTTGTTGAGGTTTTTTGTAGGGGCATATTTCAAGCCTTTGTCAAGTACTGCTAATTCATCTATGCTTAGTGATCGGTCGCTCTTTTCCACTCTGCATCCCCTCTTGGTTCTGGTGGTCTTCTTGGACGTTCCTCTTGTGTTCTCCTTGGTGAATATTGAGCCTCTTGGGGTTTCCTCCTTGGGGAGCGACATGCCTCTTCTGATTTCCTCCTCGGAACGGTCCCTCCATCCTCTGTCTAAAAAATCAGAGCTGCGATGTTCTTGTTCATATTGTGATGGTTGATAATAGGGGGCAGGTTTCCGTGTAATTTATAATGGGGTCATACCTGTTATGTGTCAGTATGGGACTTCTTTCATGTCTCCCATATTTATCATGTTGGTATGGTGGGCTCATAGTATCCCTATATGGTCTTTCCCCATACCCACTATTAGAATAAGTTTTCTTGAAGGGTTTTTTAAAAGGTTTTTCCAGGAATTCCTTGGAGTGTGGTGCCAAATATTGTCATTACCACGTTCATAATTTGATCTTGGTGTCCTAGGATAGGCTTCCCTATTTTATCCATTATATTGTGGGGGCTAGTAGACAATAGTTGTTTTCAGGTTGTTGAATTCTCACCTCTCTTTCTGGCGTAGAGTAGGCTGAGATGGACACAGGTTCTTCCAATTTACTGTGCCATTTAAAGACTCGACCTGCCTTATAATCTGCTATGTCTCTCTGATATTTCTTCATCTTTCTTTGTTGTACTTCCAAGTCTTTAGCCATAAGATCTTTATTTAGCTGATTAGTTAATCTATTAAATTCTGTGGAATCCTTGTGGGGTTCTAATTTAATTTTCAATTCCTCTATTTGTTGATCTATGGTTCTCATTTTTCTTTGTTTCCTTTTAAGAAGAAATCTTAGACCTTCTAAACTTTTGCTGTTAAATAATTCATACCACTCATCAATGGAATCCTTATCCATAAGGCCATTGTTGGGGGGTAATTACCACTGTAATCTCCTAGGTACAATATTCTCTCTTAAATAGCATTCAACGGTATTAGTGTCCCACCATAGACTAACTTTTTTCTCCATAGTGTGTCCTAATTTACATGTTAGACTTTCCAAATCAGTGTTTTAGTTTGGGTAGAAAATACCCCATCAAGGTTTACATTTCTATGATCCATAAACGTGAAAACATTCATAGTGGCTGCAAGGGTAATAAGTGAAGTGTACAGAATATATACCGGTATATATAATGGTCCTCTGCGCTACTAAATACCCGTAAAAAATATTGAAATGGGTGGAAATGCTGCAAAACCTAAAAAGTGTTCACAACTACACAATTAAACAGAATTATAATATACAGTGATCTTGCGCCAAACCTTCAGTGTCTAAATAATAATAAACAGTGTATCAAACATAAATGTGAAGGGTTGGTTAATTATAGAAAATAAAGTCCATTCATATGATTCATCCAGTAATCCAAGTGATGTAAATAGTGAAAAGAGTAGTCTATTAGTGTTTTTTCAGACGACATAGCCGCTATCACCAACACCTCTGTGCTCACAGAACTCTCACCTCATAGACATATAACATAACCCCATTATATCTTGGTAAAACAGGCTACAGGAGAGGATAAAGGAAAGTGCTGTCAGTTTTTTTATTTTTATTTTTTTTTTTTATTCTAATCCCAAATACCTTTTTTCACAGCACAGCTGCGCAGTCACGTGACCTCCCTCTGCTGGCCAGCTGACATCAGAGGGGAATCTCAGCCCTTCCCACTGCTCTCCTTAGATCAGGGAAGGAGAGAGGAGGAAGGCCATGTGACTGCACAGCCAGAGAAAGAAGGTATTTGGGATTATAATTTCCCCTAATCGTCTTTCAGGACAGCCACCTGAGAGACCTTGGCTCCTCCCCTCTGTAGGAAACACCGTGCCAGCCATCTTTAAATTTCCTCCTCCCCTGCTGGCTCCTCAGTTACTTGTGTTTCCTCCAGAGGCGAGACACCACCTGGAATCAAGCCAGGAGAGCCAGGGAGGCTCAGGCAGAAAGTCCTGAAATGGGGGAGAGGCTCTTTGGACAGGCCAGGAAACTTACCTGGTGAAGATCGCCGCCCCCACATTCCTGATGGCAGGTGTAGGTCGGGGAGCTCAGTTTTCACTATGAGTGCGGTAGCTGAGAAGTGCAGGCCCAGTCAGCGGTTCTGGACCCACAGCAGCAGCGTTGCAGCAGAATGGAGAAACCATGCCGGGCTCTGGGACAGCACGGAAGCCGGGTGACGTCATGTCCGGCATAAGGGGCGGGTTCCGGCTGCAGGACGCTAAAAAGGAGCCAGGCATGGGCTGGAGAGGGGCTGCAATTGCTGTGGAGATGGCACAAGCTCCGGTGGCGGCACCAAGATGTCGGAGGCAGAAGGAAGAGACCAGACTGCTCCAGCTGAGGACAGCTCCAGCCACGCTAAGGTAAGGGGAACCTAGGATGGAGCTCCCCTTGCCAGACTCCCTCCCTTCCCCTCCAAAGGGACTAGGGGGGGGGAAGAGTCCTTCCGGTGCCAGAGGGAAGTTCATGGGGCCCCTGGAGAGGCAAGCCCGCATGAAAGAGGCTGCGGGCTTGCTTCTCCAGGGGCCCCGTGAACTTGAAAAAGGCTTAACTGCAGGGGGGATGTAAAGTAATTAATTAATGCCTGTGGGTTTTTTTGTGTCTTTCAAAATAAAACAGACAAACCCATACCCCCTCATAGCTCTAAGAGGAGGTGTCCCTCCTGTAAAACTACACTTAGGGGGACTACTGGAGAAAAACACTATGTAGAGAATGTATTAACAAGCTAGTGCAGGAACATACCACTGGGCAGGGCAGTGAGCTAGCGGCATCGGTAAAGGAAATTTCTAATACGTTTGAATCCTTTAAAACCTTTGAGGGGTTTCAGATCCTGCAGCTTCAGACTGCTCCTCTTTCAACGCAGCAGATGATCGGGCGTCAGTTTGGAATAAGACCCCAAAGCTAGATGCGGCGTTCTGCCAAGTCTCAAGGCACACAGACTTGGCCTTCGCGGACATGGGGGTCCTGTCCGCGCAAAGGACAAGAGGATGGACTCCCTCTTAAAAAAGTCTTGGGACTCCACGGTGGGAAGCCTAAAACCAGCTATGGCAGTAACTGTAGTGGCTCAAAACGTAGACTTCTGGCAGACTCAGATATAGGCCCACATTGAGGAGGGAACTTCAAAAGAGCAAATTCTATCCTCTTTCCCCATGCTCCTTCGAGGCATCGCTTATATTGCAGATGCATCAGCGGAATCGGTACGGGTGACAGCTAGATCCTCCGCCTTATCCAACTCCGCAAGAAAAGAGCCCTGTGGCTAAAGACATGGCAGGGAGACTGTGCATCTAAAACCAAACTTTGCAGGATCCCATTTACAGGGGACTTGCTGTTTGGACCATGGCTGGAGAAAGTACTGGATCGCACGGCGGACAAGAAAAAAGCATTTCGGCTGAAGCGTAAACCAGCCTGGGGACAGCCACAGCAAAACAAAAAGAGACAAAGGGGGGATACAAGATCCCACTTTCAAGCACCCAAGTCTGAAAACCAAAAAAGACCTTGGGTGCAGAGAGGAAAGGGCAAAGGAGGGGCAATTTTTCATCCCCCTGAGCAAGCCCGCAACAAGCAATGACAAACCAGTCACGGTGGGGGGGGGGGAAACTGGGAGCCTCCCTCCCACAATGGAAAAAGATATCCTCCAACAATATGGGTCCTTGGGGGTTCCACACTAGGATCCATTTATGAATACATTTTGTGTGTTCATGTATATACTGCTCCGTGTGTATCCTCTGCACACATGTGGAGTAGTCATTGCCCATGATATTTGTTTTTGTTCTTTTTTTTTTTTTTTATTTCCTAAATCTTTTCTTTGTTTTAAAAGGCACGAGAACACAAAGCACATCCTCATCAAATATACATATATATATATATATATATATATATATATAGCAATAGGAAATGACAACAATTCAAATATATCAGGCTAACATTGCCCTTCTAACACAAAAAATAAGTAACCTTTCAGAATTCAGTTACAGACTAGGTATATAAATCATTCCTAACATACACCCTGAACATATTACCAGGATAATGCAGAAGCGACTGTTTCTCTATGCCTAGGTGTCTATTTTATCTGATTGTAACCTATTGCAATACTTATCCCCATGTTCCGGCCTCAAATTTTCCAAATTAACTATACAAAGAAATTAAAGGAAAAAAAAGAAGAAAAAACTGTTAAAAACAGAAATAAAGTACCAAGAGTTAGGGGAATAACCCCAACCATAAAAAAAGAAAATATAGATAAACAAGGAAATAATAATACAAAAAAAATATATTAACAAAAAAAAAAGGGGGGGGGGACCACCCCAAGGGGAAAGATTGGAGGTGGCGAATGCTCCCTTCTCAAATTGCTAAAAATTCTAGAGAGATCTATATGTCTCCACCGCGATCCACCATGTGACCTTATGAAGTCACCTTTAATTTAGTTTACCATGTCGCCCTCAAACAGGGACCGTCCCTCGTCAGAAAAAACAAACACATCCCAAGCTGACCATGTCTTGGCATAGCGTTCTCTTTGATGACATTTTGTAAGGATAAGATCCTCCATCTTCTTAATTTCCTCTACTTTTTTAAACCACAGGCCTATAGAGGGAGCTTGTGTAGACTTCCAGCATAAAGGGATGCATGTTTTTGCTGCATCGAAAAGATGGCAAAGTTTTGATTTTTTATAGCTTTTACTTAGAATATTAGATGCATGAAGCAGGAAAAAGGCCGGGTCATTCGGAATTAGACGCCCCGTAACGTTTTGAGCTACTTGTTGGATCGTTTTCCAAAACTGTTGTAATTTTGGACATGCCCAGAAGACATGGAGAATTGTTCTCCTATCTTCCTGGCATCTCCAACACTGATCCGAAGAAGAGGGGTAGATCTTTTGCAATTTTGCAGGAGTATTATACCATCTGGTGACAATTTTAAAGTTTGTCTCCTGTATCTTAGTGCACATAGAGGACCAATATGTGAAAATAAGGATGTTTTGCCGTTGACGTGCCCAAAGTCTATCTCCCATGCACTAAGGCATGGCAGCTGATAATCCTCAGGTGGCGTAATCAATAGCTGGTATACGGCCGACAGGGCATGCGGCAGGACACCTTCTCCTGAACAATAGGTCTCATATCTAGTAAGATTTTAGCCAAACTCGTCAGGAGAAGGCAAAGATCGTAGAAAATTAGGCAATTGGAGAGCTCTCCAGCAGTCCAACTTGAAAAGACCCGTTACGTCCATAAGCTCTGACAGGGAAGGCCAGTTACCCTGGGTAATAAAATGTGATGCCTGGAAGTAACCATCTTGCCTCAGGGAGTAAAAGACTGAGTCCTGGATTCCTGGAGGGAATGCAGGATTCCCCAGGATCGGATAAAATGGAGAGTGAATTGACGTAAGCGAAAAATTAGAAAACAACGACGAACAAATCCGCACAGTCAACCCCACCAAAAGATGATGCTTTATGTTGTTTGAGATTGATGGATAACACCAGGGTGCCCTGATAAGTGAAATGTTACTTTGAGACTGTTCCAGTCTTGGCCATAGTTTGGTTTTTTGGTGGCGATTCCAGTCAATAAGCCTAGTTAAATGCATCGCCTGCTGATATTTTCGTATTTTAGACACCGCCAATCCACCATAAATTTTAGGGAATGAGAGTTGCCGTCTGTTCAATCTCGGTCGTTTATGGGCCCAGATAAAATCAGAGAACATTTTTGCGACCTGATCGAAATATTTAGAAGGTATGTGGATTGGTAACCCTGCAGGAGGTACAAATATTTGGGAAGAATGCACATCTTAATGATGCTGCACCTCCCAAACCAAGAGTGTAACCCGGTATGCCATTTATTAAGTAATGTTCTTGTGTCTTTCAATAAAGGTGGAAAATTCAAGTTGAATATTTGAGATATATCAGGGGGGATATATGTACCTAGGTATTTCAATGCCGTTGTTGTCCACTTAAATTTAAAGCTAGTCTGGATTTGAATAAGCTGAGACTGTCTTACACCCGCCCCGATCGCCTCGGACTTATTAAAATTAATCTTCAAATTTGATAAAGTGCCGTACCTATGAAATTCGTGGAGAAGATTTGGCAAGGAGATCAAGGAATTTATGAGCGAAAACATCATATCGTCCGCATATGCGGATATCTTCTGCTGGGTGCCCCCTATCGTCACTCCACCTATGTCCGGGTTTAGCCGGACCGTACACAATAAAGGCTCCAGTGATAGAGCAAAAAGGAGTGGCGACAGGGGGCAACCCTGCCTCGTACCGTTTTTAATCGTAAAAGGCTCAGAGAGCATCCCATTAGCTCTAACTCGAGTCGTGGGTTCCGAGTACAATGTGCCTATACGATTAATCATGACCTCCCCAATCCCTACATATTTCAGCACCGCTGTCATAAATTGCCAATCTACCCTATCGAAGGCTTTCTCCGCGTCGGTTCCCAAAAATACACAAGGAATGCAGTTCTTTTTTACCACGTGCAGAAGGTTTAAGACTTTGATTGTATTATCTCTAGCCTCACGGGTAGGCACAAATCCAACCTGATCTAAATGAATCAGAGTTGGAATGTGCTCTTGAATTCTGGTAGCTATAATTTTTGAGAATATTTTTAAGTCTGTGTTAAGTAATGAAATCGGCCTATAGCTGCCACAAGCGGTAGGATCTTTTCCCTCTTTAGGAATCACTGCTATGTATGCTGAAAGTGTATCGCGAGGAAATGTCATATCAGGGCCCAGGCTGTTAAAAAACTTATGCATAAATTTACCCAGAGATACCATTAAGGTCTTATAGTATGCAATGGTAAGACCATCTGGACCAGGCGCCTTCCCTCCTTTAATGGATCCAATCACATTTTGAATCTCTTCTAATGTAAAAGGTTCGTCTAGTAGTTTGCTTATCTCCAAGGATAGTTTGGGCATTTGCGATTTAACTAAATATTCCTCTGTCTGGGTTAGCGAGGAAGAGTCTTTCTGAAGGTTGTATAGAGATGTATAATATCTTTGAAATTCCTTCACAATATCCTTGGGAAGGGAACATTTTTGACCGTTCGATGTCATTATGTGTGGTATATAATTCCCTAACACTTGTTCTCTCAAAGCTTTGGCCAAAAATTTGCCGCATTTGTTGCCAGATTCATAAGATATTTTCCGGCAAATCTGGATTTGTGCTTTAGCTTTAAATAGCATTAAATCCGCTATTTTTTTACGTAGGACCAAGAGTTCACTCTCTAGTGAGGAAGTTTGAGCATGTTTATATCAGGCTTCTGCTATTCTTAATTCATTTAGTAGGGAAGTCAACTGAGAGGAGCGCTGTTTTTTGATGTGAGACCCATGTTTGATAAATATGCCACGGATTACCGCCTTATGCGCTTCCCATACCATGCCTATGTTACTGTCAGGAATATCATTAGTCTGAAAATAGAAACCCAATTTTTTAGTCACATCTCTCAATACTTCCTCATCTTGTAGTAAACTTTCGTTTAGTCTCCAAATTCTTGTCCTAGAGGTAAAGTAATCCGTCAATGCATAGGACAGCGAGACCGGAGCATGGTCTGACCATGTAATCTGGCCGATCGAGACATCACGGACCGCTTGCAGTTGGGAATGAGGGATCAGAAAGTAATTAATTCTAGAATATTGTTTGTGAGGTCGAGAATAAAAAGTATAGTCCCTTTCAGCGGGATGGAGAAGACGCCAGGCGTCTATCAATTGTGTTTTATGTAAAGAACGAGCAATTCTTTTCCGGGAGCTAGGGAGTACTGAGGAACGACCCAAGAAAGTATCCTCCGATGGTATTAGCGGGATATTAAAATCGCCTCCAAGTATTAGTTGACCGCTGGTGAATTCCGCAAGTAAATCTAGTGTTTTGGTAATAAAAAAATCTTGGTGAGTATTAGGTGCGTAAATACTTGCTAAAGTTACCTCCGTACCGCCAATCGTGCCTCTCACAAAGAGGTACCGTCCCCCCGAATCTGATTTTACATCCAGGCATGTCCAAGGAACCCTAGATGAAATCATTATGGACACACCACATGTTTTAGTGGACTCATTAGTAGAATGATACACTACCGGAAAAAAATTATTTTTCAAGATTGGTAACTTACCATCCTTAAAATGTGTTTCCTGAATGAAAGCGACATCAGACTTCATGCGGTACAGATCTTGCAGAAGCATACGTCTCTTTTCAGGGATATTAAGCCCCTTTACATTTAATGAGAGTACATTCACCACCACCATATCTCCCGATGGGGGGGAAGGGGAAGGAGAGAAGACAAAAAAATAAAAATTGAAGAATACAGAGAAAAAAAAGAACCTCTATGGACAGGTGTCCAGCAGGAACAGATTCCAGAAAGTATTAGATAATAAGTAAAAAGACCCACCTTAGTGGAGAAAAATTCTAAAAAAGCAGCAAAATTTTGCTAATACGCTCTCCAGTCCTAAACTGGAAGATGAGCGCTAGCCTACGGGGGAGTGTAGTCAGAGAAAGCCGGGAGAGAGCTCCCCATCCCCCCCCCCCCGACCACCACCACTCTTTAATTCGTAACTCTACTTATTTTGAATACTAAATAATATTATAAAATAGCATACATTTATATAAAACCATGATTGTATAGTGCAAGCTTTATCACCTACCCTTACCAACGTTCGGGCAGACAAAAGAGAAAGGAAAAAAAAGAGGAAAAAAAAAAAAAGGAAGATCCCTTTCTCTTCCCTTTCCTTCCTTCATATGTAGTCTTCAATTGCCCTTAAATTCCTTATCACCTAACCATATTTTGAACTATCTCCCCCCCGCAGCTGTCCCCCAGCTGTTCTAGGGGCCTCATGTAATAGCCCCCCATCCACCCCCCTCCCATACGCTCCCCAGAATTGAAACCCATCCCGGGGGCCTAAAACAGCAGCACATGCTGCAGGCCTCATTCAAATCCAAGTGTTCTTGCTTCCATTATCAGTATCTATATATATATATATATATATATAGTGGTTGTATATCACCAATGATATATTCAGGGGGCAGGGATATATCCAAAGTGTATAATTGAAAATGTGTATATAAAAAACACACTCATACCTTATGCCCAGAGGTATATGTGACAAAAAAAAAAACCCACAAGTGAAGTCAAACAACATGTGTAAGTGTAATACTTAAAAAAAAAATCACACAGCCTCACTTTAAGGTGAGGAAATAAGATCATGCAAAAACGCATGATTATAAAAAAAAACATCTTTCTTTTCTTTTTCTTTTTTTCTTCCTCTCCCCTCCCCCTCCCCTTTTCCCTCTTCCAACCCAATTAATAAAACCAAAACTTAGAATTCACAAATACTAGGCTGAAAGTGTTCCCTAAAATAAATGAGTAAAATTAGTGTTATATTCCAATATTCAGTGTTTCTGTACTCAGTGTCTATCGATATAGGTGACCCCTACCACTTCCCTTATACAAATAAGTGAACACAAATATATCATTATAAGTGAAAAAACAAGCTCCTCTCCCAATTAAGTCATAACACTCCAAATCATGTGAGTGTCATGATTATCAACAAAAAAGTCACACCAAAAAAAAAAAAAACCCCATCCCACCTTCCCTCCACCCCATCCCCCATGACTTACAAACTTCATATACTGAAAAAATATCTATATCCCATCAATGTCAAAAACTGCCATTTGTGTTCTCTCCCCCCCAATCTGTCAATATACAGAGTTCCAGTAGATGCATTTTAAGGGGACACAATTCAAGCTATACAAAATACACCCCATCATGATATATTCCAACCAGTAGCATAACATAGTGAACTACTACCCATACTCAAGAGCTAAGGGGAGTCCCATATTTCATTTAACTCGGTTGTTCTTTTCATCTTTATGTGCTTATTGCTAGCTGTTCATCCGACATATCAAGCAAATAGATGCGAAAATTTCTGTTCACAAATCGCATACACTACCGTTCAAAAGTTTGGGGTCACCCAAACAATTTTGTGTTTTCCATGAAAAGTCACACTTATTCACCACCATACGTTGTGAAATGAATAGAAAATAGAGTCAAGACATTGACAAGGTTAGAAATAATGATTTGTATTTGAAATAACATTGTTTTTACATCAAACTTTGCTTTCATCAAAGAATCCTCCTTTTGCAGCAATTACAGCATTGCACACCTTTGGCATTCTAGCTGTTAATTTATTGAGGTAAGCTGGAGAAATTGCACCCCACGCTTCTAGAAGCAGCTCGCACAAGTTGGATTGGTTGGATGGGCACTTCTGGCGTACCATACGGTCAAGCTGCTCCCACAACAGCTCAATGGGGTTCAGATCTGGTGACTGTGCTGGCCACTCCATTACCGATAGAATACCAGCTGCCTGCTTCTGCTGTAAATAGTTCTTGCACAATTTGGAGGTGTGTTTAGGGTCATTGTCCTGTTGTAGGATGAAATTGGCTCCAATCAAGCGCTGTCCACTGGGTATGGCATGGCGTTGCAAAATGGAGTGATAGCCTTCCTTATTCAGAATCCCTTTTACCCTGTACAAAGCTCCCACCTTACCAGCACCAAAGCAACCCCAGACCATCACATTACCTCCACCATGCTTAACAGATGGCGTCAGGCATTCTTCCAGCATCTTTTCATTTGTTCTGCGTCTCACAAACGTTCTTCTTTGTGATCCAAACACCTCAAACTTGGATTCATCTGTCCACAACACTTTTTTCCAGTCTTCCTCTGTCCAATGTCTGTGTTCTTTTGCCCATCTTAATCTTTTTCTTTTATTGGCCAGTCTCAGATATGGCTTTTTCTTTGCCACTCTGCCCTGAAGCCCAAAATCCCGCAGCCGCCTCTTCACTGTAGATGTTGACACTGGTGTTTTGCGGGTACTATTTAATGAAGATGCCAGTTGGGGACCTGTGAGGCGTCTGTTTCTCAAACTAGAGACTCTAATGTGCTTATCTTCTTGCTTAGTTGTGCAACGCGGCCTCCCACTTCTTTTTCTACTCTGGTTAGAGCCTGTTTGTGCTGTCCTCTGAAGGGAGTAGTACACACCGTTGTAGGAAATCTTCAATTTCTTTGCAATTTCTCGCATGGAATAGCCTTCATTTCTAAGAACAAGAATAGACTGTCGAGTTTCAGATGAAAGTTCTCTTTTTCTGGCCATTTTGAGCGTTTAATTGACCCCACAAATGTGATGCTCCAGAAACTCAATCTGCTCACAGGAAGGTCAGTTTTGTAGCTTCTGGAAGGAGCTAGACTGTTTTTAGATGTGTGAACATGATTGCACAAGGGTTTGCTAATCATCAATTAGCCTTCTGAGCCAATGAGCAAACACATTGTACCATTAGAACACTGGAGTGATAGTTGCTGGAAATGGGCCTCTATACACCTATGTAGATATTGCACCAAAAACTAGACATTTGCAGTTAGAATAGTCATTTACCACATTAGCAATGTATAGAGTATATTTGTTTAAAGTTAGGACTAGTTTAAAGTTAGCTTCATTTAAAAGTACAGTGCTTTTCCTTCAAAAATAAGGACATTTCAATGTGACCCCAAACTTTTGAACGGTAGTGTACATCCAGAAAGAACACAAATGTAGGGATAACAGAGCTATGGGTGGGTAGATCGAAAGTCCCATGGGTAAGAGGTCTCTAATAAAAATGAAAAGGGGGGTGGACAGGGCCACGGGGGGGTGGGGGTCCGGGGGCCGCCAGACAGTGCATCAGGAGATCTGTTGTTAACCACTAATATAACCATTGTGGAGGTGATGCTATTCAGCTTGAAAATAATAAAGTTTGACAGTTTCTTGAAAATTGATCATAACTCACGTGGCCTGTCAATGGATGACATTCAGGACCTCCGTCTAGGCCTTTGTGCTTGACCAGGCTGGTTGTTCTGGATAGAAGACTGGCCCGGCCAGCCTGTTGGTCTAGGAATATTCTGGAGCCAGTTGCACACTGTACTGGTTCTGCATCTAGGAAAATATAAAAGGCTGTAAGATGTGCCGGGGAACGTAAGATGAAAGACGACTGGGCCTTACGAAATGTGACAGTTAATGGGTAACCCCATCTGTAGGTGCAATCATGGCACCTAGCTAGGTCTAATATTGGTCGCAGTATAGCTCGCCTCTGTAATGTAGCTCTTGATAGATCTGGGAGAATCTTCACCGCACTTCCCTCAATCTCTGCATCTCCGTGTTCCCATGCTCTACGGAGAATAAGCTCCTTCTGTTGGTAACAATGTAGCCTGCAGAGAACATCTCGGGGCCTGTCCAGGTCCGAAGACCTAGGTCCAGGGGTTCTATGCACCCTATCCAGCTCCAGGGAGGGCGGCGGGTTCTTCAGTACCTTGTGGAAAAGAGCTGTCACCGTTGCCACTAAATCTTCTGATCCTACAGCTTCCGGAATTCCCCGCAGGCGCAAGTTATTGCGACGACTACGGTCCTCCAATTCCTCCAAATGGAGCTGCATGTTACTAACTGTGGCCTCCTGTGAGGACTGAAAGAGTTCCAAGGCTAAAACTCTGGTCTCCAGGGAGGTTACAGAGACTTCCCCAGCTTCCACCCGGCCAGTAAGGGAATGTATTTCCCCTCTTACCTCCTGAATGTCTCTGCTGTGAGCTTCCTCTATGCGGGTAATCATGGCTTCTATATCAGTCTTCGTAGGGAGGGCTTGCAGCATGGATCTAAGTTCCTCTTCCAGTCGGCTTTGATGTTGTGCGGGGCCTGCCATGTCCGCCCGGAGGGCCGCCGACATCCCTGGAAGCTGAGTGGAAGCCAGAGAGGAGGTAGGTAACACTGGTACAGATGAAGCGGCTCTGTCGTCCATGCAGGATACTCGTGGAGCCGCAACTATGCCTTCCGGCGTCGAAGGGTCACGGAGGAACCTTTGGATCCCGCTCTGTGGCATTGTAGGTCTGCTCCCTCTAGTGGCTGATCTGGTTCTATACCCTCTATGGATTGTCATGCCGTATTCACATGCCAGATAATCGGCTTACGAGCGGTAGCAGTCAGGGGGAAGCCAGGAGCTCTACCGATGTACGTCCTCACCCGGCCATCTCCAAGCCACCCCCCCTCTTGAGCGCTCTCTGACACAGCTCTGCCCATGATATTTGTGAACTATATATGAATCTATGTCTTTGATGCTTATTGGTACGTTTCTGGGTGTCTATTATACACTATTTATATTTTAATTTAATTTCCCTTTTTTTAGTCGTAGTGGACTTGCGGGCTCCCTCTGCCGGTGGGTGCTGTTTCGCACCCTCTGGTGGGAGATTGGGCTGCGATGAGGCCACTCATTTATTTTATGTTGTTGTTGCCCTGATGTGACACATTGGCCTTTGATACTTTTTTAATTTCTTTCATTTCTACGGTGGAAGACTAGTGAATTTTGCAATGAAGCTGCGACAAAGCCCTATTCCCATTAGTTGAATGGGGACTCGTGTGCAGAGACGGTCACGTGATACATCGTGACTGTCATGTGATTTTGTTTACAATGAGGGGAGCTTAGGTAGTACTACATGCGCTATGGCCACCATGTGACCACCTTGGATGGCCGTACCACGTGACCTGATGACTTAATTGTGGTGGCGCTCCGTATTTGGAGACGTAACCCTTGCGATTTGGGACTCTGGCGTCACATGATCCCGCTGCCATGATTCGCCTTCCTAATGGTGAGTCTGTGGAAGGAAATGATGACGTCTTTGAAGCGCCCCAATGGTTTGATCGTGGCGATGCGCAGCTCAAATTCTATTGAGCATGCGCAGGTATTACGCACACCACCGGGTTCTGTGTACTCCCGATGAGAATCGCGTGCGATAATGTGATAACCTAGTCCCATTGGACAATTCATGTCATGTGACTGCGGTCCTAATCGAGGCTTGGAGCGCATTATATGACGCTCGGTCTCCATTTTAAACCACATTACCATATTTTGACATATAACTCCCTGAAATAGTCGGTTTTAATCAAGTTTTAGATATCCTTTGTCACTATAGGATACACCATGCCTCCTATGTTTTTTACAGTCATGAGTTTAGTTTGGAGAGCATGTTGTCTGGGTATCTCCCTGGTTCAGCCCCTAGAGGACAGACTATCTTGTTAGGAGACTTATTTAGTAGCAATGTGAGGGGACAGAGATTTGCCCCAGTTGAAGACCTTTTAGTGTCGAAACACGTCGGAAAAGCTCTTTCTGTACCCCACATTGCCTTTATTTCCTTTTATATATTTTTGTGATCACTTTTATTGTGTCATTGCTGATATATGACATATTTCAAATAAAACGTCTGGTTTGAACTGCACTATCTGGAGTCCTCCCTTTCTTTTTTCCATATGTCTGTTTTTTGGAGTCGATGAGGAATTGTTTTGGGCGACATCTACTGGAATTGTAGAGTACCCGTGGAGTCTAGGGACCGGGAGTCGGGGACACCGTATCGGACCTGCCTGACCACCTCTTGTGTACAGCACCTTATCCAGACCTCATAGGATCCCGAGCCTGTTTGACCCACTGTCTTACGACGTGTGTCCACCCCAGTTGGTAAGAGCATTTATTTATTTACCTTCGAAGTGTTGCTGAGAGTGACTACAGACAATACATTTCTCATCCCCACTGATTTGGTGTCACCTTTACAGGAAGAGATCTTCCCTTCACATTTATGTGGACTGTTGTTTTATGTTTGATCCACACATTAATTGTGTTCAAGCACAGTTATTTCTGTTTTATATACATTACACTTGGTTTTTATATGTACCACATTTAGGCACATGCACCTCTCCATTTTAGTGTGCATATTAGCGCTACACTGTTGTTTTATCAAAAGATATCCTCCAACCAGTTCATATTGAGAACGATAGGGAACAGGTATCACTTATGCCGCGTACACACGAGCGGACTTTACGGCGGACTTTGCCCGGCGGACTGGATTTCGTCGGACAATTCGATGTGTGTGGGCTCCAGCGGACTTTGTTTGCTCAAAAGTTGGACGGACTTAGATTTGAAACTTGTTTAAAATGTATCCGTTGAAATCGAGTCCGGTCGAAAAGTCCGCCGTCTGTATGCTAGTTCGACGGACAAAAAGCCACGCTAGGGCAGCTATTGGCTACTGGCTACTGGCTATGAACTTCCTTGTTTTAGTCCGGTCGTACGTCATCACGTACGAATTCGACGGACTTTGGTGGATTGTGTGTAGGCAAGTCCGTTCATTCACAAAGTACGTCGAAAAATCCGCCGGGCAAAGTCCGCCGTAAAGTCCGCTCGTGTGTACGCGGCATTAGAGTTCTCAAGATCACCCCCAAACAGGTTTTACATCACCAAACTCCCGAAAAACAAAGAAAAGGCCAGAGGTTTCGAATTGTGTCAATGTCCCAATATTTATGGACATGACTGTATAATCTACAAAAGATTCAGGTTGGACTCCATATTTTCAGTAAAGACACTATTACCACCAAACTGCTATATGGCTTCCCTGAATCTAAAGGATGCGTACTTACACATCCTGATAGCTCAAAGTGCAGTAAGAACATAGAAGGAAACCATGCACCTTTAATTTTAACCCTTCCCTTCAGCCTTTCCTCTTCCCCCCTGAATTTTTACAAAAATGTTGGCGAAAGCCCTGGCGACACTTCAAATCAAGGGCATATCCATCATCTAGACGATCTACTACTCTTTGCAACTTCTCCTGTGAAATTACTAGAGAACCTGAAGTACACACAGGCCTTCCTAGAAAATCTAGGTTGGTTGGTGAACATGGAAAAATCCAACCCAAACCCCACTCAACAAATAACATACTTTGGGTACGTCCTAGACTCAGTTCAACAAAAAGTGTTTCTACTCAGGAAAAAGGTACAAAAAATTCAAGAGGCGATGAAAACGTTGCAGGCCAATCAACCATGCTCAATAAGACGAATAATGTCAACATTGGGATTACTAACCTTGGCAATCTCGGCAGTACAATGGGCGGGTTTACATTTTCGGCCCCTACAGATGTTCATCTTAAAAATATGGGACTGCAAACAAGAGTCCTTAGACACACAAGTTCTGAAACCAACATGAGTAAAAAGATCCCTGTGGTGGTGGAGGACATCAGAAAATTTAAATAGAGGACGGATGTGGGTCCTACCAATCACCCGAATAATGACTACAGACACAAGCGGCATAGGGTGGGGAGCACATCTAGGCTCCTGGGTAACACAGGGAAAAAGGAAGAGATGACGAGATCATCCAGTTGGAAGGAGTTGAAGGCAGTACTTTTAGCACTTCGATCCTTCCAGAAAGAACTGAGCGGTCATCGCTTACAGGTCAGGTCTGACAATTCATCAGTAATCGCCTACATCAACAAGCAGGGGGGAACAATGAGCGGAACCCTGTGGACCTTGGCAGAGGAAATCCTAAATTGGGGAGAGGAAAACGTAGTCTCCCTGTCAGCAGTACATTTAAAAGGGAAACTGAACCAAGTGGCAGATTACCTCAGCAGAAAGAAATTGAGAGAAGGCGACTGGGTATTAAATCAGGATGTGTTCAAACTGATCACGCAAAAATGTGGAACACTTCACGTGGACTTATTTGCCTCAAAAGAAAACAGGGAAGTTTGTTCCTTCTCCCTGAAAATGGAGCGCTCGGGGTAGACGCGCTAGCACAGAGTGGGCAGTCAACAAATGCTATCCCTTTCCCCCACCAGTGCTCCTACCAGCAGTGCTAAGAAAATTCCGTACAGAGAACACTTCACTGATTATCATTGCACCACACTGGCCCAGGAGACCATGGTTCTCTATTCTCAAAGAAATTGCTGCAGAACCCCCTTGGTTATTATCAATCCAGGAGGATCCCCTGTCCCAGGGCCCAGTATGTTGTCCCCAAGTGGAAAGGTGGAACCTGGCCGCATGGTTTCTGAGGAGCAGCTGCTGAAAGCTAAGGGATTCTCAAACCGCTTAATTGATACACAGCTGAAAAGCAGGAAAATGGAAACTTGCCCCATTTACCAAGGGGGGGGGGGGAAATTTTTTAACAAATGTACAGAAAACTCCTTTAAGACACAGAGTTCAGTGGCGGTCTTAGAGTTCCTGCAGAGTGGAGCAGATAGGGGTCTGAGCCACAGCACATTGAAAAGTCAGGTTTCAGCACTGTCCGTAAATAAGCAAAGAAAACTAGTGTCCAATCCATGGATAATTAGACTCTTTAAATTCTTAAGCAGGCAGAGACCGATGCAAGGTCCAGCCTTCCCAAAATGGGACCTGTCATTAGTGCTACAAACTATGACAGCGGACCCTTTTGAACCACAGGAAAATTGCACTATGAAAATGCTGACACTTAAATCAGTCTTTTTGGTGGCAGTTACTACAGCCAGAAGAGTCTGTGAGATAGAGGCCCTATCAATCAGACCGCCTCCTTTTTTTCAGGTTTTCCCGGATCGCATAGTTTTTAAGATGGATCCAGCCTTTTTGCTTAAAGTGGCCTCAAAATTTCAGAGGCCAAGATATTATATTATTTTACCTTCTTTTTCTACAAATCCTTCTAGGGAACAAGAAATTAAGTTCCATATGTTAGACGTCAGGAGATGCGTCCTACATTATTTAGATGAGACCAAAGTCTTTAGGAAGACAGATTCCTTATTTATTTTAGTTTCAGGGACCAAGAAAGGGCACAAGGCCTCATAGCGCACCTTAGCAAGGTGACTTAGAGAGGCTATTGGCCAGGCCTATACGTTGGAGGTATGCAGATACCAGAGCGTCGCAGGCAGAGAGCTGGAGCAACACCGGAGCAGATTTGTAAAGCGGCAACATGGTCCAGCTTTGCCACTTTTGTAAAACACTACAGGGTGGACCTTTGGTCTGCAAAGGATCAGTAAAGGATACCAGTAAGTAACTTTGTTTTTTAAAAACTTGACACAGTACTTAATAGCTTGCCCCCCCCCCCCCCCTCCCGAGCCTGCTGAAATACTGAGAGGTTGCCGTACTAAGCAATGTTAGTGCAGCGATCTCCCCCTGTGCTATTATGTTCTGACAGGGGGACTGCGCCACCAGGGCCCCCCCAGAACACACTGATCAGTGCTCACTAGTTTTCCAGCATACTTATTCGACAGAAGCTGGTTGTTGGACTGGCTGCTTTGAACGCTGGTCAAATGTCAGCTTGTTTTTTTCGAACCAGATGATATTTGGCCTGTGTGTACCAGCTTTTAACCCTTTCGCTGCCAGGTCTGTACGTCATACGGACCTGACAGCAGGGGGGGGTTAACGCAATCCAGTGGCTGCAGCTACCTGTCAGATGCGCTGCTGCCTGATTGCCTCCACACACCCCTTGCCATGTATGCCTGGCTCTGCTTGCCCATCTGTGGGCCTGGGAAAGACATGGCTGGTGGAGCGGGGGAGAAGAGCAGACACATGTCCGCTCTTCTTCCCACCTAAAAATCATCAAAGGGGACTTTCTGTCCCCTATGTATTGAGGGGGGGTGATACACCCAAGCACATAAAATCCCCCCACAAGCACGCCCCGAGGGCACCTATGCGTGAAAACTTAGATTGCAACTGATGACCTATAGGGGGCTTTTGAAGTGTTGCTTATAGAAAATATTTCACGGTGCACACATATTAAAGGTTTGACACATTGGGTATCTATCTACTCGGTGCAACCTTGTCTTTTAAACTTTACCAAAATTGTAAGTACTGTAGATTTATTGCGTTTGTTTGCACTGAATTTTTGCACAGTGCTTATTCTCCAGGGTGTCTGCTTTCAGAAAACATTTCTTTATCGTACATCACGGGACACAGAGCACCATAATAATGACTATGTGGGTTATACACTTACCTTCAGGTGATTGGACACTGGCAACCAATAGTAAGACGGTTCCTCCCATATAACCTCTCCTATACAGGAAGTGCCTCCGTTTTTTCGCCAGTGTCTTGAAGGTGATGGTCATGGCTGTTGAAGCTCTTCAGTTTCTTCAAAAGAATGTCCCACTGAGGACGTTATAATCGGATCCATTCAGATGGCTTACTGAGCTAAAGTGGATGGTACCCGAACCTCGGCTCAAAAACAAGGTATTGCTTGTAATGTGTCCTATTTAGGCGCTGGACCCCTGTTAAAGTTGATATTCCTGGTTCACCTTGCCCAAGGAAACCACAAAGGGTGCTTTACAGGTCCAGGGGTGTGGACCCCAATATATGGGGGACCCAGTCCCTGAAGGTCCTTAGAGACGCCACCCATCGTGATGGGGGAGGATTGGGCCTGGCAAGACAGGCCCTGCTGCTTGGAATGGTGAGTACTCCCCTGTGGGGTCTGGGTTTAAAAGACCACAGGGTCAGAAAAAACCCTGGATCCAAAAGCCACCCAACTCCAAGTCTACCTTGTGAAGGGGCGCCCCCAGTTCTCACGGGTGGGGGGCAGGCTTCGGCTGTTTGGGGAGGCCTTGGAAGAACTGGTTCAAGACAGATGGGTCATTTCCACTGTAAAGAACGATTACAGAATAGAGTTCCGGGAGGTTCCCCCCAACCGCTTTCTACACTCAAGGGTCCCGGCGGATCCAGAGAAAAGAAGTTGCCTACTCCTAGCTTTACACCATCTGCTGATGCAGGGAGTAATTGTAAAGGTCCCGCATGAGGAAAGATTCAAGGGGTTTTACTCAAACCTTGTCACCGTGCTGAAACCAAATGGGGAAGTAAGGCCCATTTTGGACCTCAAGGCTCTCAACTTCTTTGTAGACGTCCGATCTTTCCGCATGGAGTCGGTTCGTTCGGTCATAAGGTCCCTGAGAAGGGGAGACTATTTAGCATCCATAGATATCAAGGATGCATACCTTCATGTGCCGATCTTCGGTCCACACCAAAGGTTTTTACGCTTCGCTGTAGAGGGCACTCATTTCCAGTTTGTGGCATTGCCTTTCGGTCTAGCCACGGCCCCCAGGGTCTTCACAAAGGTTCTGGCCCCAGTATTGGCTTCCCTAAGATCTCAAGGAGTCTCCATAATAGGATACCTTGACGATCTACTTCTAATGCCGCGTACACACAGACTTTTCGGCTACAAAAGTCCGACAGCCCGTCTGACTGACTTTTGGCGGACTTGTGGCAGACTTTCTAACGAACGGACTTGCCTACATACGATCACACAAAAGTCAGATGGATTTGTACATGATGACGTACACCGGACTAAAATAAGGAAGTTGATAGCCAGTAGCCAATAGCTGCCCTAGCGTGGGTTTTTGTCCGTCGGACTAGCATACAGACGAGCGGATTTCTGGGTCCGGCGGAGTTACGACGTAAAGATTTGAAGCATGTTCCAAATCTAAAGTCCGTCAGATTTGCGGCTGGAAAAGTCAGCTGAAAGTCCGGGGAAGCCCACACACGATCGAATTGTCCGCCGGATTTGGTCCGTCGGCGTCCGTCTGACTTTTGTAGATGAAAAGTCCGACCGTGTGTACGCGGCATAAGGGAATGCTCTCGCCCTACACTAGTTCTAAATGTATCAAGTACAGTGTGGGTCTTACAACGCCTAGGTTGGGTACTAAATTTGGATAAGTCAGCTCTTTGTCCGACCCAAACCTTGGTGTATCTGGGTCTGGTCTTGGACACCGCCCAAGAAAAAGTGTTTCTTCCGCCCTTAAAGGTCGCCTCCATAGTGGAACTTGTACAGAAGGTGAGAAAAGAACCAACACATTCTGTTCGGCTGTGCATGAGGTTATTGGGTAAGATGGTGTCATCTTTCAGCGCAGTGCCATATACACAGTTCCACTCCAGTGTGTTCCAGAACAGTATCCTGAAAGCCTGGGACAAGTCTGCTCGAACCCTGGATCAACCTATGGTTCTATCTCCACAGGTTCTATGGAACCTCTCTTGGTGGTTAAGAACCAGCAACTTAAAAAGAGGGAAGTGTTTTCCACCAGTAGCCTGGAGAGTGGTGACCACGGACGCCAGTCTTCTTGGATGGGGAGCAGTCCTAGAGGAAGCGTCTGTCCAGGGAGTATGGTCCCAGACAGAAAAGACTCTGCCCATCAATCTACTGGAGATTCGGGCAGCCCGTCTGGCCCTGCGATTCTGGACATCCAGGTTGCGGGGTCTTCCTGTCAGGGTCCAGTCCGACAACTCCACAGTAGTGGCATATATCAACCACGAGGGAGGTACCAGGAGTCGGGCAGCCCAAAGAGAGGTAGATCATATACTGACCTGGGCAGAAAAACATGTGCCATTTCTGTCGGCAGTGTTTATTCCAGGGGTGGACAATTGGCAGGCGGATTTCCTAAGTAACCAAAGATTGTTACCAGGGGAATAGTCTCTGCATCCCAAGGTGTTTCTACAGATCTGCCAATACTGGGGGACCCCAGATGTGGATCTGCTGGCATCCAGATTCAATGCCAAGCTGGACAGGTTTGTATCCAGGACCAAGGATCTGCTTGCTGTCAGGATAGACGCATTAGTAGTTCCTTGGGATCAGTATTCTCTGATATATGCCTTCCCTCCGATCCAAATTCTGCCGCACTTACTACGCAGAATACGGGAGGAACGGAAGCCGGTGATCTTAGTGGCCCAGGAGATCATGGTACTCGGAGATTGTGAAATTAGCAGTAGAGGACCGGTTGGTCCTTCCTTGCCGTCCAGGAAGTGGGGGCTAACTGGTCAGCAATTCCCTGGAGGGCATTTCTGGTGTAATTCACGAATCTCTGTTGGTTATAGTTAGGGTTGTCCCGATACTAGTATCGGTATCGGCACCGATACCGAGCATTTGCCCGAGTACTTGTACTCGGGCAAATGCTCCCGATGCTTCCGCCGATACCTAGAAGACAGCTGTGATCGGCGCGTGGGGGAGTTACAAGATTCTCCCCCCGCCGGCTTTCAGCTGCTTAGTGACATACAGCGGTGATAGCTCACTGCTGACTGTCACTGCATCCTCCTCTGTGCCTCTCCGCTGTCCCCCTCCGTTCCTCTCTCCTTTTCTGTGCCTCTCCACTGTCCCCCTCCGTTCCTCTCTCCTTTTCTGTCCCCCTCCGCTGTCCCCTCCGTTCCCCTCTCCTTCTCTGTGCCTCTCCGCTGTCCCCTCCATTCCCCTCTCCTTCTCTGTGCCTCTCCGCTGTCCCCTCTGTTCCCCTCTCCTTCTCTGTCCCCCTCCGTTCTCCCCCTCCGTTCCGCCGTCCTCCTCCTCCTTCCTTTGTGTATGGATAGAGTCAGCTGACTCTGTCCATTCACATAACTGAAACATTGTAATCTCCTGTGATTACGATGTCTCAGTTTATGAATGGAGAGGAGCCGCTGTCTTCTCTCCATTCATTCTCAGTGCAGCTGAGGCTGCAGAGAAAGAGACTGGGGAATCTCTATCCTCAGTCTCTTTCTCTGTCTCAAGGGGGAGATATCAGAGGTCTGTTAAGACCCCTGATGTCTCACCAAAGCCCCCCAACAGGGCTGATTAAAAAAAAAAAACACATATTGCAATAAAGAATAAAAAAAATATTATTGTAAAAAATAAAAATTGTAAATAAAAAAAAAACACACACATACACCGTTCACCCCCCCCCCCCTCCCAAAAAAAAGAAAGCACTGTTTAAAAAAAAAAAAAAACACTGTCACGTGACATTAAAAAAAAAAGTATCGGTAATCGGTATCGGCGAGTACTTGAAAAAAAGTATCGGTACTTGTACTCGGTCCCAAAAAAGTGGTATCTGGACAACCCTAGTTATAGTATATGTAGTTAATCCAATCTAGATTCTTGTTAACAGTTATTATGGGGATTAAAGACTCAAAACCAGCTTTTACCTGGTCCCTGGCTTTGAATTCATCAGGGACGACCCCCCCCCCCTCTTGGGACCCCTATGGCATCTATGTACACATGAGGGTCAAAGCTTCCGGAGGGAGCTGCCCGCTTCCTCCTGTGACTGGGTGTTGAGTCAGTGTATGTATCAGGGGTATCTTCTGTTAGGATATGGAGGCATAATGACCTTTGCAAGGGCACATTCACCAGTCCAGGTTGCCTCCAATCTGATCCTGATTTTTAGGTCCTCGCAGATCCAGTATATGTCACCAAGGGACTGGGTTTGGCTCTGTGTTAACTTCCCTGAGACACCACTGTAGGTAGAGCAGTATCATTCGGTGAAGTTACCCAGGAACCTTCCCTACCCTGGTAGAGTAACAGGTGTAGTTCCTGGGATATATGGCTGAGGAAACATTCCTCACTGTCTTGTGGGATCTGGAGAGGGACTGTCCCTAAATGTGGCCTGGCACTACCACAAACATAGCAGTTACTTATGTTATGTTGGTATGCACTGAATCTCATCCACTCAAGCCACAGATTAGTGTCAGAGAACCCAGTTTCAGCTGCCATCGTCTCTTCAAAGGTTGGGTTTGCCATTGCTATCAGGGCCAGTTGTGATGGATCAGAACCACAATCGGGTCCAGGTTAGATGTCTGCTGCTGTTCCTAATTATGTCATGTAGATGTGCATGCACTCCGGGAGTAATTACACTGACTGCTCAGTTCAATCTCAGTTCAATCACTTCCTCATCTCTGTTTATACGTCACAACTATGTAAATGTGATCAGTCTAAAAGGCACATCTTATTGGCTGAAATACAAGAAGAATGCAGGAACTTGATGCTGGAGGCTTGGTTGTTGCTGGTTCTTCTCTTTACTTCCTCATACCTCCAGTGCATAGGCAGCAGGGTGTAGGCACCATCTTTAGTTCCAAAGCAGAGCTAAGCGGTTTACTATATAATAAGTAAGGAGTTGCATAGAATCATGAATACACATAAGAGAATAGGCATTTTTTGATTATCATTATGTTCATTACATTCCTCCACAGCGGAACAATTTGCACAATATAGGACTCTCTGAAGGGGCTGAGGGCTCCAATGCTACCACCTTTACTGATTGCCTCTTGCAGCAATTGTTTCCCTCAGCATGTTTTTCTCCATATTTCACTGTGGAAAGGGCTCATCGTATACCCTCCACTAGGGGGCCTTAAGGAGCGCCACCTCGTACCTTCATCTGTAAATTATTGCACTTCTGAGACCGTGACCCGGCGATGGCGGAGGCCAGAGCCCTGGGAGAGTTGCGTTTTGAGAATGCTAAACTTCTGCTTTTCCCAGATTATTAGTTGGAAATGCAACGTCAAAGGAAATCATTTGAGTCGGTGGGAGCGAGACTCTGCACCAAGAGCATCAAATACAGCATGCTGTTTCCGGCTAGATTGCGTGTGGAGGATGGCAAATCTGTCCCATTTTTTAACCCCCTGAGGAAGCTTCTGCTTGGATTGATACACTGCCCAGGCGCTGAACAAATTCTGTTAAGTGCTCTCTGTTCCACACCAAGGATATGCAATTCTGGCTTGTTCTGCATTCCTGGTCCGCCTGTAAGTTGGAACTATATTCACTACCTTCTCTGTTGCCAACTGTTTTTTTTGTTCAAGCTGCTCCTCTGGAGGTTATGGTGTCACCCCACTGGCTTATCCTCTGTTGTCCCTGACTGGATACAAGCTGCCTAGCCTTCTCCCATATCCTTATGGCCTGTGTTCATATGCCTATAGGCTGTTCTTGTCATACCTGATACTTAAGTTTTGTACCCCCAGCGGCTGCTGGGAGACTGCACCCACGCTTTTTTCTACCAGTTTCACAACAAATGTTTGCCAATTGACTGCCGGACTATAGATGTAATTTTGCACACGTTTCCCCCTGAAAGACGTCTTTGCCTTTGTTCTGGGTGTGGGTCTGAAACCTCCCCAAAGTTTGGGTTGGGGTGAGGAATGGGGGGCTCGGTTGAGGTTGTTATGTTATTGTTTTTTTTGTTTTTCTACAAGTGGTGTTACATATGCTATTCTGGGATACCATATTCTAACTGACCTGTTATGTGCAGTGGTCCGGGTTCTGCTCTTAACCCCATCTCTGTCCATCATATTGAACCTCATTTTGTCTAGTGACAGTGGCTAACTGCACTATTGTGTCTTGGAACACCAGGGGTTCGAATTCCTCAATGAAGAGGTCCCTGTTTTTTTAATTCCTGAACTCCTATCCCCCACAGATTTGTATTCTGCAGGAGACCCATCTGATAGGGAGTAAATTGTTGAGTCTTAAGAAACCCTGGGTGGGTCACCATTACCACTCCTCATATACCAATTACTCCCGGGGGGGGGGGGGGGGTAGCATCTTGGTTCATAAATCCCTTCCCTTTCAATTACTGGCGTTTGGGACTGGACCCGTACGGCTGCTATGTTTTACTGAATTCCATCTGACAATGTACTGATTTTTGGGGACTTTAATCTGGTCCCGGATGCTGGGGTGGACAGACTCTCCTCTGTTGGTTGCATGGACGGAGGCCTCCAACTTTACAGATGTGTGGAGGTGGTGTCATCCTCATCAACGTGCATATACATGCCACTCTGCTTCACATAAAACCTTCTCTCACATAGACCTAGTCTATGCTGGGGGGTCTGTTCTCCCCAGGGTTCAGGATGTCTCCATTCTTCCTCGTGGCATCTCAGATCATGTGCAAATTACCTTACAATTAACTGTGTCTACGGCTCCGATGGACAGTCTTTGGCATCTGTCCAGGTTTTGGTTATCCAACTCAAGGGATTCTGAACTGTATAGATCTGATATGATACGGTATTGGAATGACTAGGATCACTCCATTTCTTTGTCCACCACTTGGGGTGCCTTTAAAGCCTTCTCCAGGACGAGGTTTCAGTCACACATACATACGGTCCGTAGGGATTTGAGAGTAGAGTTGGGGCGAGCTGAGGAGAGGGTTGCAGCTCTTGAGTTGGAATACTCCCAGTCCAGGGACTCCCGAGTGTATTCTGCATTTCAGGCTGCTCTGAGGGATGTTCTCCTGCTTTGTACGTCTGCCACTAAAAACCAGCTCTTACATCAATCCCAACGTGTTTTCGAACACGGGGAAAAGAATGGTCGCATGTTGGCATGGCTGGGTAGGGAGAGCTGTTCGCCTGTGTCCATCTTTGGCATTAGAGATGCGGATGGATCACTTTTGACTGATCCCACCTCTATTAATAACAGTTTCACGTCCTATCTACAGCTCTCAGGAGTAGGGCACGGATGAGGAGCTGCATAATTATCTAGAGAAGATTGAGTTGCCTTGCTTAACATCTACCTTCCCAGAGGCATGGATAGCCCCATCAGTTTGAAAGAGCTTCAGGGGGCGGTGGTCTCTCTGCAGGCTGGTAAGACTCCAGGCCCTGATGGCCTTCTGGCCGAGTTTTTTAAAACATATATAGAGGAGTTGCTTCTGACATTTAGGGCTGTGCTTCTGAAGGCAGTGGAGGAGGAATCTCTCCCCCCTTTCTATGTCAGGCAGTTATGGTGGTCCTTCTAAAACCTGGGAAAACCCTGGATCAGTGATCCTCGTATCGGCCTATTTCCCTCTTTAATGTGGATGCAAAAAAGCAAAGGTCTTACCTGGTCACCTGATCACTGTGATCACCGTTCTGTTACATGCTGACAAATCCAGATTCATGCCGGGTAGGGGAACAGATATTAATATCCGAAGGCTTCTTACCCATCTCTCGATGGGGGTGGGGGGGGGGGTGGTTCAGGGGTGGTGGCCTCTCTGGATGCTGAAAATGCTTTTGCTTCAGCGGAGTGGTGCTACCTCTGGGCTGCCCTACGTAAATTTGGGTTTGGTCCCCGATTCATTAAATGGATTCAGTTACTTTATCATAATCCTAAGGCCAGGATTCGTACGAACAACTCTGTCACCCTCTTTTCCCCTGACCTGAGGTACCAGGCAGAGCTGCCCACTCTCCCCGGGCCTGTTTGCACTGGCAATGGAGCCTCTGGCAGTTCGTGTTAGGTCTGCCCTATCGGTAGAAGTCATCCAGGTGGGGGTGGCGATTGATAATATATCTCTGTATGCAGATGATTCCCTCTTGTATTTATAAGACATCTCATCTCTACCTCCAGCCCTTTGGGTCTTTTTTTCAGGTATAAGAATAAACTGGGGTAAATCAATCCTGTTTCCTCTGCATGTCCCTGACCTCCTTCCCCAGACTAATACCCCATTAGCTTGGGTTAATGAATTCAAATATTTGGGTGTGGTGGTAAGAGCCCCTCTTGTCCTCATACTTTAACCAAAACCTATTGTCGCTGCTAAGGACCTTCTCCCAGAAATGCTTGGCCTGGAGGTCTCTCCCTCTCTAAGGTAGGCAGAGTGAATTTAGTAAAGATGGTGTATTTTCCTAAGTTCCTATATATTTTTCCTCACTCTCCTCTGTTACCCCCAGATTCCCTTTTTTGATAAATTGAATGGCATTATATCTTCCTTAGTTGAATGGGAGACCTCCACGTTTGGCTTTTTCCACGCTACAGTTGCCTCTCACGCAGGGAGGTCTATCCTTGCCTAATTTTCTGGCCTATTTCTGGGGCGGCAGTCCTGGTGACGGTAAGGTGGCAGTTCTCCCAACCTAGAGATAACCCGGCTGTAACCCTGGAGGCAGCTATTATGGGATCCTAGTCCACCCTTAGAAACCTAGTGTTCAGGGGGGAAGGGTCCCACCCTGGGATTACGGAGCTGATGCACACTACCATCAAGGTGTGGCATAGGGCTAGAGCCCAGTATCGCTCTCCAGAGAGGTTCTCCCCTTGTGTTCCCCTTTGGGGAAGTCTATGGATTTTATTACTATTTCTTTTTTTTAGCAAAAGGAATATCATATACAATTGTAATGCTGGATTTGTATTTATTGTATATTGTAGGTCATGCTGTCCTGTATAAAACTGAATTACGTGATACTTACAGTTATCGCTTTGTCTGGGCCTTGGGCCTCATGCTTTAGTGATTAAATATCTAGTAAGTGTGTTATTTCTTTGGCTGGTCTGTGCTGTAATATAATAGCCTAGCTGCTCACACATAGCCAACCAGTGTTTTGCTCATTTTACTTTATAATAGGACTATCTAGTTTTATATCTTCCTGTATGACTCAACGGCATCACATACTAAGCCACTTCCCAAATACATATGACACACCATTCCTTCCTCTTTATCTACTGTAAGTGGTCCTTCTCTGTATATATGTATATGGGCAGGGGGGCAGCATGACAATTTAGGCTGATGAACATGTTATGTTCATGTCTACTGAAGTATAATTAATAGTTATGCTTTCTTTTGGATAGGCCACCTATGTTTTGTGGTCAAGACATTGAGGCCCTAAAGAAACAATTTTTGCGAAATGCGTGGACCTCAACACCGTAACAATAGAGTCAATATCATAGTATCCGATTTGCCTATAATATCTGTATTGAACCAATGTTTTTGTGGTTTTATGAATAATGTTATGTTTGGATTTTACTTTTTGGAATAAAGATAATATTATATAAACTGCTGGTTATCGTCCATTCAGCTGTTCTCTACAAGTTTTCTAGTACAAAATGGGGATGAGGTACCAATATAGCCCATGATTCCTTGTATATGTATGTATATATATATTTTTGTTAGGGCTGTTACTGATTAAAATTTTTGTGTTCGATTAATCGACTAATTTCGATTAATTATAACGCACATACAGATCCAACTACTTTTAGCTGATTTAGCAACATTGTTATGGCAATGGCCGAAGCCGGACATAGCGGGGCATGGCTAGGACACCACACGTCATAAACTCAGCCTTACCGTGCCCATAATCGCAGCCTCACCATGCCCATAATGCTGTCTCGCCTTGCCTATAATGGCAGTCTCACCGTGTCCATAAATCGCAGCCTCACTGTAGTCAGTGCCTGTGCCTGGATTACACAGTCTGCGGGCATCTCCCACTGTGTGTCTCGGAGCTGAGTGTAAAAACTTTGGCCGCGCTGTGAGAAAAGTCCCACCCTCCTAGTTTAGCTCGTGTGATAGACAGAACACTGCATCTATCACACAAGCTGATCTAGGAGGAGGGCGGGACTTTTCTCACAGCGCGGCCAAAGTTTTCACACTCAGCTCGAAGACACACAGCGGGAGATGCCCGCAGACTGTGTATGACATATAGTGGAGGAGGAGGGAGCAGAGCACTGCGCTGCAGCCACAGCTTGGCCTAAAGCGGCCCCAGGGCAGGCAGCCTACCGATCAAAAAAATTTTGATTGATCAAAAAAATTTAACGATTAATCGAAGAGTTAATCGTTAATTTCCACAGCCCTAATATATAAATATATAATCTTCTGTCTTCTATTCTCATAGTGGATTAGATATTTTGTTCCCCAACCATAAAGCTGGTTATTTATATTTACCACTGCATATAGCTATTCAAAAATAAAATTGTCTTTTTAAACTTGACAAATTAAATAATACACAACACGATTAATCAAAACATTATGAAAATAATCATTATTTGCAGCCCTAGACAAGTTTGTGAATTATGAATTTACATCGGAAATGTCCTAAAAACTGCATGCTATGTTTAAGGCTGGGTTCACACTGAATTCAGATGCGGCTCACAGCAGGGGCCCTATGTATGCCTGTTCTCCGTTTCAGGGACAAATTGGGCACACATTTTTACCTGAATTCGTACCTGAAACGGAGCCAAAGATGCACAGGGACCCCTGTGCAATCTGCTCCGCCGCTGCCCCTGGAGATGTGTGATCCGGCTCCATTGAGAGCCAATCACCAGTCTCCTGTCTTGCGATCTGGATGCAGGAAAACCGACACATGTGGTTGCCGACACATGTACCCACTATAGTGGGTACATGACCTTTATGTAGACTGTACACATTCTGGAAAAAAGTTAATTCAAGACTTTAATAAAAGGTTTTATTTAAAAAAAAACTAAATCCATATTCATCTCTTCCATGTCTATACAAAAAGGAACTTAGAGGTGCAAAATAAATTATTGTGGTATCTTCCAAGGTGGTACTGCTTAATCACTGGTAAATGCTGGGAAGAATAATACAAACAGGGAGGCTGTAGCCTTTAAACAACTGCGAGTCTCATCTGTAAGCAGACATCTAGATGGTCTAGGCTGAATGTAGGACAGCTCATTGTTTAGTCCTTTCAAGACTACAAATACTTGTCTTCAAAGTCTGTTCATTCCACTTCAAAACTGGAATGTATAAGTCCATTAAACAAGTCAGGTCATCATAATATACTTTATACAAAATCACGACAGCATGAGAAACGATTGACTTTTGCTTAAAATGGCACTGCATATATTACATTCACTGGCAGATGTGCTTTCCATAGTTGAGCAGTATCTCCTGTACTGCAATGGCCCCTCTTGACTGAAGCATCAATAGAATCATATATTACATTGTCTTCACAGTCAAGATCCTTTTTTTAGTCAGACGTTGATCAATTTTTCATTGGAGTTAATGCTGTGCTGTATTTCAACCTTGGTTGTGTCTTTCCTGGGTAATCCATAGGTATATATGGACGCACACACAAGCAGAGCACCGATCAAAAATGTTAACGCTGGGGGGAAAAAAAAAAAAACAACATATATATATATATACTTTTTGTGAAAAGACTGACCTTTTTTATAATTACTTATACAAGAACATCCCTGTGAAATGGTCGAAATCGATTAACAAAGACACAGATTTTCTTGTAAAAAAAAAAAACAAAGACACAGATACTTGTAGGGAATTTTTCTTTTCATAACTGATCTGCATGATGAACTACGTACTACATTAGAAAAGAACAGTTCAAAAGCAACACTGAAGAGAGCCTGGCAGGATTGCAGTACTAGAATTTAGGTTTGCTACAGAAAAAAAAAATGTATTTCTTTATGGTCCACCGAGGGAAAAGAGAAATTCTTATAGTTGGGTTATGCGTTTAGGGGGTTGGGACAATACCATAAAAAAAAACAAACAAAAAAAAAACATCATAAACCAGAACCAATTTAACAGACCAGTTCCCCAAAAGGGATACATTCAAGGTGTGCTTTGAAGTGGAGTTTCACCCAGAAATGGAACGTCCGCTGATCCGGTCCCCCCCCCCCCGTGTCACATTTGACACCTTTTACGGGGGATACAGGTATTTGCTCCCACTGCCGGCGAATCTACAGCGAACTACACCATGTCCGGTTACACCCCCCCCCCCGTCTTCTGGGAGACACACAGGTCACAGAAGACAGCAAGGAACATTCAGAACGCACACTGTGACTCGGGCATGCGCAGTAGGGAACCAGGCTGTGAAGCCGCAAGGCTTTACTTCCTGATTCCCTTACTGAAAATGCCGGCGCCTGCACCTGGAGCTGAGGGACGGGTCGGCTTCGGGTGAGGACATTGCGGGTGCCCTGGACAGGTAAGTGTCCTTATTTTAAAAGTCAGCAGCTGCAGTATTTGTAGCTGCTGACTTTAATTTTTTTTTCCTTTTTCGGCAGAACTCCATTTTAAATAACTTACATTTACTGGTGTGCTTACGGTCGCACTCAACTAAGCTGTCAAACCACCAAATGGCTGGTGCAGCATGGCAACTACAGCTCAAACAGAGGCTAAGATGGCAGCTTCCTTGGGTGCAAGGAATAGAAGGGTAAAACCGCACGTCCAACTGTCAAGCCTCAGGTTTTTTTTTGCTAGTGTCTGAGGAGGCAGTCTGACAGGGAGAGGGTTAATCCTGTCGCAGCGCAGAAGAGACCAAGCTCTCAATTAAAGACTGCAACACCCAGGGGAATGGCAGTGTTCAGCCCACCACCACGAAAATTGCCATTACTTTTTTTGTTTATTTAGTTTTTTTACATTGGGCTTGGACTTCAGTGGGGCTCAGTTTTCGCACCTGAACCTATCTTGAATTTGCTTATCCCTACCAGTCATCTTGCACAAGGAGCGAGGACAGCACCAACTGGTCTTTATTAAAGGAAGCCCCTGTACAGAGGCAACGTTTCCTACTGAATTACTCCATAGATCTAGAAGAAACACACAAAGCACACCAAAATTCAAGGACATTTGCTATACCGGAAAGAGAATAGTGTGGCAACATCTTACCATGGTTTGCAACCAGGCTTGATTTGACCTCCTGTAATTAAGGGGTCAATGGTGAGAAGATTGTGATCACAGCAGTGTGGTGGTGTTTTGAGCACAGTCACCAAATCAACAGCTATTTCTAAAGGGTAGCTCACTGCCTGGAGGAATCCCCTGCTTCTAATGCCAATCTAGAAATAGAAAGGCATGTTGATTTGGCGAAATGGGTGGTGTTAGGCACAGAGGGCTCATGTTTATGTGTGAAAATTGCACAAGACAAGACGACACCATGCCTGAGCACTCATGAAATAAAGTTTATTAAATGAACTTTATTTTCATACCATATTAACTTTTATACTACATAAGCACTTTAACCTCTCTGGCGGTATGATTATTTCAGATTTTTGCGTCTCAAAGCGGTACAATTATTTTGCATAGAAATGTGGCGTTTTATTTTGTAGGCCTGTAATTCTTAGCAATAACACACTTAGATCTGTCCAGCAAGAGTCTAGTAGATATCCTGAGTATGATGAAATTTGAAACACAAAATCATAAATTATAATATAATAAATAAATATAAATAATTAAAAAAAATAATAATAATAAAATAAATTTCCCCACAAATCACTATCGCTCAATTCTGCAAGTCTTCTAATTTACTATCGCTGTTTTCTAGCTGGTCTAAAGCCACTTTTGACGTAAAAGGACACTTTTTGGTTGCTATGGACAATCTCAAGTTTCCAGGCAGAAAGAACAGTATATATGATATAAAACTGCATGCAGGGCATGGGCCAAAGCATTGGGGACAAAAGGGATGTGTGAAATGATTTCATACAATACTGTACCTATTGGTTTTCATGCAATCTATCTCCCCACGTGTATGGTGAAATCTGAGTGGAGGATTTTCAAGCGTGTTTGACTGCTTTTGATTAAGTAGTCCACTCATTGGGTGCAAGCTTCATGGTAAAGCTATGACTTATCACTTCTGATCTAATAGAAGGCAGTACCTTGATCTTCAGAAACCTCCACCCAGGCTAATGGTAGGAACCAGTAGAAAAAGAAGTCTCCCAAAGAATGGGACCTCGCTGAGCTCCAGCCATTTGTCTCTGCACACTTATCCCATCTAAGAGAGATATCTGGATTGGTCGTGGACCTGCACATCATTGGAGAGCTACGGTTACCCCGGATGAGACTCCCAGGATTTCCCCAGCCAGATATCCCTGGTATTGCTGGATCCCTCAAGCCCGTTTGACAATCTACCGTACGGTGACTGTGTCCATCCCCTCTGGTAAGGTCATTTACTTCTATCGTTTACAGTGTTGAGTGGGATTTTCAGAAGATCTGTGTAAAGTGCCCCCCTGTACACAGCTTGCTCCAGTCTCCGCTCCACGCACAGATGTGACACCACATATGCCCACGAACCCCCAGTTTATATGGACTAATATATGGTTCATCACACACCAATGGACTTTTTTCCTTAATTTGTTTATTTGGGATCTGCCCAAAATATTACATTCACTGCCTATATTGGCATAAGTTTTGCACTTAACATTTGGTCACTTATTCACGACATATTATTATGCTACATATGTTTAAGATGTATATGCATATTTTTAGCGCTGCATATGTTTAATATCAAACCACATGTATGGCCAGCTTCAGTCTCAATAGGAGGGAACAATGCCAAATTTCAAAAGTGTTCACTGAGAAATGTTAGAGAAAAAAATGGCAGGAGGTGCCACAAGTAAATAAGGACCTCTGCCCACTAAAAGCTATGACCTGTGGATAGTGTTGTTAAAGCCAAACATCAGAGTCCATCTACAGGAAAACCCTGTCTTACTTTGTCCACAACCCTGCACCATAATAAAGGCCAGGCTTCTCCTGTCATGTTGGGCACACCCAAAGGGGTCTTTGAGGTCTGGGAATCACAGAAATGGACAAAACCAAAAATCTCTCCTGTGCTCGGGTATCTAGATCCTCAATATGTGGTATGGCCGAATGTTTTGGTGGTATCTGCCGTCTTGCAGCCCTCCTCAGAATAATGGGTATTCATGGACTACAAAAAAAAAAAAGAAAGAAAGGAGGGCGCACTGACCTAGTGCATTTCCACTGATAACATTTATTAAAAAAAGGTAAAACAGCAAATGAATACTCACAAACGAGCATGAATGACAGGCATGGACAATAACTGCAGGTGAGCAGTAACAAACATCAAAAAGAAACCGGGACCGGACATCAGGTGGATGAGGCAATGGCTGACGCGTTTCGGGGGAGAACCCCTTTCTTCAGAGCCTAAGCGGGTAGTGACTGCTCACAAGTGAAAGCTCCTCTATATATGTGTATAGCTATGCATCCCAATCACCACCAGTACCAGCCGACAAAGGCTACGCCCACCCACACAGGAATCACAACCCCCTTAGGTGGTAGAGCCCTCCCTAGTTCACTCAGTCACCATAGTGACACCATGGTGATTTTCTGCCGGGAATCCCCACACATCCATGGCTAAATTATACTAAAATAAAGATGAATAATTCAATGGATACGGTTAATAAATGACCATATCCTAATGTACAGGTATAGACTACATAGGCTGACAGACAGAGGTGGTCTAGCAGAAGCACTAACCTGGCCATATCCTATGTGCAAGTGTAAACTACATAAGCTGACAAACGGAGGTGGTCAGGCAGGAGTACTATCTGTACCACCTCTACAGATGCCGCGTATTGGGGGATACTGTGGGGATAGCACATACCAGTTTGGAGGACGGGGGGCCTTCAGCCGCTATCTGTTGCTGGTGGAACGCATATATGTATATATGTACACGCCTTCTCAAAATGTACATATGGGAACCTAATCTACATACATACATAACTAAATCCACAAAGCTATATATACATGAAATCACGTACATACATCTGGAGGTATAATACTGGATGCATAAAGCCATAGAAACTCTATAATCGGTGTCAAAGGATTATAAATGAAATAAAATTTTTTTTTTTAAATCAAAATTAAAAATAGAAAATAGAATAAAAAAATAATAAAAATAAGAATCATAGTGATTCTCATTAATAATGTATATCATAAAAGATCATTGTCAATAGAAAGGTGAACACAACACATGTGCACATATATGCACACGCATGTCGACCCATTGTACGTGTTCATATAAGGAATTTTTTTGGATATTAGAAAATGTTAAAGAAATATTTCAAGGAAATTGGGACAAAAGAAAACCAGAGATCAGCTACTAGGTGATGAGGAGTCAAATTGGATCACCCCACCCAGCAGCGATCTCTGGAGTGTCTTCCAATCTAAAACAAATGTCTATAGACCAATAAAAGCCATGGTGAAAAGTGGGGCACCTAAAATGGGTGCTACAATACTAACTGGGGACTTTCTAACGCCATGTACCCGCTGAATTCTGGTAAGTCGCAAGGGATATAAAATAAACCCAATGAAATAACACATATACTGTTGCAAATGCACATGAACAAATCCTACATAAAAAAAACTTCTACACTAAACATGCTCAAAGACTATGTCCTAACAGGAGGACCCCAGCAAACCAAGTGGGGACCCTCCCAATCTAACTATAGGTGTTTAATAGCTCCCATGGCCATAGATGGTGTGTGTGGTGTGAAAGTACCTCCATCGGAGGGGGGAGGGGCCCAACATCACGAACAGTGGGGTTAACTTTGAATTAATCAATGTACTTAAATATCGTGAGGGACCTGGATGGATATCCCAAGGGGGAAATATCGGACTTGCAGAACTTGCACATGTCATAGGACACTATGCAATTCAATTTCTTCGTTCAAGCCTTTCGGGGCCAAAGTCCCCAAGGTGAAATCCAATAAGCCTCTCTGGTACACAATAACTGGTACTTTTTGCCACTGTCAAGATCATTGGGCATAGCTTCTAGGCCAAACACCCTAAGGCCATCTATACTACTGTCGTGAACCTCTAGAAAGTGTCTTGGTATAGAAGGTTTCTTTTTGATGTTTGTTACTGCTCACCTGCAGCTATTGTCCATGCCTGTCATTCATGCTCGTTTGTGAGTATTCATTTGAGGTTTTACCTTTTTTTAATAAATGTTATCAGTGGTAATGCACTAGGTCGGTGCGCCCTCCTTTCTTTCTTTTTTTTTTAATCACAGAAATGGGCCACAGCGCTGGACCTGTATAGCACCCTGCAGCTAATTGCACATGTTGCACTTCATTCCAAGGTGAGTGCCTAATGCAGGAACCAGTGTCCAAAGCATTTATTATTATAGGCCAGTCTCAAACAGTGAGATGCTGGTACAGTCCCCAAGGTCCACACCTAGGGGATCTGGAAACTGACAGGTAGCACAAGGCAATAAGTAGTCAGATGATTAATAGAAGACTTAGATGAAAATATTTAAGGCCAAGTTCACCTTTAAACTTAATTAATTTTTTTTACACTGCAAAAAGATGTGCATGTATCATTTTCTTCTCTCTGTAGCTTGTAAGGCTAAATTTCACCTGTGATCAGCAGATTGCAGGTGCAATGCCAGGATTCTGCCAACACTCATTACAGCTGTCTGACTATACTTCAAACAGGGAGACAGTTCCTGAATGGCAGGAAGTATCATTGGACTACAAGAGCGCTCAAGTTCATTCATTCACAGAACTCTTCACAGAACTTTGTGAACCAATGATGCAGCTGTGTGGACAGAGCCCCACATGGCTGTACTGGTTTTAACCACTTCAGCCCGGGAAGAATTGACCCTCTTCCTGCCCGGGTCATTTGTTGCGATGCGGCACTGCGTCGCTTTAACTGACAATTGCGCGGTCCTGCGACACTGTACCCAACAAAATTGGCGTCTTTTTTTTCTCACAAATAGAGCTTTCTTTTGGTGGTATTTGATCACCTCTGCAGTTTTTATTTTTTGCGCTATAAACAAAAAAAGAGCGACAATTTAAAAAAACACAGAACACTTTTTTACTTTTTGCTATAATAAATATCCCTATTGTTTTTTTAAACTATGTTTTTCCTTTAGTTTAGGGCCATATGTATTCTTCTACATATTTTTGGTAGAAAAAAAAACAAAAAAACGCAATAAGTGTATACTAATTGGTTTGCGCAAAAGTTATAGCGCCTAAAAAATAGGTTATTGATTTATGGCATTATTGTTTATTTTTTTTACTAGTAATGGTGGCGATCTGCGATTTTTATCATGACTGTGACATTGCAGCGGACTGAGGGAAGAGACCAATCAGTGTTCCTATATACTAGGTACACATCTGTCTCCTCTTCCTTGACAGGACGTGGATCTGTGTGTTTACACACACAGATCCCCGTTCCTGCTTTGTCACAAGCGATCACGGCCACCAGGCACGCGCACTGGCTCTTCAGTGATACTGCAGGCGTGCGCCCCCTATACTGATGTTAAGCTGAAGATGTCATATGACGGCCGCCCAGGATGGGAGATCCCATCTGTGGATGTCATTTGACAATAGCCAGGGTGGGAAGTGGTTCAATTCTGACAGCGGGTATGGGGAGATGATCACTCACCTGCTGTCACAGGGAGGCAGGAGCTGGAACATGTTACATGTTCCAACTTCCACCCTAAGAACAGGTGAAAACTGTAACCTATTCCAAAGGTGAACTTATTTTTTAAGAGTTTGAAAAGAAAAGATACTTCTTCAGAGTAGAACAGGCTCATCACCTCAGGACACAAAAAAAAAAAAAAAAAAAACACACACACACTTACCTGGAGCCTGACAGAGAGAGCAGGGTCAAATGGATTTTGCTCTAGCAAAAGTTTTATGTCATTGACTAATCACCTGAAGGTAGCAGCATAATTAACCCATGGTCTATGCATACCAGTCCTGAGTCTGGTACTGTACAATTAGGATAAATACATGGGTGTTGCTTGGAAGGATTGCTTCTCATCCTTTTGATTGGGATGTTCTTTTATGCCAGGTACAATATATCCTCATACTTGCCTACCCTTTTAAACTGGTGTTGTTGAACTCCCCACCCTTTGGGGTTAGCACCCTTCAATTTTTTGTTAGCTAAGGGTTTTTTCCCATCTCTCCATTTTATGATGTGAAGGCTCTCTCCTTAAGCGATTAGTTGTCCTTAAAAAGGTACTAATCCTATCTTTCTATAGACCTTCCTCTCCCTGAAATCAAGCGTCAGGAATATTCAATATAACCTATGCTGTTGACCTTTTATTTGGACATCTGCTTTATTTCCAAGCGTTCTTTCCCTGAAGTTATGCTAGGCCTTTGCCTTGTCTGCAGTTGTCCAAATTATTATTTTTTTGCTATTGGACAGTGTGTGGTCTGTGGCAATTTCCAAACCAGTTGGTCTTTTTTCAGGTACAGATTTCTTCGATCTTCTATCCTTGCAATATGATCTCACGTTGCTAGGATTTAAAAGTGGCTCTTACCCACCCCCTCAAATGGACTGCTTTTGGATGTCCTGACTGTTTAGGAACTTCCACAATTATTGTGTCCCTCAGACAATAAAAGAAAAATCTTTCTTGAGGTCCATTAACATAGATATGGCCAGTAACACAGAGGAGAGGGACCTATGTGCTGCATGCTCACAAAACGTAGGCAGTACACTTACATACATGATTTTACAGGGGCTAGATTAATGTCTTTTGTTTGTCACTGTCCCAACCTCCTGAAGGTGGCAATATAACTTGATTGGATTAAAAATAAATAAATAAAAAAAGTGGTTTGGCAAGTACAAAATTATTATATTGAAGATTACCAGTCCTTCAACAAGGTGGCTGCATTTGTTTCTTGTTCCCTCTTATTTCCCACCTGGTGATTCTTTCAGTAACACATTTCCAGTCCCAAAGCGACAGCACTCTCTCACTGTACTGCATCTAAATAGAAGCAGCATTGTCACTCCAGGACAAGACTACACAAACCTTCCCCTCACCTCACCTCTTCCCCATAATATGGAGGGAAATGCTTCTGTGGTCCTCAAAGACAGCTGGGAGCAGTGTAATTGGTTACAGAACAAGGGTGCACACACCGCTTCAGGCAAAAAATGGACACACCAGGTCCAAGGTGCTAATCCCGGCTCATCACCATAGGCAATAGCAAGAAGAAAAGATTGATTGCACACTTGAATCCAAAAGATGCTGTAGAAATTTCTTTGTCATGAGCCAGACAAAATTGCAATGATGATCAGTTAACTATTGCAATTTTGTCATCTTTTGGATTCAAGTGTGCGATCAATCTTTTCTTCTCTTCAGTGTAATTGGTTACACAGTAGAGGTAGTTAGGTGACAAGATGGCTGTCAAGATAAACAGGAACTAAATAAGATTGTTAGGGTTGAGGAATAACTCCACTTCTGCACAACTGTGTAACAAAATTGATAGTCTGTGAGAAATATTGCTGTATAAGACCAAATTACCACATTTAAAACTGCATATACAAATGATCTGATAACTAACCGCAAAGAAGTAGCTTTATTTAGGCATTGGAATTAAGTGCATTATACTGTTTGGAAACACGCTATAATCAAGAAGAAAGGAAGAAAATTTTAATGCGCTTCTGAAAAAAAACGTTTTCAAAAAACATACTTATCTGTAAGCCAAATAGCAACACTGATGCAATGGTTGATATGACAATCGCTGCAGCTGCAGAGAAGCCCTTCATAATGTTATCTGTGTATTTTACAACAACTGAAGTATAAAGGCCGCCAACACTAGCCAGAACTGTGAAAAGAACATAAAGTACACAATGATCAATTGTGTGTCATAATCATATTATAGCAATAAATTAATAAGGTGAGAAAATATCTAAATAATCAAAACAGAAGGTAAAAAACACAGATTGAATTACATTTCACAAGATTACCTAAACTTTATAACTATACTGATATTATGTCTATAGAAATACTGACAAATGACCAATGAAAATCTTATAAATGCTACAGCTTATGATGTGCACCAAGGCCAGGTATAAAATAATACATCTTACCGTTACATCAGTTCTGCTCAAGTGCCACATAACTAACCATTTGGCCGAGAGGCTAAAAACATTTTCCAAACAGCTGAATCATTTTCTTCATATTAAATATGAAAAATTGTACTTCTACAGGCAGAAGATGTGTCGCTAGTGTAAGAGGCTGTACTTACATACTACAAACCAGACAAGGTAATTGTAGCCATAGAAAAATCCCTTTTCCATAACACCTTCTCTTTCAGACAGAAAGACACCAGCTAGTGTAACTATGATGCCAGAGATATACATCTGGATGTTCCTCACCCATAGGGATGTGTCCGAACTTTTCAACACCTTCTCAAAATACACTCCTGAAAAAGACAAATTAGTCAACAGAACATAAAGTTAATCAGGCAGGTCTATTCGTTTATTTTCTATATTCTTAACATTCTTATAGCAGAGTTCCACCCAAAAGTGGAACTTCTGCTCATTGTACTCCTCCCCCCTCCGGTGCCACAATTGGCACCTTTCGGGGGAGGGAGGGGAAAAGCATACCTGTCTTTCACAGGTATGCTTTCCCCACTTCCGGGAGCCTCAGCTACGGGTATTGATGTCACGGCTGCAGCTCCCTCCTCCTCCCCGTCGCCAGGCCAGTAGGGGAGAGGAGTGAAGCCTCAGCATGCTCAGTAGGGTTCCCGGCGTGAAGCCAAAAGACTACACTGCCGGGTTCCCTTACTCGCAATGGAGGCGGCAGCACCCGACAGCTGATGGAAACATCAGCTGCGGTGCAGATATCGCTGGACTCCAGGACAGGTAAGTGTCCGATTATTAAAAGTCAGCAGCTGCAGTATATGCAGCTGCTGACTTTTAATTTTTGCAGAGGTGGCTAAACCTCTGCTTTAACTGATGTAAACGTTCAAGATTTTCTTTTGTTCACCCTCCGTCCCCAAGCACCCCTCTATACCCTATCAATACATTTAGCTGTGCCAACACCTGGTTCTCCTAGCAGGTCCATATTTAGCTTCTCTGAAGGCTGTAGCTCCTGTGCTGTTTGCAGCTCTACTGTTAAAAATCTAGTGAAGGTGCACTAATGTCCCAAAACTTAAATGGGCCATACACCTACTAAAGGAGAAAAATCCCATTTTAGTCTATGGGGCGTTGATGTGTAGGCATAGGCAGCCCTATACTAAATTTGTACCAGTTGGGATGCAGACAACACAGGGACCCCAACCATCAGAGGAGGCAAGTAAGGTTCTGTAGGGAGGGAGCATTTTTGAAAAAAGATGAGCTTGTCCTTTAACTTTTCAGTTACACTAAAATGACTGAATCCACCCAAAACTGACATTTAATTTCTGGATGGATAGCGATGACCTGAGTTACCACTGGTTTCTATCCTCTAAGGAAATCCAGGACTGTCTTGCAAGCCGGTATGTATTTATGGTAGAAAAGACTATTTCTCTGTTGCCATAAAAGCTTTTTCCCGGTCTGCGGTAATTTAATCGGACAACCCTGGCAGCTGTAGAATAGATACAGGATGAAGTAATTCCCATGTGCATGTGTGGGAGTTAGATCATCCAAGTCCACAGTTGATGGGAAACAAAGAAAATTCCAGACCAAGAAGACACACTGGAGAAGGCAGCAGTGGCAACTGAGAAAAGGAGAGCATCGTATGGAAAGAAGTTAATGAAGTAATTTGCAAATACACTGATGCTTGCACATTATGGCAAGAGCTTACGGGAGCCCCAAACAGCAAAGTTCCACTTTAAAGGGAACCTAACAGAATAAAATTATGGGATTTACCATTACCCCAAGATTATTATCCTGATCCTGTTAAGTGATTGTGTCAGACTTTTCAAATTTCACTGGTTGCACACTGGTTCAAGGTATTTTTATAAGATTTTTTAGAAACAACAAAACAAGGGAAAAGAAGCCATAACAACACAAAAAACAGTAAATGACACAGGTGACATCCCTGAAAGATACATAGGATAAAATATTTAAAATCCAGAGGGGTTCCATATACCCCACATGTACATATAGTTTCCAGCTTTCATTGCACAAAAAAGGAAAAGAATATGGGACAAACCCCAAACTTTAAAGAATGGATAACCTTTCCATTTTTCCTCCTGTGTTCTAAAGTCCACCAGACCTCTCCATCAAAAGCCCCCCCCCCCCCCCGCAAAAAAAGTTTATTTTTAGAATGTGTGAATTATTTTCTTCTCCAATCATTAAGTCAATTAATTACTCATAGGGTGAAGTCTGCACACATACTGTACGTCAGCCCCTGAGCCTGCGATTGGAAACATAAAACCACATTAGCAACGCTCATTTTCTTAATCAGATTTTATTTTTGAATATCTGTTCACTGAACATAGAAAAAATAGGATTTTTTACTTACCGTAAAATCCGTTTCTCTGAGTTCATTGACAGACACAGCCTTCTTATTCAGAACCATAGGGTTATATTGTCTCTATTAGGAGTAGGACTGGGCAGAACAAAAAAAAAAGAAAAACACTTGGCCACGTCCATGGGCTGTCCTCAGACAGTAAATAACCCCCTCCCTGCTCTAGGCATTCAGTTTAGTAGCAAGCAGTAATACTTATAGAAGTATCAAAAAAATTCCATAGAGGGGTGGGTGCTGTGTCTGTCAATGAACTCAGAGAAACGGATTTTACAGTAAGTAAAAAATCCTATTTTCTCATTCGTTCATTGACAGATACAGCCTTCTTATTCAGAACCATAGGGACGTCCCAAAGCTGTGCCAAACATGAGGGGTGGGACTACGAAAATTCCCAAGGCTAACACAAGAGCCATCCAGGTAACAAGAGCTTCACACAGGACCAGCTGCACCCCAACCTGAACTCTACCCCTTCAAGAGGGAATAGACCCTCTAAACATCAGCCTGCAAAAACTTGCGGCCAAAGCACTAAGCGCCCGAGAAGAATGCGCCATAATAGGGAAGGAGGCACCCGGTCCCTGACAGAATAGCCCTCCATCCAGAGAAGGCTCACAGGAAAAAAAACAGACAGCCCCTTTCTTGGCCCATTTGCAAAAACTCCTTCAGGGCCAATAAGCCAAATTCCTTGGAAGGTGCTGACCAGGAACACAAGAAAGGCAACACAATGTCCTTATTCCAATGGAGAATCAAGGACGGAACTCTGTACAAAGGGGCAAAGCACCACCTTAACCTGGGTAAGGTGAACGACAAGATAACACCCTTTTTGACACCCTGTGAGTGGAGGTGATAGCCACCAAGAGGCCACCTTCCGAGACAGAGAAGTAGTGGAATCTCCCGAATATTCTGAGATAGAGAGGCTTCTGGAGAACCAAAATCACCAATATCAGATCCCACGGCGGTAGAAGAAACCGCACTGGTGGAACTAGACCTAACCCCTGGAATAAAAGGTGCGCACCAGGAAGTGCGAGACCAGGAGATGCTGAAGAAGACCACCCAGGCTGACACCTGGGCCACGATGTGCCTGAGGCCCCTTCCTTCTCATCCCCCCCATCAGCAGTGTTGAAAACTGCAGCATCTGGCCCATCACAGCCAGGCCGTTAATAACCAGTGACTCTAAAGCAGGATGGAAGATCGGTCCTCGGGACAGTAGGTCCTTCCTGAGAGGCAGTCACCCAGGAACGTTGGCGACCGGCAGCACCTGGTCGGCGTACCCAGACCACCGGGACCCATCCAGAGCCACAAGAATGACCAGAATCCCCGCACCTGTGATCCTGCCAAAAAGCCACAGCAGAGGCTGGAGAGGAGGAAAGGAATAGAGCAAACGTGGGTCACTAGAACCGCCAGAAGATCCCGTGACCTTGCCTAAAACCTTGGTACCATCCTGTTGAGCCAGGATGCAAAATAGATCTACCTCAGGCATGCCCCCAGCGGAGCCAAATACAATGAAACACGGCCCAGTGAAGGGCCCACCCCGTGGTCCAACCCTAACCAACTGAGGTATCCGTTTTACAGTATTCTAACTCCTGGAAAGCGTATGCCAGATAGGGCTGGAATGAGATGCCCTGCCCACCGGAGAATACTGGCAACAGCCAGGGCCACCAACAGTCCATTTTGGCCCGCCCTGGTAAAGGACATAAGCCACCGCCGTTGCCTTGTCTGACTGGATCCCTAAAGGAAGCCCCCGAAGTCGATCCGTCCATGATCTAGAACTAGTCTGTTCACATGAAGTTCCAGGATCTTACGCGGTAGTCCAGATTCCACTAACGTCCAACGACCCTGAGCAGAGCTCAGTCCCAGGACCTCTACCCACCCGGACAGACAGGCATTGGTGGTCACCCTGTTCAATACAAGGGGAGAAAGGATTTACCCCACCGAAGAACCGGAGAGCGAAGCCACCAGACTAAGGAGACTCTGGTTTCTTGACTCTGATTGTCCAGAGACCTTGGATATTTGTCCTATTATGCCAGGATCTCCCCGAAGGGAGCTTCTATGGAACTGTGCAAATAGAATCGCCTCAAAAAAATAGATACCATCGGACAAAACACCTACATGCAGATCCGCAGAGGAGCCCACCTGCCGGATAGTAAATGAAAAAAACGCAGTCTGCAACTTCCAGGGGGTATTGTCCGGGAGAAGAAACATGCTGGCCAGAGCTGAAGCCTGGGTCAGTATCAGGCTCATAATCCAATGATCTGGCAGGGCCAAGCAGACTTCCGATAGTTTAGATTCCACTGAAATCAGTCAAAGCTTGTATAAGAACTACGTTGCTGCTCGGAGTAGTCGATAAGTCAGAGAAGAAGATCATCCAGGCAGCCCAGGATCACAAACCTCCACCGACGTAACCACGCCAGATCCGGGGCCAACACCTCGTGAACACCCGAGGAGCGGTGGCCAGACCCAAAGGGGCAACACCATATGCTCATAATGCTCCACACCCACAGCAAAAAACTGAGGAAGTGCTGGAGTCGAGCACATAACAGAATGTGTAAGTAGCATTCGTGATGTCGATAGAAGTCAAAAAGTCCCCATGATGAAGGAGTGCGGACAGACTCCATCCTGAACTATTGTACCACCACACGGCAGGCCAAAGCCTTGAGGTCCAGAATTAGATGTACCATACCCTCCATCCTGTAGACTGAACAGGTTCGAATAGAACCCCTGAAACCGTTCTCAGCATGGGAACCGGGACCATCACACTCTACAGCAACGGGGCTTGCACAGCCCCCCGCAGAGAACAGCCAGCAGTCTGACGACAAACGCCCTTGGAAGCAAAAAAACTCTTTGGAGGAACACGGACGGAAAACTATCTTGTGACCTGGACAAGATCAAGACGCGACATGATGCCATTCAGGGTCGCCCCCTAAAATACATGTCTCAGCACACTGAGGTAACAGAGAGCTCAGCAACCAGGGTAACTGCAGCCTAGCGACATATCGGACAACTGCAGCACCTGGACCAATAGGTCCTCCAATGCAGCAAAGACAGGAGGATTCTGCTCCCTCCAGGTATGTCAGCTGGACCTTTAGAAGCCAGAGATTCCTCTATTGGATCCATGGTTGCCTTGAGCAGCCTAGAGACAGGGGGATCCACTACTGGTGGAACAATCCACTACTGAAGGAGGGACTCCCCAAAGGGGTACCTTACAGCAAGTGTTCTTGGAAACACAAAAAACACATTGGACACTCCCAGTCCTCATGGACAATTTTGTCAGAAGAAGAGGGAAAAGGGAACACCTTCGCTGCGCAAAACCGCTTATCCAAAGGGATACCGGCCTTCTGCCGAAGCCACCGCTGCATCCCCCATCTTGAAAAAATGTTCCTGCACAGATGCATTAAGTGCGAAACCAGCGCTCCCCGACAGAGGCCCCGCACAGGGAGCACAGACTTGGGGCCCCGCACAGGGGGGACAGACACGGGGCCCCTCACAGGGGGGGACAGACCCGGGGCCCCTCACAGGGGGGGGGGGGGGACAGACCCGGGGCCCCTCACAGGGGGGGGACAGACCCGGGGCCCCTCACAGGGGGCATCGACAAAGGCCCCTCACAGGGGCCACAGACCAAGGCCCTTCACAGTAGGCGGCCACCAGGCTCAGCGGGCCGCTGAAGCCATGGCCCAGCAGGCTGCACCCTAAACTTTCGGCCATCTGCCGTGATAGGGGGGACCGGACCGATCCGTCTGTCGCAAGCCATGGCCTGAACTACGGGAGAGGCGCGGCCTCCGCAGCCGACCCCGGAGCCCACCATGTGGTACCCAGTCGGTAGGCCGTGGCCTAAATTTTCGGCTGTCTGCCGCGAGCGGGGGGATCGGACCAGTCCATCGGTAGGCCGCAAAGCCGCGGGCTAAATTATGGAAGCGGCACACACGGTACCCGGCCAGTAGGCCGCAATGTCGCGGCCTAAAATTTTGCCCGTCTGCCGTGACCGGACCGATCCTCTGTAGGACGCAAAGCCGCGGCCTAAATTTATAGCTGCACGCCGCAAGTGCGCGGCCCCTGGCCCCAAAACGGACAATGGCGGCCTCCGCCGCCTACTCTGGGGCCACCCCCCCGCACCCAGTCACCCGAACGCGGATGTCCGGTCACTCACCTCCTGGGCCCCCAAAATACAGCAGGTGGGCCCATGGGATACTCCCCCAGTAGCCAACCCAAGGGTGGAGGGGGAGAACAGTGTGTCCACAAAGCCCCTAGGCCAGAAGCCCGGGCCTCACCCGGGAAGGAAAGGGGGGGAAGGAGGAGAACCCCTGAGGGACCGACCACCCAAGGGAGTACCCGCGCCCCCCACCCCTCCAGGGAAGGAGAGGTGGGGGCCCCCTACTTACCGCTCCAGCGAAGTGCGCAAGTAACGCCCCCAGACTCCTCGCCACCGAAGTGGGGGGCTGTCGGCCATGAGGGACGCTGCGACGCAGGCCGAGACCCGGTTGTATGCAACCTCGCGAGACGTTTAACTCGAGGGGCCAGCCCCTGTCCAGTGGGGCTATGTTGCGGCCGACCTAGCGCGTAGGCTGAGGTCTGCACATGCTTGCTGGCCAAACTGGGGTGACCCTCTGGATCTAAGTATCCAGTCCGTCGCCCAGCCCGGCAGTTGATTGTAGATCTCACCGGAAAAAAATCCAGGAAAAAGAGAAAATAAAACAAAAAAACAAAAATTCCCAGGACTAGAGATCCCAGCAGGGAACTCCTGACTAGGCAGGAAAAAAAAACTGAATGCCTAGAGCAGGGAGGGGGTTATATAGTGTCTGAGGACGGCCCAAGTGTTTTTTTTTTTTTTTTTTTTCGTTCTGCCTAGTCCTACTCCTAATAGAGGCGATATAACCCTATGGTTCTGAATAAGAAGGCTGTGTCTGTCAATGAACGAATGAGAAACAGTGAATCCATCTCGCAGGACAGATGAGCAAGGTAAATGTTAAAAACATGGGACAGCTGAAAACTTTAATTAAAAAAAAAAAAACAAAACAACCTCACAACCATAGGAGAGTTTTGCACATTTGACCCTAAACAACATATACAGAGGATCATAACTGTGATCAGTATTGCAAATACTAGATGTAACTGTTATATTTCTATTCACACAGGTTCTCTTTATTGTAATGGGTAGTCTCGCTAACCATTAGGGAGGCACAGGAACTAAAGCTAGTTTTGCAGGTAAAAGGCAGTTACACTGGGCGAAACCAAAACTTTATATACATAGTAACCAAACTTATTGCAAGCACCCTTGCAACTCTCAAGTCTTCAGGTCAACAAAAACTAATCCAAAACCCTAAACCTAACCTTAAAGTCCCCATCATCTCCATTAGAATTACAACTTCACCTGGCCCAACTCTGTGCCCTACCTAAGCATTTTACAGAAACATGACTTAACTCAGAACTCGAACCCCCTGGGAAGCTCTGCTATATAGGCCATTCTCTGGCCTCTCTAGATGCGAATGGAAACTATCTCACCAAAATCACTTGGTTTTCTAAGATCACTTCTGACATTATCTTCATGAAAATTCTCGGCTAAGACTAAGCCTAGGGAGAGGGCCTGGAACTGAAACTGTTGCGCCTTCTTTGACTCCCTGACTGGGAAGTGTAGAAGTTGGTGGGGGTCCAGATGGATGGGGAGGTGTAGATAGGCATCCTTTATGTCGAAGGTTGCCATGAAGAAGCCTGGAGGAAGATTTCTTACTGTATATAAACTCTTCATTCTGAAGCTTCTATACCTCACTGCTTTAAATTTCCTTAATTTGATTATTAGACAAAACTTTTGAAGGTTTTTTTTCTAAGAAAGATATGAGGATTAAAAAACAAATTTAATTTCTGGCCCTTCTCTGATCCACACCTAAAGATCAACTTACTGTCGAATTAAAGGCCACAGAGTCAGCCTTTGGAAGCTGCTTTGCCTGCCCAAACCTTTCTGGCATGTAGAATTTACTAAGGCAGTGGTACAGGTGACCGTGCATACTGTCTCTGCTGTGGCATCTGCAATAAATGATTCTGCTTCAGAGATTAACCGGATAGACTTGTTCTCTTAAGGTTTGGGAATGATGCGCCTGTAACTTTTCACTACAGAAATTAAACTTTCTAGAGATGCAGGCATTGGCAACTACAAGCTGAGGCGGAAAGCACATAGCGAAGAAAGACCCCCTACTGTCATTTCACTCACTGGCCCTAATGGGGAAGAGATCATAGAACCTCGAGCTGTCACTACCAAATTTAGAGATTTCTTTACTCAGCTCTATACTTCCCAGGCCTCCACTACTGAAGCCCAACTAGAGGACCTACTAGCGGGTATCACCTTCCCACAGCTAAATGACACCCAAATGGCTATGCTAGACGCACCTCTTACACTAGATGAAATAAGTTGTAATAAAATGTAGCGCTAAAAATGAACAAAGAGGTGATATGGTGAGAGTGTGACTCACTAAAACATAAGGATAGATTAAAAGAAGAAAATAAATATATAAAGTTCATTGACTATATTATGTTTCAACTGAGCCATGATAAAAATAAGTAAAATAAAGTCCAATAATGGAAAGTGTGAAGTGAAATAAAGTGTGGCGCTAATAAAGAAAATAATGGTAATCAAACAGTGATATCTAAAGGGAGGGTACAAGGCCCTGGAATGTGTACCAGTTAAACTTGTGATAGTCTCATAGTGTGTAGAGGGATATCTCTTCAAAAAAACACCACAAAACAAATGAACAATAAAAATATAGGAACAAATACATAGGTTAGAAACATATCTATATCCAATGTATCAGTTGTGGATGAAATAACCTACTTTAAGAATATCTCAAATATAGATCACAATGGGTATATAGTGAAAAAAACATCAAGGTGATGTGCATTAACCCAAAAATGAAGTGTTCATCAAGACAATACCCTGTTATGGAGCCATGGGTAAATTAAGATAGTGAATATGTGCAAATATTTAATATCCGTCACTGTGCAGTGGGGTAATCACAAAATCGTAGTGACACCCTAGGTGCATACAGTCCTCATATATGGTAAATGGAGACTATTGAAAATGTCTCTGCATGTAGATGGATTCTTCTCTTGATATGGTGGTATTATCCCAGAATAATAAGCATAAAATGCCCTTACCAGAGAAGGTGGACTCAGAGGCCCTTTGGCGGTGAGTCAAAAGAGCTTGTACCGTCAAACGGTGTAATGCAGCGAACCGTATGATTATCCAGATCTGGATCCCATCGGTGGACCTGGCTTTTGAGAAGACGAACAATGTCACCGAATGGCGTGTCCCTGGAGGGGTTGAACCGGGCCCGGGTGTCTTCTATGCTCAGCCTCGATCGGAAAAGTCACCTCCTCAGCGACCATCCATATGGTTAGGCAAATAAGAGAAAAAAAACTTCCACATAGTGTGAATCCTTTTAAAACGTTGTAACGTTTATTGGCATCAAAAATATAAAGGATATTTTCCAATAAGTATGCAAATATATAAAAATATGGGCAGTAAAAACTCGGCTCAAAATACAAAAAGGTACAAAAAAGTACAAAAGAGTAGCGCAGTAGGTGATGGTGAGGGTAAAAAGACAAGAACCCGACGCGTTTTGTCCTCTAAGACTTCTGCTGGGGTATGACCCTTTTGATGCCCCAGTTGAAGTCCAGTTGGACGAAACGCGTCGGGCAAGCTATAATCTTCCCTACACTTGATTTTACTTGCGTGATCATGCTATTTTAATTGTTTTGTTTATTGGTGTCACCCAATAAATATACCTCTTTGATCTGCACCATTGGTGCATTTCTTTTTTTCTGCCTCCATACATTCCTAGGATTCCCACAAGGTTTGGACATTCCATCTTTCCCCTTGGTCTCTCTGGACTGGCGGTCCTGATCGGTGGAGCGGAGAAGGGATTCCCCCTGAGATCCGGGGTTCCTTGGACGACCACTTCCATTTTGGATCTCTAAGCCTGTTTGATTCGGTGTCACCGGCATCCGAATCCACCGTCTCTGGTAAGAGTATTCCATCCATTTCTTTTTCAAGATTTTCAGGCTGATGAAACACAGACCTGAAGATTTTCCACTCACGTTGGATTCACCATTCACTTTCCATTATTGGACTTTATTTTACTTATTTTTATCATGGCTCAGTTGAAACATAATATAGTCATTGAACTTTATATATTTATTTTCTTCTTTTAATTTATCCTTATGTTTTAGTGAGTCACACTCTCACCATATCACCTCTTTGTTCATTTTTAGCGCTACATTTTATTACAACACGTTTTGAATATTGGTCATATTTGTATGTAGCACCTTCACTATTGTCTATTCGGTTAGCGCAGTGTTATTTACACTTTATACTAGATGAAAAAACCATGGCAATCACGAGCTTTGCCAGATCCAAGGCCCCAGGCTCAGATATGTTACCCATAGAATTTTACGCCCAAATATAGTGCGATACGGACTCCTAAGTTATTGTCCCTCTAATTACCTATTCGATAACTTCACCCTACCCCCATCGATGAGCGAGGGGGTTATTATACAAATTCCTAAACCGGGCAAGGACCCGGGCCTACCGGAATCTTACAGACCCTTATCACTCCTCCAGGTAGATATAAAGAATTTGAGCAAAGTACTTGCCCTCCGCCTTAACCAAGTGATACTAACCCTGATCCATGCAGACCAAGCTGGATTTATGCCAGGATGTAACACTTCCTTCAATCTCAGAAAATTATATATTAACCTACAAGCGACACATACTAATGTGGGGTCCTGGGTAGTAGTGGCTTTGGACACCGCCAAAGCTTTTGATTCGGTGGAATGGAGATACCTGTGGGGATGCTTACGTAACTTTGGACCTAATTTTATTAAGTGGGTTCAATTATTATACTTGGCGCCCAAGGGTAAAGTAGTGGCCAACGGGGTGACCTCCCAGACGTTTGACTTATCCAGGGGCACTAGGCAGGGCTGCCAGCTGTCTCCGCTCCTTTATGCCCTGGCGGCAGAGCCCCTTGCAATCTCCATTAGTGAAGACCCCGAGATCCAGGGTCTTTGCCTTGGATCCTGGACCAAAAAAATTAGCTTATACGCAGACGACACACTACTATATCTGGCCGACTCCACCACATCTCTCCAGAAGGCATTACAAATAATCAAGCATTTCGGTCACTTCTCCGGCCTCAAAATTAATTGGGAGAAATCCCAAATATTGTCAATGGACAGCTTCCCCTCTCCCAAGCTACAGGAGCAATTACCACTCCAGCGAGTAAACACAATCAAATACCTTGGAGTACTGGTAAATAGGACACCGTCTGACTATATATCCCTTAACATAGAGCCCCTTTTCAATCTTATCAAGTCTAAATCTCAGGTATGGGTGAGACTGCCCCTCGGTGTCTGGGGCCGCATTAATATTATTAAAATATTACTACTCAAACTATTGTACATGCTTTGGCACACACCTGTATACTTACCCTTAAAAACTTTTTAAATTTTCTTGTAAAAAAAAAAAACTTTTTAAATTAATGGGGGCCATACTCAGGACATTTATTTGGGGTACCAACAGACACAAGCTGGCCTGGAGAGTCCTTAAGAACCAACTGACCTGGGTGGAATGGCCCTCCCTGACCTGAATCTCTATTACATCGCATCCCAACTATCTCAGCTATACCACAGACAAAACCGACAGACAGATTCCTAACGCTCCTTTGTCCATAATAGGCGCAACTAACCACAGATCCACTTAGTGCAATCGCAGTGGGTCATAGTGGGAATAACTCTAAGAGAGACCGTGGGTCTCTCCTATACCAATATAGGCGCATATGGGACATTGCCACTAAAATGCTGTCAACACCCAAATACAACGACTACACCCCTCTATGGCACAATAAACTACTCTCAGAGTTCCTCTCGATCCCTGACACAGAGATATGGAGCGAACACGGGATATATTACCTACACCACAAAATTTCCGATGGCACATTAAAAATTTTGAGGGCCTCCAAAATGAGTTTTGGCTGCCCGATTCCTTGCTCTTTAGATTCTTTCAAGTGCGCCACGCAGCTCAAACTCAGTTCCCCCAACCTTTGCCGCAGTCTACACCCACTGTCATTATGGCAGTAGTCAAGGGGGACGACCCACGAAGGCTGATGATTTCGGATTTTTATGTCATGCTCCTAACCCCAACCACGCTAGCTTATAGCCTTAAACCAAGATGGGAAAGAGAGGTAGGCCCACTGGAGGATGAAGAGTGGAGTGAAGCACTGGATTCATGCAAGACTGTATCCCCCAAACTTTCTGACAGGTTGACCCGGCTGTACATTGTGCACTGAGCATACCTTACCCCCCCTAAGAGTCGCCCGCTTTAGGCAACAGTCCTCCACCTCGTGTGCAATGAGTAGCCGGGCGACAGGCACATTCTTCCATTTAATTTGGGCATGCCCGGTCCTCCAGAGTCTATGAAAGCAGATTGTAGATTTCCTCCATGAGGACATGGGATCCCCTTTGACCCTTGACCCCAAACAATGCCTCCTGGGCATATTCCCCAACTCCGAGATAGACAAATTTACCAAAACATTCTTGCATGAAACATTGTTTTCAGCCAAAAAAAAATTATAGCCAGACAGTGGATGAGACCCACTCCCCCCAGCTTCAACGACTGGAAAAGAGAAATAAATAACACACTCCCCTACAAGAAGTTCATCTACATTAACAGAGGTTGTCCAGACAAGTACAATAAAATATGGGATAGGTGGCTTGAGTCTGCGGACATATGCACGGAGGGTTCGTAAAACCATAACCCTTCCCAACATGGAATCACATAAATAATAATAAATAATATAAATAATAAACAAATTGTTCATTCTGTATAAATTCCATTTTGTGCTTACATGTTCATAAGCCACATATCTTTGTTATATGCATTTCTACAGTTTTGCCTTATAACCTGCAGAAATATGTTCAAACTGTAAATTATCCAATAAAAAACTTTTTTCGAAAAAAAAAAAAAAAAAGCTGAGGTGGAAGAACATCCACCTTTCTGTTCATTGGATGTTTAAATTGTCTCAAGCCCTCAAAAGGAGGGATCAAATATTTTAGACATCATGGTGATGTAGGCTCCCAATTTGGGGAACTTGACTTGCCATCCCAAAGGTTCTTCATCAAAGATATTTGCTGGGTCTTTCCATTCCCTGAAAATATTTTTTAACAATTGGTGCAGTTAAACATTGATCTTTGGTTTCCTCCAAACCTCGTCTGCTTTTGGATCTGCTCTCCGGAATATATCGCTTTGATCTAGAGTCCACCTCTACTTAGGCTTACTCAGATTCCTATGCAGTGGCGCTTGCGCAGGTTCCACTGCCTGCGAAACACGAGGATGCCATCCTATGCAGTGGCGCTTGCGCAGGTCCCACTGCCTGCGGAACATGAGGATGCCAATTAAAGTTTTCAAGAACTCAACAGAAGACTGAAATGCAGAGGAAATTTTCTGATTTAGAGAGCCTATCGAACCCTTAAAGCAAAAAAAGTCTCTGTCCATACAACTTTTTCGAGACACGACTGGCACAGGCATTTCTTCCACAAGCTTGAGAGCCACAACTTTCACATCTCTTTTTGGTCTCCTTGATGGTCTGTAAGACAACAAAGAGACCAAAACAGCCCTTGGTACCCAACAGGCAGGGGTAGGATGGGGAATGGGCTGAGGACACTACCACAACATATCCTCCACTCTGTGTACCCATGCCAGAAGGGAGTGCAAGATAACTCAAAAGTGCACTAACCCTCAAATACCCCCTACTGACTGATCACACAGGGGGGGGTCTTACTGATATGGAACCGATGCTGAAGGAGTTGCTGCCTATGGTTCCTCTATAGCAGAGATCATAACACAGTGGAGGAGGTCTGGACCACCTAACATCCACTGATCCTGCACAGTCACTTAAGGCTTGAAGGCATGCGTGCCTCAACAAGACAGGACCCACGGGCAAATGGACACCTCCTACCTACCTCCTGTCCAGCTGCACTGGAAGTGCATTAGGTGCGAGTGCCTATGCACTCCAGCCTGGACAGCAGTATCCCACAGACATCACTTCCAGGCACCATTACCCTCAGTTGCAGTACCCACTGGCAGTGCATCATCGGCCCACATTAATTGGGTCTCCCACCTGCATGCCAGCATGAGGAACCTGCAGCTACTGCTGCATGATAGCAGGGCCCGCCTATGACAAGGAGAGGCTAGGCCACCATTGTGCGCTCCAAAGGGGGGACGCTTTCCAGGATTAGCACTGGGTCAAGGCCAGGTGTGACGGGAGGGCCCATGCAACCCACAAACCCTTGGAGAGTTTGGGAAACGCTTGTTTCAGCTCCCCATGCACCCCTTATTTCTAAGTTACCCTATGTCCATTAGGGGCACAGGGTGATTGAGAAAAAATGGCTTGGATTACTTAAAATAGAACAGTATTATTTATCCACAATATCTCCCATGAGTTATATATATATATATATATATATATATATATATATATATATATATATATATATATATATATATATATAAAGACTATTCCTGGCTTGTTTGATTCTGAACTTGACATGTTAATTGAAAAAGCTGATCACAGGCCTCTAGAACTGTGAAGGAGCCGGACAGTCTACTCCTACTATAGTTTGTTACCTACTAGGCTGAGGACGGGGAGATCACTGTTTGTATTGTTAATTGTAATTAGGTCATCTGCTATTGTTAATTGTAATTAGGTCGTCTGCTATTGTTTGAAGGTTTGCGCTTATGATGATGTGTATTGTCTGCAATTAGTGATTAAGTAATTAAGTGATGTGATGGGATTAGCCATGAGTCAGCCCTACCTCGTTAGCTAAACCAACTGGGTTATGTTTTGGGTAAATATTTGGGGTTATTGTGCATGTGACGGACTGACATACTTCTCAAATGTATAAAAGGCTGTATTCTTGTCCAATAAATCATTCCATGCTCAAGCTGTGTAACTGAGCTAGTCTCGCCTGGTTCTTACAATAATCGGAAGTTCCAGGACTTAGGAAGCGATATACTGATGGAAGCACTTAAGCGGAAAGTGGGACGTTCTGTTACATTCAGGTACCTATGCAAGTCAAAATCCACCCCCCACACAAGCTCCCCCAGTATGAGAGCTAGGAGAGCTAGATAGGACAGAGGTCCATAAGCCCTGAGAAGACCATGTGCACAAGAGGCAGGTACTACCAACAAGCAGGTAGACAGAGTCAGGAAAAGGTCACAGGAGAAGAAAAGTATAGGTTGTGACCTCCTTTCCTCCATCCTGACTGCCTTAGGATTGCTATATCCATGTGGCTTGCAATCCGAGTCTTCAGCTGCCTGACCTCTGCAGCTGATCCGCTGGAGAAAAAAATAAATCAAACCAGGAGCTGGTACATGGTGTGTTTGCAGGAGGCAAGAAACACAAGAACAGAATGTGATGGCTGTTGGGAGACTTTTCAAATCCCTGATCTTGCGTTTCTTATAGGTGAGTGGAGCTATTTCTCCAATGAACTGTCCTGGAGGATAATTTGGGAAAACGTAAATGTGGCACAGAAATACTGTAACAATTATGCAGTGTATGCTTTTGTTAAAATAAAACTAATTTGGTTCACGCCAGAAGAGGTGGGACTGCATTGGGTGGCTATTCCAGCACAGTTCCACCGCACGGACAAGGCAAAATACCCCGTCTCCTATGTGCCCATGACTTTTTTTTTCCAGCACAGCGTGAGGCAATCCACTGCCTTGCACTGCGTAGCTGGTGATTAAACTGTATGAGTTGTTTGTGTGACAACTCAATAAAGTTTGTATTAAAAAAAAAAAAAGGAAAAAGGAAACCGTGCGATCCACTAAACTCAGCGCATCATCACTGGGCTAAACTCAGCCAGATCACATTGCACACAACCTTAATGTTCAGCAAAAATGTTCATGATGATAAACGGGCAACATTCCCCTCAAACTTTTTCCCTGGTACAGAGGACAGACAGATAAATATTAATACTACCGTATATACTCGAGTATAAGTCGAATTTTTCAGCACATTTTTTTGTGCTGAAAGTGCCCCCTTCGACTTATACTTGAGTCAAGCACTTTTCTGCAGCAAAAAATTTCATTTTCCGAACCGACTTTGGGGCCCCGTATCTCAGGGCCACTTGGTGCTAGGAACCCCAAATTTGGTGTGCAAACCCAGTATAACTGGTGCCACAACATATCCAAAGCTGAAGTTCCTTGCATCAAGTGGCCCTGAGATACGGGGCCCCAAAATCGGTTCGGAAAATGTCATTCTCTGCTGCAGAAAAGTGCTTGACATTTTCTGAACCGACTTTGGGGCCCCATATCTCAGGGCCACTTGGTGCTAGGAACCCCAATTTTGGTGTGCAAACCCAGTGGAACTAGTACCATAATATATCTATGGTACCACAACATATCCAAAGCTGAAGTTCCTAGCACCAAGTGGCCCTGAGATACGGGGCCCCAAAACTGGTTCAGAAAATGTCATTCTCTGCTGCAGAAAAGTGCTTGACATTTTCTGAACTGAATTTTGGGGCCCTGTATCTCTGGGCCACTTGGTGCTAGAAACCCCAGCTTTAGAAATTTTATGGTGCTAGTTCCACTGGGTTTGTACACCAAATTTGGGGTTCTTAGCACTAAGTGGCCCCGAGATATTGGGCCCCAAATTCGGTCAACTGTGTCCATCTGCAGCAATGTCATTTCGGGACCCTTTGGGTTCAGAGACCCCAAATTTTGGCTGCAGCTAGGGGGGCATCTAGGAACCCTTAACTACCGAGTTTGAAGTTCAGGGGACCTATGGCTGCAAATGGGCACAGTGAGGCATGCAAATGGGCACAGTGATGCTGCAAATGGGCATTGTTGACCCTCTTTACCACTTACAGTAGCTGTGCATTTCTCACCCTCGTCTTATACTCGGGTCAATAAGTTTTTGCCATTTTTTTTGTGGTAAATTAGGGCCTCGACTTATACTCGGAACGACTTATACTCAAGTTTATACGGTAAATATAAATTTGTTGCATGTAGGAAACAAAATTATACCATACCCTGGAATCAACACACAAAGTTTTTACAGTTACAAGAGATAAAACTGCAAATGACATATACCGGCAAATCCTGAGCACAGCACTGCAACAGCCACAGCAGCAAATCCCAACAAATGATTTTGTTCAATCTGTGAAACGACAAAATGTAAAGTTCACTATACTAATTAATCTGTAAGGTATGCTAACTCCTATCACCATGACATCACTGCTTTCTTATGGCATTTTTTAAAACAATACAGTGGATAGAAAAAGTCTACACACCCGTCAAAATGTCAGGTTTCTGTGATGTAAAAAAAAAACATGATTATATATAAACAAAGATAAAATAATTTCAGAGTGGCAAGACGGAAGCCTTTTCTTACAAAGAATAACATCCAAGTCCGGCCAAATTTTTTTCAAAAACATATCTGAAGTCTCCCAAAAGCATATAGGAAAATGTGTTATGGTCTGATGAAACCAAGGCTGAACTTTTTGGCCATAAGATATATGTTTGGCGCAAAAACAACACTGCACATCACCAAAAGAACACCATACCCACAGTGGTGGCAGCATCATGCTTTGGAGCAGTTTTTCTTCAGCTGCAGGGGCCTTAGTGAAGGTAGATGGAATTTTGAACAGTTCCAAATGCCAGTCAATATTGGCACAAAACCTTCAGGCTTCTGCTAGAACGCTGAACATGAAGAAGAACTTCATCTTTCAGCATGACAGCGACCCAAAGCATACATCCAAATCAACAAAGGAATGGCTTCTCCAGAAGAAGATCAAAGTTTTGAAATGGCCCAGCCAGAGCCCAGACCCGAATCCGAACCGAAAATCTGTGGGGTGATCTGAAGAGTGGGAAAATATTGCCAAGTCACGATGTGCCATGCTGATAAATTCATACCCAAAAAGACTGAGTGCTGTAATAAAATCAAAAGGTGCTTCAACAAAGTATTAGTTTAAGGGTATGCACACTTATGCAACCATATTATTATTTTTTTTATTTTTTACTTCCCTCCACCTAAAAGATTTCAGTTTGTTTTTCAACTGAGTTGTACAGTTTCTAGGTCACATTAAAAGGTGGAAAAAGTTCTGAAATTAGTTATCTTTGTCTTATTTTTTTTACATCACAGAAACCTGACATTTTAACAGGGGGTGTAGACTTTTTATATCCACTGTATGTTGATTTGCTACATACAATTTTACATTTTTAGGAGTTGGCAGAAAGTGCAGGTTAACCTAGCTCACATTTCACCAACAGCCAAAACTTTTACATTTTGGATACAGCTGATCATAACAAAACACACTCCCCCATCTATGTAGTACCCAAAATTAAAAATAAATAAATAAAACAAACACACACCACAGTCCACACATATCTCTTTCTGCATCACATGCACCCTACTCCCCTCCAGTCATTTAAATATCACTAGGAAGACCCCCTGTAAAGGGGACAGAAACCTTTGTAAATGTTTAGATCACACATACATTAGGCCACACACATTAGCCATCCCCATTAAATCCTATGTAACACTCCATACCACAGGTGAGCTGTGCTTTGAAAAGTCCAGGCATGCTGCATCTTTGGTGTAGGTTTTCAAAAGTGCACCAAAAAAGGCACATTCTATTGTGCGTCAATGGGAACACATCAAAAGAGCGTCATTGTTAATGGGCCCCAACAGATTCCTGCATCCATGCTAAACAGGACACATGGACAAATCACTAAAATTAGCACCACATACCTAGTTAAGATAGATATAGGAATACTTGTGGGATTTTTAAGGTGCATATACACATAATTTGATCCAGGGAGGTGTATTAAAAAGTATACATTTTATTTAAACAAAGATTAAGAAAAATTGTCTAAAAGCAATTCTATAGCAAGTCATAATCATAAACAAATTGATTAGGATTATGAAGCTCCATATTCGAGTGTCCTGCATTGGAACTTTATGTCCCTGAGTGTTCTGCGTTTTCATAAGAACATTTTTTGTAAGTGTATGTTTATTTTTTGGACACACTAGTTCCCCATTTAACCTATTATGTATTTAATTTTCATGTTTGATTGTTTATTTTTAGCTGGTCCCTAAATGCCTACTATGGTCACCTGAAGACCTTTGTGTGATGTGGCGGCTGTAGACTTTAAATTTATCATTAATTGTAGTGTACACAACTGTTTTAAATCCTAGGGTGAGTAGGGATACCTTTGAGTCGAGTATGCACATATATGTAAACCTATTCTTTTATGTTTTTTTGCTGTTGTATTTTTTGTTGTTGGTGCTCGAAAATGTTCTGTATTCTATATACTTTCTTCACTTGAAGGCTTGTGCTCCAAATGGACACCATCCCCTGAGGAAGACCAGATTGAGGACGAAACATGTTGGGAACTCCATCAAATGTGCTGTACCCATATAGATTGTACCCTCTGTACTTGCTATAGAATTGCTTTTAGACAATTTTTCTTAATCTTTGTTTACATAAAATGTATACTTTTTAATACATCTCCCTTTCATCAATTTATTTGTATATGCACCTTAAAAATCCCACAAGTATTCCTATATCTATCAGGACACATGGACAAATCTCTTATTGCAGCTATTGTATGCTGACAGCTAGTCCCGCCCTGAACAGATTGGATGCAGATGCCGTTAAGCTGGACACAAGGGTGCTAACAGGGCCACCCACCGAGTGAATTTTCAGCAAGTTCATCAGTATGGCCAGCTTAAGCAGCAACATAGTGGATACACATGGTTTACCATACACATACACATTCAGGTTTACCAGATCTGATAAGCAATCAGAGCTGTTAAATTCATAGTATGACCATCTACTCAGCATTACATTTTTAACTAAGTACAGCCTTTAAGTCGCATATGTATATACAGTGCCTTGAAAAAGTATTCATACCCCTTGAACTTTTACACATTTTGTCATGTTACAACCAAAAACATAAATGTATTTTATGTGATAGACCAACACAAAGTGGCACATAATTGTGAAGTGGAAGGAAAATGATAAATGGTTTTCAAATTTTTTTACAAATAAATGTGAAAAGTGTGGCATGCATTTGTATTCAGCACCCCTGAGTCAATACTTTGTAGTACCACCTGTCGCTGTAATTGCAGCTGCAAGTCTTTTGGGGTATGTCTCTACTCGCTTTGCACATCTAGAGTGACATTTTTGCCTATTCTTTGTCACAAAAAAGCTCAAGCTCTGTCAGATTGGATGGAGAGCGTCTGTAAACAGCAATTTTCAAGTCTTGCCACAGATTCTCAATTGAATTTAGGTCTGGACTTTGACTGGGCCATTCTAACACACGAATATGCTTTGATTTAAACCATTCCATTGTAGCTCTGGCTGTATGTTTAGGGTCATTGTTCTGCTGAAAGGTGAACCTCCGCCCCAGTCTCAAGTCTTCTGCAGACTCTTAAAAGGTTTTCTTCTAAGATTGCCCTGTATTTGGCTCCATCCCTCTTCCCCATCAACTCTGACCAGCTTCCCCATCCCTGCTGAAGAAAAGCATCCCCACAAAATGATGCTGCCACCACCATCTTTCACGGTAGGGATGGTGTGTTCAGGGTGAAGTGCAGGGCAAGTTTTCTACCACACATAGCGTTTTGCTTTTAGGCCAAAAAGTAAATTTTGGTCCTATCTGACCAGAGCACCTTCTTCCGTATGTTTGCTGTGTCCCCCACATGGCTTCTCGCAAACTGCAAACTGGACTTCTTATGGCTTTCTTTCAACAATGGCTTTCTTCTTGCCACTCTTCCATAAAGGCCAGATTTGTGAAGGGCACAACTAATAGTTGCCCTGTGAACAGATTCTCCCACCTGAGCTGTGGATCTCTGCAGCTCCTCCAGAATTTCCATGGGCCTCTTGGCTGCTTCTCTGATTAATGTTCTCCTTGCCTGGCCTGTCAGTTTAGGTGGACGGCCATGTCTTGGTAGGTTTGCAGTTGTGCCATACTCCTTGCATTTTGGATGATGGATTGAACAGTGCTTCATGAGATGTTCAAAGCTTGGGATATTTTTTTTATAACCTAACCCTGCTTTAAACTTCTCCACTTTATCTCTGTCTGGTGTGTTCCTTGACCTTCATGATGCTGTATGTTCACTAACAAACCTCTGAGGTCTTCACAGAACAGCAGTATTTATACTGAGATTATATTACACACAGGTGGACTCTATTTACTGATTAGGTGACTTCTGAAGGCAACTGGTTCCACTAGATTTTAGTTAGGAGTATCAATGTAAAGGGGGCTGAATACAAATGCACGCCACACTTTTCAGATATTTGTTAAAAATTTGGAAAACCATTTATCATTTTCCTTCCACTTCAATTATGTGCCACTTTGTGCTTGTCTATCACATAAAATTTCGGTTGTAACATGACAAAATGTGGAAGATTTCATAGGTATATGAATACTTTTTCAAGGCACTGTAAATAATGCACCTCTTTGTTCAATATAAAATGACTGGTTCTGACATTGTGGATAAGCTGATTGTTACAAATCATCATTATTCCATGAGCCAACTAATTAAATTACTTATTTTGAAATTAGTGGAATGTGTGTCCACCCTATCCCAAAAAACGTAGGGAAGCAAGCCAAAACTATGACATTTAATACAGTTATGTCACTGTCCCAATACATGGAGGGACAAAGCAGGGCACCTGGAAAATGATATTCTTAACGATTAGAGTAATACAGCTGAGAACAGAGTTCTAAACAGTTATATTTTGTTGCGTGTGGTTTAAGTTACAGTTGTGTCCCAGAGTTAATATTTGGCTTAATGCAATATGCACAGTATATTGTGATTTGACATGCCCAAATGCATAAAACATATACAGAATAAACGAATAAAAGGTTCATTTGTTGAGGTTAAGTGTTTTTACTGCCCTTAGTTAAAGCTTTGGGTTAACAATTCAGTTCCTGCTATGGAACAGGACACCCGGGAATAGTCACCACACCTTCTATATAAACACGGCAATGTTTATGCCTAAAGGAATCAACAGATACTTTGCACAGGTGTTCCAAGTACACCTGTCATCAGAACATTTTTCAGCTGCCATTGCTGACCTTTACTTTTGAGAATGTTAGTTCTCTGGCTATCATACTTTGATTAAATAACCTAGGACAAAGAGAACAAGAGTTCTGATACTTTTCTGAAAATCATTTAAAACATGCTTGTTCAAGGATTGTGACTAAAACACATTAAAGTGTTTGTGAACCCATTTGGAAAAGTCTATGCCAGCCCCTCCATTAGAGGCTGGTATAGCACACTGTGTTAAGTATTTTTTTTAAAACGAGCGCTGTAAATACCGATTTCCAGCTGTCTTCAGGCCGGTCACGTGACTCATAGCCGCTTTCCAGCTCCGACGGATGGCTTCTGTGATCTCCCTCTGACGTCAGCCGGGGAGATCATATGGTCGCTCGGCTCCACCCACAGAAGCTCTGTCTCAGCTGTAAAGCGGCCGCGAGTCACATGACTGGCCTGAAGTCAGCTGAAAATGGGTATTTACAGCGCTTGTTTTTAAAAATGCTCAACAGTGTGGTATGCCAGCCTCTGAAAGAGGGGCTGGCAGTGACAATTATAGGAGTTTTTTTTCTCAAATATAGCGGCGGGGGGTGGGGTGGGGCTGAGTGGAGACAGAGAGGGAGATGACAGGCAGGAAGGAGGGGGGTGAGGGGGTAGAGAGGAGAGCAGAGCAGGGCAGCCTATAACAGACGGAGGCACTTTGACCACAGTGATCAGGGCGGAGCAGCCCTGGTTATCATGGTCTGTTTAGAGAGGCCATACAGGAAGTTGTATATTCAGGGGTTTTTTTTACGGTTTAGAGGGGGGGCAGATTACATAGCACAAGCGCTGTGCTGTTTAATCTGCTTTAAGGGACCAGAATATGACTTTTTTTTTTTGGGTTAACAAATGCTTTAAAGCTAGGCATAGCCAGGCAACTAGCAATTTTCAGGAGGTCAGCAATGGCAGCTTGTGTCTCTGAGGACAGGTTTACTTTAAAGTGTCACTAAACCCACAGCATAAAAAACTATCAATAAATGGTGTATTACATGCTGTTCATAATCACTTAGTCACTATGAGATTCCTTTTCTGTATTCTGCAAAAAACCTGGTTGATTCTGCTATTCTCTATCTCCACCTTCTGTCCGATTTTGCAGAGCAGTGTTGGCAACTCTGCACATGCTCAGTTTTCAGTGGGTTTCTATGCTAAGCATTTCTTCCCTATCACATCTGAGCAGCCCACGGTTGGGCAAACGTTTCAAAGTCAATACTAATATCTTGAAATTATGGATAAACCCTTCAAAAAGCATAGTGGTCCAGCCTATAGATCACCAATTAAAAAAAAAACGTAATGCTGGTCACACAAAATTTGTAGGCAAATGTTAACGCTCTGAACTAGATTTTGGCAAGCTCCCACCAACATTAATTGCATTGCCATAAGCTGTTGGCGGTAGGTTACAGTCATCCATTTGGGTTACTTTTGAGATGAAAAGATAAGTTCAGCTTCAGAAACAGGTTAAAATCCTTAAAACGGGTGGAACATGAACCTGTTCCTGCTGTAGCTTGGCGATCTGCTGCCTGTGTGGCAGCAGTACAGGGAGAAGTTCCCCGTACTAGCTGGCACTTTTTAAAAAGAGCACGGCCGTGCAGGGCTCCGCCCACACATTAGGCCACACACACATTGGCCATCCCTATTAAATCCCAAGTCACTCTTCACACAGCCCACATCATTCATGCACAGAGTTCTGTGAATGAACGAACTAGTAGCGGCAAGCCTTTGCGGCGGTCAACTTGTAGTTCTCAATGATCTACCATGGTGCTGTTGAGCGCTCTGGTAGTTTACTGATTCTTCCTGTCAGTGTGAAACTGCCTACGGGCTGACAGCTCACACTGACAGTCTGCAGAAGACCTGCATAGCACCAGCGATCTGCTGATCATTGGTGCAATGTTTTCCACACTGCAAAAAATGTGCATTGTTTTTTTTAAAAAGGTGAACTTATTTAAAATGCAAGTAAAGGCAAAACTAACTCTAAACCTACTCCCACCCCCATTCTAAGCTGATCTATCTAGCCCTGTAATGAAAACCGACAATGGCTGGGAACTGCCTGGGAAGTGACATCACCCATAGACTTACTATGGGGCTTCCATTGTCGACTGCCTCTACCACACACTGAAGCTGCCACTGACAGCTCAGCCTGGGACCAGACCAGCTTAATAATAGGTAAATATACAGATCTTTTCTTTACAGGGCTAGATAGAGTAAGCTTAGAATGTGGGTGGGAGTAGGCTTAGCGTTAGCTAGGTTTTGCCTTTACTTCCACTTAGTGAAAGGCTGCTTAAAGTGGTCGACGTTGCCTTTAAAACTACTGGGTGAGTGAACATAATTCTACTTTAGCATTACATTACTTTTTTCTGTATTTGTGTGAACACATAGAATTCATATCATTATATAATATTAATTAGTTAATACATTACACTTTTTTTCCCCCTAAAAATTAAACATTTTGCAGTTGGTACACATTTAGGCCCTGTTCACACCTATGCATCAAAAGACGTGTTACTTGGCATCCCACTGTTTGCAATAATGGGATGATTCACATGTATGCACTGTGGTACATTATATAGAATATTCAGGTACTATCAGGTAATATCCAGGTTTTATGGCAGTGTGCAGCAAGGGGTCAGAAATTGGAAGACAATTGGAGCACATGAAAACGCACAATAAAAACTTTGTCATGAGCTGCAATGTAAGTCTTCGGAACAGCCACATCCTCTTACCCTAGCAACATTTGGAAAATGATGCATAATGCACTTAAATGCATGAAAACACAGGTTTAAAGCCAGCTTAGATAAAATAGGAACATAGCAGAACATAATACTATTCCAATTCTCATATTTATTATTGTAATTTAGTCTGAGATGTTCACTTATTAAGGCATACGTCACACAAATGTGTGGGTCCCATTGGATCATCACTATGTTGGGCTGCCTCACTGGCCTATAGGAATGTATGGGAGACAGAAAGGCAAACTTTTACACTACCAGGAACTTAAGAGCTTTGCCCACCAGAAAGGCCTGGTATTCTTTTTATCTATGGATAAGTGTATGTTAAACATGAACAGGTTATATATTTTGCTGACCCAGTATATCTGTGCTCTAATATACAGTATATTTTTAATGTCGGTCTTCTAGCTAAAAACACTAAAACATGTTTAGTCTAAGAACCAGGGACAAATGAAACAGTCTATCAAATGTGAGCAATATTTGTAAAAAAAATGAAGTCTATAAATTTCATTCAGCATATTAAAAGAAAAACATAAGTACAAAGAACAAATGAAGATACTTGCCTGAACCTTGGTAGTCTCTGCTGGACTATATTGGACTAGAGTGACCCCTCCACACAGAATGAAAACAGAAAACCACTGAAGTTTGCTTAAAGTGCGGTTTAACATTAAAACTGTACATAAAGCTGTGCATGGGATTTTCAACTGATAAGTCACCTAAAAAGATGGAAAAAATACATGGGGGGACAAGTTTAGGATTTTGCTGCATACATTCCTAAAAGGACAAGTTCACCATTTGGAATGTTACATGTACCACCCATATTTAGGGATAACACGTTCTAGCAGCTGCAGCCTCTCCCACCCACTTCCCAGTGACTGCGAGTGGGCATCTTTTCCAGGTGCCCACTGTCACGGTTTGAAAAGAACTACCATTGTGCGGTTGAGCCCTCTGGTAGTTCATTAACTGTGTATCTGTCTGCCCATACGAGGTATGAGCAGACAGATATACTGACAAGTCTGCAGGAGTCCTGCATGGTACCAGCAATCTGCTGACCACGGGTGCAATTCTTTACAGGCTCCAAATAAAAAATAAAAAAATAGAAAATAAAATTCACATTTTTTTTTTACCTGCAAAAAGATGTGCATTGAAATAAAAAAGAAAAAAAAAAAAAAAAAAAAAAAAAAGGGTGAACTTATCCTTTAAAGGCCAAATGGTATTAGAAAATGTATTACTCTCCTAAGCACTTTCTATCACTGCTACTTACCTGGTACACAGCTGCATCAAGATTACTAAGAGCCAAAAAGGCCATATTGTTCTGTAAAGCATACACCAGGGAAGGTATAGCTAACTTCATCATCTCCATTGGACTTTCCAACACATTCTCCTTTAAAGAATTGATCAGTCTACTAACACTGCCAGTTTCTCTATGAAAAATAATCAGTATATTATTTCATTTTCAAAATATGCAGCAAATTAAACAATAAATACAAAATAAAACTCCAGTTTACTAAACTATATGTGGCAGTCATTCTATAAGTGTTTAAATGCCCAGGGAAATGTTAAAGTATGACTAAAAGTAAAAAACTTTTAGTTTTTTTACTTTTGAATAGAGTAGAGATGGATTAGAACATTGATTAGGTTTTTTTATTGCGATCTGTGCTTTCGGGAGATTCACCCTCTCTATATGTCTTCTTAAACTTCAGTGAAAGTAAAAAGAAATCCCAAATTTTGGGTTGCCCCCAGAAAAGTGATATTAGGGAAATCTTCCATTGAGGACACCAATTCTGGTGACCTTGGGGACCCCTGAAAGGGATTGCCTTAGTTTGCAGGGATTTCCTCTCACTTCCTGTACTAACTATGGGACAGGAAGTGATAGGAAATCTCCCCAATGGGACTCAGATGGCAAAATCAGACAAGGTTTAAAACCTATCATTACCTAAAAAAAAAAAAAAAAAAGTTTTACTTTAAAAAGGTAAAATATATTGATTTGGGGTTTACTTTTAATACTGATGTTTTATGTTCCTTTGTTTTACTTTAAAGAAATCTTTGTCTCAGTGACACAGAAATAATTTTGCAGTGTGAACAAAAGCAATGGATTGTCATAAGCTTTCAATCAGATGTACAATTAAAACTGTTTAAACCAAACCTACCAGCCTTTCTAATATTTCAAAACTAAAAGGTCTGTTTAAGTAAAGGGCATTATCCCAAGGTCCCCATTCTGGAGCAAAGCTCAGCCCCCAGCCCCACTATTTGGTAGGTAAGCTGGGCAGTGGATTCCTGCAGCTTGAATAACAGGTGTCTGTAAACAACTGTGGCTGTTTAGCCTGTACAAAGCAATGACAGGCTGACAGGGGCTGTCGCTCTATGCGACTGTTCACATGTATTCGCACATCCGGTGGTTACCTGCGACTAGGGACAAATGTACCTGGGAGGTAGACAATGGCTCCTGTCAGCCTGTCATTGCTCTGTACATGCTGACATTTTTCGCATATACCTAGGTTTCCAGCCATAGGAATCTGCTATGTAGGTACTGCCGCATACTGTAAGTGAAATGAAAGAATGGCTTCAGCTGAGATCCCAGCTTCACCCACATGGGGCTACGATTAAGCCCAATGTGGGTGGAACATGTCAGAGGGGTGTGACTGATGGGCTGGGATCTGAGCTGAAGCCTGTCTTTCATTTATCTTAGTCTGGAGTTCAATACAGTGGGGGTTATTTACGAAAGGCAAATGTGCTTTGCACTGCAAGTGCACTTGAAAGTGCAGTTGCTGTAAATCTGAGGGGAAGATCTGAAACGAGGGGAAGCTCTGCTGATTTTATCATCCAAATCATATACAAGCTAACATGCTGTTTTTTATTTTCCTTGCATGTCCCCCTCAGATCTACAGCAAGTGCACTTGGAGTGCACTTGTAGTGCAAAGTGGATTTGCCTTTAGTAAATAACCCCCAGTGTGTGGCAGTACCTGAATGTCATATTATATTTTGGAACGAGATGTGCTTTATCTCTGCCAGCACCTGAATACAGAGTGTAAACCTTGGAGACTGATACTGCAGGCTTGGAGCAGCGCCGATCTGTTATGGTATTCGCAGGAATCTGCCAATTATTGCTGCAGTCATCGGCTGAAGGCCCTGTTCAGATGTGTGAATGTGGCCTTAATGAGAAAGCTGTTGCTAGAAGTTGAAGTCCTCCCATGGAACAGCAGCAACAACGGTTGTGCCATGAGAATGAGAAGGCCACATATTTGCAATCAAGCCCCTTTTAGGAACCATTTAATTTCTCACACGGAAAGATGGAAATAGCACAGCACACACTCATAGGGCAAAAAGTGGCAGGACCAGGCAAAGTGCCTACAATTGTGCCATGCTGATTTCTAAACAGAAAATAAGGGGCACAATATTGATTGATTGGGAAGGACTACAAATTGAAGGCCAGGTTATATACTGTAAGTGAGAGCCATGGAACTCATTAAAGTGAATTGTATGTAAAGGAGTAGTACAACACTGACTATTTAATTGAGGGGTACAGAATTAAACGAACAGGCATGACCGTAATTAAGAGGCACGAATTATCATTACCAAAAACTTGCAGCCATTTTACAAATTAACATGTTCAGCGTGTGTTAACACAAGCATCATGGTATGAACAAGTCCCTAATAACATGCTGCACGATTTTCAAAATAATTCCAAAATATAATATGTTTAAGTAAGAGAACCTGCTAATATATGGGTTAATCAAGTTCCAAGGATGCAGGTTATAAGCATTTATTGTAATCAAGTGATCTGTAGGAGGCTGGAAAGTAATATAGTTATAGATTACCTGCAGCAGTAAGAAGTTCAATCAGCTCAGGTATATTAGCAGAAACTGACCTTTGAACTGAGAACGGCATAGCAGACCAGCTGATCAGCATTTATGAAATATAGCATTTGTGTGCAAGGATCGATTTCTTTCCAACATTTGAAAATGTAATTGCCAACTGCAAAATGTGCAAAGATATATACTTCCCAAATCTATAAATATGCCCATGCAGGTGCAGTAAAAAAATATGAAAATGTAAATATCGGGGGCACCCCTCAACCAAATAAGTACCATTGTGGAGTATATGCTTATTGTATTGGGACTCCCATCATATGGATGATGATCAGTTCACTATAGTGGCAAAATCATCTACAAAATTCCATCTACATAATACAGGAGACAGAAGGGAGAAAACAGCACACATTATAGGGGTATACACAATGTACAAGCGTGCCCACATCGTATACACTGTACACTGGGACACTTTTGTCAGTTTACAATGACAAAATAGCAGCAACACCGTTACCATATTTATTTCTACATACAACATGGGACCGTCAGTAACTCAGCACTATTTTCACCACTATATCTGTATGACAACAATGAACAAAAAGGGGAAGTAAACTCTCATCTTACTTCCCATGTTTTTTAATTAGGTTTAATCTGTTTTTATTGTATTTTAGCATCTCAAACAAAAAACATCCAGTTCAGCATAGAAATAAACATAGATAACTCATGAAAAACAGTTTGTCGTCATAGAAGGCAAAATGAGCAAGACATCAGAGTATACCCTAGGCCGGAGATGGCGAACCTTGGCACCCCAGATGTTTTGGAACTACATTTCCCATGATGCTCGACTACACCGCAGAGTGCATGAGCATCATGGGAAATGTAGTTCCAAAACATCCCGGGTGCCAAGGTTCGCCATCACTGCACTAGGAGGTAGCAGAATACATTTTCCACACACTGAGCAGATGAAAACAGCACTTAGACATCCAAAAGGAATACAACCAAATACAGTAACTAGGATGCTGCGGAATCCAGAATGAGATTGTGCAAATATGAAAATGGTCTCTAGGAAGGATCTGTTATCCCTAGGTTTACGAGATCAAACATACACCTGTGTATCACAACAACTGGTATAGACGTGTAGTGGTTATGAGTAAGGAAAGAATAAGGGTGACCAAAGAAGAGCATGAGGAAAGGGGTGTAAGGTAAGTACTACAGCCTGCTCTTTAGCCCCTAGACATGATTAGCATTTATTCCTTGCAGTGCAGGGGTAGAGGATGAGGGGTTGCCCATCGCAAGGGTGGATTTTTTCAATTTTCTTGGGAGGTGGGCTTTAAGTTATGTAGGGATTTTGTATTGTTATCTATTTCCCAGTTTCTGATTTCTCCTATATTTCCCCATCTGGTAAAAGGTTGTCTCCAGAATCTAAACCAAGTGAAAACTTGGCAGGGGTTCTAAGAACTCCTGCACATGGGCAGAAAAAAAATGCTGCTGTTAGAGGCGTCTGGCATTTTTTCTTTTTTTGCCCCTGAAAGTAGCTCTGGGTTATCTAATGTGCATATGCACATTGGGGTTGATTTACTAAAGGCAAATCCACTCCGCACTGAAAGTGCACTTGGAAGTAAAGTCGCTGTAGATCTGAGGGGGACATTCAAGAAAAATAAAGATCTGCATTTTTGCTTGTACATGATTGGGTGATAGAAATCAGCAGAGGTTCCCCTCATTTCAGATCCTCCCCTCAGATCTACAGCGAATGCACTTACAAGTGCACTTGTAGTGCACAGTGGATTTGCTTTTCGTAAATAACCCCCAATGGGGTTATTTATGAAAGGCAAATCCACTTTGCACTGCAAGTGCACTTGGAAGTGCAGTCGCTCTAAATCTAAGGGGTAGATCTGAAATGAGGGGAAGCTCTGCTGATTTTATCATCCAATCATGTACAAGCTAAAATGCTGTTTTTTATATTCCTTGCATGTCCCCCTCAGATCTAAATTGACTTTACTTCCGTGCACTTGCAGTGCAAAATGGATTTTCCTTTAATAAATAACCCCCATTGTGTCATTTACAGATGTATTTTAGGCTCCATGCACACTGGCTTAAAAATTCTACAGGACTTTGGTGTTCTGCCAGTAGAAGCAGCTCAATGTTATCCTATGTGTCCATGCACATTGGGACGATTACAGGCATATTTTAAATTCAGCAATTAGAGGCAGGAAAAAAAACCCCTTCTGGTTTGCCTTTCTGAATGGAACTTTGTCAGAAAAAAAAAAAAAACTTGAAAACTTGCCTAAACTCGTCTAAATTGTGTAAAAAAATAAATAAATAAAAAATAAAAAACGCTCTATATGAGGGAACTGGCATTTTTTAAGCCCAGTGTGCATGGAGCCAAAGAGTAGCATTCAGGGGCATAGAAAAAAAAATGCACCAAACCTGCATTCAGAGGAGTTTTCAAAACATAATTTACGCCCATATGCTCATAAACGCACCTAAACATAGGCATATGCACGTAAATTTATTCTAATGGCTAGAATAAAATAATATCCTAGCCAATCAAAATAGTGTACACTCATACGCCTCTAAATGCAGAGCATGCATAAATGCGCATAGGTATTATCATAAACGTACATACAAAAAAACAACACAATACTAGAGGCATTTTTTCATAAGCCCATGGCCTAACTCCCCATTCACACCTAGGCGTTTGCAATTGCAGACAGAATCGTAATTCTGTCCACGATCCCAAAACGCTTTGCAAAATTGACAAATTGCACCATGCTTGCTCAGTCATTTTCAAATGGTACCTAAATGCTGGTGCGATTCAAAGCGCTGCAATCGCAGCAAACCGCGTTGCGCAAAGCTGGTCTCCCAAAAGAAGCTCCTGCTTCTTTTTGAGCGACAAGCTTCACATGATGCGGTTTGTCATGAGAATTGCACCTGCATTTAGGTACCATTAAAAATGAATGGCACCTGAACAAGCGTGGTGCAATTTGTCAGATCATGATTGCAAAGGCCCAGGTGTGAACAGGGCCTAAATCTACCGAGCCAGGATGACATCACTCCTGCTCATGCACGCAGCACGGCTCTCTCTAATGACGGCATGATGACATCACCGGCGCTGCTAAAGTAAATATCTGCTAAACAGTGCACGTTTAGGAGATATTTACTGTACCTAAATGGTAAGCCTCATTATAAGCTAGAGCAGCATGATAATTTGTTAAAAAATTGTAATCTTCATTCAACCCCCCTCATGATCTTAATCCGGCATTTCCACAATTCATGTAACAAGTGCAGAGCTGAGCTCTGCCCACAGCTGGCAAAAAAAAAAAAAAAAAAGGGAAGAAGACAGCCATGATTTTATCAAATAGTGCAGATCGTCGGATAATACCTCCGACAATCAGCGCATGTGTAGTACGTAAGGTCACTCCAGCTGATCCCCCGATCAGCTGGCGTGATCTCAACAGTGCGCATGCACAGATCATCAAAGGCATTATCCGACGATCAGCAAAGTGCGGAGGGAGAATCTAATCGTCACATTCTGCCTCGCTCTCTTTGCGCATGCACGAGACATCACCGATCACGTCACAGGCAGAAGACGATCTGCACTATTCGACAGAACACCGCGCTTTGCTGATCATCGGATAATTCATCCGACGATCTGCGCATGCGCAGTGTTGACGTCATACCAGCTGATCAAGAGATCAGCTGGCGTGACATTACGTCTTGTACAGATCGTCAGAGGCATTATCTGACGAGATGCACTATTTATTTTGTTTATCACAACATTGCTCAGCGCTGAGATAAAACCAAATGATACATTGGTTTTTTTTTTAGATCAGGGGTGGCTAACCTTTTGAAGAGCGAGGGCCACTTAAGCGACTTGGTAACTGGCCGTCGGCCACAATGAGCAGAGCAGGCAGATGACAGGTCTGTGTCCACTCTGCATATTCAGACCGGACACAACCCGCTCTACTCTACAAGCCCTTCGATCCGATCCGTCCTGATGGAAGGATCGCCTTCTGATTTTTAAGCGGATCGGATTGGAGGTAGGTGGGTGGGTACAAATGGACACAAGTTCATTTACATCTGCCGCTCCATAGAGGTGAATGGTCCAATTGGGTCAGACCAATCTTGTGAAAGGGGCCTTTCACTGATGCCCTGTGGTTTACCCGCAACTTGGGTGCAACACAGTGCACCTGTGGCTTTCCTGTGGGTTAGCTGCACTTTGCCACAGATTTCTTTTATATCCTGCTGGTGTGGTGCACATTCTGAAAGCGCACCAAAACCGCAGGTAATAACAGAAGTCTTCGGCTCAGTGCCAGTAATTCGCAGTGTGTTGCACCTGCAAATCAGTTTGGAAGCAGCCCAGTAACCACTGCAGAACAGATATGCCCATACATACAAGAAAAAAAGAAAGGGGGCACACCAGCCTTGTGCATTATCCTTTGATAAGTTTTAATAAAATAATTAATTAAAAACTATTCACAAATGTGTGAAAGAGAACCACAATGTAAAGCCTTAATCGGTCTGGTATCAACAGTCTCCAGGTGACAAAGAGAGGACACGGGAACCACTGCTGGTTGACCCCACCCCAGAGAGGTTCTACAGCTAATCATGGGCGGTCCAGTAGGGAGGGGCAGGGTGGGGCTGTAGAGCCTCTCTGAGATGGGGTCTATGGATGCACATGTATATTTAAGTAGCTGAAGGAGGTAGCACTGCTAGGCTCTGAGGAAGAAGGTATACATTCAAAACGCGTCAGCCAGCAGTGGTTCCCATGTCCTCTCTTTGTCACCTGGAGATTGTTGATACCAGACCAATTAAGGTTTTATATTGCGGTTCCCTTTCACACGTTTGTGAGTAGTTTTTAATTCATTCTTTTATTAAAACTTATCAAACGATACTGCACAAGGCTCTTTCTTCAATAAATTTAAAATAAAAACTAAACAGTAAAGTTAGCCCAATTTTTTAGTACAATGTGAAAGATGATGTTACGCCGAGAATCATGAGAGAATCGTGATCTTTATTGTAAGCAAAAAAAATTGTGATTCTCATTTTATCCAGAATCGTGCAGCTCTATTATAAGCTTACCTGTAGGTATACAGTTTTTTTTAAAAAGCCGTTACTACCATTTTAAAAGTTACCCCATTACTTTACATAGGACGAAATAGTAAATACAATGTAACAATACATTATATTACTTAAAGTGGTAGTAAAGTCTCTTTTTTTCTAACATTATCTACAGGTAAGCCTATAATAAAGCTTACCTGTAGGTACAGTAAATATCTTCTGAACTTGCACTGCTAAGGAGATGTTCACATGCACTCATATGCACTCTGAAGGGACGGCATACCCGTGCGGCCCCTTCAGAGCTCTGTGCCGCAGGAGTGACGTCATCACGGCTCGGCCAATCAAATGAAGGTGGCCTGCGAACCCACAAGGAAAATCGGGTGAAGATGGAAGCCCTGACAGCGTGCCACTGGAGGGATTCGTTCTAAGGAAAGCATTTCATATTGTTCTATTATGTGATACAGGCTAGCACATTATGCCATTGTCTAGCAGGTTCTTTTTTTTTAATCTAAAAGACTGCGGTTTACTACCGTTTTAACGTAGCTTGCAGGCAATCTGTAAATGTAATTTTACCCAGGAGTGGCTGCATTTTGGCTGCTATTTTATACACTGCCAATGATAGGGACAGAGGAGCAGGGTATAGGGTATATTCCCTAGAAATTTCATTTACACATATATACATACAGCTACTTTGTGATTCACACACTGCTGCCACACCGCAGAGTCCAGAGAGTGAAACTATTGATGTTAGATATGGAATATCTTTCTGGGCCACTGACCTAGAACAAGTATGCGTCCTCTTCCATCAGAAACTATAGCAACATTTGTATAGCATTCATAAACCATTCTCTAACTGTAGTCAAGCACACCCAGGTCATGCTAAATCATTTCGTTAGCAAAACAAAAACAAAACACATTTTTGATGTCACTTTTTTGGATAGCATAACAAAATAATAAGAAATATGGGACTTACTTTCCCAGGATAACCACACTCACTGATAACTTTATAACTTCTGTCACACAAACAGCCGTCGTAGAAAAGTACATTTCCGTTGTTACTGTTCTTGTGTATCGTAGAGTTACAGTATATGCAGCAGCCACCAGAGTCATTACCAACAAACAATACAGCTTAAAAAGCAAGCTGACATTCTCTGTGGAAAAGGGAAAAAAAAAAAGAGACAAATGAAATGATAAAACACTGAGATCACCTTACGGTGAATACATACTGTGTACTTGAGTAATAAATTCAAAAGTACAAAGGTCTTTTCTTGAATGGAGAACCTTCCAGGCTATAAATCTCCAAAGCAGAAGTTGATCCAAAAAAAACTGAGAATGGGTATTGCTGACTCTGACCTTGCTTGGGAGATTACCCCTATGCTTGGTGTGTCTAAAGCCAGTAGCCAACTTATAGTGGATCCACAAAGGAATACACCAGCAATGAACATCAAAAGGGAAAATCATCTTCCAAAGACTATTAGAGCCTCATTCACTTTAAAGAGATTTCCTCTCATTTCCTGTTACGTTTTCAGGACAGAAAGTGATGGTCAACCACCCCCAGTGGGATAGAAAAAAAATAATAATAATAATTTATTTAACCCTTTCCTACTCTTTTCAAAACATTCACTGAATTATCCTTAAACTACACATACTCCAGCAAATTCAGATTTGTCCTGCTGTTATCTGGCATTTAGGTCCCGTGTCTTCATTTTCTTTCCTGACATCACCAAGAGAACCAGACAGCATGGAAGCCTCCTGGGATCTGTAACATAAGTGTCTTGGCTGAGGGTATAAAGTGGGAGTAATAGGAAAAGCACCAAAAAGACCACATATCCCCAAAATGATGCCGTCGCCACGTTAGGACTCTTGGAACATGCTTCCACCAAACGTAAAGCATTCCAGAAGCCTTAGTCGACCGACGGGCTACAGTAGTTGCCTTTCAAACCTGAAGGCAAGTATAGCGTAAAAGAGGAATCCTTCTAGCATAAGGAAGGTAAACTCCAGGCACACCCAGTCTGAGCACCTAGAAGGGGGTCTGGTAACCACAGCCACCAGAGAACAGAAGAGCCAATGTAGCACCAATATTTCAAAAGGGCCCAAAATACATCCCTGGGAATTACAGCCCAATTAGCCTAACATCAATAGTATGCAAGCTCTTGGAAGGGATGATAAGGGACTATATACATGATTTTAGTAATGAGAATAGTATCATTAGCAGTAATCAGCATGGATTCATGAAGAATCGTTCTTGCCAAACCAATCTATTAACCTTCTATGAGGAGGTGAGCTGCCATCTAGATAAAGGAAGGCCCGTAGATGAGGTGTATCTGGATTTTGCAAAAGCATTTGACACAGTTCCCCATAAACTTTTACTGTACAAAGTAAGGTCCATTGGCATGGACCATAGGGTGAGTACGTGGATTGAAACCTGGCTACAAGGGCGAGTTCAGAGGGTGGTGATAAATGGGGAGTACTCAGAATGGTCAGGGGTGGGTAGTGGGGTCCCCCAGGGTTCTGTGCTCGGACCAATCCTATTTAATATGTTCATAAACAATCTGGTGGATGGGGTAAACAGTTCAATCTCTGTATTTGCGGACAATACTAAGCTAAGCAGGGCAATAACAGGTGCGAAACCTTGCAAAAAGATCTGAACAAATTAATGAGGTGGGCAACTACATGGCAAATGAGGTTTAAAGTGGTTGCATAGTCATTTTTTTTACTTTTACCCACAGGTAAGCCTATAATAAGGCTTACCTGTAGGTAAAAAAAATATCTCCTAAACCTTTACTGTTTAGGAGATATTCCCCTTGCTATGAGCCGCTGACTGCAGCGGCGCATGCGCACAGGGGATTCTCGGCTGAAGGCCGGCAACTGCCGGACCTCGCCGAGTAAGAAATCTCCCGCGCGCATGCGCGACGACATCGCGGTTTCAGCCACTCACAGCGCTGGAACCGCGATACCCGGAAGACACGCCGAGGCAACATGACAGCTCCCTCGGCGTGGACCAGGTAAGATACCGACGCCTCTTTCTAAGGTAAGTATTTCATAATGAGCTAGTATGCAGTGCATACTAGCTCATTATGCCTTTTGCTTTACAGGGGAAGAAAAAAAAATTGCGGGCATACAACCGCTTTAATGTAGAAAAATGTAAAATAATGCATTTGAGTGGCAAAAATATGAATGCAATCTATACACTGGGGGGGAGAACCTCTGGGGGAATCTAGGATGGAAAAGGACCTGGGGGTCCTAGTAGATGATAGGCTCAGCAATGGCATGCAATGCCAAGCTGCTGCTAACAAAGCAAACAGAATATTGGCATGCATTAAAAAGGGGATTAACTCAAGAGATAAAACGATAATTCTCCCAATCTACAAGACTCTGGTCCAGCCGCACCTAGAGTATGCTGTCCAGTTCTGGGCACCAGTCCTCAGGAAGGATGTACTGGAAATGGAGTGAGTACAAAGAAGGGCAACAAAGCTAATAAAGGGTCTGAAGGATGTTAGTTATGAGGAAAGGTTGCGAGCACTGAACTTATTCTCTCTGGAGAAGAGACGCTTGAGAGGGAATATGATTTCTTTTTTCAAATGCCGTACTGGTGACCTCACAATAGGGATAAAACTTTTTCACGGAAGTGAGTTTAACAAGACACATGGCCACTCAATAAAATTAGAATAAAAGAGGTTTAACCTTAAACTACGTAGGGGGATCTTTACTGTAAGTGCGGCAAGGATGTGGAATTCCCTTCCACAGGCGGTGGTATCAGCTGGGGCATCAATGGTTTCAAAAAACTATTAGATAAGCACCTGAACGACCACATCATACAGGGATATACAATGTAATACTGACATATAATCACACACATAGGTTGGACTTGATGGACTTGTGTCTTTTTTTCAACTTCACCTATGTAACTGTAACAGGGGAGGGGCATTTTAAACTTTTTGATTTGTGTTTCCTGTAGAGGGCGGAGCCAATTATCTTTCCAAGTAACCTGTCCTGGAAGATGAAGGGGGAAAACTTTATTTTACCAAAGAAAAATTCTCCTACTGCCAGGTTTGGCAACCCGTTGTCCATGGGCAGCTGATGGGTAGCTTGCAAACATAGCTTTGCCGATCCTTCCTTCCAGCCTCCACCGCTCTCATCTTAACAGCAGAGAAGAGAGAGGGAGACAGCACAGTCCTGAATGAGGGCAGGAGCTGCAGCAGTCAAAGGATAAGTTCACCTTTGGGAACATTATTAGTATTATACAGGATTTATATAGTGCCAACAGTTTGTGCAGCGCTTTACAATGTAGAGGGGGCACAATTACAGTACAGTAGGGAATATGTAATAGGTAGTCAAATTAGATTTGAAATTTACAGTATCTCACAAAAGTGAGTACACCCCTTACACTTTTGTAAATATTTTATTCTATCTTTTCATGTGATAACACTGAAGAAATGATACTTTGCTACAATGTAAAGTAGTGAGTGTACAGCTTGTATAACAGTGTAAATTTGCTGTCCCCTCAAAATAACTCAACACACAGCCATTAATGTCTAAACCGCTGGCAACAAAAGTGAGTACACCCCTAAGTGAAAGTGGGGGACATCTACACTGATAATCAGCGCAGCCCCAACAGTGCCCCCCTAGTGCTGCCAATCAGTGCCTCATCACTGCACATCAGTGAAGGAGAACAATTACGTATTTACAAAATTTTATAACAGAAACTGAGAAAAAAAATTTTTTTTTTCTTTTTTTAATTCTTTTTTCGTTTGTTTAGCAAAAAATAAAAAAAAAACCCAGTAGTGATAAAATACCACAAAAAGAAAGCTCTGTCTAAAAAAAAAAAAAAAATACAAAAAAAAATAAGAAGAATTAAATTTGGGTGCAGTGTTGCCTGACCGCGCAATTGTCATTCAAAGTGCGACAGAGCGCTGAAAATTGGCCTGGGCAGGAAGGGGGTGAAGGTGCCCAGCAGGCAAGTGGTTAAGGTGACCATACTAACTTTATACCATACAAATCTCATTGTGCAATCTCCTTTAGATCTACTCTCAACTATGTAAGGCAAGGACCTGTCAGATATTCTACAAAATGAATGGATTGTTTAGGCGTGTACTCCTGTTACATAGTCTTGGTAAATCTAAATTAGATTGTGTAATCAGACTGTAATATAATGCTTTACATTTGTGGCCACTATAAGTGGAAGATCAATCTGTCATTGTTCAGGGCAGCCCTGGTAAACTCTGGAATAACCCTGGCTGATAACTAGGTTTTGTTCTCAGTATTATATATCTCTACATAATGATCCCAGTACTGATTGTGGAACACATACTCCTCCTAGTCATAGACTTGGGATAAGAGTCCTATGATGAGATCTCACCCACAGAAAGAGATCAGCCATGTATACTGGACACCAATAGAAGTCTCTTCACTGACCCACAAGACATTTACCATTCCAGCACCAAAGTATTCCAGTAACATTCCACTCCACTGCAGTACTCCCAGTCTGTCTATGAAGGAAGCTCATTGCACCACAAAGCAGCAGACAGCCATTCACACACACTACTTGTGACTGCACATTTCCATGGAGTGTATACTCTCATTAATTCCATGTCTTACACACTCTATAACGAGACACTACAGCTACTTCCCATAGTCTGTTCTGTCCCAGCACTGGTACAGGTAGAACTCACCCCGGGCTGCCATAGCGGTGTGTACACCACGGGACTCACTTCCATATGCACACACTCACATCAGCGGAACCCGGAAGTGACGTTCCCTGTACTGCGAGGCGTGCTCTGCCTCAGAGGCGGAGGGAACAGTTACTAGGAATGGAATCTGATATGGAGATGTCTGTGCAGGAGAGAATGTACTAAGCTTCTATACGGCTAACTATACAGTGCTTGGGGACAGCTCACGGATTGTTAGTTTAATGTAAGCAGCGAGTTGTGGATGTGATAAAAGATTAAAGAATAAAAGTACCCATGGAATTGCTTTATTGCACACAGGGACAACGAGACTACATTCGTTCTGGTGCACAGTGACAACACTACATTCGTTCTGGTGCACAGTGACAACACTACATTTGGTTCGGTGCACAGTGACAACACTACATTCGTTCTGGTGCACAGTGACAACACTACATTTGTTCTGGTGCACAGTGACAACACTACATTTGTTCTGGTGCACAGTGACAACACTACATTTGTTCTGGTGCACAGTGACAACGCTACATTTGTTCTGGTGCACAGTGACAACGCTACATTTGTTCTGGTGCACAGTGACAACGCTACATTTGTTCTGCTGCACAGTGACAACGCTACATTCGTTCTGGTGCACAGTGACAACACTACATTCGTTCTGGTGTACAGTGACAACACTACATTTGTTCTGGTGCACAGTGACAACACTACATTCGTTCTGGTGCACAGTGACAACACTACATTCGTTCTGCTGCACAGTGACAACGCTACATTCGTTCTGGTGCACAGTGACAACGCTACATTCGTTCTGGTGCACAGTGACAACGCTACATTCGTTCTGGTGCACAGTGACAACGCTACATTCGTTCTGGTGCACAGTGACAACGCTACATTTGTTCTGGTGCACAGTGACAACGCTACATTCGTTCTGGTGCACAGTGACAACACTACATTCGTTCTGCTGCACAGTGACAACGCTACATTCGTTCTGGTGCACAGTGACAACGCTACATTCGTTCTGGTGCACAGTGACAACGCTACATTCGTTCTGGTGCACAGTGACAACGCTACATTCGTTCTGGTGCACAGTGACAACGCTACATTTGTTCTGGTGCACAGTGACAACACTACATTCGTTCTGGTGCACAGTGACAACACTACATTTGTTCTGGTGCACAGTGACAACACTACATTCGTTCTGGTGCACAGTGACAACACTACATTCGTTCTGGTGCACAGTGACAACACTACATTCGTTCTGGTGCACAGTGACAACACTACATTCGTTCTGCTGCACAGTGACAACGCTACATTTGTTCTGGTGCACAGTGACAACGCTACATTTGTTCTGGTGCACAGTGACAACACTACATTTGGTTCGGTGCACAGTGACAACACTACATTCGTTCTGGTGCACAGTGACAACACTACATTTGTTCTGGTGCACAGTGACAACACTACATTTGTTCTGGTGCACAGTGACAACGCTACATTTGTTCTGGTGCACAGTGACAACGCTACATTTGTTCTGCTGCACAGTGACAACGCTACATTCGTTCTGGTGCACAGTGACAACACTACATTCGTTCTGGTGTACAGTGACAACACTACATTCGTTCTGGTGCACAGTGACAACACTACATTCGTTCTGGTGCACAGTGACAACGCTACATTTGTTCTGGTGCACAGTGACAACGCTACATTTGTTCTGGTGCACAGTGACAACGCTACATTTGTTCTGGTGCACAGTGACAACGCTACATTTGTTCTGGTGCACAGTGACAACACTACATTCGTTCTGCTGCACAGTGACAACGCTACATTCGTTCTGGTGCACAGTGACAACGCTACATTCGTTCTGGTGCACAGTGACAACGCTACATTCGTTCTGGTGCACAGTGACAACGCTACATTCGTTCTGGTGCACAGTGACAACGCTACATTTGTTCTGGTGCACAGTGACAACGCTACATTCGTTCTGGTGCACAGTGACAACACTACATTTGTTCTGGTGCACAGTGACAACACTACATTCGTTCTGGTGCACAGTGACAACACTACATTCGTTCTGGTGCACAGTGACAACACTACATTCGTTCTGGTGCACAGTGACAACACTACATTCGTTCTGCTGCACAGTGACAACGCTACATTTGTTCTGGTGCACAGTGACAACGCTACATTTGTTCTGGTGCACAGTGACAACGCTACATTTGGTTCGGTGCACAGTGACAACACTACATTCGTTCTGGTGCACAGTGACAACACTACATTTGTTCTGGTGCATAGTGACAACGCTACATTCGTTCTGGTGCACAGTGACAACACTACATTTGTTCTGGTGCACAGTGACAACACTACATTTGTTCTGGTGCACAGTGACAACGCTACATTTGTTCTGGTGCACAGTGACAACGCTACATTTGTTCTGCTGCACAGTGACAACGCTACATTCGTTCTGGTGCACAGTGACAACACTACATTCGTTCTGGTGTACAGTGACAACACTACATTCGTTCTGGTGCACAGTGACAACACTACATTCGTTCTGGTGCACAGTGACAACGCTACATTTGTTCTGGTGCACAGTGACAACGCTACATTTGTTCTGGTGCACAGTGACAACGCTACATTTGGTTCGGTGCACAGTGACAACACTACATTCGTTCTGGTGCACAGTGACAACACTACATTTGTTCTGGTGCATAGTGACAACGCTACATTTGTTCTGGTGCACAGTGACAACGCTACATTTGTTCTGGTGCACAGTGACAACGCTACATTTGTTCTGGTGCACAGTGACAACACTACATTTGGTTCGGTGCACAGTGACAACACTACATTCGTTCTGGTGCACAGTGACAACACTACATTTGTTCTGGTGCACAGTGACAACGCTACATTTGTTCTGGTGCACAGTGACAACGCTACATTTGTTCTGGTGCACAGTGACAACGCTACATTTGATTCGGTGCACAGTGACAACGCTACATTTGTTCTGGTGCACAGTGACAACGCTACATTCGTTCTGGTGCACAGTGACAACGCTACATTTGTTCTGCTGCACATTGACAACACTACATTTGTTCTGGTGCACAGTGACAACGCTACATTTGTTCTGCTGCACAGTGACAACGCTACATTTGTTCTGCTGCACAGTGACAACGCTACATTTGTTCTGGTGCACAGTGACAACGCTACATTTGTTCTGGTGCACAGTGACAACGCTACATTTGATTCGGTGCACAGTGACAACGCTAAATTTGTTCTGGTGCACAGTGACAACGCTACATTTGTTCTGGTGCACAGTGACAACGCTACATTTGTTCTGGTGCACAGTGACAACGCTACATTCGTTCTGGTGCACAGTGACAACGCTACATTTGTTCTGGTGCACAGTGACAACGCTACATTTGTTCTGGTGCACAGTGACAACGCTACATTTGTTCTGGTGCACAGTGACAAAGCTACATTCGTTCTGGTGCACAGTGACAACACTACATTCGTTCTGCTGCACAGTGACAACACTACATTTGTTCTGGTGCACAGTGACAACACTACATTTGTTCTGGTGCACAGTGACAACACTACATTTGTTCTGGTGCACAGTGACAACACTACATTTGTTCTGGTGCACAGTGACAACACTACATTTGTTCTGGTGCACTGTGACAACACTACATTCGTTCTGGTGCACAGTGACAACACTACATTCGTTCTGGTGCACAGTGACAACACTACATTTGTTCTGGTGCACAGTGACAACACTACATTTGTTCTGCTGCACAGTGACAATACTACATTTGTTCTGCTGCACAGTGACAATACTACATTTGCTTCGGTGCACAGTGACAACTCTACATTCGTTCTGCTGCACAGTGACAATACTACATTCGTTCTGCTGCACAGTGACAACACTAAATTCGTTCTGCTGCACAGTGACAATACTACATTCGTTCTGCTGCACAGTGACAACACTACATTCGTTCTGCTGCACAGTGACAATACTACATTCGTTCTGCTGCACAGTGACAACACTACATTCGTTCTGCTGCACAGTGACAACACTACATTCGTTCTGCTGCACAGTGACAACACTACATTCATTCTGCTGCACAGTGACAACACTACATTCGTTCTGCTGCACAGTGACAACACTACATTCGTTCTGCTGCACAGTGACAACACTACATTCGTTCTGCTGCACAGTGACAACACTACATTTGTTCTGGTGCACAGTGACAACACTACATTCGTTCTGGTGCACAGTGACAACACTACATTCGTTCTGCTGCACAGTGACAACACTATATTCGTTCTGGTGCACAGTGACAACACTACATTTGTTCTGGTGCACAGTGACAACGCTACATTCGTTCTGGTGCACAGTGACAATACTACATTCGTTCTGCTGCACAGTGACAATACTACATTCGTTCTGGTGCACAGTGACAACACTACATTCGTTCTGCTGCACAGTGACAATACTACATTCGTTCTGGTGCACTGTGATAACACTACATTCGTTCTGCTGCACAGTGACAATACTACATTCGTTCTGCTGCACAGTGTCAACACTACATTCGTTCTGCTGCACAGTGACAACGCTACATTCGTTCTGCTGCACAGTGACAACACTACATTCGTTCTGCTGCACAGTGACAACACTACATTCGTTCTGGTGCACAGTGACAACACTACATTTGCTCTGGTGCACAGTGACAACACTACATTCATTCTGGTGCTCACTGTGACGGCACTGCATTTGCTTCCATGGACAGCAACAACAAGGATTTCAGTCCCCATAAGGCCCCTTTCACAGGGGCCAGATCCATTTTTTCTCAGCTGGGGATCCGTCCGCTGATCCCCTACTGAGCTGAGCAAAGCAGCCAGATAACAGATTAATGTCCACTCTGCTTATGCAGTGGGGACACAGACACAGCCCACTCTGCCTTATGGGCAGTCAGATGTAAACGGACTAGCTGTCTGTTCTCTCCCTACTACCCTCTGATCCAATCTGGCTAGACGGAGAGGAACGGATCCTCTTCAGTTTGTTTTTGCCTGATCAGGTTGGAGGTAGCCGTGTGTAAATGGTCCTTATACATCCCACTGCCTATAGAGGAAAATGGAGGGTCCGCCTGAAAAACGGACAGGCAGACCTAATCAGATCTATTGTGTGAAAGGGGCCTAAGGCACCCAAACAAAAGCAACAAAAACAACCTGAAATGAAAAGCAAGTAATGAAATAAACAAGACAAGAATATTGGAAAATGTTAGGCCTTCATTGGGGTTAAAAACAGATAAATTGAACCAATAACTTTATTTTAAAAGAATTCTATCCATGAAATCCCCCACATGGCTTCTCGCAAACTGCAAATGGGACTTCTTATGGCTTTCTTTCAACAATGGCTTTCTTCTTGCCACTCTTCCATAAAGGCCAGATTTGTGGAGTGCACGACTAATAGTTGTCCTGTGGAGCGATTCTCCCACCTGAGCTGTGGATCTCTGAAGCTCCTCCAGAGTTACCATGGGCCTCTTGGCTGCTTCTCTGATTAATGTTCTCCTTGCCTGGCCTGTCAGTTTAGGTGGACGGCCATGTCCTGGTAGGTTTGCAGTTGTGTCATACTCTTTCCATTTTCGGATGATGGATTGAACAGTGCTCCATGAGCTGTTCAAAGCTTGGGATTTTTTTTTTTATAACCTAACCCTAATTTAAACTTCTCCACAAGCTCTATGCCTTTTGACGGTCGATGCAGAAAAAACATTTGACTGGGTCAACTGGCAATTCCTCCAGATGTCTCTGGCGCAGATAGGTCTGGGCCCCAATATGCTATCCCGAATTATGTCCCTCTACTCCTCTCCCTCCACTAGAATTTGGGTGAAAGGCTCATTGTCCCCCGACAAGGCTGTCCTTTATCTCCCCTTCTCTATGTCCTTGTCATGGAACACCTGGCAATTGCCTTGCGCAATAATCCCAACATCTCAGGTGTGTCGGTAGGCCCCACTCATTCCAAACTGTCTCTCTTTGCAGATGACCTGTTAATGTTTGTAACCCAACCTCATCTATCCTTACCACATATAATGCAGGAGTTTGCGAGGTTTGGGAAGCTGAGCAACTTCAAAGTAAATCATACTAAGTCAAAAATCTTGAACATCTTACTGTCCCAGGAGTCCCTCTGCCAAGTCTCCACTTCCATCCGTTATCTTGGAATCCAAATACCCACAGATAAGGATGAGCTTGGGCGTGTTCGCACAGCCCACGTGCAGATCCCGCCAGGAAGTTGGCACTGCGCTGCGCTAATCACAGGCAGTGAGACATTTCCTGATGCGCGGCTGCAGAGATCGGAAAATGTCTCACTGCCTGTGATTAGCGCAGCGCCGACTCCCTGGCGGGCTCTGCACGTGGGCTGTGCGAACACGCCAGAGCTCATCCTTACCCACAGAAGGGTCCTAATTGTTCTCCCTGAACTTTGCTCCCCTTCTGCTTAGAACCAAGTCAGATCTCTCAAACTACACGAAGAAACGACTATCATGGCTAGGCAGCGTGAGTGCTCTAAAAATGGACGTCCTCCCTCGGTTTCTATATTTGTTCGAGACAATTCCCATTCCCTCCTGGTTCTTAAGAAAGCTCCGCCAACTGTTTTCCTCCTTTATATGGAGGGGGGCTCGTCCTTGGATACGCTATGAGACTCCATCACTCCCCAAGATCTAGATGCCTCTATAAACTGTAGAGCAGCAGTACTCACGCGTATACTTAACTGGTTCCACCATTCCTCCACCAAATTATGGGTACAAATAGAAAGCCATCTCAATCCAATAGACCTTCGCGCTTTACCGTGGATGCCCCCCAGAGAATTCACTGAAGGGCGGGGTACCCCTTGGCGATCTCACCTGACAAACTAAACAAATATGGACCCGAATGAATTCCTCCAAGACCCTATCTCCACTAAAAGAACCCATGACACTACTGTTTGGGACTCCGGCTTTTCCACCGGCCCTACAGGGGGTGAATTTTGGACCTTGGTGTAAGGAGGAACACAGACGACTTGCCCAAGTCCTATGTTCAGACTTCTCTTATTAAAGACGTTCCCTCCGGCCCATCTCCTCATACTTCGACCCATTGGCTGCAGAGGCAACAAGTGATATCCTACATTTGTGCCTTCCCATCCCTGCCCGATATACTTACTGACTTAACAGACTTGGAGATTATGCTGCTTTATGTGGTCTCTCAACTATATTCTCTCCTACATATGGTTTCTAATCCCGATCTCCCCCCATACACACAGGCCTGGAAGGAAGATTTGGTTAACTCTATTTCACCTGTTGACTGGCAAAAGTGCTTCATTCTGACTCACAAAATACCCTTAGCCTCCAAAGATCAAGAAAAAGGGTTCAAGTTGTTGACCCGTTGGTACAGATACCCCTCAACTTTACACTGGATAAACCTGGCGCTCCCGGATACCTGCTGGCATTGCTTGTCATCCAAGGGAACATTACTCCACATTTGGTGGGAATGCCCCCCTGTGCGGAGGTTCTGGCAAAAGATCCTCGACCTGTACTGCAGACTTATGGCGACCTCAGTCACACTCTCTCCTGAGGTGGCTCTGCTATCTATGCTCCCTGGACCACATAAATCGGTCAAAAAAGACGTTCTGTGTCACTTTCTTGCAGCAGCTAGAACAGTTCTGCCCAGACACTGGAAGTCGACGAACATGCCTTCCCTGGTTTATTGGGCAATTGAAGTGCACCGAATCAATAGCTTGGAACGAATGTTGTCGCAGGAAACGGTAAAGAGGAGCAATTCTCCAAGACCTGGACCTCGTGGTCTATGTTTCGATATTCCTCTGAATTTATTCCTTGGGCTGCAGAGGACTCCACCAACGCAACTGTCTAACCTAAGTGGAATGTCTCCCTCTTACTATCTATCTACCATACTGCCTTGACCCCTCTATCCTCATTTTCATTCCCCCTCTTCACGCTATATGTTACAGTGCTACACGACCACCCAAACTATAATCTTTAGTCTCATCCGACGGAAATTGTGACACACATAGGGTTTCACCCTAAGAAAAATCGCGCTTAGCACAACAACAAAAGCCATAGCATATTTGTAATAAGTGGGCACCACTCGTTGAGTAGATAGTGGTGCTCACCGACCCTTAATAAGTCATGATAGACGATATAGCTACACAGGCTTGTATATCAAACTAACTTAATGAAGCTAACAAATTCCCTATACCATGAGGCGGTATGGTACCGGTATTAAAATTATGTTTATCTCTTTATATTTGTTATTGAATGACATATTTGTGTACTGTACACTTTCCTTTCTCAATAAAATAAGATTGAATTAAACTTCTCCACAACTTTATCCCTGACCTGTCTGGTGTGTTCCCTGGCCTTCATGATGCTGAGATTAAATTACACACAGATGAACTCTATTTACTAATTAGGTGACTTCTAAAGGCAGTTGGTTTACAAATTTAACAATCAACAAAGCTGTCAGTTTTACTTCTGGCCACCATTACCTCAGAGACAGGACGGCAGCAATCTTTAACAGTCAACAAAGCTGTCAATTTCACCTGCAGGCATCATTACCTCAGCAAAATGATGACAGCCATCTTGAACAGTCAGAAACAATCCCAGAGTGAGTTGTCAGTCTCACCCGTGGCCACCATTACCTCAGAGAGAGGATGGCAGCCATGTTTAACAGTCAACAAAGCTGTCAGTTTTACTTCTGCCTACCATTATCTCAGAAAAAGGACGGCAGGCATCTTTACCAGTCAACAAGGTTGTCAGTTTCACCTGAAGCCATCAATTACCTCCAGAAAAAGGATGACAGCCATTCTGAACAGTCAGCAACAATCCCAGAGTGAGTTGTCAGCTTCACTAGCAGCTACAATTAAAACAAGGTGTGGTTGGTGGTCATTTCTTGAAGGGAGTTTGATCTTATATTTCTGTATACGCCCCTCAGCAATTCAAGGTGAGGACTTCAGCCAATTATTGTGACTTTTCAGTGTATCTGCAGTTCGACCTATTAAAGAATATGTAAACCCAACATTTGATATTAATGATATGTGTCTGCTGTACTGTCTGAAAATGTATCCTCTTCTCTTTGTATTGCTTCCTTTATGTGAAACCCCTGGTGTTCCTGCCTGCTTCTCTGTTTTCCTATTAAAAACTGACCATGCTAAGCATGAGAACACACAATGGTCAGTTCTCTAGCTATGCTGGGAACCCAGATTGCCTCCAAAAATCAGATGTGTACTGACACTAAACCCCGCCCTTTGCCCAGCCTTTCAGTGTGAAGACCAGTGTACGCCTACTTCTCCTCTCCTCAGCCCTTATGCAGCTGAGAACAGAGGGCATGTGATCATTTAAAAAAAAAGGGGGGGGGGGAAAGCTGTTACTCTGTATTACGTCATTCCCCGGCAAGGTAGGCAGGTAATTGTGGAGCCAATGGCGGTAAAATTCAGCCTCTCACTTCAATCAGCAGTCACTCCCCCAGCACAGAGGCTGCTACTGCGTGTGTCACATATGTATGCTGTTCCTTAGGAGCTGTTTAGTCACTCACAACAATGCAATGCTAACAGACTGCACTCCGGTTGGCTCTGCTATTACCTGTAGGGCTGGGGGACTCCGATGTCAGGAGACGGGGGTCAGAGCTGGCTGGACTAGGGATACTCATATCAGCAACTTGATCTGCTTCTGGAGCTTTTAAGTAAATCAAATTTTTGTGATTAGGTCTGCCAGTCACCGCTGACTAGTCATAATACATATGGGGAAAGTACAGGGATGCCTTATCTATCTTTTACAGCCAAAAGTATGTGTGGGCTGGGTCTCCTCCCTCCTGAGCTCCACAGGCTGGGTCTCCTCCCTCCAGAGCTCCATGGGCAGAGTCTTCTCCCTCCTGAGCTCAACAGGCTGGGTCTCCTCCCTCCTGAGCTCCATGAGCAGGGTCTCCTCCCTCCTGAGATCCCCGTGGTGGGTCTCCTCCCTCCTGAGCTCCCTGTATTCGGTCTCCTCCCTCCTGAGCTACTCATGGTGGGTCTTCTCCCTCCTGAGCTCCTTGTGGTGGGTCTCCTCCTTCCTGAGCACCAGGGGCTTGGTCCCCTCCCTTCTGGGCTTCACTGGCTTGGTCTGCTCCCTCCTGAGCTCTCTACATTCCTGAGCTCCACGTGGTTATTAGATTCATCCTCCCCTCTTTGGAAGAATAAAGTCATTATGATAAATATGTTTTCCTATAGGAATATGTATTATACAGAATGATCTGTGAGATTTCCACACGCTTAGTCCTGCACTTCATCATTTGCCACGGTCACCATGGAAAAAATAAATACAAAAATATCCATGTTAAAGCAATATATGGGTACCTTTTGTCATATTATTCTGGTGTTTGGGTTGGTCTCATACATGATTCAGGATCATATCTTTACGGTTAGTTCTTATGGCATCACACCACTGCAAGGTTACCTTTAACGTTTATGGTACCTACGGATTGAGGTCATTTCTAATCGGCTTATGCGGTCTCCTCATCCATTCTCATATGACTTACATTACGATTTTCATACGTTATGACATTTCACTACTCACTTCAGTTGCCTGACACGTCTTCAGGTTTCAGAGGTCTGAGTTCACGTTTTTAATTTGCCCGATACGCCTCAGGTAAATTCAGGGGACTGACGCGTTTTCAGTCCTGCACTACGTATATTTCGTCATTAACCAGGTCGCCATATATATATATATTAAAAAAAGGGAATCTTTTTACTTGTTACTGGGGTAATATATCTTCATTTCATGGCATGGGTGATGGCCAAATCATGCCTAGGTTGCTAGATTCAGGATAAGTAGGAATAGTATGTATACACATAGAAGCGACCGGATGGTCTCCATTTTCCACTACCTTACATGTTTTTTTTCTACCGATAACCATGTACATAGGTATCTGATTACTGTCAAGTGATACTGTGATCCCTCAACATGGTGGGTTTTTGTTAAGGAAGTTAGTGACTGCTGGGCGGGTATTGATACTTGCCCAGGGTCTACTTACATTGTCTAGGTGGTAGCCTCTGTTGCTTATGTTTCTTTTTCATAGCTCTCATTTCTGCATGACCACAGGACCAAAGGGGTTCATACTTTTCTTCAGTTTTTCAGTCTGTTACAGGTTGGTATAGAATTGTTCACCAATTTTCGTTTCATTGCATACATGATTAAGGTTATATTTCACTTGTTAGGTCACGGCGTTACACCATTACATTGTTACCTGTCATGTTTATGGGTATTAACTGAGATGATCGTTTTTAATTGGCTTGTGCAGCAGCAAGTCTGCTCATCCATTACACATACATCATACATTTGGACATTTCACAACACTCATATCTTTGCCTGACACGTTTTTAGGTATCCAAGGCCTGAGTTTACGTTTTTAATTTGCCTGCTACGCCTCAGGTAACTCAGCCTTCATCCATCTGACACGTTTTCAGTCCTACACAACACAAATTTCAATAACTTTCACCATATGGAATACACTCATAGCTCCTTTTTTCTAAAAAAAAAGAAAAAAAAAGAAAAAAAAAAAACGCTTTTTGGTCAGTGAAATAGGTCATGTCACAGGTAGCGGATATTGAAGATTTTGCTTCCCTCCTGCCTTCTCCACCCAGGGGTTCAGTACATGGCAGCACGCCCTCCCTGAGATCCTAAACTATCCCCAAACTTATGGCTGGACAACAGCACAGGGGTCTCATACCCGGCTTCAGCTCGCAAAGCTGAATTTTTCTGACTTCTATTGTCAGTGCATCAGCCTCCAATCCTGAGCAAGTCACCCTTCGTTCGGTCGGGTTATCCCTCTCGCAATATACTCCAACCTGAGCTCATTGGCAACCTCCTGTCAGGAGTTATGAGCCAGGGTCGAGATGTTGGAAAGTCATCCATGCCCAGCCCCGAAGGCACTCGCCATTCCCGGGACATCAGCGGTCCCCCTTGGTTGGACCTTTAGCCTCAGGTAATGATGTCAGTTCTCTTTCTGTTACTCCGGCTCATTTCATTCCAGCAAATATCAAGAAGATGTTCTAGAAGATAAAGATGTGAATTTAGCTTCCCTTTTGTTAGCGGCCCACGATATAGCTGACAACAATCATATGTATGTGGTGAGGTCTCCTTAGGATCTTCAGGGATGTTATTTGCTCTGTGAGTGAGTGCTAGACAAACCCCTGCTGATCTGCAAAAGCTTGTGGCAGTTTTTCTGCACTCAACATCTCACTGGCAAGTAAGGAAATTGAAGGCCTGGCCACTACACTCACTTTCCTGGGGACCATGTTAAGACACTCGGTCTATGCAGGCTAGTCTGCCTGCGGATAAGTTAGCAATAATCAGACCGTATCCTTGGGTTACGATCTCCCGAGTCTGTTCCAGGAAGGAATTGCAATCACTGTTAAGCATGCAACTTTGCCATGAGGATCATTTCCCAAGGCAGGTTTTTTATTTCTCGGTTGTTGGCACTGTTACCCTAGATTCTGCGGCTTTTCCCGATTTACACTTTTGGGACGAGTTCCTCCAGCACTGGAACGGCATCACCATGTTCATCCATGCAGTTGCGCTGTTGTCTCCTCAGGTCATTACTGATACTGCAGCCACCAAAGGCTATGAGGCAATTTTTTGGCACTCACTGGTTAGCAGGACCATGGCCGGACGAATGCCTGGCAATTCCCAAGTTTGCACAAACGTCACTTTGTTTGAGATTACCCCATAGTGTCTACAGCGCAGGTGTGGGGTCACTTATGGACAGGTAACACCAAGTTTTGCCACAGACAACCAGGCTACCTCCGAGATTTTCAACAAGGTAGGTCCAGTTCATTACTCATCATGTCTTCCGTACGCAGGCTCTTTTGGCTGTCTCTCCAGTTCAAATTCCAGCTGCACTGTAGCGTCATTAATTGGTATACAGAATACAGCTGCGGACACTCTATATCCCGTTTTAATTATCCATTGTTCTCCAGCAGGTCCCAGACGCCTGTGCCATCCCGTCCCCGCACTTCTCGCTTCGAACAATGGATTAGATACTCACTGGGCTATCGCAGTAGGGTTGGTCGACAGATCATTATCTGCCAACACGGGGAAGGCTTATAACACAGCCTAGAATACTTTCCAGACTTTTCAAGCACGGTACCCTAAGCCTGATTGTTACAACATTTAATACCTTCTGGCTTTGTGGCCCACTGCCACTCACGGCTTAAACTGTCCCACAACACCGTTAAAACATACTTGGCAGGAATCCAACATTTTGCATCCTTATGGCATTCTGATAGGCTATCTATATTCTCGGCACATTCCATTAAGGCCATTCTTAAGGGTATCCAGATGGGTAACCCCCCTACCACAGCCTTTACCACAGCACTCTTTGTCAAACATTACCGCACCCTTCTGATAAACTTAGGGTTGAACCCTAAGTCATACTCAGGTCATTTTTCAGGATAGGGGCTGCTTCAGCGGCCTCTCCTCAGGGGGTTCCCAGTCACATTATCAAGAGGTTAGGTAGGTGGAAGTCATCATGCTACTCCAGGTATATTCCAGATCCACACGTCGAGATGTCCCATGCATTTGCACATTTGGCTGATTAATATGTTGTTCCAAATAAATCTCCTTTTCATGCTCATCCTACTGTCTTTATTTTTGCCCCCTTTTAGGCATACTGACCACGGCACACCCCAGGTCACTATCTCGCATTCCTCCATTACATTTTACATTACATTAAGTACAAATATATAGTATATTGGCTGTAATTAGCTGGACAACCAAGCCACTCCTCTCGATCCACACTGCCGGCTCACAATGGTGACATCAGGCGTTGAATCTCAGAGTATCACTGGGTTGATATCAATCCATTCAGTGGTTCTCAGTGGTGTATCCTACAGGGGAAGCTACCACTGATTGGATAAAAATTTGGTGCAATGGCTGTAAGCAGCGGAACCCCCAGCTGAGAAACCTGTTCTATACATTAACCTGCTTCATAAGGCAGTTGGGTAAACATTGGTCCTAATTGTGTGCCTGTGGTAGTTACAAACGTAATAGGCTACTTTGACCACCTCAATACCGGACACTTTCACCCCCTTCCTGCCCAGGCCAATTTTCAGATTTCAGTGGTGTCACACTTTGAATGACAATTACCCAGGTCTTGTTCACATCTGGTGATTTGGGATCTTCGGCAGAATCACTGCGATTCAGTCCGCAATTCCGAATTGCACTCTAAAAGTGGCAATATGCACCATGTGTGTTTAAGTACCATTTATTTTTAATGGCACCTAAACATGATGCAGTTTTGCTGTGATTGTTGTGTGATAAATCACCCGCCAAACAGCGTGTGATATATAAGGACAGCAGTGGCTCTTACAAGTTGCTGGATTATCGGCAGCCTTGTATCCTGTATTCCTGTGCCTTGTGCTTTGCTTGTCTACCGGTTACCAACCCAGCTTACCCCTGACCTGCTCTGGCTTCTCTCCTGGCTCTGACCCTAGCTTGCTCCACAGACCTGCTCCTGCCTTATTCCTGATGGACTTCCTGTGTTTGATCCCAGCTTGATCTCTACCACGCTTCTGCCTCTGCTGCTGACTGACTTCCTGTGTTTGACCCCTGGCCTGGCTTCTGACCTTGCTTCTGCTTACCCATCCGTCAAGACCTGTCAAGATCTGCCAGCACATCCAGAATCATCTGCTGTGACCACTCCTCTACTCCTGGGTTTTCTCACATCTGAAACCATCAGGTAGCTTCCTCTTCAGGCAGTCCATGCATATTTTGGCATAGCACCCTCTCTGCCATCACCTTCAGGGGTACTCTGCACTTAGCCACAAGGGAAGCCCTCTCCTCACTTCAGCCTATGTGACAGCGGCCGCTGCACAACACAACCCCTCCCAGACAGTCCCTTCAACAGATAACTCTGCACGCAGGACTCCCTCACCACTCCACTTGAGTGGGCAGCACTCTACATCTCTACAGTACACAGGAGAGACAGGAGTCGAGCGGCCAAGCAGCCAAGCGGAGCCATTGCATCAGGTGTGACAGACAGAGAGCAGCAGACTCAAGTTAGTACAAAAAAGTCTGCGGCGGCCGCGGATCCTGCAAGGACCGCTCATGGACTCACCAGTGTCCGTGTGCGAACATCTTGCCGATCCCTGATACCTGCGTCAGTCCAATTGTGACTGCTTTAATTAAAATTCTTCACAATTAAAAATAAACCTATTTATCTGTCTGTCACAGTTGACTGGCATTGAATCAGAGAGCTCCTCTCCCTCCCACTCTGTCGCAGGCACTTTATGTGGTATGTCAACCTTGATTCAAGGGAACATTTGTTTATCATTATTCTTGATTATATTTTGCTTGAGTTCTGTGACTAAGCGATATGTGTTTAATTTTATTACATATTTCAGTGTTTATTTGAATTTAATAAAGATTTGTTTATTCATCTTTAAAATCAATAAAGTGCAATTTATATGCCCAAAAAATTATTTGTATGTGTTTTTTTTTCTATTTATTCAAATTTATTAAATAATTGTTATATTCGAGTTAATATAATGGTGCAGCCTTTTGTCTCATGTATAGTATTAGGACTTGAATGAAATGAATGAAGTCTTGAGAATATACCATAAGTTTTATCTGCAATCTGCGATGAATGGATAAGCAGGGAGCATGGGAAAAGCAAGTATCAGTGAGTGGTGGAATGAGAGAACCTGCCACTGCCTCTTTGCCCCCAATAGAACAGTAGTTTATAAGAAGAAAATGCATCAATTGGCAGACTCAGTATGTGGAAGGCATATGTACACTCTCACAAGTAGACAAGAAAACACATAGGCAGTTATAATATATACTGCATGGAGTTTAATACATGTTCCTAATGCATAAAGTCACCAAGACTATATTTGCATACTTTAAAGTCCACCCTAAATCTAAAATCCCTGCATCTACAGACATAGACGCTCTAACACTAACCCATCTAGCCCTGTAAAGAAGAAATCAGTATACATATCTCTCCTGCAGCCGATCCAACCCGATCCCATGCTTCGCTGTGGAGGTGGGTGCAGAGGACATGTCCGACAAAGCCCCATTGTAACTCTATGGGTGACGTCACCCAACATTACACAGCCATTGTCGGCTGTGTCCTCTGCAGAGATTCTGCCACTGGAGACCGGACCAGAGCAGCTTCAGAAAAGGTATACTGTATATACTGATTTTTTTTCTTTTAAGGGCTAAATAGGCTAGTCTTAGAATGTGGATGTCTGTAGATGCAGGGATTTTAGTTTTAGGGTGGACGTACACTTTAGCGTAGTCTAAATCAGCCAGACTCTCTTTGACAGTCAATTACCAATTCTATGTTACAATGCTCTTATACTTCTTTTACAAGAAAATACACAGAGTTTGTGGCTAATAATGACCTAATAGGAAATACACTATATTACCAAACGAGATGGGTTGCCGGCCTTTACTTGCACATGAGCTTTAATGTCATCCCAGTCTTAGTCAATAGGGTTTAATATTGAGTTGGCCCACCCTTTGCAGCTATACCAGCTTCAACTCTTCTGAGAAGGCTGTCCACAAGGGTTAGGAGTGTGTGCACTGGTGCGCAGTCATGTTGGAATGGGAAGTGGCCACCCCAAAACTGTTCCCATAAAGTTGGGTGCAAGAAATTGTCCAAAATGCCCTGGTATGCTGACACCTTAAGAGTCCCCTTCACTGGAACTAAGGGGCCAAGCCCAACCCCTGAAAAACAACCTCATAACAAAATACCCTGTCCACCAAATGATTTGGACCAGTGCACAAAGCAAGTCCATATTGACATGGATGAGCGAGTTTGGGGTGGAGGAACTTGACTGGCCTGCACAGAGTCCTGACCTCAACACCTTTGGGAGGAATAAAAGGGGAGACTGCGAGCCAGGCCTCCTCATCCACATCAGTGCCTGACCTCACAAATGCGCTTCTGGAAGAATGGTCAAACATTCCCACAGACACACTCCTAAATCTTGTGGACAGCCTTCCCAAAAGAGTTGAAGCTATTATAGCCGCAAAGGGTGGGCCAACTCAATATTGAACCCTACGGACTAAGACTGGGATTCCATTAAAGTACATGTGCGTATAAAGGCAGGCGTCCCAATACTTTTGGTAATATAGTGTACATATTACATGAGTGGCTGCATTCATATTTGAGGTGAGTGTCTTTGGTCGTTTTTACAGGCTTTTTTTTTTTAGCGTATGTAATAGAATTTTTTTAAATGTATTTTTTTTAATGTTTTTGCAGGGGTTGATTTACTAAAGGCAAATAGGCTGTGCACTGCAAGTGCAAGTTGCTCTAGATCTGTAGGGAACAGCCAGGGAAAAAAAAAAAAAAAAAAGCATGTTTGCTTGCAAATGATTGGATGATAGCAATCAGCAGAGCTTCCCCTCATTTCAAAGCTTCTCTTTAGATCTAGCGCAACTGCATTTGCAGTGCACAGTACATTTGCCTTTGGCAAATCAACCTCAATATGTGCATTTTTCAGGTGAAGCCTATTGGCGCCAAATTGCATGAAGCTTGTAGCTCAAAAGAAGCTCATGTACTTTTGTTTTGAAGCCTCGCGCTACAAACGCTCAGATGTGAATGGGGCCCTAGGATTCTTCAATATCTCTGGTTAGATTTACTTTAACCATGTTTGTCGGCTTTAATAAACCACATCCACGAAGTCCAGCTAGAAAAACTTGAGGCTTGGGGACATTGCTTGAATTGTCCTGTTTGGTCTGAGTGCTCACTTGCTTTGGAAGATACACCTGTGAAAAGTTCTCTCTTCTCATGTGGCTACTATGAGTCTGCATTGAGTGTGTCACTTTCTGTCGCAAATTGGTCTGCAAGAAAAAAAAAAATGTAAACGGTGTGGTCACAACAGCTTTTGAAGAATTCATAGCTAAACTCTAGCCAGAAAAGTTGTATCTGCTCCTGTGATTACCCAAAATATACTAGAAGATAAGACTAGGAGGTATGGCTTCTCAGCTCATAGCGGTAAGAGTTCTGCAAGACTGCTTGGGGGTTATTTACGAAAGGCAAATCCATTTTGCACTACAAGTGCACTTGGAAGTGCAGTCACTGTAGATCTGAGGGGGACATGCAAGGAAAATAAAAAAACAGCAATTTTGCTTGCACATGATTGGATGATAAAATCAGCAGAGCTTCCCCTCATTTCAGATCTTCCCCTCAGATCTACAGCAACTGCACTTGCAGTGCACTTGTAGTGCAGAGTGGATTTGCCTTTAGTAAATAAACCCACCCTGTGTGATCATGTATCTTGGCACACACACAGATATTTGGTAATAAAACAATCGGAGTCAGGAAGCACAGTAGTAAAGATGTTGTAAATGAACACACATTTCTTTTGTTAGTAAGTTGTTTCAATAACCTTGCATTCAACTACTGCTCTGGTATAGCTGGGTGAAACCTTGATTACTGGGTCCGGCTGGAAAGAAATACAAACTATATTACCAAAAGTATTGGGACGTCTGCCTTTATACGCATATGAACTTTAATGGTATTCCAGTCTAATGCCCCGTACACACGATCGGATTGTTGGATGTGAGCTTGTTGGCAGAAAAGTCCGACCGTGTGTATGCTCCATCGAACATTTTTTGTCGGACTTTCCGCCAACAAATGTTGGCTAGCAGGTTCTCAAATTTTTCCGCCAACAAATGTTGGTTGTCGGACTTTCCGATCGTGTGTACACAAGTCCGTCGGACAAAAGTCCACGCATGCTTGGAATTAAAGTACGAGCCGGAAGCGCTCGGTCTTGTAAAAATAGCGTTCGTAATGGAGATATCACGTACGTCTTGTACGTCACTACGTTCATAATTGTTGGCCAACATTTGTGTGACCGTGTGTATGCAAGACAAGTTGGAGCCAACATCCTTTGAACAAAAATCCATGGTTTTGTTGTCGGAAAGTCCGATCGTGTGTACGGGGCATTAGTCCGTAGGGTTCAGTATGGAGTTGGCCCACCCTTTGCAGCTATAACAGCTCTTAACTCTTCTGGGAAGACTGTCCACAAGGTTTAGGAGTGTGTCTATGGGAATGTTTGACCATTCTTCCAGAAGAGCATTTGTGAGGTCAGACACTGATGTTGGATGAGAAGGCCTGGCTCGCAGTCTCCACTCTAATTCATCCCAAAGGTGTTCGATAGGATTGAGGTCAGGACTCTGTGTAGGCCAGTCAATTTCCTCCACCCCAAACTCGCTCATCCATGTCTTTATGGATTTGCTTTGTGCACTGGTCCAAATCATTAGGTGGCGGGGGGATTATGGTGTGGGGTTGTTTTTCAGGGGTTGGGCTTGGCCCCTTAGTTTCAGTAAAGGGAACTCCTAAGGCGTCAGCATACCAAGACATTTTGGACAATTTCATGCTCCAAACTTTGTGGGAACAGTTTGGGCGTGGCCCCTTCCTGTTCCAACATGATTGCGCACCAGTGCGCAAAGCAAGGTCCATAAAGACATGGATGAGCGAGGTTGGGGTGGAGGAACTTGACTGGCCTGCACAGAGTCCTGACTTAGCAAGTTCTAAACTTAATTCCCCCGCTTGTAAGACTTGAAGCAACAATCTCAGTTAAGAAGTTCAGCTTCTTTGGCACTACCTGAACCTACAATCTTTGCTGGATTTTCCACTTTTCTAATCTCCACATCCTGTCAGTTTGTGTGGAATTAATAATTCAGTCTTTTCTACTGCTACCTTTGTCAGCAAATACCTCCAAACCTGTTTGCGCTCAGCCCTTAAGTATACCTGAGGCTCCTATCATTTCTGACTACTGTTCAGATACATCACAGCTTTTCCTTTGGAATGTATTTTTAATTTGGTCATGGAGGATACTTATATGTTCATTGTTCTGTGTAATCTGGTTGACAATGCAACCATACTTTAATGCATTTCTTATTACCTTAATGGATTATGTGTTCCCATTTAGGGACTTTACTGATGTTCAGTTAAGCCGGCTACAAATTGAATTGAATTTTCTTTTTGTGTTCAACCAGCGAACTGAACGAAAAAAAAAAAAAACTTGCATCCACACAAGTGATGTGAATGCAGGAATATCCACCTCTGCATTATTGTATTTTGACAGTGGGGACCCCCCCATACTATTCAGCACTGCAGCTATTGGTTGCATCGGCTGATCGAGCGCTGGGTTTCCAGCAGGACTGTTCCACAGAACAGAGAGGGCTACACACAGATCAAAATTTGGCCAGTTCCTGCTGGACTGGACACATTTCGATACTTGTATACCCAGCTTTAGAGCCCTTGTTTAAATCCCAAATTGAGTTAACTGGAACGACTCTCGGCCCTCCTGTCACAGTGACTTTATTTTGTGAAACTATGTGACAATGGCTCACACCTTTTAATTCTCATTAACTAGAATCTTCTCTCTCTTACGTCAGGGTTTATTGATCTTAAAGTATATGTAATCCCTTGCCTTGTAAAACAACCCATTTCGTTTAAAAAAGCAATGAAAGGCAAAACATTTATGTATAGATAAAAAAAACAAAAAAAACAAAACAATAAATACCTTTTTTCCCCCGTTTTTAAAAGTGATCACACACCCTCCGTTCTCAGCTGCATAAGAGCCGGGGGAGGAGAAACAGCAGTATGCTGAGCTTCCCAGTGAAAAGCTGTGCAGGGGGTGTGGATTGTTGGAGGAGAGCAGGTTGTTGTGGTCAGTTTTTAAAAGGAAAGCAGAGGGACTGACAGGAACACCAGGGATTTTACACAAAGGAAGCAATACAAAGAAAACAGGATACTTTTTCATACATGGTACAGCAGGCACATATCAGGAGTAAGAAATGTTGGGTTTACATATTCTTTAAATCTTGTTTCTTCTTTGTATTGCTTCCTTTGTGTGAAACACCTGGTGATCTTGCCCCCCTCCTGCTTTCCTATTTCAAACTGACCACACTAGGCACAGAAGCACACCCATCCCAGCATAGTCATTTTTCTGGCTGTGCTGGGAGAACAGTCTTCCTGTCCTTCAATGGCCAAGATTTGTGCTGACACTCCCCCTCCCCCCCTGCCCAGCAATTCACAGGAAGGTTTAGTGTGCTGCTGTTTCTCTACCCCTTACCTCACCAAGACCCTTTGGCAGCTAAGAACAAAAGTAATCACTTTAAAAAAAAAAATTCCTCTCCTTTTTTTTTTTTTTTTTTTTATATTTTTACAAACGTTTTTCCTTTCATTTTTATTTTAAACTGAATGGGCTGTTTTACACGGTAAGGATTCATGTTCACCTTAATAACACTGCACTCTAGTGGTGCCTATCACTTCTAAAACCTGCCTTTTTTTCAGGAGGAAATTATCGACCTACATGGTCGATAAACATCACCTTATTATTGAGCTTCCCGAAGATTTGAGTCTCTGTTACAGCACTGACAACAATGTCCACACTAGGGCTCCTAGTTTCCCCGATTAAGAAATGCTTAAAAGATTCTTACTAAAAATTTTCAGCGCCCAAGTGTCTAAACTTTTTGTTATAAAGGCCTCATGCCCACTGGACGTTTTTGGATGTTTTTACAGCAGATGTTTTTGGCTTCAGATGTTTTTTTCTACAGTAAATATACAATAAACTCCCCATCATGTTATCCTATGTGTCCATGCACACATAGGCTGTTATCAGCAGTTTTTGGCCGGGGCGTTTTTTGGCTTTAAAAAAAGCCCAAAACTAGTGGGTTCTTAGAGGAGTTTTTCAGCTGTCAAAAAATGCTGATAGATGGCGATAAACGCGCAAAAACGTGGCTCACCAGGGTTTTTTTTTACGTTTTTGACCCTTTGAAAAAAGAAAAAAAAAAAAAAAAAAAAAGGTAACACAGAAAAATTAAAAAAAAACGGAAAATTGTATACTTACCTGACGGTAATTTTCCTTTCCTGATGCAAAGCATGACAGTATACACGAATGGGATACGCTCCGCCTCTCGCCCAATCAGGTTATACTATATTTATAACTATACTCAAATGCAAAACCCATAAGGGAGGGACCTGTATGCTGTCATGCTTTGCATCAGGAAAAGGAAAATTACCATCAGGTAAGTATACAATTTTCCGTTTTCCTGACACAAAGCATGACAGCATACACGAATGGGATGTAGCACGCCCACAAAACCTATAAGGGAGGGCCATTCTGAAGCGTTTAAATCAACATGCCAGGCATTGCTGAGTTAATAGGAAAGACTCAACTTTGCAGCAAACACCTGATATAAGTGTATGCATTAATAGTCCTACAGACAAACAAAACCTGTGAGGCAAATGAAACAGACAGAACTATACACAGCAGTTTAACCTACTTTGGCAGCTTGTACAACATAATGATTCAGACACGCCATGACAGCCCATGGAAAGATTACCTGCTCTGTGCAACACCCTTCCCCAACTGGCTCTAAGAGGGGGGTGGGAGAGGCTCCATACCTGACAGGTGGCCACCAATTCATTCCCATTCCCTGGAGCTCCCGGCCACTGCTACAGTGGGCCAGAAGTTACCCCAATATCATGCTCCCTGCTGACTGAAAGCCGCATCCAGCCACAGGAAGCAGACAAGGAGCCATCTTGGAAGGGGGCAGCCCTGACAAAAAAAAAAAAAACCTTCCAGCAACTTTGCAAGGGAAACCAACATAGCCAAAGCCATATTAACAAAATCTGTGTGTGTGTGTGGGGCCACAACTCACCAGGGAGGAGAGACTGGATCAGTCCCAACTAAGGATGGGCTCGGGCGTGTTTGCACAACCCACGTGCATAGCCCGCCAGAAAGTTGGAACGGCGCTGCGCTAATCACAGGCAGTGAGACATTTTCCCAATGTGCAGCTGCAGAGATTGGGAAATGTCTCACTGCCTGTGATTAGCGCAGCGCCGTGCCAACTTCCTGGTGGGCTCTGCACGTGGGCTGTGCGAACACGCCCGAGCCCATCCTTAGTCTCAACTAACCACAAGACAGAACTGTTTTACCTGCATCCAGAAACCAGTATCCCAGCCCCCCAGTATCTGGACCTGGGGGGGGGGTCTCTCTCGAATGGAAGTTTTACAACCGAACAGAGGGACTTCGTCACAGGAAAGAGGCTGAACCTGTACGGCTGGCCAGATGAATCTGGCAAGGTGAGGGCAAAAATAAAAATCTTCATTGATTCACAGTTATAACCATTTGAGAAGAACAAAAAAAAGAGAATACCGCCTAGGGGGAGGTGACTTATTTAAATATAGTATAACCAGTCCTGATTGGGCGAGAGGCGGAGCCTATCCCATTCGTGTATGCTGTCATGCTTTGTGTCAGGAAAAAGCTATTACAAAAACGTTGAAAAATGTTGAAAAACTCACTGCAAAGCTACTGCCGTTTTTATAACGTTATTTTAATGTCCAGTGTGCATGAGACCTAAGTGTCATCTCGTCTCTTGAATATCCACTTTCTTTCATTTACCGCGCTGAGGTGTTGGATGCATGGGAACTCTATTAACAGACTTTTACATACTTCCCTTTGGTACTGTCTCTCAGTATTTGTTTGCTTCTTATCCTTAGTTGCAAACTCTTACTTTAGGGTTTGGGGTATTGTTAGGAAAACATTGACACCTACAGCGGATCGCACACCCAGTGTGTTCTGGTGTGAACGAGCCCCAAGACTATGCAGAAGAGATTGAACCAATCCCATTTTTTGATGCTGGTTTCTGCACAAGAAATTTTCTCTTTCTAGAAACTTTGTCTATCTGAATGTATCCATTTTCCTATTCTTGAATCTGTTTTTTTGAAACCTCTTTTCCCGGTAGTTAGGAAAATTTCTTTATGGGTCAGTCTTAAAGTGTTACTAAAGTCAGAATTTTTTATTAAAATAACAAACATGTTATACTCAACTGCTCTGTGCAGTGGTATTGCACAGAGTGGCCCCGATCCTCCTCTTCTCAGGTCCCCAGTGGCAAACTTGGCTCCTCCTCTTCTTTTTCCGTCCCCATAGCAAGCCCTATAGCAAGCCGTTTGCTATGGGGACATGCTGTGCATGCTTGCTTCCAACCTCTGTGTCTATGGAGCCGCGCTTCATAGATTTAGGCTCGCCCCCCCCCCCCCACTTCTTCTTTCCTGCATTTGATTGACAGCAGCAAGAGCCAATGGCTCCTGTTGCTGCTTAAAAGCTGTGTGAAGAGGAAGTAAGCGGAGAATAGATGCAGCCCTCTCTTCCTCTTCATACAGGGGAACGAGGGGGGGGGGGGGCACAGGGAAACTGAAATGTTTTTAGGTTTAGTAACACTTTAAATCAGTCTTAACACGATGTGCACTATCTTTCTTCTAGGACAGTGATCTCTAAACTGCAGCCCGGGGGCTGGATGTGGCCCTTTGCTTGCCTTTATCAGGCCCTTGGAACACTATTCCTCCTACTGATACAAGGCACAGGGCACTATTCTTTCCACTGACACCAGTGATGAGACATTATTCCTCCCGCTAACACCAACTGCAGGGCCCTATTCTTTCCCTGACACCAATGATGGAGCACTATTCTTTCCCCTGATATCAACAATGGGGCAGTGTTCCTCTCAATGACACCAATGATGGGGCACTATTCCTTCCCCTGATATCAACAATGGAGCAGTGTTGCTCTCAATGACACCAATGATGGGCCACTATTTCTTCCCCTAATACCAACAATGGGGCAATAATCCTCCAACTGATACCAATGATGGGGCATTTTTTTACTCCGATTGACACAGGGCATTTTCTTTTCACAGTCTATTGAGCACAGTCTAGCACCCTCAAAGTCAGAAGGACAGTAAACTGACCCTTTGTTCAGAAAGTTTGGAGACCCCTGTTTTAGAAAAATTCTAACACTTTACCTATCACTATTAACCACTTAAAGCGGAGGTCCGCCAATTTTTTTTTTTAAAGTCAGCAGCTACAAATACTGCAGCTGCTGACTTTTAAAATAAGGACACTTACCTGTCCAGGCGCCTGCGATGTCGGCACCCGAAGCCGATCTCTCCCTTGACTCTCGGGTGCTTTCCCCCTTAATGACCAGGCCATTTTTTGCGATACGGCACTGCTTCGCTTTAACTGACAATTGTGCGGTCGTGTGACATTGTACCCAAACAAAATTTATGTGCTTTTTTTCCCACAAATACAGCTTTCTTTTGGTGTTATTTGATTACCTGCATTTTTTTTTTGTTTTTATTTTTGTGCTATAAACAAAAAAAGACCAACAATTTAAAAAAATATATATATATATTTTACCTTTTGCTATAATAAATATCCCACAAAAAAAATGTAAAACACAAATTTCTTCATCAGTTTAGGCCGATATGTATTCTTCTACATATTTTTGGTAAAAAGAAAAAAAATCGGAATAAGCGTATATTGATTGGTTTGCGCAAAAGTTATAGCATCTACAAAATAGGGGATTGATTTATGGCATTTTTATTATTCAATTTTTTTTTTACTAGTAATGGTGGTGATCAGCGATTTTTAGCAGGACTGCGACATTGTCGCGGACAGATCGGACACTTTTGACACTTTTTTGGGACCAGTGACATATTATACAGCAATCGGTGCTAAAAATAGCCACTGATTACTGTAAAAATGTCACTGGCAGGGAAGGGGTTAACAAGGTGGCGATCAAGGGGTTAAGTGTTCCTTAGGGAGGTGTTTCTAACTGTGGGGGGAGTGTAGTGACTGGAGGAGGAGACAAATCGCTGTTTCTAAGAACTGAAAATCTGTCTCTCCTGCCCTGACAGAACGGGGATTTGTCTGTTTACAACTTTTTTTTTTTAGTTTTGGATAGAGTGCAGAGGGATTAGAACACCTGTTAGTTTTTATTGCTGTCTGTGCCCCCATTATTGAGATTCATCCTCTCTATTTGTCCTGTTTATTTATTTCAGTTACTTATATAGCTCCGTCAATTTACGCAGCGCTTTACATATACATTTTACATTCACATCAGTCCCTACCCTCAAGGAGCTTACAATCTAAGGTCCCTAACTCACATTCATACATACTAGGGACAATTTAGACAGGATCCAATTAACCTACCAGCATGTCTTTGGAGTGTGGGAGGAAACCAGAGTACCCAGAGGAAACCCACGCAGGCGCAGGGAGAACATGCAAACTCCAGGCAGGTAGTGTTGAGGTTGGGATTCAAACCAGCGACCCTTCTTACTGCTAGGCGAAAGTGCTAACCACTACACCACTGTGCCGTTATCATTGAAAGTAAAAGAAAATCCCAAATTTTGGGTTGCCCTCAGAAAAGTAATAGAGGGGAAATCTTTCAATGGGGACACTAGTTCTGGTGACCAGGGGGTCCCCAAGTAATTCCTTTAATTTGTAGGGATTTCCTCTCACTTCCTGTTTGGCTATGGGACAGGAAGTGAAGGAAAATCTCCCCAATGGGACACAGATGGTGATAAAAAATCTAACAGGGCTTACAACCCTCCCTTAAGCCTCGTACACACGATCAGATTTTCCAACGGGAATTGTTTGTTAGCAGACTGTTGGCCTAAAATCCGACCATTTTGTTATTTCCATTCTTCCACGGAAGTTCAACAGACACAGCACTCAATTCGGAGTTCCCCTAGCTGACAATCTATATGTCTGGAGAACCTATAGGATCTATTTTATACAGTGGCTTGCAAAAGTATTCGGCCCCCTTGAACTTTTCAACCTTTTGCCACATTTCAGGCTTCAAACATAAAGATATAAAATTTTTATTTTTTGTGAAGAATCACCAACAAGTGGGACACAATTGTGAAGTGGAACGAAATCTTTTGGATTTTTGAAACTTTTTTAACTAATAAAAAAATGAAAAGTGGGGCGTGCAAAATTATTCGGCCCCCTTGCGTTAATACTTTGTAGAGCCACCTTTTGCTGCGATTACAGCTGCAAGTCGCTTGGGGTATGTCTCTATCAGTTTTGCACATCGAGAGACTGAAATTCTTGCCCATTCTTTCTTGCAAAACAGCTCGAGCTCAGTGAGGTTGGATGGAGAGCATTTGTGAACAGCAGTTTTCAGCTCTTTCCACAGATTCTTGATTGGATTCAGGTTTGGACTTTGACTTGGCCATTCTAACACCTGGATACGTTTATTTGTGAACCATTCCTTTGTAGATTTTGCTGTATGTTTGGGATCATTGTCTTGTTGGAAGATAAATCTCCGTCCCAGTTTCAGGTCTTTTGCAGACTCCAACAGGTTTTCATCCAGAATGGTCCTGTATTTGGCTGCATCCATCTTCCCCTCAATTTTAACCATCTTCCCTGTCCCTGCTGAAGAAAAGCAGGCCCAAACCATGATGCTGCCACCACCATGTTTCACGGTGGGGATGGTGTGTTGAGTGTGATGAGCTGTGTTGCTTTTACGCCAAACATATAGTTTTGCATTGTGGCCAAAAAGTTTGATTTTGGTTTCATCGGACCAGAGCACCTTCTTCCACATGTTTGGTGTGTCTCCCAGGTGGCTTGTGGCAAACTTTAGACGAGACTTTTTATGGATATCTTTGAGAAATGGCTTTCTTCTTGCCACTCTTCCATAAAGGGCAGATTTGTGCAGTGTACGACTGATTGTTGTCCTATGGACAGACTCTCCCACCTCAGCTGTAGTTCTCTGCAGTTCATCCAGAGTGATCATGGGCCTCTTGGCTGCATCTCTGATCAGTCTTCTCCTTGTCTGAGCTGAAAGTTTAGAGGGACAGCCAGGTCTTGGTAGATTTTTGTTGTGGTCTGATCTTCCTTCCATTTCAAAATGATCGCTTGCACAGTGCTCCTTGGGATGTTTAAAGCTTGGGAAATCTTTTTGTATCCAAATCCGGCTTTAAACTTCTCCACAACAGTATTACGGACCTGCCTGGTGTGTTCCTTGGTCTTCATGATGCTCTCTGCGCTTTCAACAGAACCCTGAGACTATCACAGAGCAGGTGCATTTATACAGAGACTTGATTACACACAGGTGGATTCTATTTATTACCATCAGTCATTTAGGACAACATTGGATCATTCAGAGATCCTCGCTGAACTCCTGGAGTGAGTTTTCTGCACTGAAAGTAAAGGGGCCGAATAATTTTGCACGCACCACTTTTCAGTTTTTTAATTGCTAAAAAAGTTTAAAATATCCAATAGATTTCGTTCCACTTCACAATTGTGTCCCACTTGTTGGTGATTCTTCACAAAAAATTAAAATTTTATATCTTTATGTTTAAAGCCTGAAATGTGGCAAAAGGTTGAAAAGTTCAAGGGGGCCGAATACTTTTGCAAGCCACTGTAAATGAAGTTTCCACTGAGGGACTTTTTCTCACTGACCATAGGGTGTCCAGAAATGAAACACCTCCTGCAAATGCACAGTGAAGTACAAGCATCCTGGCACTTGGCTCTACTCTTCAAAATCTGATAGATAATGCGAGTGCACACCTCACTGCACATGTGCAGCAGGTAGTGTTAGTTTAAAACACTTTTGGCTGGTACAAAAGCAAAGGAGTTTTTTTTTTGGCAGAAGAGACAAAGAAAATGTCTTCTTCCAAAATATCGGTCCTTCTAGCAACTTCTGTTTAATATTGCTTTAATAATCAATACAAACCAGTTTAATTGCTTTCCTGCGCAGCTCCCATTCATTCCACTCATATGATTTGACAATGTTGCTTTCCATGAAGTGTGTATCAGTCTGGGTGCCACTATTACATTTAGTGATTGGTTTCATCAAGAGTTTTTCAGTAGCCTGGAGTAAAAAAAGTAATACCATTAAAAACACAAGCATGGCTAGTAGCTAATTGGCCAAAACACAGTTTTTTGTTATTCTTAGGCCTCGTGTACACTGCTGCTGGTAAACGAACGTTCAGAGGCAGTTGGCTGCTTTTTTCAAACACTTCTAAATGCAAACGCAGCATTTAAACGCGACAAAACAAACGTTTTAAACGTGGGTTTGTAAAAACGTCCCGTGTACATTAAAGCCTAATGCCCCGTACACGCGGTCGGATTTTCCGACGGAAAATGTGTGATAGGACCTTGTTGTCGGAAATTCCGACCGTGTGTGGGCTCCATCACACATTTTCCATCGGATTTTCTGACACACAAAGTTTGAGAGCAGGATATAAAATTTTCCGACAACAAAATCCGTTGTCGGAAATTCCGATCGTGTGTACACAAATCCGACGCACAAAGTGCCACGCATGCTCAGAATAAATAAAGAGATGAAGGCACTTGGCTACTGCCCCGTTTATAGTCCCGACGTACGTGTTTTACGTCACCGTGTTTAGAATGATCGGATTTTCTGACAACTTTGGTGACCGTGTGTATGCAAGACAAGTTTGAGACAACATCCGTCGGAAAAAATCCTAGGATTTTGTTGTCGGAATGTCCGATCAATGTCCGACCGTGTGTACGGGGCATAACAAGCACTAATAAAATTGTTGACAAATACATTAAAGGTCATGCACGATTCTCTAAACCATATATTTTCTGAACAATTAAAGGAAATTATGATTTTGCTCTTTCCACAAAACACTGTAAACCTGTTTTTTTTTTTAAAAAAATACAAAATTCTTATTAAATGTAAAGGGTGAAATTATTTCAGAAATACATTTAAACCTGAAATAATGCAAGCTTGAAAAAAATATATAACTAAAACACAAAGATGTAAAAAAAAAACTGTAAACAGGCGACAGACTAGAACATAATGTAACGTTTATTCTATTTATTGTTATGCGTATTTGAATACAAGCCTAGAGTTACAAAGTTGCTCCTCCAAAGTAAGTGTTGTCACCCTAGGACAGGAAGTGTGCTAATGGTAGGATGACCAGGTGAAAATAAAGGGGAAAAGAGTCTGAAAAAAACAAATCCACCTACCCCAAGGGCTTTTAAAGGGGTTGTAAAGGTAAAAATTTTTTCACCTTAATGCATTCTATGCATTAAGGTGAAAAAACTTCTGACAATACCGCCGCCCCCAGCCCCCCCCGTTTTACTTACCTGACGCCTCGAAAGTCGGCTTCGTGTTCCCGACATCTATTCCTCCGCTCACCATTGGCTCGCGCTGCTGTCAATCACATCCAATGACGCGGCGCGCTGGGGGGCGGGGCCGAGTGATACAGTGAGCGGCTATAGCCGCCGGCTGTATCACGGGAGCGCGCCCGCAAGCACTAACCACCATGCGAGGGAACTCGCATTAAGGTGGTTAATGCTTGCGGGGAGGAGCTGAAACAGCCGCCGAGGGACCCCAGAAGACCAGGTTCGGGGCCACTCTGTGCAGAACGAGCTGCACAGTGAAGGTAAGTATAACATGTTTGTTATTTAAAAAAAAAAAAAATTTACGTTTACAACCCCTTTAAGTGACAGTACAATAGATTAGATTTTTGTTGCTTGGTTTAACCACTTCAACTACGGAGGGTTTTACCAGGTATAAGCAGGCCACTTTTTGCTATTCAGCATTGTGCTACTTTAACTGGCGATTGCGCGGTCATGCAATGCTGTACCCAAACGGAATTTATATTTTTTTCACACAAATACAGTAGAGCTTTCTTTTGGTGGCATTTGATCACCACTAGGTTTTTATTATTTGCGATATAAACGATAAAAGACCGAAAATTTTGAAAAAAATTAACCATATTTTTTACTTTCTGCTACAAAACATATCCAATAAAAAAAATTTAAAAATCTAATTTCTTCATGAATTTTGGCCAAAATGTATTCTGTTACATGTTTTTGATCAAACAAAATCCCAATAAGTATATATTGATTGATTTGTGTGAAAATTATAGCACCTAAAAATTATGGTATATATACTGGAATTTCTATTTTTTCCTGATCGGCAGCGATCAACGACTTTTAACCACTTCAGCCTCGGAAGATTTACCCCCCTTCATGGCCAGGACATTTTTGGCGATACAGCACAATTTACTCTAACTGACAATTGCATGGTCATGCCATGCTGTACACAAATAACATTTATGTCCGCCGAGCAATTAGCACGTAATTGCACCCATTACATGGCACACTATTTAAACTGAAGAGGTGTAGCAAGATGAACGCCCCAGTAGAAGTCTGATGACGAAACGCGCGTAGGGCAGGCTTACGGACGTCTTGCAGCACCTCTGGCAAAGCGATTTGGATATCTTTTTCATGCTCGTTTTTATCATTGAAAATGTGAGTACCACAGTGTTATTAAGCTTTCATAAAAGTTTCTATAAGGTTTTACGCTATGGGTATCCCTCCTTTCTTTTATACGAAATACATCAAAACAACGCGGAAAGTAAAGTTTGGAGACATCTATGATTGCAACACAGTGGCAGATACTGTCACTGCCTGCACCCCTGCAGGGGAAAGAAAATCGGGTGAGTGCAAGCAGTATCAGAGCATGCAGATAGGGCACTAATTAAAAAGCCAGCACCTGGATAAGAAGTTTTCCCACAGAAATCTGTTTCTCAGAGATTGAACATCCTAAAATACTCCAAAAAGAACTTTCTTTTTTTTTCATTAATGGAACTTTTCCTATCCAAGATTACTGGTTAAAAACACATCAGTCACCTTTTATATTGGACATTTAGTATGATTTTGTATGATCTAGCACCAGTCACTTTATGGAATTCATAGCACTGGACATTTTGTATGATTCTGTATGATTTAGCAGCAGTCACTTCATGACATTTATAGCACTGGTTTAGCACAAATGCACTTTGTGGAAATAATTGAAGTATTTTATGTTATTTCACTTTTATTACAATGTGATTATTAGTAACCGAGTACCAGTCACAGATTCCAGATCTAAAACACTCACGTTATTTTGGTACATATAGGTTTTTTGGTTTTTTTTTGTTCTTTTGCTTTTTGCTTCGCTCATAAATATAATTTTTAAGAATAATACTCTAGATCTATAGGAGTTATGTACACCAGGTAATATATAGAGGAATTGTCCACTAATAGAAAAAAATTTTTCTAACCCCACAAGGGCAGCGCCATAACTACTCCTGCTTTTTACCAAATTAAAAACACATCAGACACCTTTTATATTGGACATTTAGTATGATTTTGTATGATCTGGCACCAGTCACTTTATGGAATTCATAGCACTGGATATTTTGTATGATTCTGTATGATTTAGCAGCAGTCACTTTATGACATTTATAGCACTGGTTTAGCACAAATGCACTTTGTGGAAATAATTTCATGTTGATATTTCACTTTTATTACAATGTAATTATTAGTAACCGAGTACCAGTCACAGATTCCAGATCTAAAACACTCACGTTATTTTGGTACATGTAGGGGTTTTTTTTTTTTTTTGCTCAATTTTTAAGAATAATACTGTAGATCTATAGGAGTTATGTACACCAGGTAATATATAGTGGAATTGTCCACTAATAGAAAATTTTTTTTTCTAACACCACAAGGGCAGCGCCATAACTACTCCTGCTTTTTACCAAATTCTAATACACTCCACTTAGGTGGTATTGTATCTGTAGAGGCAGCAGCCCCATATCCTAACTACACTCAACTACTGCGCGGATTTACCCCATATATCTATGCTCTTGGGAGTGCTTTCTAACTGTGGGGGGAATGCTGTGACTGGAGGAAAACAGAGATCCATGTTTCTGCTTAGCAGAAACACAAGATCTCTGTCTACTCCCCTCACAGAACGGCGGTCTCCCTTGTTTACATAGTGAACAATCAGAAGGTCCCGGCGGCCATCGTGGCAGCCGGATCGCTGATTGGATCCTGCTGTTGTCCAATCATAGCGGGAGCGGGGCGCTGGCGGCATGCGTGCCCCGGACCCACTGCACAAAATCACGTACCTGTACAGGATTTCGTGCAGGAGGGCCGCCTTGCCACAGTATATCTGTGTGGGGCGGTCCTTAAGTGGTTAATAGAACTGCGATATAATCTGACACTAACTGATGCTAACAGAGGGAAACTGACTAACTGCCATCACCAGTGACATTAATACAGTGATAATACTATACAATGTCACTGTACTGACACTGGCTGGAAAGGGGTTAACAGCTAGGGTGATCAAGTGGTTAATTATGTGCCTATGTGTGCACAGTGTGCTGCTTTTACTAACTGATCTCTCAGTTTCTCATCCCTGCTTAACAGGGATTAATGAGAACTGACAGATCACTCCCTTTGTACAAGAGCTCTGTGCTATGCTTGCAGCTGATCAGTAGGTCCCGGCTGTGAATCATTGGCCGATGCTTGCTGACAGGCTCTTGTTGTGTACAATCACATGTGCACCCTAAACCTGGAAGTAGGCATCGATGTACGGGTTTGTTACTTTGCCTACTGGCCGCTTGTCCGCAGTACAGTGCAGGCGAGTGGGTACTAAGTGGTTAAATACACGTTAACCTAAAATGAAAGCTCCAAAGTAATTCTGAAACATCCAATGTAAACCATTTGTCCCTGTTCCTGGGGCCTGTCCCTGCTGTGAGAGGTCTGTCCCTGGAACCATAGACTAAACACTAGTATACAGCTTCCAACCCAAGTCACACATTTTAAGTGTCCATGGAAAATAGTTCAGCTCGAGTGGCCTGCGAGGCGATCCATGTTGCTGCTCCAGCCACGGCATTTTAGATTGGCGCTTGCACAATGTGACTTGAGTTGGAGGCGCAATCAGTGAGTTGCTTACTCCTGACCTATCCTTACCCCTGAACTCTGTGCATTCCTAATCCTGAACTCTCTGCGTCAGTAAGCCCTCGTTCACACCTATGCGAATTAGATGCAGTTTACACCACTTCCAATTCGCAGGACATTTTAAAATACATTCATGTGAATGCATCTGGTTCACATATGTACGTTGCATTCGCAACCTCACTACACCTCCCCCCTCTCCCTGCTCACTGATCCGCAGATAAAACACAGAGGAACCTCTGAACAACTGATTTTTATCTTCGCAGTGAAACAGGAGCAATTCAAAACGCACATGTGTGAACCGGGGCTTAATCATGAACCCTGCATTCTGTGCGTTACCTAATCCTGACTCCTGAACTCTGTGCTTTATTTAAAGCGGAACCTTACTCTTTCATTACCTATTCTTCAGATGTATGCTACTAGTAAATAGGTAGCAAAGTAAATTATATTTACTTGTTTTAAACTGTTGTTATATATATTGTACGTCATTAGTTTGACGTTATATACGGCAGTTATGGCAGCAGCTAGCTGTCATAACCCTGGTAATATTTTTATACAGCGGGCGATACTCTTTCCGATAAAAGTGGTCCCGGTGGCGGATTCCCCCTCCCCCTCCCGCCGTTTCCCGGTTGTCTCTGGACTTATCGGACCTTTCAGTAAGCCCCGGGCCGATCCTCTGTGTGGCTGGGCAGGAAGCCAAGTGAGGGCAAGATAGCCCATACTCGGCTCTATGGCCTCAAAAAAAAAAAAAAATTAAAGGGACAGTGTAAAAATAAAAAGTAAAATAAATAAGAAACAAAAAAGTAAAGTGCCCCATCCCTACGAGCTCACGTGCAGAAGTGAATGCATACGCAAGTTGCGTCCACATATGTAAACGGTGTTGAAACCACACATGTGAGGTATCTCCGTGATCGTTAGAGGGAGAGCAATAATTCCTACTCTGTAACTCAAAACAGGTAACCTGTAAAAAAAAAAAAAAAAAATTAAAACGTTGTCTATGGAGATTTTTAAGGACCGTAGTTTGTCGCCATTCCACGAGCGCACGCAATTTTAAAGCATAACATGTTAGGTGTCTATTTACGCAGCATAACCTCATCTTTCACATTATACAAAAAAAATGGGCTAACTTTACTGTTTTCTTTTTTTTGATTCAAAAAAGGAAATTTTCCCCAAAAATTTGCGCAAATACGGTGTGACATAAAATATTGCAACAATCTCTATTTTATTTTCTAGGGTCTCTGCTAAAAAAATATATACTGTTTGGGAGTTCTAAGTATTTTTTTTAGCAAAAAATACTGATTTTAACTTGTAAACAACAAATGTCAGAAATAGGTCTGGTCCTTAAGAGGTTAACATTTCTTCAGTTGCTTCCTTGCTCCTGGCTTAGGTCAAAATAATGTCAAAAATTACAGGAGTCTTTGTTTGTTCACTGACCTTTGTTTGTTCACTGACCTAGCTTGAGCTATTTTGCAAAGAAGAATGGGCAAAAATGTCACTCTCTAGATGTGCAAAGCTGGTAGAGACATCCCCAAAAAGACTTGCAGCTGATATTGCAGCGAAAGGTGGTTCTACAAAGTATTGACGCAGAGGGGCTGAATACAAATGCACGCCACACTTTTCACATATTTATTTGTAAAAACAAATTTGAAAACCATTTATCATTTTCCTTCCACTTCACAATTATGTGCCACTTTGTGTTGGTCTATCACATAAAATCCCAATAAAATACATTTACCGTTTTTTTGTTGTAACATGACAAAATGTGGAAAATTTCAAGGGGTATGAATACTTTTTCAAGGCACTGTATTTCCCTTATATTTCAAAGTTTGTGCTTGTATTATATTGTTTGCACTGACAATACTGACCCTTTCTTGATATATGGTTTGGGTTGACTGACTGCTTAACACCTTTGACTGTCAAGGATGTACCACATACATCCTTAGAGATACTCCCTCTTATGTAGGTGATGGGATTGGAGGAGCTAAACAAGAACAAAACTATGAGAATTTTTTTTTTAAACAAGGTCAAAGCCTTATTTTTTTTTTCATTCTATAGCCCAATTGAATCCCCTTTATTACTGTAATGCAGTCAGGCTGTATGTAAATACTGAGTCCATCATATCCTGGGTTAGGCGTCTTCAGTTATTGGCCAGCCTGGGATGACATAAATTGCATGGACATGAGAGTCCGACCAGTCAGAGGATTCTCTCCCGCATTCATAGATCATGTTAACGTTACAGGCAGTGAAAGACTTTCTCCTTGAAGGAGAGGGCAAAAGGGGCAATGGGGGTGTCCCTGTCAGATAATCATTAGTGCATCTAAGTCCGGAGACCCGAAGCTGTTAACCCCCACAGTGCCAAAAGTTCAGCAGCAGGAAGAGGACAGGGCAGTTCTGCAGTGAAGATTTCTACAGAATGCAACAGCCTGCACATTGTGGGACATACATTTTGTAAGCTCTAAGGAGCAGGGCCCTCTGATTCCTACTGTATTAAAGTGTATTGTATTTGTACTGTCTACCCTCAAGTCGTAAAGCGCTACGTAAACCGTTGGCGCTATATAAATCCTGTATAATAATAAATAATAATAATAAATTATGTAACTAAATCTGTAGAGAGAAAAAACTTTTTTTTGTTAAACTAAACTTCAGCTTATGTCTCCCACATACCAACATTTTACATTCTAACTTGTGGCCAAATCATGGCCTCCAGATTTTACTTACTAACTGCCTTGCATGATAAAGGGGTAAAACTTAAATTATGTCTCTTGCATACCAAATTTTACATACTAACTTGTGGGTATCTCGTGGCTTGCAGGTTTTACAAACCAACTGCCTTGTCTGATAAAGGGGTCACATCCTCTGTCTGCCAAATTTAACATACTGACTTGTATGAGGGGCTTCGTGGTTGGGTGAATTTGGCACCAAAGCACAAGTACTTATCCCCTTTTCAGCCCTGCTAGAACACTGTCCCTCCTGTTGAGGCTGAACCCTCTGCCATCTTGTGCCCTGTCCCTTGCCTTAGGCCTCCACACAACATTTTCAGCCATAAACCATTGTATTCTCAAGGAAGGAATGTGCACACATAAAAGTAGTTTTGCTGCACTTTACTTGTGGAGTTCAGAAAACAGCATTACAGCCACATCACAGGGACATACATTCCAGAGTCACCTGGCATTACACAGTTAAAGGGGTTGTAAAGGCAGAAGGTTTTTTTATCTTAATGCATTAAGATAAAAAGCCTTCTGTGTGCAGCAGCCCCCCTCAGCCCCTGGAGGAGAATGTCCACGAATGTCTTAGCCCTCCGAGATTCTCCTTCCTGATTGGCTGAGACACAGCAGTGGCGCCACTGGCTCCCGCTGCTGTCATTCAAAGTCAGCTAGCCACTCAAGGGAGAGCGGGGACGGGGCCGGGTCGGGGATCCGTGTCTGAATGGTCCCCCCATAGCAAGTTGCCTATAAAAGGGATTAATGCTGATTAAATATTAGTCTTGAGGTTTACTGGTGCGGTTTTCTGTACCACATAAGACTTATGCCCCGTACACACGGTCGGACATTGATCGGACATTCCGACAACAAAATCCATGGATTTTTTTCAGACGGATGTTGGCTCAAACTTGTCTTGCATACACACGGTCACACAAAGTTGTCGGAAAATCCGATCGTTCTGAACGCGGTGACGTAAAACGCGTACGTCGGGTCTATAAACGGGGCAGTAGCCAATAGCTTTCGTCTCTTAATTTATTCTGAGCATGCATGGCACTTTGTGCGTCGGATTTGTGTACACACGATCGGAATTTCCGACAACGGATTTTGTTGTCGGAAAATTTTATAGCCTGCTCTCAAACTTTGTGTGTCGGAAAATCCGACGGAAAAAGTCCGATGGAGCCCACACACGGTCGGAATTTCCGACAACACGATCCGATCGCACATTTTCCGTCGGAAAATCCGACCGTGTGTACGGGGCATTAGATATCAAAAAAAGTGTCAAAATTGCTAGCATGATGTATAAAAGTATGTAACAACCTTGAGTATGTTTAAGCATGTGCTATATATTATTTGTATTGGTTGTGCTGATGGTAGTATCAGGTCTAAATCTGTGCTATACATTTCTTTACCTGGGAATAGGGTGTGATGGATGCAAACTGCTGGTGCAGCTCCAATAACTGTATAAGCTCTGCACACTGTTTTGCTTTCTCTCCAATTAAACTGATGTAGTGATCTGGATCTCGAGCAAACATGGAAGCAGCTTCTATGGAGCTGAAAATATAATAACTTTCTTTGTGCTTCAGAATGCCAATGTTTGAGTTTCCTGTTAAAAAATAAATATATGAGTAATGCAACAGCAAATATGAGTAATGCAATGGCAAACATACATTGGTTGCAAAATTTAATCAACTACACACAAACACATTTTAAACACGTTTTTAATGGCTGTTTATAAAACTGTGTTTTATAATGCAAAATCAAATTTCTATTGTAAAAGATGATGTGAAATTTCCCATAAACAGTAAAACATAACACTTACTTTGAACCTTTTTCCTGCGCTAAGGTTAAATTAAATGGAGCAGCTATATTACATTATTGACAAATGATGCATTTACTGATGAGATTTGCAAATCATTGCATTCTGTTTTTATGTAAATTTTACACAACATCCCAACTTTTTTGGAACAGGGGTTGTATATGGCACAGTCCAAAATGGTGGAAATGAGTTAGGAAAATGTAGAGAGGGAGACAGAGCTCGCTCTAATGGATGATGGTATTTTTGGGGGGAGATGATGTATCTGTTTGAAGTGAGCTAGTACCACAGTAGTTAATATAAAAATATAAATTTTATTGAAAACATATACAATATACAGTACAAAAGTTCCGATCAAACGCCACACTATAACCGTACAAAAGCTTGTGCTATGAAATCAGTTGTGATCAGCCAACATGTTTCGCTTATTTTGCTTCATCAGGGCATTATAGACATCACTGATTTCATCTAGATTATATAAAAAATATAAATCATTAAGGTGGTTATAAATATTAGATGCATTTGAAGGACAATAATTCATTATAATTCATTATAAATAATAAATACATTTATTTATTATTTATTTTTTATCTACATAATGAATTATTGTCCTTCAAATGCATCTGCTATTTATAACCACCTTAATGATTTATTTACCCCTACAGATTTTAGATGGCCACCAGTCAATCATGGATGATCCAGCCAACTGAATAATCTTTCATACGGAAGACCATACTACAATCATACACATTCCATCAGGAATGTGCTAGTAAATACAGAGACAGGAACGGAAGCACTCAGTACAGTGTAGATACTTCTGCCACTAGTCTATCTTGGAGGAAACTAATAGTGAAAGATCCAACCAATTTAACCTAGCAAGTCAACACTCCTCTTGAGAAGGCTCAGCCATGGCATATCTGTGAAGGCTGAGGGAACTGATCAATATCTGTACATCTTAAGGAGTTTTCTCAATTAAATGCAGTATTTATTTATTTATTTATTCATATTGTACAATGTGAATCCATAAGTATTGAATAGCCAGGTTTATCACATTAAAAGAGTTCACACCTGGCAACAAGAGACCATCTTTTGTAGCAACAGTATAGCCACAAAATCCACGGTATTGAATTGGGAGCCGTTCATAATTAGCTGTGTTTTCTGGGAAATACCACTCCTGTGTTGGAAAATCTGATGGAGTTATATGAATGCCTAAGTAAAGAAATAAATTGTATCGTTAATAATTGAAATAAATAAAATAGCATTGTTATATACAGTGGCCATAGAACCTACCATAAGATTTTGTTTACAACTGGTCTGTCATAAATGGGATTTTGAAAATATATCTTATTTCTTTTGATATATACATTAAAATGTAGTTAATTTTAAGTTGTGTATTTCAAAAGTTAATATTAAATACACAAAGCATAAAACTAATAACAGACCTTAATTTGCTATCAGTATACCATCAACACTAGTTCTACTGTATATAACTGATGAATTGCACTGAAAGGTGTGTTTGTTATGTAGTACAAGCAAACATATCATTTTATATATTATGAACAAGCATTACATTTATTTTATCAAATTATTGCAGTGTGCATATCAAACATTATAAATATACAGAAAATGTGAAAAAGTCGATACAACCCATTGAAATTATTGACTTTTTAGAAATATGTGAATAGGCAAACATATCTTTACTTAGACAGTGCCTACAGATAAAGGTGATAGACCTGAATAAAAACACAAGGAAAAATTGCCTTTTCAATAATTTATTCACCAAAAATATTAACAGATATAATGATGTACCATGGAAAAAATAACACCCTTGTCCTCAGATGCTGCTATTGCTCCCTTTATCAAAATTATTTCTTGTTGACGTTTTGTATACTTGCCTACCAGTCTTTAATATCATCATTTTTGACCACTATTTTGTGCAAAATTCCTTTGGTGCCCATTTGAATCCCGTGCCCCAACAACATTTTAGCAGGATTCAATTCATGGCTTTGACTAGGCCAATCCATAACCCTCCATTTTTTTCTTTTTGAGCTATTGCGTGTGCTTCAGAATATTATTATGGTAAATAATCAATTTCCAGTTCATTCTACAATTTTACACAGATGGCCTCACATTTTCATAAAGCACACTTTGATATATTGCATAATTCATAGTTGACTTGATGGCTGCCACTGCTCAGGCCCTGAGGCAGCAAAACAAACCCCAAACCATAACATTTCTACTACTACGCTTAATAGTTGAGCTTCTTCTCCTGCTGTGTTTGGTTTGCACTAAACATGTCTACTGTAACCGTGGCAAGCGAACCCTATCTTTGAGCCAACACGCACTGTTCTAGAAGGCCTGTTCTTTACCTATATGTTCAATTGCAGTCTTGCACCAATGTTCTTTTTCAACAGCAAGGGTTTATTCTTTGTACACCTCTTATGCAGGTTAGATTTGGTGCAATCTCTGATTGTACATACATGCACTTTGCGACCAACTGTTGCAAGAGTTATAGTACCTGCAGATCCCACAATTGGCCTTTGGGGTTCTTGAAGAAATCGTTTAGCAGCGAATGATCAGCTCTTGGGCTTAATTTGCTAGGCTGGCCAGTCCTGGACAATTAAGCAGTTGTTTGAAATCAACACCACTTATAGACTATTTTTCTTACAGTGGATTGATTATAAAATAATATAGTGATCATTTTAACCCCTTACCAGACTCATAGGCCTTAGATCACCAGACCCGAGATATGTGATATTTATATAAGACAGGTTCCACCTGCATACTCCCTTTGGAAGTTCTAATCATTGGCACCTAATCTTGAATGCCTGATTTTGATTTCATAGATTTGAAATGGTAATAAATGCAGGGGTGTGTTTACTTTTTACAGATTTGACAGACTTTTTCAGAATTTACATGATGACAATGAATACATAATGGCAATTCTGTGAGTCATTTTTGTGTGTGTGTGTGTGTGTGTGTATATATATACACACACATACACAGTTGTGCTCATAAGTCTACATTCCCTGGCAGTATTTATGATTTCTTGGTCATTTTTCAGAGAATATGAATGATAACACAAAAATATTTTTCACTCATGGTTAGTGTTTGGCTGAAGCCATTTATTATGTTTTATTATCAATCAACGGTGTTTACTCTTTTTAAATCATAATGGCAACAGAAACTACCCAAATTACCCTGATCAAAAGTTTACATACCCGGGTGATTTTGGCCTGATAACATGCACACAAGTTGACACAAAGGGGTTTGAATGGCTATTAAAGGTAACTATCCTCACCTGTGATCTGTTTGCTTGTAATTCGTGTGTGTGTGTGTATAAAGGGTGAATGAGTTTCTGGACTCCTGACAGACCCTTGCATCTTTCATCCAGTGCTGCACTGACATTTCTGGATTCTGAGTCATGAGGAAAGCAAAAGAATTGTCAAAGGATCTGCGGGAAAAGGCAGTTGAACTGTATAAAACAGGAAAAGGATAAAAAAGATATCCAAGGAATTGAGAATGCCAATCAGCAGTGTTCAAACTCTAATCAAGAAGTGGAAAATTAGGGGTTCTGTTGAAACCAAACCACGGTCAGGTAGACCAACTGAAATTTCAGCCACAACTGCCAGGAAAATTGTTTGGGATGCAAAGAAAAACCCACAAATAACTTCAGGTGAAATACAGAACTCACTGAAAACATGTAGTGTGGCTGTTTCAAGATGCACAATAAGGAGGCACTTGAAGAAAGATGGGCTGCATGGTCAAGTCGCCAGAAGAAAGCCATTACTACGCAAATGCCACAAAGTATCCACCTTATAAAATACGCCAAACAGCACAGAGACAAGCCCCAAACCTTCTGGCACAAAGTCATTTGGAGTGATGAGACCAAAATTGAGCTTTTTGACCACAACCATAAACTCTATATTTGGAGAGGAGTCAACAAGGCCTATGATGAAAGGTACACTATTCCTACTGTGAAACATGAAGGTGGATCGCTGATGTTTTGGGGATGTGTGAGCTACAAAGGCACAGGGAATTTGGTCAAAATTAATGGCAAGATAAATGCAGTATGTTATCAAAAAATACTGGAGGAACGTTTGCATTCATCAGCCAGGAAGCTGAGCATGGGACGTACTTGGACATTCCAACATGACAATGATCTAAAACACAAGACCAAGTCGACCTGTCATTGGCTACAGCAGAATAAAGTGAAGACTCTGGAGTGGCCATCTCAGTCTCCTGACCTCGAATCCATTGAGCCACTCTGGAGAGATCTCAAACGTGCAGTTCATGCAAGACAGCCCAAGAATTTACAGGAACTGGAGGCTTTTTGCCAAGAGGAATGGGCAGCTTACCATCTGAGAAGATAAAGAGCTTCATCCACAAATACCACAAAAGACTTCCAGCTGTTATTGATGTTAAAGGGTGCAATACACGGTATTAAGAACTGGGGTATGTAAACTTTTGTTCAGGGTCATTTGGGTAGTTTCTGTTGCCATTATGATTTAAAAAGAGTAAACACAGTTGATTGATAATAAATGGCTTCAGCCAAACACTAACCATGAGTGAAAGAAAAGTTTGTGTTATCATTTATATTCTCTGGAAAATGGCCAAGAAATCATAATTTCTGCCAGGGTATGTAAACTTATGAGCACAACTGTATATATACACTTTATCAACTCTAATAAAGATGCACCCTCCTACCTTATGAGACAATTTTATCTATATATACTGTATAGTGTGAGATTATTACACTGCCCATCTTTCCCAGGGCCATCAAAGTATTTATTTGGTATTCCCAGCAAACTTAAAAATCCAGCATAAAAAATAATAGCTGCTTCTTCAATTTGCTTTGCATGTACACCAGGCACATCCATTTTTCAAAGCTTGCTGGAAATACCATAGAACAGAAACAGTATCCCAGCCCTGGCAGAAAGGGAAGCTGATATATTCTACCATCTTCAGCTTATATTAAAGCGGAGGTCCACCCTAAAAAAAAATGCATAAAAAGGCTCCTAAAATTGTGGAAAAAAAATTTTTTTTTACTTACCAGAAGTGGCTGTTGCTAGGCAGATCGTCCTAATCTGCCACTTCCTATTCCGTGGTAGTCTTCATTCTTCTCCTCCTCGCGTTGTCTTCTGGGGAATGGCGCGCTGTCTTCTGGGACCTTTGTGTGTCCCAGAACACAGCCGGCCATTCACAAAGCGCTGCACAACTCGCGCATGCGCAGTAGGAAACGGGCAGTGAAGCCGCAAGGCTCCACTACCTGTTTCCCTTAGTTCGAATGGCGGCGGCAGGACCCGATCCGATGGACGTATTGGTCTCGGGCGGCCGACATTGCGGGCACCCTGGACAGGTAAGTGTGCTTATTAAAAGTCAGCAGCTACAGTGTTTGTAGCTGCTGACTTTAAAAATTTTTTTTCGCTTTAACGAAATTACTGTGAAGGTTAAATGGGAAAAGGGGTAGGGGGGTGCAATTCCTTGGGGTGAACTCCCTGGAGTGAAATTCAGATCAAGGTAAATGTATGCTCATACACTAGGAGCAGATACTAAAATCTGTTTAATGAGCCCAGGCTTTTGTTTGAGTCACAGTGCAGTAAGGACCCAATCACCTTAAAGTGAAAAATCCTTTACAGATAATATGCCACGTTTCCATGAACCTAACACACTGTATACCTGGGAACCATAGCTCTCACCAATTCTTCCTAAACCCAGCCTTAGATAGCGCTAGCCCAGATTCTACAACAACCTTTTCAGGCAGAAGAAGAGATATATGATTTGTTTTGCTTTTGAGTACAAAGCATACCAGGTTAGTACAAATCTGACAGATACTCTTTAAATTGTATGCATGTTTTTACATATTCATTTTTTTAGATCACCAGTGAGCTTAGCTTATCAAACTCGAAGCAAGGAAAAAAAAAGCCGTTTTCTTCAGCAATTAATCAGAGTCCATTTTTTATTATCCAGGTGAATTTTAGAGAAAGCCGAGTATTGATTGATTGATTTCTCACCTTCACTTTCTTTAATCCTTTCCTCGTCAGATTTTATTGTTAAATCACTTAATAATGGCTGGAGGATGTGATCAGGAAAGAGCTCTTCATGGAGTCCTAGAAAGGGCTGCAGGTGTGTAGTCATATTGCTAAGGACACTTAATAACACAATTTCATCCTGGAAGCTGTTCCACAGGTTAGATAGTGAAATAAACAGTGGCTGCAAAAGACACATATAACCTTTATAGTCCAAGAGTTTATGAATAATTTATTCTTATTCTCTATTATACATTGCACAGAATAGGACTAGAGTTATACTAGGTTATAATAAACTGTTTCATTAGACCAGTTTTCAGTTCCAATTTAAACATGGTGTTTCACAGATTCGGACAAAATGGACATCTTGGAATTAAACTAATCATTAAACTCCATTTACCTACCGTATATACTCGAGTATAAGCCGAGTTTTTAAGCACTTTTTTTGTGCTGAAAATGCCCCCCTTATACTCGAGTCAAGCACTTTTCTGCAGCAGAGAATGACATTTTCCAAACCGACTTTGGGGCCCCGTATCTCGGGGGCCACTTGGTACTAGGAACCCAAAATTTGGTGTGCAGTGGAACAAGCACTACAACATATCCAAAGCTGGGGTTCCTAGCACCAAGTGTCCCCCGAAATACGGGGCCCCAAAGTCGATTTGGAAAATGTCATTCTCTGCTGCAGAAAAGAGCTTGACATTTTCCAAACCGACTTTGGGTGACAGTTCCATTGGGTTTGCACATCAAATTTGGGGGTCCTAGCAGCATGTGGCCCAGAGATAAGGGGCCCCAAAGTCGGTCAACTGTGTCCATCTGCAGCAATGTCTTTCAGGACCCTTTGGTTCCAGAGACCCCCAAAATTCGGCTGCAGCTAGGGGGTATCTAGGAACCCTTAACTACGGAGTTTCAAGTTTGGGGGACCTATGGCTGCAAATGGGCACAGTGAGGCATGCAAATGGGCACAGTGAGGCTGCAAAAGGGCATTGTTGACCCTCTTTTTCACTTACAGTAGCTGCACATTTCTCACCCTAGGCCTATAACTTGAGTCAATAATAATAATTTTCCCAGTTTTTTGTGGTAAAATTAGGTGCCTTGGCTTATATTCGGGCCAGCTTATACTCGAGTATATACGGTATGTTACTATACCAGTGAAACTAAACATATGTCTTTTGATAACTGCCAGTACACAAGTTACAAGCAAAAACAGGCACAGGTACAACCCATGTCTCCAACATTTGTCAGAGAGGTTCCCAAGCATGCTTCAAAATAACAGTACAGCCGATACTAGTAATATGTAGTAGAAATCGATTCTCAAATTGGAAGAGGTTGTTCCTGCTAAGTGTTAAAACAATGGGGAGATGTCAGATTATTTAATCACATCCGACCAAAGACATGTCCATGTTTATCTTGGCCTAAGCCCTAAGGTAAGTTCAGTGGTAGATGCGATTTCCTCACATTCTGTATATTACGTCCAGATCCCTCTGTGGCAAAGTTGCTTACAGGTAAATCCACTTACTTTAACTAGTTAAGGACTGAGCCTATTTTTCAGACTCGGTGTTTACAAGTTAAAATCTTTTCTTTTTGCTAGAAAATTACTTAGAACCCCCAAACATTATGTGTTTTTTTTCAGACACCCTAGAGAATAAAATGGCAGTCGTTGCAATAATTTATGTCAAACCGTATTTGCGCAGCGGTCTTACAAGCGCAATCTTTTGGGAAAAAAATACACTTTTTTTAATTAACAAATAAGACAACAGTAAAGTTAGCCCAATTTTTTTATATTGTGAAAGATAATGTTACGCTGAGTAAATTGATACCCAACACAACACGCTTCAAAATTGCAACCGCTCGTGGAATGGCGACAAACTTTGACCCTTAAAAATCTCCATAGATGACGTCTAAAAATGTCTACAGGTTACCAGTTTTGAGTTACAGAGGAGGTCTAGTGCTAGAATTATTGCTCTCACTCCAACGATCATGGCGATACCTCACATGTGTGGTTTAAACACCGTTTTCATATACGGGCGCGACTTACGTATGCGTTCGCTTCTGACTGCGAACTCGGCGGGAAGAGGCACTTTACATTTTTTTTTCCTATTTATTTTAATTCTTACTTTTATTTTTATGCTATCCTTTTTTAAAAAAAAAATGGAGTCACTTTTATTTCTTTTACAAGGAATGTAAACATCCCTTGTAATAGAAAAAAAGCATGACAGGACCTCTTTAATGTGAGATCTGGGGTAAAAAGGACCTCAGATCTCACATTTACACTTAAATGCAATAAAAAAAATGATAAATGTCTTTTTTTTTTTTTTTGCAAAAAAAAGTTCCCCTTGAAGACCATTGGGCGAAAGTGAATTTAAACAAAGATAATTCCCCTAGTGGACTTTAAAGGCACATATGAAAGAATATTTAGGAGAGTATATAAAGTGAACAACAGTTTATTCATTACAAAAAAAAATTTTTTTCTCATAGAGACATCAAACAAATAACATGGTAGCTTACATCATCCAATGGTATGGAGCCGAGCAGGGGCCATCTTTCCCTCACGTATAGTTACGGCGGGCGGTCCGCAAGTAGTTAAAATGTCACAGTTCTGGAAGACTTGACCAATCCAGGAACTGTGTGATATATTTTTTTACTCGCCAAAAAATCCTTTTTCTTGGAGTCCATAGGGTGGGGCACAGCTTAGTCACTCACTTCCCTTATCTCTAATGGTTCAATGCCCACAAGGTCCTTCATTGGCATCTTTTCCTGGGCTTCTTCTGGATGCCGGTCCTCAACCATCTTGATTGGCCAGTGCAAGATGACATAAAACCTGTACATGTGCAGGAGTTCAACCATCTCAGCACACAGGCACAGTGCTTTAGTTCCACTTCAAAGTGGTATTTAACCCAATAACAAATGTAATATATTGCAGCTTATCAATACTTAGATGTGGTGACTGTATTAGCTTCCTTGTTCCTCAAGCATTTCTTTATTTTTATTTGTTTATCTGGCCATTAGCTTTCGAAATTTTCAACCAAGGCTAACATCTGCCGAGGTAGACACATCAACTGTATGGAACTTAGAGACTAATGCCCCATACACACATTAGGATTTTCAGATGGAAAATGTTCTATGGGAGCTTGTTGTCGGAAATTCCAACCGTGTGTAGGCTCCATCGGACATTTTCCATCGGAATTTCTATCACACAATGTTTGAGAGCTGGTTCATTAATAACATGCGACATTGTAACATAATGTGATATTGACAGCTGTCATTACTTACATAGACCTGTGCTGTGGGAACTGCAGATTTTGACCGGACTGTATCCCTTAATTGTTCCATTTGTGCCCAGTACTGCTTATTAATTACATCAACTTGTTTGGCACATGTGATGATATCTGACTAAATGAATAAAATAAACATACATCACTGTAGCATAATAAGTGACCATACACTAGTGCAATAATATGGTACATTTTAATGTTTCAGAATTAGCACAGTGCGGTTTGTGTTAAAGATCTGTGCAAAGTGCATTCATTCACAGGAATCCATATTTCTGTGGTGTGAACACAATAAATTAAAAGCTGAAATTTAAGTATGGACTATTTTTGCATAGTTACATTGGTCTGGCTTGGGCCATTGTAAGTATGCAAGTGCCATACCTGGCCAATCCCCATGGAAGCTGGAAATCATTGTAGTAGGCACCGCTACTACAGTGATCTTTTCTCAATGAATGCAAAGTGTTGTCTGATTGCATGAGGTGAAGATTGTGACATCACTGCCCTTCCACCTTATCCAATCAGAAAATGCTTTGCTTTCATTGAGAAAATGCAAAGTACATTCTGAATGATGCCCATGCAAGGGACCCGAGAGGACAGCAGAGATCACTTTAGTAGCTTCCACAGGGATCCCATAGTTATGGAACGTGCATTTGTACATTGGTTCAAGTTATACCAATGTAACTCTGCAAAACAGTCCATACCTCCATACCTAGCTCACTGCAATCTATTACCTTTTTGGGAACATTTTAGAAGGACTATCTCGGTACTGACTTATACAGCGTATACTCAAGGTTTAGTAAAAAATTTGTTTTTTATTAGTACAAAAAATTATAAAAGCAGGATATCCAAATACATCATAAAAGGTGCATGGTATATCACCAACAATGGATTTTTACCATGCACCTTTTATGATGTATTTGGATATCCTGCTTTTATAATTTTTTGTACTAATAAAAACCTAATTTTTTACTAAACTTTGAGTATACGCTGTATAAGTCAGTACCGAGATAGTCCTTCTAAAATGTTCCCTTTTTCCGGGTGACCGGGTGAGGACGGATCTCCCAGTTCCTTTTTCTCTTTCCAATTGGATAATGGTATACCATACTCAGTTTCTATTTAAATTACACCAATAGGGGCTGCAGCTTTCTATTAACTTTTTGGTTTTAATACTGCTTTAACAATAAATCAATTAATCTGATATGACTTTTTAAAAGTCATGTTGCAATATAGCCACCAGTAGGGCTGACTTAACATAAAAACTGAACTGTAAATAGACTTTTCAGTAACTTTACATCTCTACATGAAAAATTCTGTACACACAATGATATACAGCAATAGAATAAAAAATGTTATCATTAAATGAGCTCTGGTCAAGTGAGTTTGCCTAGGCTGAGAAAATGTCATTGGTATGCTGCAGCCAAAAAAAAAAACAATCATGCCGTGTACACGCGGGCAGACTTTTCGACCAGACTGGTCCGACGGATCGAATCCATCGGACAATCCGACCGTGTGTGGGCTTCATCGGACCTGCAGCGGACTTTTTCGGTCGAAAATCAGACGAACTTTAGATTTGGAACATGTTTCAAATCTTTCCGCCGGAACTCCGCCGGACCTAGTTCCTATCGAGAAATCCGCTCGTCTGTATGCTAGTCCGACGGACGAAAACCGACCCTAGGGCAGCTATTGGCTACTGGCTATGAACTTCCTTATTTTAGTCCGGTCGTACATCATCACGTACGAATCCGTCGGACTTTGGTGTGATTGTGTGTAGGCAAGCCCGTTCGTTAGAAAGTCCGTCGGAAAGACCGTCGGACCTTTGATGCCTAAAAGTCCGCCCGTGTGTACAGGGCATTACTCGTCTCCATTTTCCCAGTGATCAGACTACAACATCATAACATTAACTGCTCGTTTTTGTCTAGGGGATTTCGGAGCAGATATACAGTATACTTACCTAATCCGCCGATCCTCCGAGTGCAAGACTGGACCCCGCTGCTCCTGCCCCCCCCGCACGCTAGCGGTCTTGTGAATGGACTGTTCCTGACATCATCATGCCCATAGACTGGCTCTGGACGTGAGGATGGCAGGAACATTTCATCGCCGGACAAGAGGGAGGGCAGTTTTCTAGAGGATAGAAGGACTGGGCAAGTACAGCTTTTCCTTGCACCCCTAGACAAAACAAGCAGTTCACCTATGCAGTGCGATCAGAATCCCATGGGAGAATATATTTTTTTCATGGAGGTATGCTTTAAACAAAGATAGTACTGTCCTTATGGGAAGAAAAGCAGATGAAGTAATTGACAGGGAAAGTACTGTGATCTCTGTGATAGGAACTTAGCGTGACAAAATTTAACTGAAGCTAGGTTTACTTTAATCAAAAGATTTAAAAGAAATCTATCATACAAACCCCACTCTAGACCACATGCAGCACTTACCAAAATAATGTTTAAAAATGCCTCATGCTGTCTTGCATTGTAAAGTGTTTCTTTCATCTGGGTTAAACTGACCAGATTGCTTTTTGACAGTTTTCCATACATCTCCTCCAAGATAGCTGTGTATTTGTACATCATCTCCCGAGATGACTGGAGCTCAGAATCAATGTGCTTTGTTGTAGCCGGTATTGCCTCCTTCAGAACAACTGGTACTATCAAGGCAAAAAGTCAGTTTAATGATAAATAAATATTCTGCACTCTAAATAATATCAAAAATATCCCACTAAGCAGCTGTATAATTATAAAAAATATATATTAACCACTTGCTTACTGGACACTTATACCCCCTTCCTGCCCAGGCCAATTTTCAGATCTCAACGCTGTCACTGTTTTGCTGCGTACACACGGTCGGAATTTCCAACAACAAATGTTCGATGTGTAAGCTCCATCGGACATTTTTTGTCGGAATTTCCGACAACAAAAATTTGAGAGCTGGTTCTCAAATTTTCCGACATCAAAATCCATTGTCGGAAATTCCGATCGTGTGTACACAATTCCGAAGCACAAAATTCCACGCATGCTCGGAATCAAGCAGAAGAGCTGCACTGGCTATTGAACTTCATTTTTCTTGGCTCATCGTATGTGTTGTACGTCACCGCGTTCTTGACATTCGGAATTTCCGACAACATTTGTGCGACCGTGTGTATGCAAGACAAGTTTGTGCCAACATCCGTTGGAAATAAATCCAGGATTTTGTTGTCGGAATATCCGATCGTGTGTACGCGGCATTTGAATGACAATTGTGTGGTCATACAGCACTGTACCCATATTTTTTTTTCACACAAATAGAGCTTTCTTTTGGTGGTATATAATCACCACTGGGTTTTTTATTTTTTGCTAAACAAACAAAAAAAGACCAAAAATCTTGAAAAAAAAATGTTTTCATAGTTTGTTAAAAAATTTGGCAAACAGGTAATTGTTCTCTTTCATTGATGTGCGCTGATGAGGCTGCACGTATGGGCACTGATACGCTGCACTGATAGGCACTGAGAAGGTGGCATTGATGGGCACTGATAAGGTGGTACTGATGGGCACTGATAGGCACCGGTAGGTGGCACTGATAGGTGGCATTGATGTTGAGGCACTGATTGGCAGCATTGATGGGCACTGGTGGGCACTGCTTACAAGTACTGATAGGCACCGCTTAGCAGCAGTGGCTGTCAGTGTGTGGGACCGATGTCCCTTTTACACAAGCCGGTAATCGGCTTATTTTCTTTCTCCTTACGCTGTCAGAGTGAGGAAAAAAAAGCAGAATACCGGCTTCTGTTTACATCACGTGAACAGCTGTCATTGGCTGACAGCTGATCACGTGGTAAAGGGCCAAGATCGGCCCTTTACTCCAATCTGTGTTCAGCCGAATCCCAAGGACCAAGTCCATGTACGCCCTCGCAGCAATTTAAGCCCACGCTGTAGCCGTCTTTCGGTTATAGCATGGGCATCAAGTGGTTAACATACATACAGTACAAACAATACTTCCTTAAACATGCCCCTATCTTAAAATTCTCCTAAACATAAAAACTATAACCAATACAAATAAATGACTAACAAGTGTAGGTCATTTACAAAAATTAAAAACATTAAAAAAAATCAAAAAATCAAGGAATCCACAGTGAATAAATTCACCGTCCAAAAAAATAAATAAATAAAAAAATTCCCTTACATATCCCCTTGTGTAAGAAACATGTGCAAGGGAAAACAACAAAATAGTTCTAAAAAATTGGGGAAAATCTGTCTAACCTTCCCTGGACACCGGCTGCGGAAAAATGCTAAACACGACAAAACCGCATGTAAATGTGGTACCGCGTTTAAATGCGTTTTTGTCGCGCTTAGCGGTCTTTGGCCAAACGTTCCTCTCCTGAACACGATTCTTCAGGAGAGGGAGGTTTAACCTCCCCTAACCGTGGCAGCTCCTAAACTCTGCTAAAAGCCTATGTGTACATAGACACATACAGTAGGCTTTTATTGAGTTGAGTTTAGGGGCTTTGGAAAAAAAAACGACAAAAGCTCCTAAACTAACGCTTTTAGTTTCTCAGTTTACATAAAGCCTATGAATGAACAAACTGGACAATGAAAAAGCAATACAGGAAAAGTACTGACACCCTTAAACTTTGGTGGTGAAGAATTTTAAGAATAATGTGGACGGCAAGGCCAGCTAGGTTAACAAACAAATGGATCCTTCAACAAATCAAGCCCAATCTTATCACTAGAAGCTCAGATGACTGGGGTGACGCTGTCGTATTTTGGACGTTATAAGAAAAACTAACTCACTGGAAAAGACAAATTATGTTTGTAAAAATTGAAGGGAAAAGAAAAAGAGGAAACCAGCAATAAGGTGAAACAAAATAAGAAAATGCTCTCGTGAAATATTTAAGCGGAACTTCACTCTCACAATCATCATTGACTATTTTTTCATCCTTTTGCTGCTAGCATTATGCAGAGCGGACACGGACACAGCCCCCTCTGTTTTATGGGCACACAGATGTAAACGGCCTTCATAATTAGTTTCTTGGTTCAGTTGACACATACATTTTATAAATTGGCACCTTTGCTGATTGGGGACCAAACCACAATGTTTTCTTTTTTTATATGCTGTAATTTGCTCCTACCAGAGTTACCATTTTCCTGATAGATCATTAATCACAAACCTCAGTGCCTGAGATAAGTGCATTTCTGGAGCTACTCAAGAACACCAGTGGTGACATTTGTTAATAAACCAAGCATAAGAACACAGGGTAAGAATGAGTTGAAGCTAGTTTGTTGTGCAGGTTAACATCTATATGAGTAAACAAGTAAAATACTTGGTTTAAACAAAACAATTATTTGAAAATTAATGTGGATATATTTAAATAGTTTACATGTCTTTTCTTTAAAGGGGAATTGCACTTTCATTAAAGAAATAATATACCATAAAAATTGCTACACAAGCCATTTTGTGTCTTAAAGTTATTAAGAATTCCCTTTCCATTTCAATCTGAAACTGCTGTGATTTTCTAAAACTGTCAAAAATGTGTCTAGTGCCCATAATGCAATATTTGTTTTCAAATACCTTAACCACTGCACTGAAATCACTTTAGGTGGTTAATTCCCGGGATGATTCCCGGTATTTTTTTCTTCAGCTGATGGAGCATTTTCATGAAAAAGCAATCCCAGCGGCTAAATAGCCACTAGATTGCTTTTACAAGTGGCGGTAAGGGGTCCTCCCCTGTCACCTTCTGCCGCCGTCCCGGGCTCTCCCCTCACACCAGGGAATCCGGGAGTGCAGCCGGCGGTTCTGCCCGCTGACCATAGAGATGATTGGGGACCGAAACAGCTCGATTAGTGTTTCTCAACCTGTGGTATGAGTACCCCTGGGGGTATGCGTACCAAGGGCAGGGGGTACGCCGCCCAGAGCCAATGAGACTCCTCACTCTCACTCCTTTCACAAGGCACAAGCCCGCCGTCCGGAGAGTGACAGTCTGAGCAAACAACTCTCTGGGTGGCTCAGTGGCGATGCTGGCGCGCGGTCTGGGTGGCACCATTCCGCGTGGCGGCAGAGATTCCCGGAGGCAGGGCTCTTCAGCCGGAACATGCTGGCGCCACGCTAGCCCTGAGTGAGACTCCTCACTCACTCCTGCTACGGCTGCCTCCTTTCACTATACAGAAGCCCACAGCCTGGAGAGTGACAGTCTGAACAAGCCATTCTCCGGGCAGCTGTAAACTGAATCCTCCCCTACCCGCCACCCAGGTGCATAAGGGGAGGGGGGGTTTGTTCTGAGGGGGGTCTGCACTGATGGATGGGGGGGTTATCCTGAGGGGGGGTCTGCACTGATGGGTGGGCAAGGGTTTATCCTGAGGGGTGGTCTGCATGATTGATGCAGGGGTTTATCCTGAGGGGGGTCTGCACTGATGGATGGGGGGGTCTGCATGATTGATGGGGGGGTTATCCTGAGAAGGGGTCTGCACTGATGGATAGGGGGTTATCCTGGGGGGTCTGCACTGATGGAGGAGGGGGGTTTATCCTGAGGGGAGTCTGCATGATTGATGGGGGGGTTATCCTGCGGGGGGGTCTGCACTGATGGATGGGGGGTTATCCTGAGGGGGGTTTGCACTGATAGATGGGGGGGGTTATCCTGGGGGGGCTGCACTGATAGAGGAGGGTGGGTTTAGCCTGAGGGGGGGTCTGTTCTGATGGAGGGGGGAGGTTTGTCCTGGGGGGGGTCTGTACTGAGGGAGGGGGTCTGTACTGAGGGGCGACTATAGTTGGTGGAGGGAGGGTGACACTATGTTTTACCATACTGGGTGACACCAACCCTAGTGTCTGCACTGGTAGGCTGCATTTGGTGGGCACTGCACTGATGAGGCTGCATTTGGTGGGCACTGCACTGCTGAGGCTGCATTTAGTGGGCACAGCACTGATGAGGCTGCATTTAGTGGGCACAGCACTGATGAGGCTGCATTTAGTGGGCAATGAACTGGTAGGCTGCATGTGCGTGCATGTGTCTACTGGTGTGTTAATTTCGGATTGTGTGTCTGCAAGTGTGCTAATTTGGGATTATGTGTGTGTACACTTCCGAGTGTGTTAATTTTGTATTGTGTGTGTGTCTACCAGTGTGTTAATTTGTTAGTTTGGGATTCTGTGGGTGTCAATTTGTTCATTTTTGAATGTGTGTGATTATCTATCAGTATGTGAGTATCTGTCATTGCAGCTTGAACACTAACAAAAACCATCACAAACAGACACAGAAATTATCACAAACACATACTGACATTACACACACACAGAAACCATGATACCTAAACAATAGAAATTACTTTCTCGAGACTTAGGAATTTTTTTTAGACCTGCAGGGGTACTTCATCGTAAAAGGTTGAGAAACACTGGTCTTAGAAACCAGAAGCGACATGTATTCTGGTTTTGCCAGTTGTAAACAAACCATTACTGGTTTAAAAAAAGCATCTTGGTATAAACCGAAGCTTTTAAGGGCAGAGGAGAGGTTTGGGGTCTAATAGACCACAGATGTCTCCGTAAGGAGGACCTGTCACTGCCTATTGCTATCACAAGGGCTGTTTACATTCCTTGTGATAACAATAAAAGTGCTAAAAAAGGTATATAGTGTAAAATAATATATTAAAATAATTTTTAAAGCAACCCCGCCCCCTGTGCTTACACGCAAGGGCGAACGTATGCGCCGGTCCCACGTCTGTGTGTGAACAGCGATCACACCACACATGTGAGGTATCACCACAAATGTCAGATCGAGAGCCATAATTCTAGTATGAGACCTCCTGGGTAAATCTAAAGTGGTAACCTGTAAAGGCTTTTAAAGCGTTGCCTATGGATAATATAATGTATGTACTTTGTCGTTGTTTCACAGGAGTGCGCAATTTTAAAGCGTGACTTTAAAGTGTAAATTTAAAAGTGGTAGCTGTTTACTTAGCGTAACATCATCTTTTATATTTTACCAAAAAATTTGAAAAACAGCTGCACAAATACTGTGTGATATATAATCTTTGGGGGGGTTTAACTAATTTTCCAGCAAAAAAATTTAGGCATGCTCTACAATAGGAATTTAATTTTTATTTAGATACTCCCTAAGGGTTAAATACTTCGAAAGGGATGCAGACACTGCAATTTACCTATTTAGAACACTGAAAGTGCATATTGATTGTTTTGCGCAAAATTATAGCAACTACAAACTATGGGAAAGATTTATGGCATTTTTATGGCAATTTTATTTATTTATTTATTTTTTACTGGTAATGGCGGTGATCTGCGATTTTTAGCGGGACTGCGACATTATGGGGGACAGATCGGACACTTTTGACACATTTTTGGGACCACTGACATTTATTCAGAGATCAGTGCTATAAAAATGCACTGATTATTGTGTAAATGTCACTGGCAGGGAAGGGGTTAACACTAGGGGGCGATCAAGGGGTTAACTGTGTTCCCTCGTGTGTGTTTTAACTGTAGGGGGATGGAACTGTCTAGAGGAGATCAGATCGTTGTTCCTAGCTAGTAGGAGCAGACGATCTGTCTCTCCTCACAGAACAGGGATTTGTGTGTTTACACACACACACACACACACACACACACACACGTCCCTGTTCTGGCTCTTGTCATCGCGGCCGCTGGCCACACGCATCGCCACCTCCGGGGCACCTGCTATTCCCACTTAGAGGGCTGACGTACATCTACGATGGCTAACGGGAACGTGCTGACCTGCCGCAGTATAATGACGGCAGCTGGTCGGCAAGCGGTTAAAATGCATGCGGCGTACACAGATCACCCAGTGTCACAGTCAGGCTCCGGGGCCAGTAACTATAGCAGTGGAAAGGCTCACTAGGAGCCAGCAGGATAAATACACAAGCAGGTCCCTTTGGTGGGTGACATGGGCTCACCCAAGGCATGGGGTCTAAGCACTAGCTTCACCAAAGCACCTGATGGTGGAGATGGGTTTCGCTGTGTGCTAGTACCAGGTGGCAGTTCTCACGATCACCCCACCAGAAGGTGAGAAAGCCGGGGAGCCATAGCAGATATAGCATATGCAAATCAAGCAGAAATATTATTGGTAAATTAGCCAAAGGTCGGTAACAGGTGGTTGCTAGTTGGGATCAAGCGGAAGCATTGTCGAGGAACAATCTGAAGGTCAGTAACAAATGGTAATGAAGATACCGATGGCAGCAGGATTGTAAAGAGCAAGATATTGGCTGGAGATGAGCACAACAATCTGTTAAACAGGAAGTGCAAGGCATGGCTTAAATAGGAAGTTGATGGAAGGAGCAAGGAGTTCAAGGTTCACCAGAAACAAGATAGAAAGTAGGGTTGTCCAAAGGATCAGGAAACGAGCAGTCCTGCATCTCATAAGGCTGAGCAGGAAGAGCTAATGCCAGACACAACAGAGATCAAGGTTCTGACACCCAGAGGGGTTTTTTTTCTTGACAGAAATGAAGTCACACTTTAAAATGTTTTGCAAATATTCAATCACAGCCTGTTCTTTCATTAGTTAACATTGCAATTTAATTATGCTGATGTGTGAAGGAGAGTCACAAATATCACAGTCAGAACATTTACAGAAAATATTATCTCCTGAATACTTACAATCATCGATGCCCTCGCCACCTTTTCCACAGTCTTTGTTAAACAAACGAATGCCGGTGACGATCATAGTGAGTTCCTTCAGCTGACGCTCTTTATCCCTCTTTGCTAAAGACAAAAAGGTGCCTAGCTCTGTGTGTGGGAAGACACTCTGAAGAGCAGCTAAAGAAATACAGGAATTCACACCATAAATAAGAATATATTTATCATGACACTTTTCCATTGACATATGTCACATGTATTCCAGTGGAAAACCAGCAGAACTAACATTCACAACGAACTACTAACAACTCAATTATTACACTCATAAATATGTTGGTAAAAAGCCTCCATACTATTTCATAATAAAATACTGGATTTATATGACACTGGATTTAAAATGTATTATGCATTTTTAGTTCCTCCTATCACCATGCTATCATCACTTACCAGGTCCCTGCATCATTCAGGATACATCTGCATTTTAGGTTTTGATAAACCGATTCATTTATCTTTTATTTTACTGACCTGTGGCTTCTCTAACAACTTTGATATCAGTCGGGGAGCCGAGGCCAGATCTGAGGAGCACATAGCTAACAATTTTTCGATAGAGACTTTCCAACTCTTCAGCTGTACGAGCTCGGCTGTCAGTGATCTCCCTGCTCACAGGTGCAAGTCGAGATTCCAGGACGTGATGGTGTTCATCTAAAAATTCTCCTACAAATTTAAAGTGCAAAAGAAGAAAATTCTCCTTCAAAATATAAAGTGTCTTTTTTTTTAAAGGCATGTTTTATTAAGTTTTGTTAACAACAACATAGTAATTGGACAACTGAGAAAAATACAGTCACTTCGATCACCCTGTATTAACATTCAATACAGGATAATACAGGATAATATTTATGTTTTAAGTAATATCCTTCAGTCGAGATCTACCTTATATCATGGCCTATCTTTTTTAATATGCATTGATTTTTAGGACATAAGTGCAATATATATATATATATATATATATATATATATATATATATATATATATATATATATATATATATATATATATATTATTTATTTATTTTTTACATTATTTTTTAGCGGAACCAAACCCTCCTGTCTTTTACAGTCAAGGAAGCTGCCATCTTAGCCTCTGTTTGATCGTCAGTTGCCATGGTACTGCACGTGTGACCAATTATGACACCAACAATTTGATAACTTGACAGTTTAGTTGAGAGCAGAAGCAGCTATGCTTGTTATCATTTAGGACATTCCTTGAATATAACTGCTTTGGGTATCCATTAAATCGATGGGTTTAGTTCCACTTTAAATCAATGGGTTTAGTTCCACTTTAAATCAATGGGTTTAGTTCCACTTTAAATCAATGGGTTTAGTTCCACTTTAAATCAATGGGTTTAGTTCCACTTTAAATCAATGGGTTTAGTTCCACTTTAAATCAATGGGTTTAGTTCCACTTTAAATCAATGGGTTTAGTTCCACTTTAAATCAATGGGTTTAGTTCCACTTTAAGGGCAATCAGTCAGGATAAAACATGGGTACTGCCATTGCCTCTGAAAGTTGTGCTGGCCTACAGACTCTATATGTAAATCATGGTAATTTCACTTGCAGTTCGTTCCTATACTATAAGATGTGGATTAACTTTGCGCTGTTACCATAGAAAAATATCACAGATGATAAGAATTCTCTATATTGTTTTCCCACAGTAAGTCTATGCTTTTTTATTTTTTTTTTATCTCCTTTTATTAAGTCTATACTTTTATCTGTAATCCTATAATGCATTTTTTTTCTTAAACAATACAGTTTATTTATTTATTTATTTATTTTTAAGCATTTAAGCACAACTGATCTCCTCCAGCCCCTTTCAGCCTATTTTCATTTACTTGCTTCACAGGCAGCTGCACATTATTATTCTGGAACGGCCTCCTGCTAGCGACCATGGTAGATTATGCCTGTGCGATGTGTGCGAGCATAGCCACCTGTGGTCTCCACTAGGAAGACAGAAGAACAACTGTAAGACAATTGTCACCTCATAAGGTCCCTTTCAGATGGGTGGACTCTGCCAGCATATCCGCCTGCTCATTGGGGAATCTGTCCGCTGATCCCGCTGAGCAGGTAAATGACAGGTCCGTGTCTTACGCAGAGTGGGCACGGATAAAGCCCTTTTTCCTCCATGGGCGGTCAGATGCAAGTGGACCACCTGTCCGTTTCCATCTGACTGTCATCCGATCTGCCAGATGGAAGGGGAACGGATCCCAAATCCATCTGTTTTTAGCGGATATGATCAGATGTCGGCGAGTGTCAATAGAGGGCAATGGATGGTCCGATCGGGTCCGCCTAAAAAACGGACAGGTGGACCCGATCAGTACGCCCCTGTGTAAATGGCCTTACAGGAAGTGCCTGGATAAGGATCACCAGACATTATTTTAACAAAAGCTCTTGAAATTGCCATGTTAAATGATCTTTGAGTGTTGGACTACCATGCAAACTGCATTACAATTACACAGCTATATGGTTTGTGTATTTATAACTGTGCAGGAAAAAAGCTACTCAATAAAACTTATTTCTGATAAAGAAAAACATCATAGCTATCTACAATATATTTTTGCAATATTTTTACAGTGAAGCTGCATCTTCTTTAGCAGTAAATGTGTAGTAAAGGGCAGGAAAAGTTTAATGCTTACCTCTACTTGTATAATTCATGTCAAAATACAATTGCATTTTTATTGTTTCTAGTGAAGGACTTCTGGTGTCCAGCAATCGGTCCACACAAAGCTTTAAAAAAAAAAAAAAAAAGAGGGAAAATAACCAAGTAAATCTTAGCACAAAACACAGTATTATTCAGATAAGTCTTAAAAGGTTGTTCCACATAAAACAAGACTCTGAGTGTTGGTCGATTTTTATATTTCTCAATAAACAAAGTCAATTTCCACATCCCAGAGACCTGCTACTTTGCTGTGATTTGCATTTCAGGCTGTATTCTCTGTATTGTAAATAAAGCTAGCCAGAAAGATTTAAAGAATATGTAAACTCAATATTTCATATTCCTGATATGTGGCTGCTGTACCAGGTTCTTGTATGGAAAAGTATCCTGTTCTCTTTGCATTGCTTTCTTTGTGTGAAATCCCTGATGTTCCTGCCAGTCCTTCTGCTTTCCTATATTTTCGTGACTGCGACATTATGGCGGACACATCGGACACTTTTGACACATTTTTGGGACCATTCACATTTATACAGCGATCATTGCTATAAAATTGCATTGATTACTGTATAAATGTGACAGGCAGAGAAGGGGTTAACCACTAGGGGGACACGAGGGGTTAAATGTGTTTTCTAGGGGAGTGATTCGAACTGTAGGGGGTGGGGACTCACAAGGGGAGGAGACCGATCAGTGTTCCTCTGTACTGGGAACACACCATCGGTCTCCTCTCAACTGACAGGACGTGGATCCTGCTCGGTTAACGGGCAATCGCGGGTGCCCGGCGGACTTCGCAGCCGCTGGGCACACGCACCGGGTCCTGAACAACGCGGCGGGCGCGCGTGCGCCCCCTAGACGGCCGGGAAGCCCAAGACGTCATATGACGGCCACCCAGGATGGGAGATCCCATCTGTGGCCGTCATTTGACTATGGGCCGGTATTGAAGTGGTTAGTGACCAGGCTATTTTTTGACAATTGCGCGGTCGTGCGATGTTATACCCAAACAAAATTAATGTGCTTTTTTTCCCCACAAATAGAGCTTTCTTTTGGTGGTATTTAATCACCTCTGCTGTTTTTATTGTTTGCGCTATAAAAAGGCCGACAATTTTGAAAACAAACAATATTTTTTATTTTCTGCTATAATACATATCCAAAATATATATATATATATATATATATATATATATATATATATATATATATTTATGTAAACTATTTATTTATCAGTTTAGGCCAATATGTATTCTGCTACATATTTTTGGTAAAAAAAAAAAAAAAATCGCAATAAGCCTATATTGATTGCTTTGCGCAAAAGTTATAGCGTCTACAAAATAGGGGATAGATTATTGGACTTTTACTTTTTTTATGTTTTTACTGGTAATGGCGGCGTTCTGCGACTTTTAGCAGGACTGCGACATTGCAGCTGACAAATCTGACCCCAAGTGACACTTTTTGGGGACCAGTGACACCAATACAGTGATCAGCGCTAAAAAAAAATGAACTGATCAATGTATAAATGACACTGGCAGGGAAGGGGTTAACACTAGGGGGCGATCAAGGAGTTACCTGTGTTCCCTGGGTGTGTTCTATCTGTGTGGGGGATAGGCTCACTGGGACAACACAGAGATCGCTGTTCCTGATCACTAGGAACAGCAGATCTCTTTGTTGTCCCGGGTCAGAATGGGGATCCCCCTTGTTTACATAGGCAGATCCCCGTTTTGCCTCTCTGTGCAGCGATCGTGGGTGGCCAGCGGACACACGCCCACAGTATCTATTGCATGAAACGATGTACAGGTACATCATTTCGCACAACAGAGCCATCCTGCTGCAGTATATGTGCGGTGGGTGGTCTTAAAGTGGTTAACTCAACAAGGTGAAGTTATAAGCTGGTTGGCTACCATGCACAGCTGCACCACATTCTGAGTGCTCCATTTTTAGTAAATCCCTGCCAGTGTGCTCTCCTCCAACGATCAAACTTGTTCTGACAACCTACCCCCCCCCCCCTGCACAGACATTCACTGGGAAGATCACTGTACTGCTTTTTTTCCTCTCCCCAGCTTTTATGAAGTTGAGAACAGAGGGAATGTGATCATTTCTAAAAAAGGGCAAAAAAAGTATTTATAATGTTTTTATATCTATACACAAATGTTTTGCCTTTCATTTCTATTTTAAACTGTTGTTTTACAAGGTGAGGGTTTACAATCACTTTAAGGGATGCTGCACTCCTCTTTAAAGTTCTACCAAGTAAAGTCTGCAGATAAGCTGCTTTGTATTCTGTGTTGAATCTGAATGATTTTATATGAAAACAGTCCAATGTTATTCCTAGCAGGCTAGATGCCTAAAGAACAAGGAGTACTCGTGGCAACATTCCCAGAGCCTTTGCCAAATGCTCATCATCAACTTCCTACATCCACATGAATGCTGTCACTTTAGTTCCCAATGATTCTGGAAAATTGGAGGTGTTCTTCACATGACTGAAGGGCTGTGCAAAGAGATAATTCAAACTGTGCAAACTGCTGAGAGCCCAAGAGATGTCATGCCAAGCTTCAAAATAATATAACCCCTGTTGGTGCTGCTTTCTACAGACTAGGTCAGTAAAACAATGTGGAAACAACTGGGGAAAGTGTCCATCAACTCAGCATCAGGTCTCCCACTGAAGCCTAGCGACTATTCTTACATAAAAGCGTCCCGCAGATGATGGTTAAGGATATGATGGCACATAAATGACAAAAAAGACATGGTTCCAAACAGCACTGTACTACACATGAGAAATCAGCCTTTGCACCAACTTTTATGAATCATTCCAGTAAGAGAAGCATGATGTTTGTGTAAGACATTAAATCAATTAAACAAGGCTGAAGGAAAGTTATTTTTTTAGATAAACTAGTATAATATTATTTTTTTAGCTATCTAACCAGTGCTAGAAAATTATCAAGGCCTCATTTACACTTGTGGTTGCTATGCTATGCTATTGAGCCACGTTTTTTCTGCTCCCAACCACTTCTGCTTAAAGTGGTTGTATACCTTTACATATACCCAGTGAAGTGACTGGCCTCTGGTGATACACAGAGATGAAGAAGAGATGAAACAAATACTCCTTCATAAGTTATACCCGTTTATCTGCAGTCTTCTCTACATCCATTCAAAGTCTAGAATTTACAAAGCTTGTCTGAGCTTTAAGAAAAAAAAGGGGGCAGAGAACTGAAGTTACACTCCGCAGAGCTCAGTGATGAGAGCTCTGAGAGCTGATTGGAGGGAAGGAACACACCCCCTTCACACAGCTCACAGAAACAGAGCTAATGCTGTCAATCAGCTGGAGCTCACTCCCCATCACCATTTTTCGCTTGATGTCAGGAAAGCTTGTCAGAAGTGATTCATGCTGATAGCAGAGGAAGGAAGCAGCAGACAGAAATTACACTTAGTGTTCTGGATTGAGACATGTACATACCATAGAGGGGTGTGCTTTGTTCATATTTCATGTCTGAGGTTTACAACCACTTTAAGCTGCAAAAATTACCTCCCCTGTCACACTCACCCTAAAATAGGGATGTATTGTGGGTACAGATTTTTAGGGGTTAAAACAAGAGGTGAGGCGGTGCCATTACCGTTCTTTAAAGGGCAGTGCAAGTGTAAATGAACCCCAAGTGTGCTACTATAAGAAATGTACATCGTACAAGACACATATGAGGCTTAGCAATAGGAAATAGTTAAAAGTTACCCATAGCTACCAGTCAAAATGCTTGTTTAATTATAAAACCAGTACTGCAGACAATGTTGATAGCTGACTGAAATATTATGATCTCGGAGGGGAGATGGGCGGAGCCTAGCGGAGCAGACATGCATTGTTAGAGCTCCACACCGCTGAGGAGAGAAGAGAAGGACAAAGCGAAGCCTGCAGGCTCAAAAGGTATCCATTTGAACCTTTTTGCCCCAGGGGACAAACTGTGAAAGTTTGGGCAGGAAATATGGTACTGGAAGGAAACCGTGGCAGAAATAAAAATCACCTCACAAAGAGCTCACAGGCACTCACTGCAACTAAAGCAGCTCCAGTCACCTCACAAGATACAGCATCAGGGCGCTCTCACAGACAGAAAATGTCACAGCAAGACTCTCCATTTGAGTCAGATACAGAACAAATCCTCTCACAAACTTCTCCACAAGACTCCTCAGCATCCCCAGTAATATTATTACAATTTGAAAAGATGCTTCATAAGGCTTTAAAACAAACCTCAGACCAAATAACAAACAGCCTAACCAAAGAAATAAGAGAGCTGGGAAACCGCACTGCAGCCCTAGAAATAAAAATGGATGAAATTGAAATTACAACCCAAGTAAATATAACAGAATTGGAACAATTAAAAGAAGAGAATTTAATACTTCAAACTAAGCTCGAAGATTACGAAAATAGAGCCAGACGTTCAAACTTGCGCATAAGGGGAATACCTGAAACTGTGACAGACCTGCAATCTACTATTACTGCTCTATTACAAGAACTAAAGCCAGATATTACTATTGAACGTTTAGAACTGGACAGAGTACACAGAGCCCTCACAGCCAAAAAGAAAGATGGACCCCCCACGTGATATAATCACAAAATTTCATTATTACAGAACGAAAGAACAAATACTAATTGCTGCAAGAGGAAAAAAGGAACTTAATTTTCAAGGACACAATTATCAAATTTTTGCTGACCTATCCCAACTTACTATTACTAAAAGACGATCCATGAAACCCCAACTAATGGAACTGCAACGCCACAACATTATGTATCAATGGGGCTTCCCCTTTTCAGTCAGATTTAACTACCAAGGTACAATTTACAGAAGCAGATCAGCAGATGAACTACAACAAACCCTTTTAAAATTAAATCTGACAGAACCCACAAGCAGCAACCCACAAGCAGCAACTGACATCCTAATTCCTGATATCTCTTCATTTATTATACTAAGAGATGGTTCTCTATAAAAAACCTGTATTTATAACTGAATGTAACTGTATTCTGATAGTCACACACTGTGTGGGATCATGTTACATTCCAGTTATATTTCTTATTACTTCTGATTCATATAGCCTTAGAATATATAAGTGAAATAAGGAAATTCTTGTTCAGCTATATATTATCAGGTAATAACAATAGATTTATTACTTTTTAGGACAAATATGTTCAATAATCCAGAAGTAATGGAAGCTTTTTCTTTCTTTTCTTAAAACAAATATATTATTACCTAACTAGTTCCTAGAATTATGTTTTAGTTTATTCTAATCTGAAGCAATACAACCTCAATTTTATGAGATAACATATCTAAACAGTTACATATGAATAAAATATGTAATTGTTTACTCTAAAAGGGTTAAAATCCCAAAATAATTCAAACTATCTTCATCAATACCAAAGTTATTAACAGTACCTTTCTAACTGAATTATTTAGCCTAGGGCAAGACTAACCATATACAACCACCCTGGAATAAATAATTTCAACAAAAACTATATTCTGCACTCCAATTAATGAAACATCATTTTGATGTCTTTTGACATAGCACTTCTCTCCTGTAAGCGGAAGATCCATGTACCCCCATTAGCCCTCCTCATTCTCCTAACCATATTATGTGGGAGTGTGACGAAGGCACTTATTCCCCTGAGAGAGATATTTATTCTCTTTCACTGGTAAATTGTGATTACTTGCAAAAAATAATTTATACAATGTATCATCTAATCTCATATGTTTTTTGTTTACTCTTTACTCCAGAATCCACTGGTTTATTTTCTATCTATTCATCTCTTCAGTTCACACAGGTTGATCTGCGCAGTCAGCTCTGCATAACAAAAAGTAAGTCAAAACTATTTGATCTGTTGCCATGGCACCACTGAATATACTTTCCCTGAATGTTCAGGGAATAAATGTCCCTCAAAAAAGGACCAAAGCCTTCCGTACTTTCCATAACAAGAAGGCTCACATAGTATGCCTCCAAGAAACACACTTCACCAAAGATTCTACTCCAAAATATATTTCTCCTTTTTATCAACAAATTTACACGGCTTCTGCCTGTACCAAGCAAAGGGGAACTCTAATTGCATTTCACCGATCCACACCATTCACCTTATCATCAGAAATTAAAGACCCAGAAGGTAGATACCTGATACTCATGGGTTATATAATGGATACAGCAATCACGGTGATTTCCTACTACGCTCCTAACAAACAACCTACACCATTCCTCTCACATATATTACAAGTGATTAATACGCACAAAATAGGAACAGTGATAATGTGTGGGGATTCGAACCAGGTCCTCCTCCCATTTCTAGATAAATCACCTTTTACACCATCCAAAATAACCTCTAGATTACCTTTTTCTCAACTTCTTTCCAAATACAATCTGGTAGATTCGTGGAGAGAAAGTAACCCAATGAAAAAGAAATTCACTTATTTCTCGCACCCTCATCAAACCTTCACCAGAATAGATCATATTTTTCTAACAATAGGAATGATACCAGAAATTATTGCATCAGATATAATTCCGATTCCGTGCTCTGACCATAATGCAGTATACACTATTATAGCCTCAGCCATACCAAAAGCGCATGACCCAACGTGGTACTTACCGGACATAATGCTCAAACACCCACTACATCAGATGGCCATTGAACAAGCTTTAACCACTTCAATACCCGCCTATAGCAAAATTACGTCCTCCTCTTTGTGGGGTGATATCTGAATGATGCTTGCAGCTAGATGCATCATTCAGATATCATTCTTTTCAGCTGCCGATTCTGTGCACGATAAGAACGATCATAGCGGCAGTTCTGCCGCTTGATCGTTCTTATAGGCGACGGGAGGGGACGTCCCCCCCTCCCGCCGCCATCCGGTGCTTCTCCGGGCTCTCCCGTGCCATCGGGGACCCGGAGAATGAATCGGCCGGCGCCGGATGTTGACGATAGAGATGACTGGTGACCAGATGGTCACCAGTCATCTCTATGACCGTGGGAGGCCCGGGCGCGTCGTTATGACGTCACGCCCGGGTACCCGGAACTAACCGAAGCCGCGATCGCGGCTGTCAGCATGAGATCGGTAAATTTTTTTTTCCGATCTCATGCTTTCCAGCCTAGAGGAGAGATGTGGGGTCTTATTGACCCCACATCTCTCCATAAAGAGGACCTGTCACATAGATTCCTATTACAAGGGATGTTTACATTCCTTGTAATAGGAATAAAAGTAATTAAAAAAAAAAAATGTTAAAAAAAGTGTAAAAATAAAAAAAATGAAGTAAAAAAAAAAATTAAATAATAAAAATTTTTTTTTAAAACGCCCCTGTCCCCGATAGCTCGCGATCAGAAGCGAACGCACACGTAAGTCCCGCCCACATATGTAAACGCCGCTCAAACCACACATGTGAGGTATCGCCGCGTGCGTTAGGGCGTGTGCAACAATTCTAGCACTAGACCTCCTCTGTAACTCTAAACTGGTAACCTGTAAAAAATTTTAAAGCGTCGCCTATGGAGATTTTTAAGTAATGAAGTTTGGCGCCATTCCGTGATTGTGCGCAATTTTAAAGCGTGACATGTTAGGTATCCATTTACTCGGCGTAACATCGTCTTTCACATTATACAAAAAAATTGGGCAAACTTTACTGTTTTGTTATTTTTTAATTCATGAAACCGTTTTTTTTCCAAAAAAAAGGCGTTTGAAAAATTTTTGCGCAAATACCGTGTGAGATAAAAAGTTGCAATGACCGCCATTTTATTCCCTAGGGTGTCTGCTAAAAAAACATATATAATGTTTGGGGGTTCTGAGTAATTTTCTAGCAAAAAAATAATGATTTTTACATGAAGTAGAGAAATGCCAGAATAGGCCCGGTATTGAAGCGGTTAAAGGAATACAGACTGTAATGGAAATTTGTAAGTTCTGTATATAATTGTATTGTATTTTGTATGTATTGCACACTGCCCTCACTGTGCAACAGCACTAATAATGTTTTCAGTAAATGTTTACATTCTTTCGAGTCCTGATTAGAATAAGCCTGCCTATGTAACGCCCCTTGTTATGATAAACCTACAATTGTAATATTAATGTGATACCTACGTAATCATGTGCATAAAAACCTTCAATTGCGTCATAATAAAGCAGAACAGTAATTTGGAAAGATGCTGAGCGTATCTTTTGTGTCTGTTCCCTACTGCAGTAGTTATTATTAATTTGGAACCACTAATCAATATGAGGATAGGAGTTGCCTATCATCAATTCAACCGAGTCAGCATGGCGAGCTTTGCCTTAGGAGGGGATTCCAGGTGACCCTGAGTATCCGAAACGAGGAGCTTGAGACGATCCGGGAATTTCTGATAATCAGCCGGCTGAGGTAAGCCTTTTGCTTACATTTGAGTTATCAGACTTCCTTGATCGGTAAGGCATTTTCGGGACAAAGGGTACCTATTTTACTCCCCTTAATCGAACTGTATTGATTGGTGGTTATATGTTATGTTGTCCCTGTCTACTGTCCATCGGAGTGTTATAGATAAGAAAGGGAAGAATAGTGCTGTTCACAGGTATATGTAGTACATCTGCTAGATAAAGTAGTTTAGAGGCAAGAGGGTATAGGCACAAGTAGAGAAGAGAGAAGACTGGCCAGTCATTATGGGCATTGAATTAAGTAAGGGAATGAAGGGTAAGAGACCCTCAAAAATGCCCAGCGCAAGAGGAGCGCTATATATGAACCGAAGGTGCGGTTCCGCCTATACTAAGCCCCTAGATTAATGGTTAGAGTGGACATGGATCCACAATGGGTAACTGGGTTACCAAAGTCCACAGGGACTAAGAATCATGCAGAGTAAACAGCTAGAGAAACAGCTATCTATGTGAGCGGGATGGATCAAGGGTGACATTAACACTAGACAGAAAGGGACATTTTCATGTTAAGTTGTGGGATGAATTTGGGGTCAGGCACTACAACTATTAGAGTCAGAAACAGAGAAATGAGAGGTAAAACAGAATACTTTATATGTTGTCAGAGAGAGAAGATGGGATGAGCACTCTGGCTGCCCGTCTGATCATAGAAGCTAGATATAAAAGATATCTGAACAAAATAAGGAATGCAGAATTTAAGCAGGAAATATTAAAGAGTTAAAAGAAAGTGAGAGAATGATATGCATGTGTTGTGTACAAATGGGAAAAAGTAAACGATTTTAGAGAGATATTGGTGTATGTGTGTGCGAATGCTGGGACCTTTAGTTCTATTGCTTGTGTGTGTCCTGTACGCAGATGTGACCCCCTCCTTTGTGCTCTCATGAAAGAAATGTGGCTGGGATGAGTTGTCAGTGATAAGCTGGAAGGACACCATGCCAATTTCTGTTTTTTAGACAAAACATTTATAACAAAATGTGCCGGGTTAACGAATCTAATGGTAAACAATGTGATCACAATTATTTTGAATCTGTTTTCCAAACATGGTAAAATGAAGGTTACATTTAACCGTGTATTACACAAATTGAATATCCTTTGATAGTGGAAACAGTGCATGTAAAAAAGGGAAATTACGTAAAATTAAGTAATAATGAGTATTCATTTCTAATATGAGTTTAACAATTTTATTAATAATATAAATATATTTAAATTGGTTTAGACAACCTTTGGTTGGAAATGAAATCCAGGTTAATGGGGAAATTTGTAATGAATGAGATTAGTTTAGATTAAGATAACAATTTTGTAATTTTACATTTATACAATAAGCTCTTATTGAGAGAAAAAAAAGATTAAGATGAGGTTGTTATTTTGAATAAAGCTGCCATAATACTTAACAAAGCCAAGATGGATGGGATACATAAGAAGTTCTTCTACAAAAATGAAATTTTAAGGTTTTTGATAATAACTTGATGTGCGGTCCATGATGTGAGAGTAATAATAAATAAAATTTAAATATAACAGACCCATCGCATCAAGTCCACACACTCTGTTAGGATAGATGCCGCCTGCAGCCAGTTGTTTTATAGTTTTTGATGCTTTCTGGTCCATCATACAGATTCTTGGTCCTTTTGTTTTTATTTATTTTTATTTTTGAAATCCAAAGCAGAATGTGTGGATTTGTGAAATGATGTGCCCCTTTTTCTTGTAAGTACAGTGGTATAGGCAGAAGAATATTTTAGATTTATGGGCATCTCTCCATGACCGCAGGGTATTGTTATCATTTATTATAATATTGCCAGGAAAAAGTTGTCTTTTGAAACATGAAACTGGAGTTCTTACACAAATAGTGTGATAGAAAACAAGACATTGTAATATATTTATGCAAGCTGGACCCAGTAATGAAGGGTTCACCCCGATATATCAGAGCTGTAGCTTTTATGCAAAGGTGCTATTAGACAAAGTTAGATATTGTTTTGGTCAAACATTTAATTTTTAATGGTCTGACATTCTGTGCAGCAAATATACAGCTAACTAAATGTCTCTCTAATGAAAGGTTTAAAATATAAGTTTGTTTATGTACAAATCTAACAATGAAAAATGCGTACATTTATTCAAAAGAAAGGAAAAGACGCATGTGTTAAATTGATGGTGTAGGAATCAGCTGCTGTGAGCCCAGTGCAGGACACACTCCCTGAAGACCCAGATATTACATTTTTTGTAGATTTGAGTATGCAGTTTATCACCCAGAAGGATACTCTGTATTCAAAGTCATTGGATCCTTTTTCCCCAGCTCAAGAAACAGAGCTCCATGTTTTAGCAAAGCCTGTGAGCTGTAAAAAGAGTGTATATTTATATAGATAGTCGAGATATAGAGAGCTTTTGGTTCCATTTAAAGGGCCAGAAGTTTGTTTTTACTTCGGCAGGTAAACCAACCAAGCATGCCAAGTTAATTTGATCAGCTGTTTTCAGCCTTCCAGGTTCTTGCTGAGGTAGCCATATTAACTTTCACACATGGAAGCAGACCAGGTGACTAAGGATGCTGCATTTACAGCCCCGGACACTTGATGGGTCTGTGCAACTCACAGATTCCACCCTAGTTCTGGCCCAGTATAGCTGGGATTAATAATTCAACTTTAAGGACCCCAGAACGAGAAGAACAAGTGGTCCACAGGGGGCAACTTCTTATGAAACAGGACTTTGGAAAAGGTGATCATTTATGTCTGCCAGCCACTCTTTTGCCACCAGCTTGACACATGGACCGTGTCATCAGTCACAAGAAGTTATGGCTGCCTTAGTAAATGAGCGTGGGATAGAGCCAGGGTTCTCCACAGTTGTTTTTATAACATACCACTTCTTGTTTTACCTGTTACCAAAGGTGTTACCAAAAGCTGAACATCCCTTCCAGATATTACAAAAAGATATATCCAGATGCCCAAGTTAGGATCTTACGAGTATGCATTTTGTCTGTATGGACATGTTTTTTGGATGTCCAGTGGCAAATGCTCCTGCAAAGGCCACAGTAAAAAGTGTTATCAGAAGTAGTTTGTAAGTACAGAGTGCCAGAAAGTACAGAGAGTAACAGAGGAAATAATTTTTTATAGGAGAGTCCTTAATAGAAGTTTTGAGGTTTTATTTTTACACCCCCTACTGTCTACAATGTATCGGACAAAGTAGAGTAAGAAACTAGAAAACTTTTGCCTGAATGTTTTCTTATATTTTATGAAGCCTCTAAGGGGGATGTTGGACTCTCTCCCTATGGTATTTGGTTTGGGAGTGTGTTACTCACTTGCTTATATTTTGTCTCAGCAGCTGAAGTCCTCCATTCGGATCTCACAGAGAATGTTGCTGATCTTTTAAGGTTTTTGACAAACTCATTTATGTGTTTTCTCCCCAATTCCAGATCCTAAAAGTTTGGAAGGATCTAAAACTAAAGCCAGGTGACTTGTGGATTGTTAAGAGACATTTATATATAAGGAAATGTTTGGAGACAATACAGCATCTATTTCATGTACAGTTTTTGCAAAACTTGAAGGAAAAGTCACCTGGATCCACACCAGACACTGCAAAAATGACTAAATTAAAGAAATCTCTGAGTTTGATTTGTTTCCCTCTTGTGATCACAGTCTAGGGTACTTTTTGATTCAATTACTTTAATTGTAAGGGATATATATATATATATATATATATATATATATATTTGAAAAGTAGTTCAGCCATGTTGAAGTCATATTTGTCTTTTGTACGTCTTCCATTTTATGTAGAATTGTCTGTGTTTACATGTGCTGATAAGTCAGCATGCTCACAATTAAGCTAGAAGGCCATTCTGGCCACAGGAGTGTACAGCCAGTACTCTGTAAATATGTCTTATCAATCATTTGTTTTTCACAATGAAAAGTCATTTGGTAATGAAAAAGTTGCTCAGCTATTATTTTCTCCACAATGGAGTTTTTTGCCTCTTTGGCCAGGACTACCTCTACCTAAGCGTGTGGAGGTTCCAGGTTAAAGGTTATAGCAGGTATGGTTAGTGATCAAAATATTGATCAAAAGAGGGGAGACTGTAATGGAAATTTGTAAGTTCTGTATATAATTGTATTGTATTTTGTATGTATTGCACACTGCCCTCACTGTGCAACAGCACTAATAATGTTTTCAGTAAATGTTTACATTCTTTCGAGTCCTGATTAGAATAAGCCTGCCTATGTAACGCCCCTTGTTATGATAAACCTACAATTGTAATATTAATGTGATACCTACGTAATCATGTGCATAAAAACCTTCAATTGCGTCATAATAAAGCAGAACAGTAATTTGGAAAGATGCTGAGCGTATCTTTTGTGTCTGTTCCCTACTGCAGTAGTTATTATTAATTTGGAACCACTAATCAATATGAGGATAGGAGTTGCCTATCATCAATTCAACCGAGTCAATATCAATTAATAATACAACAGACATCTCCCCAATAACACTGTGGGAAGCTCATAAGCCTGTCTTGCGTGGTACAATACAAAGACAAATGGCACTATTTAAACGGGAACGCAAAAATCTAGCAAAAAAACTAGAACTCAATTTTAATGCAGCCTACATATCATTTCAAGATAATCCATCTCAGAGTACAAAATCTCATCTGGAAAAATCTAGATTGGAATACGATCTATTTCTCACTGAGTCAGTTGATAAATCCCTCAAAAGCTCCAAACACAATTTCTACATGAATACAAACAAACCAGGTACATATTTGGCTCGGGCATTAAATTCAACTAACAAATCTTTCAAACCAATACATTTGAAATTATCAAAAAATGTTTACACTTGTAATCCAGTTAAAATAGTCCATAAATTTCACTCACATCTCGCAACTTTATACAAGACAAACAATGAATTTAATCCTACAGAGGCTGAATCCTTCTTCTCAAAAATAACCTTACCTGAGTTATCTCAGAATCAAAAAAGCAGTTTGGATGAGCCTATAACTATAGATGAAGTTGCTAACGCCATAAAAGACCTAAAACTTAACAAAAGACCAGGCCCAGACGGCTACTCGGCTTTATACTATAAAACATTCTCAGAAATACTCTCTCCCATTCTCACTGAAACTTTTAACAAACTTCTAGATGGACATTCTTTTCGGCAAGAAACACTAATGGCAATTGTTTGTATGATCCCAAAACCCCTTTCTGATGATACTTCCTGTGTGAATTATCGGCCTCTCTGTTAAACCTCGATATTAAATTATTAGCAAAAATAATAGCAAAACGCCTCAATAGCATTATAGGAAAATTAATACATAGAGATCAAGTAGGCTTCATGCCAAATAGACAGGCAGGCGATAATATACGCAGGGCAGTGTTATTGGCACATATTGCTAAAAAACGGAAAATCCCTTTATGTTTTCTATCTCTCGATATTAAGAGGGCATTTGACACAGTATCCTGGCAATATATGCAATATTCATTACAAAAATGGGGTTTTGGACCCCACTTTTTAACATGGATCAAAGCATTATATAATAAACCCAAAGCCTATATAAAATATGCTGGATACAAATCTGAAGCCTTTAATATCGAAAGAGGTACCCGACAGGGTTGCCCATTATCTCCCTTATTATTTGCCCTTATACTCGAACCCATGGCCCAATACATCAGAACAAACCAAACTATAACTGGCATTGAAGTAGGAGGTATTACACACAAATTATGTATATTTGCAGACGATATATTACTTTTTCTATCATCACCACAGGTCTCTGGTCCTAACTTAATACCAGCTCTTGATGGATTTGCAGCCCTATCCGGCCTTATGATTAATCCTAAGAAATGCCTAGTACTTAATATTTCACTCACAAACATGGAATTGATCCCGGCTAGGGCTGCACTCCCATTCACATGGGCAGAAAAATCAATCCCATATCTTGGAATTCATTTAACAGCATCTCATTCTGACTTATTCTCAACCAATTATCCTCCTGTATTAAGACAGATCACAAATCGAATAAAACAATGGTCGCAACTTCCTTTATCCTGGATAGGGAAGATTAATGCAATCAAAATGACTATTCTACCCAAATTGCTTTATCTATTCAGAGTCCTCCCTATTCCAATTCCTTCCTATTTTTTGAGAATAGTACAAAAAAGAGCAACTTCGTTTATATGGGGCTCTTCTAAACCACGTATACCTATACACACACTACATCTTCCCAAAAATAAAGGAGGCCGGGATACCCTAATTTTACTAACTACTACAGAGCAGCACATTTGGCCAGTCTGTCCAAATACCATGCAAAACAGGAAATCCCATTATGGGTATTTATAGAGGCTTCAGAAAATGACCCTCTATTAATATCAAACTTATTATGGCTTGATCCTAAAGACCGCTTTAAAATTCATAATCCCATAACTAAACACTTCTTATCTCTCTGGGATAAACTAAAAACCAAATATCAGTTACAATCTCCACACAATCCTCTCCTTTCTTTTATCAGAAATCCGGCCTTTTATCCGGCATGGATCTACCCAAATTCTTTTAAAGCTTGGACAACATCAGGCATTCAGACACTAAATGACTTCATAGCATCTAAATCATTCCTTTCATTCCCATCGCTTAGAGAAAAATATGATCTACCAAACTCTGAGATATTTAGATATCTCCAAATCAAAAATTTCTATACACCATTCCTAAAGGGGGATACACCATTATCCCAATTATCCATTTTTGAATCAATCTGTACAAAAGATCCATTTGCTAAAGGTACAATTTCATCACTTTATAATCAATTATATGGAGTAGCAAAACTTAATAGACCCTCTTACGTTCAGAGGTTGGAGGAGGACCTGGGACGAACTTTAGAAGACACGGACTGGTCTAACATATGGCTCACATCTAAGTCATCTTCACCCAACATCTTAGCACTGGAGACAAATTATAAAGTCCTAACTCGCTGGTACCTTGTACCCGCTAGAGTGGCAAAATATTCACCTAATACCTCAGCTCTTTGTTTTCGAGGATGCCCAGAAATAGGCACACATTTACACATATGGTGGACGTGCCCAGTAATCCAAACCTTCTGGAAGGAAGTCTTCGTGATTGCATCTAAAATATTTAAAAAAATAATACAACCAAATCCATATTTAACCTTACTTAATCTAAAACCGGAATGGTTAACACTCTCTCAATTCAAACTTATGATCCAACTAATAACGGCTGCAAAACAAACAGTGGCCAAGGCATGGAAATCTCCTACATTGGTACTAGCAGAAACAATTCACAGAATGAATAATACAATGTCCCATGCTAAGATGGTAGCCATCGATCAAAATCAAATTCCAAAATTTGAAAAACTTTGGCATCCTTGGATAAAACAACAGTTCCTGTCAAACTTCAATGACTCTGTCCTGTTGCCATGGTAACAGATTAAATGACTTACAGAGACACCCATTCTAAGGCTTCAAAGAGAACTAAAAAGAATAATAAACTGACGAGCGGGACAACCTTGTGGACCATACCTCTACCTTTCAACCCTTTTTCTTCTTTCTCTTTCCTTTTCTCCACCTTACGATTAAAGCTCATTATCAGAATTTATTTGACCTATATACACTCTACTTGTAAACAATATGTATAGTAGGTATAAATCATTTAAATACCTACAAAAGTAACTAAGGAAATGATATATATCTTTAATTTAGGTTTACGTGAACCCAATGTTTAATATTTGAAATTTCATGATATTTACCTATATAAACCCTACTGTAAAACAATGAGCTTACTTTATAGATCCTTGTAAACTTACTTTATGTATCTTTATAACATTGTATACTCAATAAACTTCTTTTGACAAGGAAATATTATGATCTCTTTTTTTTCCTATTAAAAAACTCTTTATACGTCAGCCCCTTAAAGCGCATTTCCACTTTTGCAGTCAAATTTGAGAAAACCCCCACTATATATTTGTTATGTGTTTTTATTTGAACTGCATATCTAAAACATAAAAAAAAAAAAAAAAAAATCGGTTAACAGCAGGACTTCTGTGATCCACAAGAGAAGTATAGCCAACAAAGCTTTGGCCATACTTCTCTTTAACTCAAAAAAGTACCTTCTGTTGCTCTCAGCCTACTCCAATTTTTTTTTTCCTGCTGTGATCTATTTCTCTAATGCCGCGTACACACGATCGGAAATTCCGCCAGCAAAAGTCCGATGTGAGCTTTTGGCTGGAAATTCTGACCGTGTGTATGCTCCATCGGACTTTTGCTGGCGGAATTTCCGCCAGCAAAAGATTGAGAGCAGGTTCTCTATTTTTCCGTCAGAAAAAGTTCCCATCAGAAATTCCGTTCGTCTATGCAATTCCAACGCGCAAAAAACCACGCATGCTCAGAATCAAGTACGAGACAGAAGCGCTCGTTCTGTATTAGCAGAAGGAGCCCAAAGGGTGGCGCGCTTCGTATGGAAGTTCCCTTTTCTAGTGCCGTCGTACGTGTTGTACATCACCGCGTTCTTGATGGTCGAAAGTTCAGAGAACTTTTGTGTGACTGTGTGTATGCAAGCCAAGCTTGAGGGAAATTCCGTCGGAAAAACCATCCAAAGTTTTTCCGACGAAAATTCCGATCATGTGTACGCGGCATTAGAGGGTGGCTAATTTCCTTCTCCATGGTCTCACTGTATGTAGGAACTTAGTCTCCCTCTCTTGCTTGCTCCTGAGATGTATTAGGGACTATAAACTATGGGATTTGTAGTGTGCACAGAGCAGTGCACATAGCCACAACTAATATGCATGGCTAAGATGGAAGTGAGGGGGTAAAGGAAAGGTCCAGGAACTCACTGAGGACATGGACAAGGATACAGAGAACTAATTTAATGACAGGGCCTTTAAATGAGAAGTACAGCCAAAGCTCGTGGATCACAGGAGTGCAGTTCGTTCTGCACTCCTGTGACCTGTTTTCAGCAGACAGCAGGCTTCAGCCCGCCGGTCCAGGCTCAGGTAAGATTGCGACAATGAAGTCAGAATCCGCCCACATGCCTGGACCGGCACCCAAATCAGCCTCTCAGCGAGCCACTGAGAGCCTGAGCTCCAGTGAGCAGGGAGCTGTGAAAACTGAGCGATCGGTGGTTCTCAGTGTAGAGGCACCAGTGGAAAGATGCCCCATGCTGCATCCAGCTAGGTAAGTATGATTAAATAAAAAAAAACCCATACCTCTCTTTTAAGTAGATGATGTGTATGGATTATTTTTGGAGAACGAGGATATGATTCAGTGTCCTTTTGAGATCAGCTTTATTTTTAATTTTTTTAGGTTATATGTTTAACAGTTATTATCCAATCATACAACCAAAACATTTAATACTGTACACGGTAGATGGCTCCAGATCCTATGGAGTATATTGATTACATAAAGAGACAGCACTGCTGAGCAACTTGCTTTGCAGCTCTTTTGTCTGATTGACCTCAGTCTGGGCAGTCAGATCAGACATGAGTTATTGCTCCAAGCTTTGACATCTCATTACAGTTCTGTAAAGGAGAAGCTGGAACGCAATTGCCTAATAATGTGCAAAGGAAAACCCATATCCAGCTGCTGGCTAGATAAAAGACTATATAGTATAAATACAGTTGTGCTCAAAAGTGTGCAGTGGACTGTTTTCAAAGAAAACATGAGTGAGCAGGCAAAACACATTTCTTTTATTTCTTACGGGATCCATATTTAACTGTAGGTCATAACAGAATGGCACAATCATAAAACAAAACATGGGAACAAGTAAACAAATTAAATGACCCCTGTTCAAAAGTCTGCATACCCTTAGATCTTGATACTGTATATTGCTCCCTTTAGCATCAATGACAGCGTGCAGTCTTTTGTAATAGTTGTCCATGAGGCCCTGAATTCTTGCAGGTTGTATAGCTGCCCATTCGTCTTGGAAAAATGCCTCCAGATCATGCAAAGTCTTTGGTCATCTTGCATGAACCACACGTTTGAAATCTCCCCAGAGTGGCTCGATGATATTAAGGTCAGGAGACTGTGATGGGCCACACCAGAACCTTCACCTTTTTCTGCTGTAACCACCGGAGGGTCAACTTGGCCTTGTGCTTAGGGTCATTGTTGTGCTGCAAAGTCCAACAGCATCCCATGCGCAGCTTTCGTGCAGAAGATAGCAAAATGTCTGCCAGTATTTTCTGATAACATACTGCATTCATCTTGCTATCAATTTTCACAGGATTACCCGTGCTGTTAGAGCTCACACAGCCCCAAAACATCAGCGAGCCACCACCATTCTTCACAGTGGGAATGGTATTCTTGATGCTATAGGCCTTGTTGACCCCTATCCAAACTTGGTGCATATGTTTGTGATCATAAAGCTCTATTTTGATCTCATCACTCCAGAATACAGTGTGTCAAGGTGTTGCCGGGCATATTGTAACTAGGCTTTTTTGTGATATTGGCACAGTAAAGACTTCTTTAGGGCAACTTGACCATGCAGCTCATTTTTGTTCAAGTATCATCGTGTTGTGCTCCTTGAAACAACCACACCATCTTTTTCCAGAGCAGCCTGTATTTCTCCAGAGGTTACCTGTGGATTTTTCTTTGTAGCTCAAACAAGTCTTCTGGCAGTTGTGGCTGCAATCTTTCTTGGTCTACCTGACTCTGGCTTTGTATGAAGAGATCCCTGAATTTTCCACTTCTTAATAAAAGATTGAACAGTACTGACTGGCATATTCAAGGCTTTGGATATCTTTTTATATCCCTTTCCATCTTTATAAAGTCCAATTACCTTGTTACGCAGGTTTTTAAACAGTTCTTTTCTGCTCCCCATGGCTCAGTATCTAGCCTGCTCAGTGCATCAACATGATAACTAACAAACTCTTTAACTATTTATACACAGACACTAATTGCAATTTAAAATGCCACATACCGTATATACTCGAGTATAAGCCGAGTTTTTCAGCACATTTTTTTTGTGCTGAAAGTGCCCCCCTCGGTTTATACTCAAGTCAAGCACTTTTCTGCAGCAAAAAATGTCATTTTCTGAACCGACTTTGAGGCCATGTATCTCGGGGCTACTTGGTGCTAGGAACCCCAAATGTGCAAACCCAGTGGAACTAGTACCACAAGATATCCAAAGCTGGTGTTCCTAGCACTAAGTGGCCCCGAGATACGGGGCCCCAAAGTTGGTTTGGAAAAAATGTCATTCTCTGCAGCAGAAAAGTGCTTGACATTTTCTGAACCGACTTTGGGGCCCTGTATCTCGGGGCCACTTGGTGGTGCTAAGAACCCCAGCTTTGGTTATATTGTGGTACTAGTTCCACTGGCTTTATACACCAAATTTGGGGTTCCTCGCACTAAGTGGCCCCGAGATACGGGGCCCCAAAATCAGTTCGGAAAATGTCATTCTCTGCTGCAGAAAAGTGCTTGACATTTTCTGAACCGATTTTTGGGGCCCTGTATCTCGGGGGCCACTTGGTGCTAGGAACTCCAGCTTTGTCAGTCAACCGTGTCCATCTGCAGCAATGACATTTCGGGACCCTTTGGGTCCAGAGACCCCAAATTTTGGCTGCAGCTAGGGGGCATCTAGGAACCCTTAACTACCGAGTTTGAAGTTCGGGGGACCTATGGCTGCAAATGGGCACAGTGAGGCATGCAAATGGGCACAGTGAGGCTGCAAATGGGCATTGTTGACCCTCTTTTCCACTTACAGTAGCTGCGCATTTCTCACCCTAGGCTTATACTCGAGTCAATAAGTTTTTCCAGATTTTGTGGTAAAATTAGGTGCCTCGGCTTATATTCGGGTCGACTTATACTCGAGTATATACGGTATGTGGGAAATTAACCTTTAATTGCCATTTTAACCTGTGTGTGTCACCTTGTGTGTCTGTACCAAAGTCAAACATTCCAGGGTATGTATACTTATGATAAGGGCCACTTGGGTGATTTCTGTTATGGTTATGATTTAAAAAGGAGCCAAACAAGTATGTGATAATAAATGGCTTTATATGATCACTATCCTCAAAAAAAAAGAACGTTTTTTTCAGCATGATCAGTCATATTTTTAATATCAATGCCAAAATTTCATGATTTCTGCCAGGGTATGCAAACTTTTAAGCACAACTGTATGTGAAATTTCATGTTTACCTGTCTCAAAAAGAGTTTTTTCTTCTAGTTATATCTTTAAGTCCTGACCATAATAAAGAATGACATTTACACAAAACCACAATATAGTCACTCTGACCAAAGATATACATGTTTTCTAAAAAAGAATATATATAACAGTTGTTACCTTAATGAGCTTTTGTACATCATTCTTTGTGAGAACTCGATCCACATTAAAGCCATTTCTTGTGTCTAATACTATAGCCTTTACCTAAAGAATGTCAAAAGCAAACACAAAAAAATGAAAATAAAATAAAGTAATAGAGAGCAACAGTTGAAAACACAATACCAAACGTAAGCTCCAGTTGTACACTGACATTGTATTAATGGCACTGGTTGGTTGACAAGGGTGATTAGGAGGGTAATCAAGGGGTTGATTGTTTAACTAAAAAGTGAATGCAAGTGTATGTGTGCTGCTTTTACTCACTGATCTGGCTGAGTTTCTCTCCTTGCTTTTATTTCTGAATGGCAGGGGGAAATCCAGCCAGAGCCTGTGTTTACAAAAACCAAGACTTTAGGGGGCCGGACTGTGGCCATTGGAAGTAGAAAATGTCCCGGCATCAGTGGGCGTAAACAAATGGCCACTTTTTGGTGTCCGTGAGAGGAATTGTGCCCCATCTAGGGTTGCCACCTCATCCCTTTAAACCCGAACACATATTAATTACACAGGTTCTGCGGTTGATTAAGGTGGTAATTAAACTCACTTGGTGCCTTATCTGCATTAAATTAGCCTCAGAACCTGTGTAATTCATATGTGTTCGGGTTTAAAGGGATGAGGTGGCAACTCTAGCCCCATCGTTTGTGTCATTGGGTGGGAAGAATCATGCCCCATCGTTGGTGTCACTGGAAGAAACTGTGCCCCATCATTGGGAGGAATTGTGTTCCTTTGTAGGTGTCAAGGGGGGGAATTACACCCCTGTGTTGGTGACGGAGGATGAAATGTTGCCACAAAGTCCAGATAAAAGCAAGGAAAGGGCCACATTCAGCCCCCAGGCCGCAGTTTGGGGACCACTGATCTAAATGGTTGACTGTAACCTACTGACAAATTTGTACGGTGTCCAGTCACAGCACAGGTCGTCAGGAGGCTTGCGTGCGGGACCGAAAACCAGGAAGTACACCACAACAAATGGGTATGTCGCAGTGCCTGGCTGTGCTGCCCGCTCACAGTAAATGTACTGTGGGCGGGCAGCAAGTTGTTAATCTATTAATACATTGCACACTGCTATTTAACATCATTAATATGTTTACTGGAGGGGAGATCAGAGGAAAGTCATCAGTGCTTCATTGCCTAATCACAGTGGATCCTGGACAAGGCTGTATTTCTGGTGATCTCTGACTGGTGTGCATAAATCACAAGACAGCCAGAACAAGGACATGAATCCTTTGGCCGGTTAAAAAAAGGTCACATACAGTATATGTATTTCAACTGTGCATTCAGCTATTTTCTTGGAGTTCCATTTTAATTATGCAAAATAAAAAACTTTGGCAAAATAAAGTTATTTTGACTGCAGAAACCAAACACAGGTATAGCTTACCACAAAAGCTACCATGGTTTCAGATACAGTGTGCCCTTTTTCTGCACATTCTTGAGCAATTTCCCGTATAATATTTTTTATCACACTTTCAGCCTGAGTATGCGACATTCTGATGAAGAAAAACAAATAGTTTAATAATTAGATCAGAGTCCATAAAAAATGCCATACTTTTATATCATAATTACGGTAGCTGGTGGGGAAACAAATAAAGTTAAGAGCCAAACTGAAAAAGGCAAAAAAATAAACCAAACAGGGTTGACGGTTGAGGCTAAATCATAAAAAATATGGTAAATAGTGTGGTGCCGACAGAAGCAAGGCTTTTTTTTTGCCATATGCATCACAAAAGACCTATGACACAATACAAGAGATCTTAGGGGTCACCAACATGTCCAAAGAGTGCAAGAAGCCACTAGTTAACAAAGGTCCATGTGCAAAAGCAATTCTTGGGTTCGGCTCCTACATTCCATGACTACCCAACTACAAACACATATTCACTGTGTATAGATATACAGTATGCAGATAAAGTGTAGCACTGCAATGTACTAGCGGTAAACTCAACTGGCTGCATAAATGCTACAAGATTTATTGGAGAAAGTCTTTTAGCGACTTTAATAAGATAAAAATCATTATTCAAATGCATTTCGATACTTATGGCCTATGGATGAAATACCTGCTAGCACTTGCTTTAAGAGACCCTGTCAAGAAAAAAACAAATACAAAAAAGCCAAAAAGCTGTCCCTGCACAAGCTCATGCCATGAACACCTCTCTCTTGAAGAGCAATACTCCTCTAAATTTTCTCAGAAACCAACACTGTTGGGAAAATCAATGTCCTGGTTCCCTGATGTACTCAGTGGTTCCTCCTGCCAAATTCCTTCAGTATTTACTCCCTTTTATATGCTCCCTTTATGCACGTGCAAATATATCAGGTTTGGAATATGATGGAAACCTCTGCTTACCATTTTAAGACTACATATTATGTTATGTAACAAGTAAAACAACAGGAAAAATAAAGATTTCTTTGGAGTCAGATAGAGACGTCTTAGGGAACATCTGACCTATTCAGGCTTTGTATTTACCAGTGGGAATTTTCCAGTTGGGCATGCTATTTATACACATTTACAGCTGGCATCATCACATCACGCTAGATGTCTTTGAGAACGTCCAATAACGAAACACGTAAGGCGCGGCCACGCACTCATGTCATTTACAGCAAGGAAGTAGGGAGCCTGGAGCGCAGGTGGAACGCACGCCGCGTACCGGCTTCCTATAGGCTTTGCTGTCTTTTCTTTGTAGTACTTTTCTTTGTTTTTTTGTCCCATTGTATGGGAATATCTTGTTTTTAAATAAACTATTTTTGAATACTACACCATGGGAGCTTTATTTCTCCCATGAGGACCATTCCTTGAGAATCTGCTGTTCATTATATTCTGATACAGGCACTGGAGGATCGATCTGGATGATTTGAGCTGGTGGAGTAAGCTGCAGAGGCTTGACGGGCCACGGATGAATTGCTGACATCACTCACGGATAACCACACATGCCTATCACCCCTGCAGGGGTAACAGGAGCTGGTGAGTGGGGACCCGAAAGGGGGAGCACACAAGTCACCTGGATTGTTGAGCACAAGAGTCACCAAGAACGTTTTGACTGACTTTGATCAATTTGAATATATTTTTTATTCTTATTTATTATATTTTTTTGGCATTTTTTGGAATTTCTCACATTGAGTTTTGGACTTCACAGCACTTTTATAATTAATGTCTGATCAGGATTGTATGTACATCATGGTTATATATAATTAATTACATATATATTGTTATATATTTTTTTTTTATAACTTTTTACCTTTATATACACATATATATGAATTTTCTTGTGACCATATATCTTTTGTGTGGATAAGTCTAGGATATTCATATCTATTTATATTCTATATAGCACTATCAATTAGGTAAGGGGGCACATCACTTTTTTGCACATTAGGGAGATTGCTCCCATCAACATTTTCTGTTTATCCCTATTTTGATAGAATTAGGGTAGCGTCAAACACCCCATTTTTTTCACGAATACAAGCGGTGGGTGTGTTACTGGTTAGATCACCAGATAAATAAATGCCTAAGGGCCAGTTCACATCACATGCAGTCCAGTGCGTTTTTGTTCTGCATCAAAAACGCATGGAAAGTAGGTTATATGGTTTCCAATGGCATAATTCACTCCAGTGCAGTCAGTTCCAGGCTTTCCAGTTCCAGAAAAAAAAAGTAGAACATGCTGCATTTTTCCTGCACTGGAATGCAGCAAAATGTATCAAAAACACACTGAAACGCACTAGAATGCATCAAAAACACACTGGGGAAAAAAAAAAAAAAAACAGGAAGAAAGAAGAAAAAAAAAGCACATGGAATGCATCTGTAAATGCATCAAAAACGTACCGTAACGCATCAAACGCGCATGCAGAAACACATCCGGAACTGATCTGGAGTGCGTTTTTGTGGTGTGAACTGGCAAGAAACCAATGCAATCACGACATCTAATGATTGGTAAACTGCAATATATTACACTTTTAGGTTTGAATGTAATACCACTTTAATAGACAAAATAAATCAGCTTATTTTAGATTGCCTTAATGCATTTAAAATTGAAAAAAAAAAAAATACATTTAAAAGGAGGCAACATTTAGGTAACATTCTAAAACTGGTCCTTTTGGTTTCCCTTAGATGATTCCAACAATTAGGTTTGCCTAAAACACTGGTGAGGGGTTTCTTCTACAGCAGTAAAGTTAGGAAAGAATTAGATATAAGCACACCCATATTATCAGGCTTTGCAGCCATACTGAGCTACCTGCAATAATCCTTCACACACATCTTACCTTGCAATGTACAGAGCAGCCTTCAGTGTATGGACGCTGCTTGTTTACATGTTGTCATGGAGACACTCCGGGCTAAGCTTCCGCCGTCTCATGGTTGGAGGACCTTAGGCAGTGTCAGTGTCATGTGACCGGCTTCATGTGAAGCTAAGGAGAGTCTCTGCAGCATAGTTTCCTCTACAGAATGTAGCAGGAATGTCCAGGGTTGGGGAACTGTAGGTGCTTAAGGACTTGCTTTTGTTTTGTTTTTTTATACTTTACTTTTCCACTGCCAAACTATTTTTTAAAGAGGAAGTAAACTCTGATTGTTTTTTTTTTTTTTTCTTCCCTGCAAACTAAAGGCATAATGTGCTAGTATGCAATGCATATTAGCAAATTATATGACAACTACCTGCAAACGAAGCCCGCGTCGTCCACGCTGGAGGCCGCATCCATCTTCCCCCGTCTTCCTTGCGGGGCCGCGAACTCCGGCTCTGTAACTGGCCGGAGCCAGGTGATGTCGTCGTGGCACATGCTCCTGAAGAAATGGCATGGGTGGCCGTTTCTTCAGAGTGCATGCACCGATGACAGGGTTCTGTAGAGGGGTGCAAGGTACTATGAGTTGGGGCAGGGTTCTGGAGAGGGGTGCAGGGTACCATGGGTTGGGAGCAGGGTTCTGTAGAGGGGTGCAGGGTACCATGGGTTGGGGGCAGGGTTCTGTAGAGGGGTGCAGGGTACCATGGGTTGAGGGCAGGATTCTGTGGAGGGTTGCAGGGTACTATGGATTGGGAGCAGGGTACTATGGGTTGGGGGCAGGGTTCTGTGGAGGGGTGCAGGGTACTATGGGTTGGGGGCAGGGTTCTGTGGAGGGGGGCAGGGTTCTGTGGAGGGGTGCAGGGTACTATGGATTGGGAGCAGGGTACCATGGGTTGGGGGCAGGGTTCTGTGGAGGGGTGCAGGGTACTATGGGTTGGGGGTAGGGTTCTGTGGAGGGGGGCAGGGTTCTGTGGAGGGGTGCAGGGTACTATGGGTTGGGGGCAGGGTTCTGTGGAGGGGTGCAGTATACTATGGATTTGGGCAGGGTTATGTTGAGGGGTGCAGGGTACTATGGGTTGGGGGCAGGGTTCTGTGGAGGGGTGCAGGGTACTATGGGTTGGGGGCAGGGTTAAAGGGGTGCAGGGTACTATGGGTTGGGGGCAGGGTTCTGTGGAGGGGTGCAGGTTACTATGGGTTGGGGGCAGGGTTCTGTAGAGGGGTGCAGGGTACCATGGGTTGGGGGCAGGGTTCTGTAGAGGGGTGCAAGGTACTATGAGTTGGGGCAGGGTTCTGGAGAGGGGTGCAGGGTACCATGGGTTGGGAGCAGGGTTCTGTAGAGGGGTGCAGGGTACCATGGGTTGGGGGCAGGGTTCTGTAGAGGGGTGCAGGGTACCATGGGTTGAGGGCAGGATTCTGTGGAGGGTTGCAGGGTACTATGGATTGGGAGCAGGGTACTATGGGTTGGGGGCAGGGTTCTGTGGAGGGGTGCAGGGTACTATGGGTTGGGGGCAGGGTTCTGTGGAGGGGGGCAGGGTTCTGTGGAGGGGTGCAGGGTACTATGGATTGGGAGCAGGGTACCATGGGTTGGGGGCAGGGTTCTGTGGAGGGGTGCAGGGTACTATGGGTTGGGGGTAGGGTTCTGTGGAGGGGGGCAGGGTTCTGTGGAGGGGTGCAGGGTACTATGGGTTGGGGGCAGGGTTCTGTGGAGGGGTGCAGTATACTATGGATTTGGGCAGGGTTATGTTGAGGGGTGCAGGGTACTATGGGTTGGGGGCAGGGTTCTGTGGAGGGGTGCAGGGTACTATGGGTTGGGGGCAGGGTTAAAGGGGTGCAGGGTACTATGGGTTGGGGGCAGGGTTCTGTGGAGGGGTGCAGGTTACTATGGGTTGGGGGCAGGGTTCTGTAGAGGGGTGCAGGGTACCATGGGTTGGGGGCAGGGTTCTGTAGAGGGGTGCAAGGTACTATGAGTTGGGGCAGGGTTCTGGAGAGGGGTGCAGGGTACCATGGGTTGGGAGCAGGGTTCTGTAGAGGGGTGCAGGGTACCATGGGTTGGGGGCAGGGTTCTGTAGAGGGTTGCAGGGTACTATGGATTGGGGGCAGGGTACTATGGGTTGGGGGCAGGGTTCTGTGGAGGGGTGCAGGGTACTATGGGTTGGGGGCAGGGTTCTGTGGAGGGGTGCAGGGTACTATGGGTTGGGGGCAGGGTTCTGTGGAGGGGTGCAGTATACTATGGGTTGGGGGCAGGGTTATGTGGAGGGGTGCAGGGTACTATGGGTTGGGGGCAGGGTTCTGTGGAGGGGTGCAGGGTACTATGGGTTGGGGGCAGGGTTAGAGGGGTGCAGGGTACTATGGGTTGGGGGCAGGGTTCTGTGGAGGGGTGCAGGGTACTATGGGTTGGGGGCAGGGTTCTGTGGAGGGGTGCAGGGTACTATGGGTTGGGGGCAGGGTTCTGTAGAGTAGAGGGGTGCAGGGTAGATGGGAGGTACAGGAAGAAGAGAGGGCTCCCACACAGGGTTCAATGGAGGAGTAGAGGGCAGAGGACAGTGTCAGAGGGGGCCCTGGACATTGACAGCCTGGAACGGACAGAGGGACCTGGATCAGAGCTGGGGGAGACGATCAGGGAGGGATCAGCTGGGGGTGAGCAAGCACCGAGAAGGAGGGACACAAGGATTGGGAAGTACGGGAGGGACTCGGGGACACAGGCACAGGCAGCGCCCTGCCCCCCATTTCAGTCACGAGAGACGAGCAGTGACGGAGCACCCATCACCAGGATCCACCGTACACTGCACATCTGACAGGGAGCCAGCACCGCTATCCCCGACCTACATCCACCTTACTACTACCCGGCTGCCAGCCCCGCTCCTCCAACCAATCACCCTCTACTACCTTGAGGGCAAAGACGACCCTGCCTATCAGCAGAGCAGAGCAAGGGGCGGGAGGAGCTGTTATGAAAAGACTCCGCCAATCCCGCTGTCTGTGCAGATCTCCAGCTCCTCCCACCCCCTTTCTCTGTGCTGATAGGATGAAATCGTTGGTGGGGCGGGAGAGCGGAAGAGGAGACAGACAGACATGGCCACAGAATCGTGAACGGCTGCATCGGCCGTGTCAATTTCATTTCGGGACACTGTATTGTCCCAGAATGAAGGTGCCTGAGACCCGGGACAGACCTCCAAGATGCGGACTTTCTCGGGCAATCCGGGATGCGTGGTCACCCTAGTGTGCATGCACCTCAGGTGATCTGCTCCCACTGTAATTGGACACGGATCTCTGTCTTCCCCACAGTCAGTAATCACTCCCAGGGAACACATTTAACTCTTTGATCGCCCCTGATGTTAACCCCTTCCCAGCCAGTGTCATTAGTACAGTGACAGTGCATATTTTTAGCACTAATTGCTGTACTGGTGTCACTGGTCCCCAAAAAGTGTTACTTAGTGTCCAATTAGTCCGCTGCAATATCACAGTCCCGCTATAAGTCTCTGATCGCCGCCATTACTAGTAAAAAATGAAAATAAAATAAATAAAAATATCCCATAGTTTGTAGACCCTATAACTTTTGTGCAAACTAATCAGTATACACTTATTGGGATTTTTTATCAATAATATGTAGCAGAATACATATTGGAATAAATCGATGAAGAAATTAGATTTTTTACTTTTTTTTATTGGATATTTATTATAGCAGAAAGTAAAAAATATTGGGTTTTTTTCAAAATTGTTGCTCTTTTTTTGTTTACAGTGCAAAAAATAAAAACCACAGGTGATCAAATACCACCAAGAGAAAGTTCTATTTTTGGGAAAAAAATTACATCAATTTTATTTGTGTACAGCGTCGCACGACCGTGCAATTGTCAGTTAAAGTAACGCAGTGCTGTATCGCAGGGTAAATCTTCCGGAGGTGAAGAGGTTAAACTCTAATGGTGGCTAAAATCACTTTGATAAATGATCAATTTATTTTCTGATTGATCTGCTTCAATAGGAATAATCGATCTATAGATGACAACACATTCAATCAATATGTCACATTTGGGGAAGTGGATTTCAATGGAAAGGATACAATCATAATGGATAATAAATGTATTTCTGTTTCCATGGTGTAATCCCATCATCTGATTGGTCACAATAGTAGAGTGGGAGTGGTTTTAGATCTTTATCACTGTCTGGGGTCCCCATAGTGGAGATTTAGCCCTCACTTTCTCCAGGGTCAGAAAGGCAGGAAGTGAGCAGAATCTCTCCCATCACAATAAATAAGGGGAGGAGCATCTACTGTACACACAGCAGCCATCTTGGATTACAGAGTCTCTTTCCAGGGATGAATGTTTTTGGGGACCACTAGGATTCCCCCAAATGGTTACAAGGGAACCCATACTGAGAGAAATATGTAGGCTGCCATTGCTGACCGCCTTCTGAAAATGCTATACTCCTGGCTGGCTCTGGCTTCTATGCTTTCTGCATCACTGCATGTTCATCTTCTTATGCTGTGGCAAGAACGGTTGTTTTCGAAATTAAAAAAAAAAACAAAAAACATAATGGCCCTCTAGCAACCAGTTTGTTTACTTGTTTACAAACCTAAAAAGGTTTGTCAGATAAAAGGTAAACAAGCTTGTTGTCAACCTGAGTTATAAAAAAAAAAAACATCCTCCTGCTGTCTGTTTTACAGCTCAGATTTGTAAACAAGTAAACAAACTGGTTGCTATGACAACAACCTTGTTTACCTTTTAGCTGACAAACCTTTTCTAGGTCTGTAAACAAGTAAACAAACCGGTTGCTATGACAACAACCTTGTTTACCTTTTATCTGACAAACCTTTTCTAGGTCTGTAAACAAGTAAACAAACCGGTTGCTATGACAACAACCTTGTTTACCTTTAGAAGGAAATATAGGGGGCCTCTACATGAGATATCAGCTAGAAAGATAAAAAACATTGTTGCTGTAAAATTGACGGCATAAATATATTAATAAAAAAAAGTAAAATAAAGTCGGCGCTGATCCTCCTCACTACTAACTGCTGATCTATATTACCAACAATATCTAGTTGTGTCATTTCCATATCATTCACCACCATACAATAAATCCTAAATATCCACATTTGTGAAAGACATGAAGATAAAACACGGGATGCAACACTTTACATCATGAAATCAATATCCAGATTTGTTATAAACGTAAAAAAAAAAGAGAAAACAGTCCTTGAAAATGTTCATCCACAAAATTCTGTGTTATTGTATTCATCACTCGTCATCCCATCCCCCGTGCTTTTATCCTTAAAATTCAATATAAAAAGTGCTCCCCCACCAGTTAGGGTTGCCACCTTTCCTTCAAGTCAAACCTGAACACTTTAGCGGCAGCAATTTTTTTTAATACATATATTTTGTGAATAAAAACATTTCTAATCATATGAAGTTAATAAAAAGAGCCCCCCTTTACATCAGAGTCAACAGAGTTCTCCTTCACTGTACATTTTACATCTGAACTTGCAGAGGTTCCTTTGACTGTAAGGGGGGACTCTGCAAACTCTGATATAAGGGATGCTCTGGGAACTCTGATTTAAGGGAGAACACTGAGAACGCCGATGTACGAAGAAGACTCTGATGTAAGGGAGAACACTGTGGCCTCTGGTGTAAAGGGGAACTCTGATATAAGGGGTGACCTGAGAACCCTGATTTACCTTAGTAGACTCACTCAGAGGCTGGAGAGAGAAAGGGGGGGGGGTAGACTTCAGTCACAGACAGGGATGGATGGTGATCTCACCCACCCCTTGGCAGTCAGCACCTCTCATCTAGATGTATCTGAGGCTGCTGGACTTCAAATTTCTGGCCCCCACTTTCCTTTTCTGAGGCACAGTGCCAGGGATTGGAGTGTGGGCAGACACAGAGGAGTAGGGGCGGTAGGAAGAGGTGCAGATCGAGCCCTCTCTGTGTGCATGTGTGTGTGTACATTGTACAGAAACATACAAGAAGCTGCAGTCCCACCACAAGTTAGAGGAATGAAGTGGTTAGCTCTTCTGCCTGGCAGCACCGGGGTCGTCGTTTCAATTCCCAACCATAGCGCCACCTGCCTGGAGTTTGCATGTTCTCCCTTTGCCTGCATGGGTTTCCTCTGGGGACTCCAGTTTCCTCCTACACTCCAAAGACATGCTGGGAGGTACTATGGCCCTAGTAAGTGTATGAATGTGAGTTAGGGAGATTAGATTTAAGCTCCTTGGGGGCAGGGACTGGTGGATGGAAATAGATGACTGAGCACAGCTGCAATGTCTCCTGTACTGATTGATCATCACATGGCCTACCTGTTGGATTGGCTCTGCAGACTCCTCTTCTCTGTTGCCGATACCTGCAGGTTTCCTGCCAACCCCCTGGACAGGTTTGTTGGTGGGGGGTCCCCTGGGCTTGTAAGGCCCTCTGTGGAGACACCAATTACACAGCGAGACCCTATATCTCCATAGCAACAGTGAGACCCCCATAACCCAGAAATTGTGGGGAGCCCCCTCTAAGAAAATGTGCCCCTCCCCCCCATTTTCCTTCCGTCTTCTGCAGCTTTGAGAAGGTTTGTGGTTTGCGGGGACTCATCTTAGGAAGGTCCAGTATTCATTGACCAGAGCCATAGACATTCCCTGTCTGCTCACATCCACAGCACATTTTACAGCTATTCATACTCCGGAGTAAAGGAGAGAAAGAACTTTCCTCCAACATTTCCATCCAAAGAAAACCTGCACACTTTACACATGTCTGCCCGCTTCTAAAAATAAGTTTTTGTATGGTGGTCACCAATAAAAAATAGAAATATGGCGGAACACGGCATGCCGCAGTGACAACTTTCCACCATATCAGTCTCCGGTCACATCTGTGCGTTCCGGTAGTGCGCACAGAAATGCACGTTTCCACGCAATCCCGGAACATGCAAAAATATGTGCCTCATGCTTGTAGTGCCATTTATTGTAAATGTCCCCCCAAACATGAGACCCCAATACAACAAATGTGGCAAAATGCGTGGGAAATAAAACAAAGCGGAACGTGCCATGAGCTACTTGTGTCACGCTTGTGGGGCATAGGGCAATGCAATGAAATCAATGGGGGGCGCTATGCTTGTTGGGTGTTTGCCAGGTGTATGTCAGAGGGCCTTCATCATTTCACAAACTATGGAATGCTGGGAGAGCAGAAATCAGCAAAAATCTCCAACAGTGAAAAGGTTCAAATGACTATCTGAGCGCTCACCCCCCCCCCCCCCCCCCCCCAATAGCCCCATGTATAATGTGCTGCACCCTCTTTTATACTGAGTCCCCACCATCCCCCACATACCATGTGTTTTTGCATCATGTAGTGCCATCTTGAGGCCAAGGTGGAAACTGCAGGTAACTATTAAAAATATATAAATTGAAAAAAATAAAAATGAAAACATGCGGGTCCCCTTCCTTCACTACTCTAAATTACTAACCCAGAACAAGTATGCACGTATGCACCCCAACAACAATAGATTCCCTGCAGCAACAGTGAACCACCCACGACAAAATATCACAAGCAGTAACAAAATATCCACCCAAGCCACATTAGACCCCCCCAGCAGCAACAACAGATCTCCCAGCAGCCAGCATCAATAGATTCTCCAGCAGCCAATAAAAATAGACCTCTCCCTCAACAGTAGATCCCTTCCAGCAACATAAGACCCCCCCAGCAACAATAGATTCCCCATCAGCAACAATAGACCCTCGCACAAAATCAGATCCCACCAGTGACAATAGATCCCCAGCAGCCATCATCAATAGACCCTCCAGCACACCCCACACCCCATGCTATTACATACATTCAGTGCTGGAGGTGCTGGGACTGCGTTCCCCCGCGTTCCCGCTGAAAAAAAGTCCTGTAAATATATATATCTATACATACACTCAGTGGTACCCTGGATTAAGAGCATAATTCATTCCAGAAGAATGCTTGTAATCTAAAGCACTCGTATATCAAAGCGAGTTTCCCCATAGTCAATGGAGACTCAGATAATTTGTTCCACAATGACTTCTATTTTATGCAGTACCGAATGTGTCCAGAGGTGGGGGGGGGCGCCGGAGACACTCGGAAAGTGCTCTGAGCCGCTCGGATGCACTTGGAACACTCAAAGAAGCTTGGAAACACTCAGGAGCAGAGTGTTTCCGAGTGGCTCTGAGTGCATCTGAGCGGCTCCGAGTGCCACCAGCACCCCCACACCTCTGGCCAAATGCGGTACTGCACTCCGCAGAGGCTTGAATCCTGCTCGTTTTTCAAGACAAGGCTCGCAAACCGAGTCAGGATTTTTAAAGCGCTCCTTAACCGCATTACTCGCAATCCAAGGTATTACTGTGCACACATATATATATATATATATATATATATATATATATATATATATATATGTATATATATATATATATATATATATATATATATATATATATATATATATATATATATATATATATATATATATGTATATATATGCACACGCAGTACATGTATATATATTTATTTATTATATGTATGTATATATTTATTTATTTATTTTTTTGCCCTTGGCTGAGTGCTCACATGATGGCCTTAGATTGACCTGAATTTACAAACAGAAAAATCAGCATGAGGGACTTAAACTTTCAGTTTGGTATGATGTGTCCCGTGGGCTGATTCTTCTCCTTTCAGTAGAAATCTTGCTCTGCCCAACCCAGCCAACTTCTGGGTTCAACCTGGTTCAGGACAAAGATAAGCTCATCCCTGCTCAGTACAATAGTGATACATGTCATTCTATAAGGCTACTTTCACACTGCGTTGGGCGGGCGCCGGCAATAAAGCGGCGCTTTACCGTTGTTTTAGCGGCGCTATTCAGCCGCTAGCGGTTCCCGCTAGGGGTTAAAACTGCTCGCAAAGCGCCGCTCCTGCGGCACTGCCCCATTGTTTTCAATTGGAAGGGGCGCTTTAGGAGCGGTGAATACACCGCTCCTATAACGCTGCAAAGATGCGGCTTGCAGGACTTTTTTGACCGTCCTGCAAACGCACAGCTCCAGTGTGAAAGCCCTCGGGCTTTCACATTGGAGTGAATTGAGCGGCTCTTTCAGGGTGCTTTGCAGGCACTATTTTTAGTATTATAGCGCCTGCAAAGCGCCTCAGTGTGAAAGTAGCCTCAATGATTTATATTTTATTTCTGCCCACAAAATGGCCTAAACCACTTGACACCCAGGCCAATTCTGACACCTCTCACATTTACAGTATGTAAAAATGTACACTTCTTTGATAGAAAATTACTTAGAACCCCCAATATTATTATTATTTTTTTTTTTGCAGAGGCCCTAGAGAATAAAATGGTGGGCGGTGCAATTTTTTAATGTCATGTGATATTTGCGCAGCAGTTTTTCAAATGCGTTACATATGAAATTGAAACATATTGTAGAGTAGAGGTAATGAGACAGTCAGCAGTAAATGGTTTCAGACATGCTTGGGAAGAACATAGACCTCTAGTCAGACAACAAGGTCGCCCACCATCATTTGATGGCGGCAGAATGGCTCCCCTGCGCGATTTGTCGTAGCTGTATGGCGGCTGCTTTAAGGGGTATAGGGGGCGCACGCGCCCGCCGCGGTACTGAGGAGCCGATGAGCATGCCTGGTGGTCGCGCTGTCCCCTGGGCACCCGCGATCATTCCTGACAGAGTCAGAACGAGGATCTGTGTGTGTAAACACACAAATCAACGTTCTGGCAGGGGAGAGGAGATGGATCGTGTGTTCCTAGTATATAGGGACACCAATCGGTCTCCTCCCCCAGGCAGTCCCATCCCCCCACAGTTAGAACACACCTAAGGAACACGCATTTAAACCCTTGATCGCCCCCTAGTGTTAACCCCATTCCCTACCAGTGACATTTATACAGTAATCAGTGGCTATTTTTAGCTCTGATCGCTGTATAAATGTCAATGGTCCCAAAATAGTGTCAGAAGTGTCCGATCTGTCCACCGCATTGTCTCAGTCCAGATAAAAAATCGTTGATCACCGCCATTACTAGTAAAAAAAAAATGCCATAAATCTATCCCCTATTTTGTACGCTATAACTTTTGAGCAAACCAATCAATATAGGCTTATTGCGATTTTTTTTACCAAAAATATGTAGCAGAATACATATCGGTCTAAACCGAGGATGAAATTTGTTTTTTATTTTTTTTAAATTGAGGGATATTTATCATAGCAAAAGTAAAAAATATTGTGTTTTTTTTTTAATTGTCGCTCTTTTTTTGTTTATAGCGCAAAAAATAAAAACCGCAGAGGTGATCAAATACCACCAAAAGAAAGCTCTATTTGTGGGAAAAAAAGGACATCAATTTTGTTTGGGTATAATGTCGCACGACCGCGCAATTGTCAGTTAATGAGACGCAGTGCTGTATCACAAAAAATGGCCTGGTCAGGAAGGGGGGTAAACCTTCCGGGGCTGAATTGGTAATGAAACCCCCCCCCCCCAAAAAAAAAAAATAATGGGCAGACTCGATGGAGTACTCTGTCTTTTTCTGCCGTTACTTTTTCTAGGTTTCTAATATGAAGTGCAGGGGGGGGGGGGGGGGGGACAGGTGACCTCCTCAGAAGGGCAGATCAATCGCCGTGATTGTTCCCAAAGTGTAGGAAGTGCCTGGCTATGACGAGGCCATAAAGATGGAATGAATGTCCTAAAAATATAACCGACTGTAAACATAGTAATGACGAGGTCACCATCAAGCATATACAGGTATATACCACAACCCACTACATAGGGAGTCTTATTTACATCAAGGGACTACAGGTCCCAGCATGGAAGAAGGTATAAACAAAGGGAAATAAACAGCAGCCATTGGTTACAGCAGGCTGACAGAAGTGATTGGCGGTTTGGAAGTCACTCCCTCCCACAAAGGTAACAGAAGGAGTAGAAACGATGGAGGGCACATACATAATCAGATACCAGAGAGCACCTAATGGTCACAAATGTACCCACCTGAGTGGAGGTCTGGCATCCCCCCTGACACCAACCACAGCAGAGGGGAGTCCCATCCGTCACACAATAAATACCCCCCTCCCCCCCCCAGCGTGTGACATCACCAGGTCAGTTCCCCTGCAATGGATCCTGTACAAGCGCACTGTCAGATACAAGGCCGGATTGCAATAGGGGGAGAAAGCGTGATCTGGGGCAAACAGCCCCCCTGCCCCCCCCCCCCCCCCCGGGGGAGTCACACGCCCGCCAGGGGAAATCAGGTCAGCACACCACATCCAGCCAATCGAGGAAAAGTGATAGTGGCCAGATAAATTCCCGGGTAAACAAAACAAAGCTAATCAAGCAAACACAATAAATAGCATTATGGATAAAGTAGAATACATCATCAGGAACGCAATCAGGTTTTACCGTTTAGCATCCGCCCACCGTGTAAGTGTTTAGGGGTGGGGGAGCTAGAACAGGTGAGGTGCGTGTACATATACTGTGGCAGGGTGGCCGCTCTGCGCCAGATCAGGTACCTACTACATGATCTGACAGTTCCAGGTCTGGCGTGCGCACTAGGCTGACCACATTTCCAAACTGCCATTCAGGGACACCCCCCCCCCCTTCCCAAAAAAATATGATTTCAAAACCCTCGCCGACGTTGGAATCTGTCACTCATTTCCCTCCTGCATGGCTATCTCTATCATAGAACGCTAGGAAGAAGTGAAGTCACTTTAGAAACAGCGGCCCCCAACCTTTTTTGCATGGGGGACTGGTTTTGTGGAAGGGGGGGGGATGTAGTCTCTGGGTTGACAGGGAATTCAGCGACGTTTGATTTGTCGGGTGAATGGCTGATGTTAGCACTTAAATCATCCCGACACCATGCTTGATATGGTGTCAGGATGATCAAATCACATTGTTTCTATTACTACATTGTATATAATGAAATAGTTCAACTCACCATAATGCAGAATCAGTGGGAACCCTAAGCTTGTCACCAGATACAGCATGCCACCATCGCCTGCCCCTAGATGCAGCTTATCACTTGCCTCGTCGTCTGCTGCCAGATGCAGTGTGTCACTTGCCATCCGAAGCAGTTTGTCGCTTGCCACCCGCAGCCTGCCACCATATGCAGTGTGCTACTTGCCACCTATACCTATAACCTGCCACCAGATGCAGTGTGCCACTTGCCACCTATAGCCTGCCACCAAATGCAGTGTGCCGCTTGCCACCCATACCCTTCCACCAGATGCTGTGTGCCACTTGCCACCCACAGCCTGCCACCAGATGCAGTGTCACTTGCTAGCCAAAAGTGAGGGTGTATAGTGAAGGCTGCAGGGTTCTATTGAGGGGTGCAGTTTACTATGGGTTGGGGGCAGGGTGTATAGTGAGGGCTACAGGGTTCTGTAGAGGGGTGCAGGGTACTATGGGTTGGGGACAGGGTTCTTTGGAGGGGTGCAGGGTACTATGGGTTGGGGGCAGGGTTCTGTAGAGGGGTGCAGGGTATTATGGGTTGGGGGCAGGGTTCTGTGGAGGGTTGCAGGGTACTATGGGTTGGGGGCAGGGTTCTGTAGAGGGGTGCAGGGTACTATGGGTTGGGGCAGGGTTCTTTAGAGGGGTGCAGGGTACTATGGGTTTGGGGCAGGGTTCTGTGGAGGGGTGCAGGGTACTATGGGTTGGGGGCAGGGTACTATGGGTTGGGGGCAGGGTTCAGTAGAGTAGAGGGGTGAGGGTGCAGGGTAGATGGGAGGTACAGGAAGAAGAGAGGGCTCCCACACAGGGTTCAATGGAGGAGTAGAAGGTAGAGGACAGTGTCAGAGGGGGCCCTGGACATTGACAGCCTGGAACGGAACGGTCGAACCTGGATCAGAGCTGGGGGAGACGATTGTGGAGGGAGCAACTGGGGGTGAGCGAGCACCGAGAAGGCGGGACCCGAGGACTGGGAAGCACAGGAGGGACTCTGGGACACAGGCAGCGCCCCACCCCCATTTCAGTCATGAGAGATGAGCAGTACCAGAGCATCCATCACCGGGATCCACTATACACTGCTCGTCTGACAGGGAGCCAGACCTACATCCACCTTACTACTACCCGGCTGCCAGCCCTACTCCTCCAACCAATCACCCTCTACTACCTTGAGGGCAAAGACGACCCTGCCTATCAGCAGAGCAGAGCAGGGGGCGGGAGGAGCTGTTATGAAAAGTCTCCGCCAATCCTGCTGTCTGTTCAGATCTCCAGCTCCTCCCGCCCCCTTGCTCTGTGCTGATAGGATGAAATCGTTGGTGGGGTGGGAGAGCAGGAAGAGGAGACAGACAGACATGGCCACAGAATCGTGAACGGCTGCATCGGCCGTGTCAATTTCATTCCGGGACACTGTATTGTCCCGGAATGAAGGTGCCCAGGACCCGGGATGCGGAACAGACCTCCAAGATGCGGGACTTTCCCGGGCAATCCGGAACGCGTGGTCACCCTAGTCAAAATGCTCCAGTGTGAACCAGGGACGTAGTCTCTGTACTACTTTGGTCCGAATTTGAATCGAGTTGAGGTCCATAGACCTCAAGTTTACACAGGCATTCCCTGAAATCGCCGCAAAATCCTGGTAAAATTGCGGCAAAATCGTGCTAATTTGGAGTCGTGGTAGTGTGAAAGGGGCCTTAATCAGAACTAAATACGCCTGTGGGGGATCAACTTCAAGCAGGGAGCTCGCAGTGAAGTGTGTTTAAGGGCTTGCTACCTGTGTTTATTCATCAGTGTTGCAGTAGACAGAACCAAAACAAATCAAGAGGTTCCCTAAAAGGGTTGAGTAATCATGGTCCAAAAAAACGGAGTTACTTACCGGTAACGTCCTTTTCCAGGAGTCTTTCAGGACAGCACCATAGAGAGACCTTGGCTCCTCCCTTCCCAGGAAACACCGCCTTAAACTTTAGGTTTTAAGTCCCACCATCCTGCCAGCCCCTCAGTTCTTCAAGAGTACCTCCGGACAGCTGGGGAGACACAAGAACACGTCATAATAATCTCTATCTTACCTGACGTTCTCCTGCGATGAACTCTTAAGTAAAGTCCAAAAAATGGGTGGGTATCTATGCTGTCCTGAAAGACTCCTGGAAAAGGACGTTACCGGTAAGTAACTCCGTTTTTCCGCATTCCGTCTTTCAGGACAGCACCATAGAGAGGATAAGCGAGCACCTTACCTTAGGGTGGGACTACTGCCTGCAGCACCTTACGACCAAAGGCTTGGTCCTTTGCAGACAGAAGATCCAATCTGTAGTGCTTCACGAATGTGTCAAACCTGGACCACGTTGCAGCCCTACAGATCTGCTCTGGAGATGCACCAGCCCATTCTGCCTGGGAAGTTGCCATTGCCCTGGTGGAATGGGCCTTAATGCCCTCTGGGGGGTCTAATCCCCTGAAAACGTAAGCCTGTGTGATAGCTGCCCTTAACCATCTGGCTATCATACGCCTAGAGGCCTTGCTACCTTTTTTAGACCCGGAAAATAATACAAAAAAGGAATCAGACTTCCTAAACGGTTTTGTAATATCTAAGTACTGAAGGACGCACCTTCTAACGTCCAGTTTATGAAAAATGTGTTCCTGTTCCCTCACAGGATTTGAACAGAAGGTAGGCAAAATAATCTCTTGGCCTCTATGGAACCCCGAGGCCACCTTTGGCAAAAAGGCCGGATCGGTTCTAAAAACCACACGGTCCAGAAACACCTGAAAAAAAGGTGTCCTAATAGAGAGGGCTTCTAGTTCGCTCACTCTCCTTGCCGTAGTGATCGCCACCAAAAACACAGTTTTGAGGGTGATCAAATTTAACTTACAGGACTCAACTGGCTCAAAGGGTTCCCCCGTGAGTGCCTGTAACACTAATGAAAGATCCCAAACCGGAAAGGGGGGGACTCTAACAGGTCTCCGTCTGCTTAATGCTTTAAAGAACCTGACTATCCACAGGTCCGTAGCTAGCTGTTTTTCCAAAAACACGCTCAAGGCGGATACTTGTCCTTTCAAGGTGCTAAGGGCCAACCCTTTATCCGCCCCTGCTTGAAGAAATTCTAAAACTGCTACGGAGCTGCATACGTCAAAGGAACTTTCTGAGCACCAGCTATCAAAGCGCTTCCATACCTTCCGGTAGATAACTTGCGTTTCCTTTTTCCTGCAACTTAGGAGGGTTTTAATTAAACGATCTGAAAACCCCCTGCCCCTCAGCAATTCCTCCTCAGTAGCCAGGCTGCGAGGTTCCAGCGCTCCACCTGAGGACAATAGACCGGTCCCTGAGAAAGAAGGTTCTCCTGGACTGGCAGGATCCAAGGTGGTTCCACCGCTAGGCTGCTCAGGATGGAAAACCAAGGCCTCCTGGGCCAATGGGGCGCAATCAGAATCAGAGTCGTGCTCTCCCCCCGGAACTTTCTCAACACTGCTGGAATCAGTACAGGGGGGGGGGAAGGCATAACACCTGGAGAAAGCCCATTTCTGAGCCAGAGCGTCCACTCCAAGCGCCCCGTCCCATTTGTTCAGGGAGAAGAAAAGAGGAGTTTTCCTGTTTTCTCTTGAGGCGAAGAGATCTACACATGGCCTTCCCCACTTCCGAGAAACCGCCTCGAAAATCTCCTGGTTCAAAACCCAGTCGCCTTCTCTCAGTGTCTTTCTGCTGAGGAAGTCCGCCACCTGATTTTGTTCCCCCTTCAAATGCACTGCCGAAAGGGACAGGACATTTGTTTCTGCCCATTTGAGAATGGATTCTGTCAGGACCCACAGGGATCTGCTCTTGGTACCCCCCTGCCTGTTTATGTATGCTACTGCGGTAGAGTTGTCCGATCGGACTCGCACATGTTGGCCCTGGATTTCCCTCTGAAAGGCCTTGAGAGCCAAAGCTATGGCCCTCAGTTCCCTCCAGTTCGAGGACCTCCTTGCGTCTCTTCTCAGCCAGATACCCTGAGCCATCCGGGAATCTAGATGAGCACCCCAACCTGTGCCACTGGCATCGGTGGTAACATTCCTGGACACCGGTAGGACCCAATCCAAACCTTGTGACAGATTGGTCCCCTTTCTCCACCACCAGAGTGATCTCTTCACCTGCCTCGGTACCTTTATCAGGAAGTCCAAGGACCCCTGACTGTGGTCCCATACCCTCAGGATAAACAGTTGCAAAGGGCGAAAATGTAACCCTGCCCACTGTACTGCTGGAAGCGAAGCTGTCAGCAATCCCAAGGCAGACATAGCCTTTCTTACCGATATCTGATGGCTGCCCTGGAGTAACAACATTGCCCTGTCTACCTTCTGGATTTTTTCTGGAGGAAGGAAGACTCTCTGCACTGTTGAGTCCAATCTGTAGCCCAGAAAAATCACCTTTTGAGATGGGACTAAGTTGGATTTCTCCAGGTTCAAGAGCCACCCTAGGTTTTCCAGGATGTCTCTTGTTACCCGCAGATCCTGCAACAACTGTTCCTGAGAAGAGGCAAACAGGAGCAGGTCGTCCAGGCATGCGACTACTGAGACGCCTCTGAGTCGCAAAAAGGCCAGGACTTCCATTACTTTGGTTAAGATGCGGGGGAAAGAGGATAGCCCAAAGGGGAGGGCCCTGAACTGAAGGTGCACTACCCCCTCCCTGGTATTTATCGCCAACCTGAGGAACTTCTGGTATCCTTCTGCAATGGGAATGTGCAGGTAAGCATCTTTCAAGTCTACCGATGCCATGAAACAGTTCGGGGGAAGTAGGGCTTTCACCGAGTATATTGAGTCCATCCGGAACCTTCTGTAGGTGATCGAGACATTCAGAGGCTTCAGATTCAGGATAAGCCTGAATTTCCCCGACGGCTTGCGGACCACAAAGATGTGGGAATAGAAGCCTCTGCTTGTCTCTCCTTTTGGAACTCGAACCACCACCTCCTGTTCCTCCAACTCCTGTAGGGAGGAAAGAAGAGCTGATGATCTTTCTGCACATTTTGGCAGCTCGGTGACCAGGAGTCTGAAAGGTGGAGGTTTTGAAAACTCCAACCGGTACCCTCTTCTTATAATCCCCAATACGAACTGGTTGGAGGTGATAATCTCCCACTGTGGGGGGAAGCCCCCCAATCTCCCTCCCACCGTAGTTCTGTCACTTTGACTTCTTGGGCTGTTCAGGAGGGCGAAAAATAGCCCCCTCACGCCCTTTGCCCTTCTGTCCCCAAACCTTCTTTTGCTGTTCGGTTTTTGGGGGATCAGCCTTTTTCCAAGGGCGAGACTTTCTTTTAGTCTCTGTAAACTTCCTTTTTAAAGGAAATGCCTTTTTCCTGTCGGCTGTCCGATCCAAGACGGCCTCCAGGCCTGGCCCAAACAACAAATCCCCTGTGAGAGGGATTCCGCAGAGCTTGGCTTTTGAAGCGTTATCTCCTTGCCACGTTTTAAGCCATAAAGCTCTTCTTGCTGAATTGGATAATGCAGCCGATCTTGCGGACATACGCACTGATTCAGCCGATGCATCCGCAAGATAAGCTACTCCCTTCAGGAGCATCGGGAAAGATAACAGAATCGTTTCTTTATACGTTCCTGCCTCAATGTGTGCCCTAATTTGTGTCAACCAAAACTCCATGTTCCGTGCCACCACTGTGGACGCCATGGCAGGTTTGGGGTTCCCCAGGGAGGAATCCCAGGATTTCTTTAAGAGTGAATCCATCCTTTTGTCCATGGGATCTGGAAGTGCCCCCATGTCCTCAAAGGCCAGGTCAGTATGCCTAGAGACCTGTGAAAAGGCAGCGTCAAGTTTGGGAGATTTGTTCCACACTAGCGCCTCCTCTTCTGAAAAAGGGAACCTTCGTTTCAACGTTCTTGAAAAGAACGGTTTCCTTTCTGGATCCTGCCACTCTTTTTTGATGGCATCAACCAAGACATCATGGACCGGAAACACTTTCCTTTTGTGTTCCCCTAGGCCCTTGTACATCTGGTCATGGAGTGACAACTTTTTCCTCTCCTCCTGGATTCCTAAGGTGGTATGGATAGCTCCCAAGAGCTCCTCCACCTCTTCCAGAGAGAGTTTGTAGCGAGAGGTTTTTGAGGAATCCCCATCCACTTCCTCCCCCTCCGACTCCCCTTGGGAGTTTGAGGAAACACTATCAAGCTCCTCGATCTCCTCTCTGGAGCCCCCTGGATTCTCTCCACTACCAGAGGGAGCGTCCATTAAATTTGGGGCAATACCCTGTTGTGCTGGTGGAGGATTAGCTTGGGGCTGAGGCAGCTGGAAATTAGCAAAAAGGGCCTTGAAGGATTGCATAGTACCAGAAAGCTCTTTGACAGACGCTGCTAACTCCATGGATTGTTCCACTGTCTGTTCCCTCACCAACCCCTCTATACACTCCCTGCAGAGTGGTTTGACCCAAGACTCCCCCATCGTGGCTTTGCATGAAGGACATCTTTTCTTGGAAGAGTGGGGCGACTTGATTTTTTCCGTAGACTTGCTCTAAAAATAATACAGAAGAGAGCAGTCAGCAAGCCCCTCCACCAGTACTTAATCCAGAGGGCCACCAGGGGTGCGTTTCCCAGGACCAACCACCACCAGGGTCCCAGTTACCTCCCCCCTTCCCCCCACCACCAAGGGAGAAAAGACACCTGTGGAGCTTACAGGAAGATGGTAAGGGAACACCACCCCAGGGTTCCTCTTACCTTAGAATGGCTGGTGCAGGCTTCTCCAGGTGCAGTTCGTGAAGCCTCTGCTTCCGACATCCTGCTGAGGATTAGTGTGGTTTTCCCTGCCTCTGTGTGCTGTCCCCACAGCGAAAATGAGGCAGCACCAGCCAGCGCACGGTCCGCTCTTCTACCTCGCGGCCGGAACCGGAAGCCGCGGGTCGGGCGGAAGTGCTAACCTCCCGCCGGAAATGGCGTCACCCGCCCTCCGACCCAGCGCTCTGAGCTCCCACGCTGCTGCTTTCTGCAGGGCGGTCCTTAGCACCTCCGCTCTGTGTCGCCCCTGGACTCAGAAGACCGGACCCCTCCAGCTTACTGCCTCGCCAGGAGAAGCTGGGGGAGCGCGATGTGCCGCTTTTTTTTTAAGGTACCCAGGCTCCCTAGCCTCATAAGCTGCACAATAATACTGTAGCAAAGAGAGAGAGAGAGAGAGAGAGAGAGAGAGAGAGAGAGAGAGAGAGAGAGAGAGAGAGAGAGAGAGAGAGAGAGAGAGAGAGAGAGAGAGAGAGACCTTGGTCCCCCCCCTCCTCCCCCTTCCTTAAAGGCTCAGCCTCCCTGGCTGTCTTAGCCCCTGGCTCCAAGCGGTGTCTCCCCACCGGAGGAAACACCAGAACTGAGGGGCTGGCAGGACGGTGGGACTTAAAACCTAAAGTTTAAGGCGGTGTTTCCTGGGAAGGGAGGAGCCAAGGTCTCTCTATGGTGCTGTCCTGAAAGACGGAATGGGGAAAAGGTTATTTAGTCTCCTAGCTAGTAGTGAGACCACACTGTCTTTCCTCAAACCTGCAGGCATGCTTCTTCACAGCCTGCTTACATCCTTTCTCTAACATACACTCACTGTCAATCACGGAGAAATAAGATTATACCTAGGCTGGGGACAGGCATGGCCAGTGCTAATCCCCTTTATACTTTTAGGCAGGTGCAGTTTGTTGTCTTCACTGCAGGTGGCACTCAACCTCATTTGCAATGCAGAGGGAGAGGAAGTCATGAGGGCCATGGTTCCCCCATGGTTTCCTGAGTCACTGGGGCAGCAATTTGATTGGATTCTGGTTGCCCATGTGACTGTGGCAGCCATCTTAGGTGTGGCAAAGTCTATTTAAGTTCCTGGCCCCTGGGTTTGGCGTACATTCGCCTGGGGGTAGTGTAGGGACAGGTCACCCATCTGTCAAGGACAGTATTATGGTCGGAGAACAGTTCCCGTCGAGTAGGGAAAGCTTAGGACTCTGCACGGACACCTTCCTTTTTGGGTTTGGAACAGCCAGGCCGCATCCAGCCCCTCCAGACAGACGCTGTCAGTGCGGCTAAAACCTGCCTTGCTACACGCTGTTGGTATCCACCCCCCCCCCCCCCCGTAATAAAATACTATAATAAAATAATACTTTAACCACATGCCAACTTGGCCATAGCCTTAAGATGGCTACAGCGCGGTTGACTTATTCTGGGTGGGCGTCCATGGACGTCCTCACAGAATCGCGCTCTTGGGAACATCCATCACGGATCACGGTAAATTGCTGCTGATATCGGCAGTTTACCACGTGATCGCTCCATCAAATGACAGAGCATCACCTGTAAACAAACAAAACAACAAAATGTCCTGATGCCGGCTCCTCCCTCCCCTCTCTGTACCAATCGCTACAGTGTGAGAGGAGAGAGGGAGAGATAGTTTGCAACGCTGTGGGCACTACAGATCCAGCCCACAGCGCTGCTCAGTGCCCATAGCAATACTCTATGGCAATACTCTGCAATACTATGGCAATACTATGGCAATACTATGGCAATTCTATGGCAATTCTATGGCAATACTCTGCAATTCTATGGCAATACTCTGCAATTCTATGGCAATACTCTGCAATTCTATGGCAATACTCTGCAATTCTATGGCAATACTCTGCAATACTATGGCAATACTCTGCAATACTATGGCAATACTCTGGCAATACTCGCCAATACTCTGCAATAAATTTTAACAGAAACAAAGAATTTTTTTTTTTTACCGAATTTTCAGTATTTTTTGATTTATAGCGCAAAAAATAAAAAAAACAGCAGTGATTAAATACCACCCAAAAGAAAGTTCTATTTGTGTGAAAAAAAGGACAAACATTTCAAATGGGTACAGTGTTGGATGACTGAGTAATTGTCATTCAAAGTGTGAGAGCACCGAAAGCTGAAAATTGGTCTGGTTAGGAAGGGGGTTTAAGTGCCCAGTGGGTAAGTGGTTAAAGATAATTAATAATATAATGCTATAATAAAATAATACTTTAAAAGATAACGTTGTGTCACACTCACCTCAATATGTCTTTTACAGTCGTTTAACCCACCGTGGGCTATGGAGAATTCACTGTGGCAAACAGTGCAGCGAGCTACGCCGTCATTGTTTTTTTGCCCCTATTATGCACGGGTACACTTTAGTATAGTGTGAAAAAATGTAGCGCTGTGACAAAGTGGTATATTATAAACACATATAATACCAAAACATAAAAGTGTTCAAAAATTGGTGAATATTAAAGTCCAACCAATACATGGAAAATTGTGAAAAAATAATGCAAATGAGATTACAGTCCCATAGTGAAATTCAATTCTATGAAACAAAAATGAGAAGTCCAACTGTGAAGTGAAGATCTTCCAACATATAATATAATTCCAAGACTGGTGAATCCTTATAGTGAAAGAGATTAAACACTCTTACCGGAGCAAGTGGATCCGAATGTCAGCGACACCAAATCAGACAAGCTTGGAAATCCAGATAGATGGCTCTCCCAGAGGGAAATGGGGACCTCGGATGACATCTCCTCTTGGCTGGAACAACCTCCGCAGTGTCCACCAAACCTGAAGGGCGATAAATCCAATAGGTACACCACGTAAACTCACTGCAATCCACAGGTGGCTTGGAGCAGTTTTTTCACACTACCTTATTAAATATTTGTCACATTCCTGTGTAGCAGCTCTGGTGTTTCCATTTTTTACAATTTTCACTACACTTTAGTGTAATCTGGGGTGAAGTGCGTTTTGAACGTCTTTTTTTTTACTTTGCCATGATGGTTCTGCACTGCCACTGATAACCCTGGCTTTGACTGTGTAGTAACTCTGGCACCAGGCTGTTGTAACAAATTTATATATATAAAAAAATAAAAATTGCTGATGGCCCCTGTGGACACTGCTAAGTATGGTCCCTGTGGACGTCACCTGCTGAGAAAATGGCCCCTGTGGAGAGAATCTGGCCCCTGCTCAGACTTGTGCTGTGGGATCATCCTGAGTGACACATGATGAGTGAGCTGAGAGATGTGGTGAGAGAGTGACACACAGTGATGCTCAGCATTGCAGACTGTTGCAGACTGTTGAACAATGAGTCTGTCTGCCAGCTTACACACAGCTGACTCTCTGTCACACCTGGCTGCACACCCCACCGCAATCCACGCATGACAGAGATGCCAGGGATCTGATCCGCCGCCCGCGGAGTGAATGGTACAGCTGCAGCGGCCGCTAGAGCTGCTGTGTGGCTCCAGGCAGAGTGGCAGTGTAGGCTCAACCAGAAGATCGTGCCACACTCGCGGGTGTCTGTGAGCCCGCAGTCAAATGCGGGAGTCTCCTGCGAGTCGCAGGAGACTTGAGATGTCTGGTTAAATTGATGCGTTTAGTTCTGTTTAAGCCATGATCACATGACATCATGGGTCCCCATCTCTTCAGTTTACTTCCTGCTCAGGTTCTTCTTTGGGTGTTTATGTCGGTGCCTGTGTGATGTGAACATTGCCTATTACAGGGGTAGGCAACCTCGGCACTCCAGCTGTGGTGAAACTATAAATCCCATCATGCCTCTGCTTAGAGGAGTCGTGCCTGTGATTATCAGGATCTTGCAACGTCTCATGGGACTTGTAGGTTTACCACAGCTGGAGTGCTGAGGTTACCTACCCCTGGCCTATTAGATGTCCAGCGGTGGGGCTCTGAGGGTTCAGGAGTGCACATCAAAGGGGGAAAATAGGGGACTGGCGATCTTGGGCTCCATTCACTCTGTTTCCCAGACTTGGAGGGGGAGTTTGGGTGGGTAGATCTGGCTGCACAAGGGAAAGGGAAAAATCCCTAGCAGGATGTGTTAATGGAAGGGGGAGAAGCTTTAGCCTGGAATAGGGCTAAATTGCAAATATGGCAAGTCGTAAAATTGCATGCAATCACAAAAGTATGATACCCAAAATTGTACAAAGGTGGCGCATGAGTTTTGAGCAAGAGTAACTTCATTCCTCTTCTCAAAACATTTTTTTTTCTGTCTTACCCTAAACAATAGATTGTACACCAAAAAATTCACGCACCCACCAAATTGACTGTCAGTATCCCAGAAGGCTTCGGGCAATGGGGAGGGGGCACATGGCGTCTTTCTCACCCAGCCAAGAAAGTAGTAGTGTGGTACTAGGTCCCAAAGAAAAGCCACCAAGGCCGCTTTCAAATTATATATATATATATATATAACACCTTTCTTTTAACTTGATTACTAGCACAAGGGGGCTGGCAGGGATCCTAAGTGGTATTTCTGTTGGTGACAGACCATGTTAATTTTGACTAAATTGCTGTTTTTGTCATATTTTAGTAAAAATTTTTGCTAATAAAGCAACACTGGTGATAGAGTATCTTTGCAGTGACAAGGATGTGGTACACAGATTAGTCCTGTTAATTTAAGACGATGCTCCCAAGAAAAAAACTTATATATATATATAAAAAAAAAACCTGTCCACAGAATCTTTTCCATTCAAACCCACCATCACAGGCAACACCGAGCAGCTGAAAAAAGGAAACCTTGCGCCACACAATACTCAGATGCTACCTTATATAAAAAGCTGCTCCCCAAAACAGTGAACAGATCACTGTGCAATTGGGTAAAAAAGGGGGCGCTGGGTGAATATGACCGAATGACATGGAAATAAAGTGAACATGTGCATAAAGGTGCAACTTTGCAACAAAAAATATACACCAAGGGTTAAAGTGAACTTGTTCTTGTAGTGCAATAGATAAACCTGTATATGGTATGATAAAGTGATCAAAAGTTCATTAATAAAATTTGATGAAACTATAAAAAGTCCATATAACGCTGTGTCTTGATTGATAGACCCAAACCAAAAAACAAGAGGGAATTACTTCACCGTATGTCTTAGGGACCACCCAATGTGCTCAGAATTAAAAAATGCTCACCAGATGGTTGTGATCTCTTTAGTTAAAAAAAGGTCTAATGCGCTTTTGGGAAATCCTGGAATTGGATACCCTATGTTACCAGATGGATCTTCAGTAATGAGACCTCCTCTCTACCAATGTTCCCATGTGGAAAGACAAAGGACACTACATAGCGCAATACTGTATTTTATTTTTAAAACTGCATATACATAAAAGATGTCTGCTTACATTTGTGGGTGCCTAACCTGGCACTGAGGATAGCCTGCACAAGTATCTGAGGAAACTGCTTGCCGCTGGGCTCATGTCCTGAGCTGGCGTGTGTTCCACTCGTGGATAAGGAGTAACCGGAAGCTGGGAATTGAAAGTGGCATGACTGGAAGCTCCTCAACGTACGTTTCGTAGTTAATATGTCATCAGGAAGCGCACTGGTCACTGAGCATCCTCGCCCTATACGGCTAGGAAGTGGCTGCGATTGGTGGAGCTTCATATCTCCACCCTCCACTGTCGCAATGTTATTTCTCGGCTCTCCACAATACATTATGCCTTACTCATGAATTTGTGCTTGTAGTGCAATATATAAACCTGTATATGGGGCGTGGCCAGGCAGCGCATGTAGCAGGACGCACTTCTCCTCTGCTCCGCCGAGAATCCTGTAATTAATCCTGCGGATCACCCATCCGACCCGATAACACCCCCGATCGGAACCGCACACTACTGGTGACTAATCCGGTCCATATCGGCGTTTGATCCGCGGCTGTTTAGCATGCCAAAACGGGGAAAAGAAGGCACCGGCCCGCCTGTGACTCAGGCCCAAGATGGCGCTCTGCCACAGAGATCACAGAAGGAGAAATACAAGGAGGCCGCTCAGAGACTCCTGTTTGGCAACAAGTCTTCCAAAGAGCCATCCTCGCCCGCATCCGACCTCAGTGAAGAGGAGGGAGGCCAGCTGGAGTTAGACAACACTATACCACTGGAGGATGGCACTGGATCCCCTACAGATTGGACCGCAGTGAGTACAGTATCACACACATGTCAGGACACCCAGACACCAAGCATGCCAGTGGATAATACTGAACCCACTCTCAGAGACATTCTCTCAGCAGTGACTGTATGCAACAAATCCATATCACATTTGACGGATGAAGTTAAAGGAGTCAAAGCTGAGATATCCTATGTGAGACAGGACATGCAAAAACTGAGAGAGCGCACAGCTGCAGTAGAGAGCAGGGTCAGTGTGATGGAAGATGATCTTGTACCCATGCAGAGGGACTTAAAGTATAACTGTCATGTAGTAGACCAGCACGCAGCACGTTTGGATGATTTAGAGAACCGCATGCGCCGCAATAATGTACGCGCACTGGGATTCCCAGAAAGAATAGAGGGTAAAGACCCGGTCACCTTCATCGAGCAATGGCTTCTCAACACATTCGGAAAAGACGCTTTCTCTCCATTATTTGCAGTTGAGAGAGCGCATAGAGTCCCATCTCGCCCACTACCACCTGGCAATCATCCTCGCGCTTTTCTCTTTAAACTTCTCAACTACAAAGATAGAGATGCCATCCTTGCCAAGGCCAGAACCATGGGAGGCAAACTAGCTATAGAAAACTCCAAGATATCCCTATTCCCGGATTTCTCGGCTGAACTCCAGAAACAGCGAGCAAAGTTCATGGATGTCAAGCGAAGATTAAGGGATCTAAACTTGCCCTACGCCATGCTGTATCCTGCCCGCCTACGAGTAGTCGCACTTGGAGAAACCCGTTTTTTTGACCGGCCGGATATGGCGGCTCAGTGGCTGGATAGAGAAGATAGAGCCCTTAAAGCAGCTAGACCGCAAAGAGATGTTCCCCCCTAAGTGATATGTCTTGTGTTGATGTTGGACTGATGGGATCCAGCATACTGTTCCCCCCTCCCCCATCTTTATCTCTCTCCCCCCCCCTTTTTGGAGAGGGCGCCTGAGCCGAATGCGGGCCTCAAGACCTGAGCCTGCTGATAAATGTGGCCAGTTCCTACACCCATATCCGTTGCTTAGGCGGATGAGGAGTCCTGTCCATCTCAACTTACTCTTCCTGCTTTTTTCCCCTTCCCCTCACCCTTCTTTATTTTTCATTTTTTTGAATTGCAAGCAAGGAAGGATTACGTGCCTGCCGCTTCTGTAAAACACCTGCAAGAACTGACCTGTTGGTTAACCGGGAGTTTTCAAGGCTTTTACCCCCCCCCACACCTGTTGTGTGGAGGAAAAGCTAACAATGCAACTGTTACAGTTGGGTGCACTATCACCCTTTAGAGTTACGCCATACAGAGCAGTATATTTTGAGCTAGAAATCTATTTTTTTCTGTGCCTATACTCTAACATGTTGAAATATTTTTTCTTGCTGTTTTGTATTCTGATTTCATGTCCACAGATGCCTAACTGTCCCAAGAAGAGGGAAATTAAGTTTGATATGTTTTTTCTATTATACAATTGGTATCATACCGGTACACAACTTGTGGGTGCTACTAGAGGTTTTATTAGACTGCCTAAAGTTTCTAAAGTGACATGGGGATGGCTAAGCTAACGATCGTGACTTGGAATGTCAGAGGGCTAGGAAGTCCAATTAAACGGATGGCGGTCCTCAGGCATCTCAAGTCGTTGGGTGCGGGGGTGGTCTGCCTACAGGAGACTCACTTCTCGGCGGACCCTACCCCCAGCCTCAACCCACGATTATATGTAGCCCAGTTTCATGCAACCCATTCCACCTATTCTAGAGGTACAAGTATTTTGATCAGGAGGGATGTTCAATTCAATTGTATACAAAAACGCATAGACACAGACGGTAGATATATATTTCTCCTATGCACAATATCAAACCTAAAATGTATTCTTGCTAGTATTTATATTCCCCCACCGTATACATCCGAGATTATTAAACATCTGGCAAGTTTCATGGCCCAATACCCAGAAGTACCCCTGTTGGCAATGGGAGATTATAATAATTTTTTAAACGCCATTAAGGATAAAATGCCTATACCCATTGTTAATACAGGTCAAATACAAAGCAAAACTCCTTTTGCTAAAATGCTTGAAGAAATAGGATTGATAGATGTGTGGAGATGCAAACATCCTGAGGACAAAAAATACTCCTGCTACTCGGCCTCCCATGCCGGATTGTCTAGAATAGATTTGGGTTTGGGAAACTATAAGATGCTACAACTGGTGTTGGAATCGGGATATGCAGATAGGAATATCTCTGATCATTCTGCCTTCTGGGTGACCATTTCATTGCCAAATAAGACCAGCCGCCCAGTCTGGAAGCTTAATCCCTTCTGGCTTTCGCTGTTTGCCGAACCTGACCCCATACATGCAGCAGTCAGGCTGTTTATGCAGGATAATATTGGCACTGCTAAGCTGGGGGTGGTTTGGGATGCAGCGAAGGCCTTTTTGAGAGGACAACTTATTAAAACAATCTCACAAATCAAGACTGACACTAATGCCGCGTACACACGGTCCTACTTTTCGTCTACAAAAGTCCAACGGACGCTGATGGACTAAAGCTGGCTGGTAATCCGATCGTGTGTGGGCTTCTCCGGACTTTCAACTGACTTTTTTAGCCTCAAATCCGACGTACTTTAGATTTGAAACATGTTTTAAAACTTTACTTCGTAACTACGACGGACCCCGAAATCCGCTCGTCTGTGTGCTAGTCCGACGGACAAAAAGCCACGCTAGGGCACCTATTGGCTACTGGCTATGAACTTCCTTATTTTAGTCCGGTGTACGTCATCACGTACGAATCCGTTAGACTTTTGTGTGGTCGTGTGTAGGCAAGTCCGTTCGTTAGAAAGTAGGCCGCAAGTCCGCCGCAAGTCCACCGAAAGTCTGCCGGAAGTCTGTCGGACAGGCTGTCCGACTTTTGTAGACGAAAAGTACGACCGTGTGTACGCGGCATAAGGCTTGGGAATTGCTGGTACGGAATATGGTCACCGAGACTGAAAATACCTACACTAATGATCCCACGGAAGATACCAAAAGAGCGTGGTTAAGCGCGCAGACAATGTCGGGCCAACTAGCACTGCAGTTAGCGGAAAATAAACGCTTTTTTCTGCAACAATCACACTTTGAGGGGGGAGAGACAACTGGACATATGCTTGCAGTAATGGCAAGGTCCCAGCAATCATCCTCTCTCATTCCCGCCATTGGAGATGAGCAAGGGTCCTTGAAAACCTCTACCTCTGATATCCTGAAAGTATTTAGTGATTTTTATACCAATCTCTACTCCTCAAAGGTGATGCCCACTGAAAGTGCAATAGAAGATTTTCTGGGTAGCTGTGAGCTCCCCAGTCTCCAGATAGAAGACAGAACCATGCTTAATGCCCCTCTAACGGCAGAAGAACTAGACCTTGCCCTATCCCAAACCAAAAATAACAAATCACCAGGCATGGATGGTCTCCCGTCAGAGATATATAAACGTTACGCGGACTCTATGCTCCCCACATTACTAAAAGTCTATAATGAGGCACTAGAGGAAGGGTCCCTACCAAACTCAATGAACGAGGCAATCATCATTGTCCTCTTAAAACCAGGTAAAGATGCGAACTCCCCTGGCTCTTATAGGCCCATATCATTGCTCACGTCAGACATTAAGCTGCTGGCTCGGATGTTAGCAAACAGGTTAGCCAAGGTAATTCACAAACTAGTACACAGAGACCAATCTGGATTCATACCCACGAGATCCACGGCCCAAAATATAAGGCGGCTATTCCTAAATCTACAACTCCCAGTGGACAACCCAGGCAATAGGGCAATTTTTTCACTAGATGCAGCTAAGGCCTTCGACAGTGTCGAGTGGCCTTATCTGTGGAAGACACTACGGAGCATGGGATTGGGGGACACCTTTATCCGCTGGATACAGCTTCTGTATGCCACACCCACCGCCAGGATCCGCATTAATGGGGAGCTCTCGGAACCCTTTCCTCTGTTTAGGGGCACCAGGCAGGGGTGCCCACTGTCGCCCCTGCTGTTTGCCCTGGCCTTAGAGCCTTTGGGGGCCAAAATTAGAGGGGACTCAAGAATAGTGGGTTTTCAGAGAGGTGGAAATAGAGATGTGGTATCCATGTACGCAGATGATACTCTGCTGTACTTAGGAGACACAAAAGATACGTTACAAACGGTCATGTCCCTCATAAAGGATTTTGGGGAACTATCGGGCTTCTCCATCAATTGGGACAAGTCGGTGCTGATGCCGCTTGACCCCCTGAATACCCCGCTGCCCCTGGGTGCAGAAGTGATACAACAGGTGAGCTCATTTCGCTACCTAGGGATTCAGGTGACATCGAGCCCGAACACCTATATTGATCAGAACCTGACGCCCCTCCTGACTAAATTCCGGGAAAAAAGCAGAGCTTGGTGTAAATTACCATTGTCAGTGGCTGGGAGAGTTAACCTTATTAAAATGGTTTGGGCGCCACAACTATTATATATCTTTAACAACTCCCCAATATGGATACCTAAGAGATGGTTCGATAGGATAGAAACCCAGTTCAGGGAGCTTATTTGGAAGAAAAAGGTAGCAAGGATAAAACTATCCATATTACAATACGGCAAGGAGGAGGGGGACTTGCTGTCCCTCACCCTAGAATGTACTACCTGGCATCCCAACTGCAACAGCTGGGAGGATGGGGCCTATCAGATCACACAGACCCGATTCGAATGCTTGTGGTGGGGGACGAAAATAATTATTCAGCACTGGCAAACTTGGAAGCGGGGTTCTTACATCTAGACCCTGAGGCCCCTACAATTAAATTGTTGATCATGCTATGGTCTTTTGTAAAAAAACTACTGGGCGTTACAGGTTTTTTGTCCTGCACACCTCTTTGGAGAAACAGGCAATTTAAGGAAATACAAAAACTAAAAGGTTTTAAGAACTGGGAGGACGCGGGTATCAAATTTGTTTCGCAACTATACCAAAATAATACCCTCAAATCATTCCAACAGATCCAAATAGAATTCGAGATCCCACATAACAATTTTTATAAGTATCTCCAATTGCGACATGCTTTACAAACCCAGAGCAGAACTGTCAGAATCCACCACACAGAACATCCGATTGTTCAGGAAGTTCTCATGGAAGAAAATAAAAAAGGGATGATATCCCACTGCTATAACACCCTTGTCACGCGAATACAAGACCCCTCTAGACTACCATGTAGACAGAGCTGGGAGGAAGACATAGGGGCAATAGACGGAGATAGTTGGGATATATGCTTGGCAAACGCCCCCTTGGTCTCTCTATCTGCATCTCAGAAAATCTCACACTTTTATTTACTCCACAGAGCATATAGAACGCCCCTCCAATTATATAAGTGGGGAATTAGAGATTCTCCCATGTGCCCAAAATCTGAACGTGATCATGGAGACTTACTCCATATGATATGGAAGTGCCCCAAATTATTTAGGTACTGGAAAGATGTACTAGACAGAAATAACAGAAATATTTATGATACCCCTTGAGAGAAACCCAGTAACATGTATATTAGGAGGGATAGAGGACGAGTCGATACCACCACCCACCCGCATAGCGCTCATCCGAATTCTGTATATGGCAAGAAAATTAATTGCTCAGTGGTGGATCACTCCGCGAGTGCCCACCAAGAAGCAATGGATAGGCAGTGTCAATAGGCTCTTAATAAGAGAAAAGATTGCTTACCAACATAGAAAAGTCCCACAAAAGTTTCTATCGATATGGCAGGCATGGTTGGATGTTCCTGGTCTAGCCCCACACCAACTAATCAAAGATAGGTTACTCTTGGGCTAATGTGGACATGACCACTATATGGATAATAAAAGTATGTAAAAAGAAAGGGATAAACAAGGCAATACACTTCCCGAGAGGTATGAGACAGAATATGCAATGTTACAATGTATGGCAAGATTTGGTTTTGTTTTGTTATGGTTTTTTTTTTTTTCTATTTCTTTCCTTCTTTTTTCTTCTTCTTTTTATTGATTGATATTTTCTTTTTCCTCCCTATACTGGAGAATGTTATATTGCACTAAATACAATGAACACAGACAAACATAATAGAGCTGTATTATACTGAGGTGGATCTCGCTGATTTTATAGGAAGATTACTGTGTCTCCCCCTTTTTACAGCTTAAAGATACTGTATAACACAGGAGTTTTCCTATACAAGGGAGATACTATTCTAGTCAATATCCGAGTACACCATTTGACAATCAGACATGTACTTTCTAAGAGGCATATTATATGTCAAATTTATTGTTCAAGGATAATAATGCAATTACCTTTACTTTTGGTGGAATACAAATAGAACCTCCTCTTGGCAATCTTAAAATGTGGCCAACTGTGTTCATGACAAACTGCACTAATACTCTAAAATATATGTACATTCAATATGTTAACATGTATGATGTATGATTTTGTTCCCTATGCAAAATAAAAACCTTTCTGATTAAAAAAAACCTGTATATAGTATGATAAAGTGATCAAAAGTTCAGTAATAAAATTTGATGAAATTATAAAACATCCATAATATTGAACGCTGTGTCTTGATTGATAGACCCAAACCAAAAAACAAGAGACCTCCTCTCCACTAATGTTCCCATGTGGAAAGACAAAGGGCACAACATAGAGCAATACTGTATTTTATTTTTAAAACTGCATATACATAAAATATGTCTGCTTACATTTGTGGGTGCCTAACCTGGCACTGAAGATAGCCTGCAAAACTGTATGAGATAAACATATATCAAGGGCGCTCAGAATGTCAGGACTAGGCAGATAGCGTCTATATTGGGCGGATGATGTGATCTTCAAACACTTAGGGCTGCACTCGAGGAGAGGAGCAATCTCTAAGGCTACTTTCACACTGAGGCGTGCGGGCGCCGGCGGTACAGCGGCGCTAAATATAGCGCCGCTTTAGCGCCGCTAGCAGGGCGGTTTTAGCCCCCCGCTAGCGGCCGAAAAAGGTGGCGGCGCTTTGCGGGCGGGTTTGCAGCGCTGCCCCATTGTTTTCAATGGGAAGGAGTGCTTTAGGAGCGGTAAATACACCGCTCCTAATGCGCTCCAAAGATGCGGCTTGCAGGACTTTTATGACCGCCCTGCAAGCGCACCGCTCCAGTGTGAAAGCACTCGGGGCTTTCACACTGGAGTGCATTGAGCAGCTCTTTCGGGGCGCTTTGCAGGCGCTATTTTTAGCACTTTAGCGCCTGCAAAGCGCCTCAGTGTGAAAGGAGCCTAATAGAAAACAGATAAAAGAAAAAAAGAAAGGCGCCTCTAAGTGCAGAAATAAATTTCTTTTATTTTCTTAAATTTTTTTATTTCTGCACTTAGAGGCACTTTTTTTTTTTCCTTTCATCTGCAAAACTGTATGAGTTTATGCCGCTGGGCCCGCATCCTGAGCTGGCGTGTTGGAATGCCCCTGTCCCAAGCAATATGTGGGCAAAACCACACGTAAATTACGTACCAGGATCAATGATTACTAATATTGTCAAAGGAATCATCAAACATAGCAAATCTAAACATTTTAGAATATTTCACAATAGGGACACAAGGTTGTTAACCTTCTATGGGATAAACAAGATTATACTGATTTTGTACCATGCAACCAGCTGGTATGAACATTAAGTTGGATTTAAAAAAAATTTTGACCAATGAGGAAAAACAAAATCTGTCAAATCATAGGATAATTTTCACAAATAAAAAAAAAAAAAAACAACACATTTTCCTCATTCCCCATTTTCTATTGCTTTTTTAGATATCCTCTTTTTGGGGTTTATTAAATGATTGGTCTGTATATATTATATAACCCAATATTATGACTTTAATATTTTTATTTTTTTATTGGAATTATTATTGTACTAATATTGTCTCCACCACAATCCTCATCTTTGGTATGAGCAGATTTAGCAATGCAGTATATATTGTACATTTTGATTGTATAATTATTCTTGGGTCTGCCGAAATCACAGGCTTGAGTATTGGTGTGGGGAACTGCTTGCCGCTGTAACAGCGAGTAAGGCATAATGTATTGTGAATAATGGAGAGCCAAGTAATAACATTGCGAGAGTGGAGATATGAGGCTCTACCAATCACAGCCACTTCATAGCCATATAGGGTGGCGAGCATGCTCAGTGACCAGTGCGCTTCCTGATTACGCATTAACTAAGAAACATACGTTGAGGCACTTCCGGTCATGTCCCTTCCGGATCCCAGCTTCCGGTTTCTCCTTATCTATGAGTGGAACGCACACCAGCTCAAGATGCGAGCCCAGCGGCAAGCGGTTCCCTCATACAGTTTTTGCAGGCTATCCTCAGTGCCAGGTTAGGCATCCACAAATGTAAGCAGACATCTTTTACGTATATGCAGTTTTAAAAATAAACTACAGTATTGTGCTATGTTTTGTTTTTTATGATTGTAGACCTGAACAAGGCTGGAATGGGTGACAAGGCCATCAAGAAGCTTGGTGAGAAGGAGAAAACCTTTGGAGCAATTATTCGCAAATGAAAAAAATACAAAATAAGCATCACTCTCGGTCTGGAGCTCCATGCAAGATTTCACCTCATGTGGCAAGGATGATCATGAGAAAAGTGAGGGATCAGCTCAGCACTACACAGGAGGCGCTGGTGACTGATCAAGGCAGTTGGGACCAGTCAAATGGTAAATGCACTCAGGTGCGCTACTAATGCCAAAACACACTGGTTGAAGGTGCACCTTCAACCTAAGTATACATATTGTTCAAACATTGAATGTGAATAAAGCAATAATTATTCCAACAACGTGCAGTAAATTAATTATTCCAATATTGTGCAGTCCAGCTAAGGAGTGAATAATTTAAAAAGTCCTGAAAACTGAGTGTATGCTTTTCTGTGTGAGCAAACCTTTCTTCAAAAAGTGGAGTGTCATCTTCTTTGCATTATACAAAAGCCAGACATTTGTAAAAAAAAAAGAAAGAAAAAAGGGGGGGCCCGCTTACCAGATGTGTAGGACCCCTGTTAAGGGAGTCTTTAGGGCACGGGTATGTTGGATCACGTAGGCAGGAACAGCCGATTTGGATTTCATACACATACTTCCATCCGCCTTGGACTCTTCTCGAGTGCTGTGATGACAGTATGGTGAACTGTGCCTCTGTAGAATCACTCGCAATATGTAGGGAGAAATTACAAGAACAGAGGGTCCAGAACAAGTCTGCAGATTAGAATGTCAGAGCCAAGTCACAGCTCCCAATCAGCATACGTTTTTTCATCAGTGACAGAGTATTGAAGCCAGGCAATGAGCACTTTCAGGGACAGCAATGACACTTTCACAATGCACAGGTTTTCATCAAAGATAGATCAGATGACTGATCCGGACTTTTTAAATTATTCACTCCTTAGGTGGACTGCACAATATTGGAATAATTAATTTACTGCACGTTGTTGGAATAATTATTGCTTTATTCACATTCAATGTTTGAACAATATGTATACTTAGGTTGAAGGTGCACCTTCAACCAGTGTGTTTTGGCATTAGTAGCGCACTTGAGTGCATTTACCATTTGACAAAACTGGATATTCAGTTTTTTTTTGGGTTGCAGCACTATTTGTCACCATTTTCATTTTTTCAATTTATCTGATAATCCTAATTTTTAAAGTGTTGTAGGAAGTTGGGGTTAACGCAGATTACTTGTGTTACATTACAGTTGGGACCAATCACCAAGCAAATCATTGGTAACAATACACCACCATGTATTGAAATCCTACAGTGCCTGCAAGGTCCCCCCTTCTCAAGAAGGCATGTACAGGCCTGTCTGTAGTTTGCAAATTAACATCTAAATCAGGGATCTTCAAACTATGGCCCTCCAGCTGTTGCAGAACTACACATACGAGACATGGTAAAACCGACATTCACAGACAGGACTAGGCATGATGGGAATTTTAGTTCCTGAACAACTGGAGGGCCATAGTTTGAAGAACCCTGATCTATATGATTCAGAGAAGGATTGGGAGAGAAAAAGTGCTGTGGTCAGATGAGACCAAAATGGTACTATTTTGCATTGACATGACTCCCCGTGTTTGGAGGAAGAAGGCTGACCATGACCCCAAAGAACACCATCCCTACAGTCAAGCACCGAGGTGGAAACCTTATTGCTTTGGGGCAGTTTCTCTGCTAAAAAAGGTACAAGCCGCCTTTGCCACATTGGGGGGCCTTGAATTGTATAATCTTGGATGAAAACCTTCCCTTAGCCAGAGGGCTGAAAATCTGTTGTGGATGGGTCTTCCAGCATGGCAATGACAAAAAAACAAACAAAAAAATAAAAATAAAATAAAACTGCCAAGGCAATAAATGAGTGGCTCAACAAGAAGCACATTAAGGTCATGGAGTGGCCTAGCCACTCTCCAGACCTTAATCCTATAGAAAATTGATGGCAAAAGCTGAAACTGAGTTGGCAAGCAACAGCCAGGAGACCTTAAAGTGGATGTAAACCGAACTCATGAAATTTGAGCTGGGCACACATCTGCAGAGGTTTGTTATCCCTTCAAAGTACTATGTCCCGTAGCTGTCTCCTGCCCCGTTCTTCTGCTATCAGCCCGATAACTCCTGACTAGGGATGAGCTTTGAGTTAGAGTCACTCATGTTCGACTCGAACATCGGCTGTTCGCAAGTTCGCCGAACAATTTGGGGTGTTCGCGGCAAATTTGAATGCCACGGAATAACCTTTAAAAATCTATGGGAGAAATCAAAAGTGCTAATTTTAAAGGCTTATATGCATGGTATTGTCATAAAAAGTGTTTGGGGACCTGGATCAATGCAAAAAAAAAGTTTTAAAATCTGTTTTTTCGGGAGCAGTGATTTTAATAATGGTTAATGAACTTCAGCATTATTAAAATCACTGCTCCCAAAAAAAGCAGTTTTTAAAACTTTTTTGCATTGATCCATGTCCCCTGGGGAAGGACCCAGGTCCCCAAACACTTTTTATGACAATACCATGCATATAAGCCTTTAAAATTAGCACTTTTGATTATTCATGTTCGTGTCCCATAGACTTTAACGGTGTTCGAACAAATTTTTTGCGAACTGAACAGGGGGGTGTTCGGCTCATCCCTACTCCTGACACGTTCTGTCACATGGTAAAAGCAGCCAGAGTTGTGTTGGGGAGGATGCTATAAATAGATTTGCAAAGCCCTGAACTATTCAACAGAGCTGAAAGTCTACCTAGGAGGAGAGTGGGTGTGTGCGCGCGCGCCTTTCCTCCAATCAGCTGTCTTGGCTGTATGCCCAGGCTTCGCTGCAGTGCTAACCAGGAAGAGAAAATCTAACACATGTGCACTTGCTAAACAGTATATAAAAGAGACAGCAAATATACATGCAAAACCCATGTAGGGAGATCAGTTTCATCTCTGTGGATCATCTGAGGCTGTTCACTTCACTGGGTATATATGTGAGGGTTTACAGGCGCTTTACAGGTGCTATAGCGCTAAAAATAGCCTCTCCTCTCACTTCAGTGTGAAAGCCCGAGTGCTTTCACACTGGAGCAGTGCACTTGCAAGACGTTAGAAAACATCCTGCAAGCAGCATCTTTGCAGCACTGTAGGAGCAGTGTATGCACCGCTCCTAAAGCACCCCTGTCCATTGAAATCAATGGGCAGCGCCGTCAAACTGCCACTTTTAACCCCTTCGGCTGCTAGCGGGGGTTAAAAGCGCCTCGCTAGCAGGCCTCCTGATAGGCATCCAATCACAGCACCTGTTTTGGGTGATGGGTAACACGCCCACACTTCCTGATTGGCTGAGAGGCGGTTCAGTGTTAGAACTGGAAAATATTAATTCGCTGTTCAAACACACACCACTTTTTTTTTTTGAAGCCTTAGAGCTTATGGCTCTAATCAGGTGCTTTAAAAATACACCCCCACTGCTATAATAAAAGGGGCTGGGTGCCTGAATAGGGGGGGTAGCGGCGGCCATGGATAGATTCATGCTATGCATGAATCTATCCATTATTCATCGTTGTTTACCAACAATGCCCCCAATGTGAAAGTAGCCTAAAGAGTGGACCAAAAATCCCTACTGAGATGTGTTCAAACCTGGTATTCAAGAAACGTCTTCCCTCTGCAGTGGCGGTGCGTTCATTAAGGGTGCACGGGTGCTGCCCACTCTCCAGCCACCCCCCACATGAATAATGGATAGATTCATGCATAGCATGAATCTATCCATGGCCGCCGCTACCCCCCCTATTCAGGCACCCAGCCCCTTTATTATAGCAGCGGGGGTGTATTTTTAAAGCACCTGATTAGAGCCATAAGCTCTAAGGCTTCAAAAAAAAAAAAAAAGAAAAAGAAAAGTGGTGTGTGTTTGAACAGCGAATTAATATTTTCCAGTTCTAACACTGAACCGCCTCTCAGCCAATCAGGAAGTGTGGGCGTGTTACCCATAACCCAAAACAGGTGCTGTGATTGGATGCCTAGCCGGAGGGCATGAGGAGACGCATGGCAGACCTAGCTCACTGTCGTCACCCACTGCCCCACAGAGCTAGGGCAAGTGCTGGGCAGACAGCAAGCTGGTGGGTGGGTGGGGGGGGGGGGGGGGGGGGTGTCAGTGAGGCTTCTGAATTTGTTTGAATCCCCCCCCCCCCGCCCCGACAGAAAAAAGTACCAAGTCATGTTTTGCTTGGTGATCAAATACTTACCTCACTGAACTGCAACTGCGTTTATAAAACATTTGTATTGTGTTTTTTCTGTATTTTTGGTTGATTTTCTGTCTCCATGATTTAAAAAATACACAGATAAGAGACCATGCAGGTCTTTGCAAGTAGGCAAATCTACAGGGGATCAAATCATTTTTCCCACTGTACTTCCACCAACACCAGATTCTTAAAACACTCTCATAAATTAGAACACCAAATACATGTGATCTGTCAAGCCAACAGGTACACTTTAAAAAAATACAAAAAGATAGATACTTTATATAAAATATATTTTATTAAAAATAATCAGATTGTTATGATGACATACAGAGTCAGGCTACACAGCTTTCTAAAACCTAGGGTTCACATGTTAATGCATAAAAAAAAAATAAAAGCAAACATTTTTTTGTCAACCATTTAAATTAGAAAAAATAAAGTGATAGTGAAGTAAATTATGTGCAATTGTCCTTGTGCACTTAAGTGCAAACCACCATTTTTAGGTTTGTTGGGGGGGGGGGGGGGGGTGTATTTGTTCAATGGGGAAGGGTGAGGAGATCAAACAAAATTCACAAAAAGAAACCAAACATGAAACAGACACGTGAGAAAGTCATAGTACATTTATACCACCTGTGCGAGTGAAAAACAAAAAACAAATTGTAAAATCATTGTGCATGCAATCAAACTTCAGTGAAATATGTGATAATGATGGTATGACTCCATTAGAGATTTATATATTCAGCTACATGTCCTTGGATCTGCAAACCCAATCAACAGGCAAAACACTGGTTTGCTTTTAAAGACAAGGTCTCCCAGTACCCTATAGTCACGTTTTCTCCCTGCCATGAGTAACTGAAATGCCTGATAGTTACAGCTGGACATCACTGATCCTTTACAATAGGGCCAGTGTCATCACTTAGGAGTAGTGACAAATGTGCAAGCTCTGACTAGGGATCATACCCAACAGCTAAGCAGGGACTGGGTTTTGAAGTGACCCTGTTGCTTTGCCCCCCCATGGACAAAACACAGTTCATCCTAAAAAGTCCAGGTAAACTAAGAGGAACCATGAAAATGTAATTCTGCAATCAACACTTGACAGGTTAGTGCAAAAATTGCAGGTTCTCTGAAATCTAAATATTCAAGGACATGCACAGTAGAGGCGAACCAGAACTGGTTAGATCATGTTCCCACAATAAATATTGTCCATAGGGATGGGAGGGCAGCCTCAAAACAAGTAGGTACACACCAATCAGAAAGGTATAGACGTGATCAGGAGCAATCTCCTGTGCTTAATCAGTGAGCTTTTGTGAAGGTATATGTGTCAGATAAGTGAGGAGAAAGATAGAGGATCAGGAGCAGACTGGGGTTGATTTACTAGATCTGGAGAGTGCAATATCTGGTGCAGCTCTGCATAGAAATCAATCATCCTGCAGGTTTTTTTTTTTGTAAAAGCTTAAAAAACAGGCAGACATTAGAAGACGGGCTACAATGCAGAGCTGCACCAATTTTTTTTTTTTAGTAAAATAAACCCCAGTGTGCCTAGTGGAGTAGGTGGTGTTAATCGTAGGTCTGACAGTAGCTGTGACTTGTAGATACAAATTCTGGCTATAGGCTACAGCTAGAGGTCCCCTATACATTTAGATCAATGGGGCATATTGTAGATGTACATAGCCGAGTCCTAAAAAAATGCACACTTTTTTCTTCTACGAATCCATGGTGTAGATGACACTGGTTTCTCTCCATCTTCGAATAGCGTGGATACATCCTAGAAAAATTGTAACATTTAAAAAAGGAGATAATTTTAGAACAGAAAGAGGCAAATGCAATTAGTTACAATTTTACCTTGAAGAGGAAGATCTTAATAGCAAGGAAGTTATTACAGGTTATCATTTATAAAAAATCACCCTCAGGTCTTTGAAAACAATTGCTCATCTATGGTGCTGCATTATGCAAAGTCTACATTGCTATTGCAGCAATTCCCATCTCCTGAAACTCATGCGGAGGTGCTGTTTAGTAACCACAGTGGAGGAGGGGGACTTGCTCAGCATTGGAGCCATTCACAGAACACCTTACATTTTTCTCAATGATTGCAAGGCTCTTTGATTAGCTGAAGAAAAGATAGCAACATCACCTCCCCACTTTGCATTCATAAAACAAGTAAATTCTATGAATAGTGCACATGCCAAGCAAGCAAACCCCATGGTACCATGTAGCAAGACAGCCACTCAGCACATGAACCATAAGAATGCAAGGTTCACTTTTAGGTTCGTAGCCTTGGCCTCTACTGTGTTTCCACCTTCTGCAGCCATCTCACAGGTATGGAATATGCATACTTAACCTAATATAGTTCAAGCTGGACCAATGGAACTATGCAATAAAATCAATACCTGGAGTTGAGCTTTGAAGTGTTTGTAAACCTAAAAATAAAAATGTAATACATCTGTCTCTTTAAGAGGATTGTATATGATTTTCATATAAAACAAGTCATTTGTGCTTGATTACTTGGTTGATCCTGCCGATTCACCTGGTTAAAAACTGACCACGCTACACACAGAAGCTGATCCATTCTAGCCTGCATCTCAGGACAACAAGAGAAGCAAACTGACCACGCTAGAACGGATCAGCTTCTGTGTGTAGCATGGTCAGTTTGCTTCTCTTGTCATCCTTCTGAGATGCAGGCAGGCTATACAAGTGCACAGCTTGTCTGTATCTTATACAATTAGCATGTAGCCATGCCCCTGCCCATCCTTCCTCCCTTAATTCACAGCGGCTTTCCCAGAACGCAGGTTAACATGATCGTGGACTTACAGGTGTGCTCGAGTTTACCTTGAAAATGCCAAGGCTTGCAAGCAAAGGTCATTTACAAAAGCAACACATGCCCATCGATGTGGACACTCCCACCCACAGGTCTGATGCGCCAAGCTAGGAAAGACATGTGACCGAGTTTTTTCTGAAAGAGGTACATTTAGCCATTGGGATAGTCTATCTCATAACTTAGGCAATTTACATTAAAGTAGTTATAAAGCTAATAGAATGGATCCCTACATGATTACTACAGATACATGTGTTTAGTAGCGGTTACTATACCATGAGCATCAAATCATCATAGCTGCAGAATTCTTCATGCGATGTGCTCCAGCTAAAATTGGGGGAAAAAAAAAAAAAAAAAAACAATTTGTATACAAAAGCACTTAGTATAGGGTTTATTGCCTAAATTCTCAACAGTACATTTAAGTCATTCATTAAGTCTTTCAAAATAAGACTGAACAGTTAAATTACAGCTAAAGCCCATTTACTTAAAGTGGTTGTAAACCCCAGACATTAAATCTGAACAAAGCATATCCCTCTAGTATGTACATGTCTCAATTAGGAGCACCAAGTGTCATTTCTGTCTGCTGCTTTATTTCTCAGCCATCAGCATGGATCACTTCTGACAATTTTCCCGACACCACACCGAAAAAAAAAAAAAAAAAAAAAAAAAGTGCGACAAGGGAGGGAGCTCCAGCTGACCGACAGCCTCAGCTCTGTTCTGGTGTGTTGTGTGAAGGGGTGTGTCCCTTTCCTCCAATCAGCTCTCCTCACTGAGCTCTGCAGAGTAGCCAGCTCTCCACCCCCTTTCAGAACAGACAAGCTTTATACATTCTGCACTTTGAATGGCATTAGAGAAGGCTGCAGATGAGGTGCAGCTTATGTAGGAGGGTTGGTTTAATCTCTAGCACCTAAGGCCACTCAACCACTTTTACTGATGCTTACAGAAGACAGGTTGTTTTTTAATGGTTAGCGGCTTTAACATAAACCTAGGTTTTACCTCGGTCAACATATCAGGTTGGCTTCATCATAGGCTTACAGTGCATCTAAGCATGATACTTTTGAGAGCCCATTCAGGTTGGTCATCTTTATGGCATTGTCATTTTGGAATGGCACTCAACACCCTGCTGCAGTTGTAGGCAGCACACCAGGGTTGGTATGTTTTGTTTGCACCTGGCAGCCCAGTAAAAAATTAATGGGTTGCTTTAAGGTGGCAAACCCAGAAGCAAATTATATTGCAGTTTACCAATTCTTACATGTAATGGCATCATTAGTTTTCTTTAGGCTCTTGAGGAAAAAAAAAAAAAAAAAAAAAAAAAAAAAAGCACTCCTACAAATGTATCAGTTAAAGTAGAACTATAGGCAAAACTTCTTTCATTTTGGATAAAACAAAGGGAGGATTATACCCTGGCTTTTTCCTCGCCACTGTCTCCCATTGCAGAGATTGGCCTGCCATCTCCTGTCCCATAGAAAAACAGGAAGAGCAGATTCAAGGAATTCCTTGGGGATCCCCAGGACTAGTGTCCCCATTGGAAGATTTCCCCCTCTGGGAACAACCCAAAATTTGGGATTTTTTTTACTTTCATGGTCAAAAAAAAAAAAAAAAAAAAAAAAAAAAAAAAGGGTTGCTGTTAACTGCTTGTGCAAGCTGGACTTTGGCTTCAATTTGTTAGTGTATCTAAATATGCTAGTACATAAAATCTTGTAAAATGATCAATACACACAGCGCACAACAAGGCCAGTGGAAAGGCAACACAATCAATGGTATAAGTCTGATTATCAAAATGCTTGTGGGGTGATCTGGGCTGAATCTCTAGGGAACAGGTTTGAATCATCAGCGCCTCACCAAGAGCTATAGGGATATCCTCATGGAACATGCAACAGAATGAAACAGGGCACCAGATGAGTGTCAGAATGTAACTACATTTTGTCAAGCATCCGCTTACATAAAAAAGTAGCCTGTAAACTGCTCCAAGGTCGGTGCAGCATGCAGTGACAGCTCTGGTCTGGGTAAACTGGCAGCAGAAGCAAGGCCTAGAGGACCTGCTCATGGCAGATGATTGGTGGCATCTCTTGTATCCAACAGAAGATAAATCAAAATTTGCTAGTACAAACACACCCCTCTTCCCAGATTGAGGCAGGCCACATATTTTTCCTATAAAAAATATAAGTAAACTGTAAAAAACAAAAGGGCTTCACACACACACACACACACACGGGTCTCAGCCACAATCGAAATACAATATAGTTTGCTTCTAGCTCCCAAATGTCCCATTTAAAGCAGAATGGTTTGACAAAAACTATGCTAATGCAGCCAAAACGTACAAGGATTGGTAAACTGCAGTATCACATTTTTGTTTCTGGGTTTGCCCAAAATTGTTATACGACACTTAAAGTACACATCAACCCAAGAACAATTTATTGCAGCTTACCAGGCCTTGTGAGGGCTACATTATTGCATTTGCCTTCTCCCTTCAGGCTTTCACCTGGCAATCCTGCCAGTACCAGCACTCTGTTCTAGGGTGACATGCCATCGCTGTTCTGTATCTATGAAGCAGCAGCATTGTCATTTTAGCTAGGGGTTAGGACTACTGGACACTGCTTTCCCATAACATAGGGGCAGGTTTTCTGTAGTCCAAAAGGATTTTGGAACAATGCTAAACTGAAAAAAAAATCACAGAAAGTTAGCTAACAAAACTATGTGCATCTGCCTTTTCTACTGAATCTCAATGGGCCACTGTACATGGCAGCAGGTCCTGGGAATGGCATCAAGTAGGCTTTTGCATGTGGTATATTTATAGCTACAGTGCCTTGAAAAAGTATTCATACCCCTTAAACTTTTCCACTTTTTGGGTGCATCATGTTACAACCAAAAACGTAAATGTATTTTATTGGGATTTTATGTGATGGTCCAACAAAGTGGAAGAATCATTTTTTTTAAATGTACAAATATCTGAAAAGTGTTGCATGCATTTGTATTCAGCCCCCTTATCGGAGCCAATTGCCTTCAGAAGTCACCGAATTAGTAAATAGAGTCCACCTGTGTGCAATTTATTCTCAGTATAAATACAGCCGTTTTGTAAAGCCATCAGGTTTGTTAGAGAACCGTCATGAACAAACAGCATCATGAAGGCCAAGGAACACACCAGACAGGTCAGAGATAAAGTTGGAGAAATTTAATATAGGGTTAGGTTATGAAGAAAAAATAAAAAATAAAGTTATCCCAAGCTTTGAATATCTCATGGAGCACTGTTCAATCCATCATTCAAAAATGGTATGGTAACTACAAACCTACCGAGACATGGCCGTCCACCACAAATCTGGCCTTTATGGAAGAGTGGCAAGAAAGCCATAAGAAGTGCCATTTGCAGTTTGTGAGACACCATGTGGGGAACACAGCAAACATGTGGAAGAAGGTGCTCTAGTCAGATGAGAGAAGTTGAACTTTTTGGCCTAAAAGCAAAATGCTATGTGTGACACACACACGCCACCCCAAAAGGTTTCTGCGCTGTGGTCAAAAATGGCTGCTGACACAAACAAGTGGTATACACAATCACTTGCACCTCCAGTACTTGCAGGAGGTGGGAGGTGGCTCTGGGACAGCAGCAATACTTCAATGATCTATTGCTGGATTGGCTTGCAGGGTATATTCCTCACTGGATGAGACATTTAGCCAATATGTGCATGCTGATGTAATGGCAGCCATCTTTTTTGGTGAGTGTCCATTTCACTGGGATGCGGTGGCTGCCTTCTGAGCACTTGATTTCAAACCACTTGTTCAGCTGGTGTTGGATTTTTTGCAGTTTCTCTTTTTGGACTTCCTTACGAGTCTTCAGTGTCTCACTGGACTGTTTAATTGTTTTTGCCTTTTATCACAAAGGACTTTATTAAGTTTCTCACTTGCACGGTTTTCTCACTTGTACTTTATTTCCAATAGTTTTTTTGGCGCTACACATTTGTTTTTATAAAAAACCAACACTGCATATCACCCTGGAAACACCATACCCACCGTGAAACATGGTGGTAACAGCATCATGTGGAGATGCTTTTCTTCATCAGGGACAGGGAAGCTGGTCAGAGTTGATGGGAAGATGGGTGGAGCCTGCAAGTCTGCAAAAAAGACTTGACTGTGGAGGTTCACCTTCCAGCAGGACAACCACCCTAAACATACAGCCAGAGCTACAATGTAATTTTTTTTAAATCAAAGCATATTCATGTGTTAGAATGGCCCAGTCAAAGTCCAGACCTGAATCCAATTGAGAACACACAGAAAACACAGCAGAAACATTCAAAAGCAACATGCATAGAAGTAATTAGAGCCTTACTCTATGGTACGTGTTTTTTTGTACATTTGTATTGGTATAAATAGGTTCTAAAATTATTTGTAACCATGCCATAAACAAATCACCATACTCACTTATTGTCAGGCACACAACTCATTTCCCGGTTTGATTCATGGAGATCATAACTGTCCCAGAAGATACTAGGTGTAGCATCTATTCCATCTACATAGCTCAGTAAATCATACAAGGAGATTTCTGCATCACAATTATCCAGGGTTCGTATTGTTTCATTTCCAAGCACACAACTCTTTTTCTTGTTTGATTCATGGAGATCATAACTGTCCCAGACAATACTAGGTGTAATATCATTTTTGTGTACACAATTCAGTAAATCATACACAATTTCTGTATCAAAATGGTCTTGTATGACAACATGTGAAATTAAATCTGCAGGAACCAAGAAATAGAAGATCTGTTGTGTAACCTGTGGCTCAGTATTAATCGCTGGTTCATTCTCTGCAGCTGTGCATGACAAGGCATCATCTAAATTTGCGGTGTCTGAGCTTGGGAAAAAAAAAAAAAAAAAAAAAAAAAAAAAAAAAAGTTATACAAAATATAGGAAACAAGACATTTAATACTTTCCAAAACATTGAGAGAAGGTGACCTAAAGCAAAAATTTGGTTTTACATGTCCCTTCCACGCATGCGTTTGTCATGCAGCAGACAAAACCAAGTAGTCTAAAGTGTTCAGTTTCATTTCCTCTGTACAAACCACAAGTGATGCTTAAAACAAAAGCAAAACATGTCACCTCATAGGGCCTGGGAAGAGACCACATGTGACTGCCACAGCTCCCACTAACACTGGTACTTGGTGGTCTGTTCCCTTCCCCGTGTAAGTGGGGGCATTCATTACTGAATATTTGCAACCTTCATATGCCATGACACACACACGTATAAATCATATTTTTACAGTTATGGCCAAGGAAAAAAAAAAAATGAACACTAATTGCTGTCAAAATGTAAGCATCCCTTGCAGTGATAGGTACTCTTTATATAATTGGTGAATTTTTACTCCCCCCCCCCCCCCATATCTCTCCTCCAGTGCAGCCGATTAGACAAAAAGTAAACGGAGCCGGAACCGAAGTGCCGAAATAGTCGGCGCTTCCAGGATCTGACATAACAGTGGGAGGAACAAGAGAATACATACATATTCCACATTGTCATGTTACAACGTAAAAAGTATTTTTATTGGGATTATGTGATAGACCAACACAAAGTGGCACATAATTGTGACAAGGAAGGAGAAAGATTTCCAATTTTTGAAGATATCTGAAAAGTGTGGCGTGCATTTGTATTCAGCCCCCTTTACTCTGATATCACCAACTAAAATCTAGTGGAACCAATTGCCTTCAGAAGTCACCCAATTAGTGAATAGAATCCACCTGTGTGCAATTTAATCTCAGTATAAAGACAGCTGTTCAGTGAAGCCCTCAGGTTTGTTAGAGAACCTTAGTGAACAAACATCATGAAGCTCAAGGAACACACCAGACAGGTCAGGGATTAAAAAAAAAAAAAAAAAAAAAAAAAGTTGGAAATTTAAAGCAAGGTTAGGTTATAATATAATATCAGGGATAAAGTTGTGGAGAAGTGTAAAGCAGGGTTATTTTTTTTATAATGTATCCCACACTTTGAACATCTCAGCACTGTTCAATCCATTCCCGAAAATGGAAAGACAACTGCAAACCTACCAAGACATGGCCGTCCACCTAAACTGACAGGCCAGGCAAGGAGAACATTCAGATAAGCAGCCAAGAGGCCCATGGTAACTCTGAAGGAGCTGCAGAGATCCACAGCTCAGGTGGGAGAATCTTTATGGAAGAGTGGCAAGAAGAAAGCCATTAGTCCCGTTTGCAAGAAGCCATGTGGGGGGGGGGGGCACACACCTAATGTGGAAGAAGGTGCTAAATTTTACTTTAGCCTAAAAGCAAAAGTGCTATGTGTGGCAGAAAACAGCGCATCACCCTGAACACACCATCCCCACCGTGAAACATGGTGGTAGCATCAAGTTGTGGGAATGCTTTTCTTCAGCAGGGACAGGGAAGCTGGTCAGAGTTGATGGGAAGATGGATGTAGCCAAATACAGGGCAATCTTAGGAGAAAACCTTTTAGTCTGCAAAAGACTAAAGACTGTGGAGGTTCACATTCCAGCATGACAACGACCCTAAACAGAGCTACAATGGAATGTTTCAGATCAAAGCATATTAATGTGTTAAAATGTGTTATTAATGTGTTAAAATGGCCCAGTCAAAGTCCAGACCTAAATCCAACTGACATTCTGTGGCAAGGCTTGAAAATTGCTGTACAGATGCTCTCCATCCAATCTGACAGAGCGCGAGCCATTTTGCAAAGAATGGGCAAAAATTGCAAGCCAATCTGCAAAGTTGGTAGACACACCCAAAAAAAAACAAAAAAAAAAAAAACATGGAGCTGTAATTGCAGTGAAAGGTGGTTCTACAAAGTATAGACTCAGGGGGTCTGAATACAAATGCACGCCACACACTTCACATATTTATAAATTTTGAAAACCATTTATCATTTTCCTTACACATTTACGTTTTTGGTTGTGCCATGACAAAATAGGAACTTTAATGGGGTATGAATACTTTTAAGGCACTGTATGAGCTGTTCAAGTCATGTTCAGCCTTGTTTATAGAGTGCAAAGCTGAAGAGTGCATAATGCACAAAGCACAAGAGTCAGAAGTGCATAATGCAGAGTTTGGGATATGGTAATACACAGGTCAGACAGAGCGAAAGCAACCTCCCCAAAAAAAAATTAAAAAAAATGCCCCCACTCCCAGTACAGATCCCCCCCTTCCATAATCTACTCACTGACCCTGCCATATCTTGGCTGGGTCATGTGACCTGAGGAAGAAGCAGTGCCTGTAGTAAGCTCTAATTTGTGCCATGGACACTGGGGGAGAAGGGGGTTTGAACCCTCCTACACCCCCCCCCCCCCCCCCAATTTATCTATGCTCCTGGGCGATTTATCCTGATTGGATGGTCATTCAGGTGAATGCCATTTTACAAGCAGATTATACTGACATGTTTCCTGAAGTTTTAGGCAGGCATACCTTTCTGTTGATAAAGCTGTGCCAGTGATTTCGGGACATTGCGAGTGTGCACCTGGTAGTGTAGAATAGTAATCAAAGCTTTCCTAGAAAGAATAGCATAATTACAATTTTATAAAGCTACATTTTATTTACAATAGAAATTTCATTGGATTCAGATTATGCTTACAGTACGGTGAACAGGTCCCTAAAGTCATTGAGTGTTTCCTGAAGCATATTCTGGTCAAAATGGAGATTTATTCTGCTTTCATAAAGCAGTTAAAGCGGGGGTCCACCCACACCACCAAAAAAAATAAAAAAATTATTAAAAGCCAGCAGCTACAAATACTGCAGCTGCTGACTTTTAATACATGGCCACTTACCTGTCCCAGGGTCCAGCGATGTCGGCAGGCGACGCCGAGAACCCGCTCGGTTCTCAGGCAGCTGCCGCCGCCATCCTAGGTGGGGGAATCAGGAAGTGAAGCGTTGCGGCTTCACTTCCCGGTTCCCTACTGCGCATACGCGAGTCGCGCTGTGCGTCCCAAGTGGTCCCCGCTCTCTCCTGGGAGCTGTGCGTCTCCCAGGAGACAGGAAGAGGCGCTGACTCCCATGGGAGTCTATGCCGGAAGTGGGTGCAGATACCTGTCTTAGACAGGTATCTGCACCCCCCTCCAAGGTGCCAAATGTGACACCGGAGGGGGGGGGGGGGGGGGGGAGGGTTCCGAAAAGTGGAAGTTCCATTTTTGTGTGGAACTCCGCTTTAAGGCTGAAGTTTTTTTTACCTTTAATACATTCTCTGTGCAGCTGCCCCCATGCCCCACTTATACTTACCCGAGCCCAAACTTTAAGTAGTGATGTGCCTGAGAGCAGTGGCTCTGCTCTCTCCCCCCCCCCCCCCCATAGGCACAGACATAGCAGCAGCGGGAGCCATTGGGTTCCACTGCTGTCAATCAGGCAGTGGGGGGGGCCCATGGGTCGAGCCATGCTCTGTTATGTCTATGGACACAGCCTTCACCTCAGGTCTCCTGCCAGCACTCCTAGCAACTCACCCCCTCATTCACAAAAAAATAAATAAAATCTTATAGCGGGGATTTTCCTGGGGGGGGGGGGTATAGACTGACCTGGGGAGTGGTTGGGCAGGGCTGCCGTTACCATACAGCCTACCCGACAGGCCTCCCCCCAGCCAAAAGTGACTGAGGACATAGCTTTATCAGCTGCACAAATGAAATGACTAGGAAGCGCTCTGAGGCTTCCTGCTCATTCATAGCATAGTAAACCATTTACCATGTTTCAGTGATGAATGGACACAGGTGTGATTGGTATCGATTGCTCACCATTTATTCAGGAAGGGCCAGTAAATGTCCCTCCCCTACTTTATATCCTGAAATATCTGTGTGCCTGTAGCAGCTGCCGGAAGAGGAGGAAAAGGAGCAAACGGGGGCCAGACAGCAGATGGAAGGGGCACATGTGCTAGGACCAATCCCCCTGCAGTGCAGCTGGAGGGGGAAGAGGAGAAGCTGGCAGTGCTGCAGAGGGAGGCAGAAGAGGCTTGGCGTTTGCAATAAGACAGTACAGCCAACCATGCTGCTCAGCAGGTGCTCAGGCCCCCCTTTTTAACCGATGGGCCCAGTACAGAAGGGCTGGCTGTACTGCCTTATCAGCGGCCCTGGGGAGGATTATTCTAGGGAAAAGACTCACCTGGGAAGGGATTATGTGTGTGTTTTCAGCATGCACACATACAAGGATATTGCACATGAACAAAAGCCATCACAAACACAGAAACCACAACATACTGACACACAGAAACCATAACACCCAAATAGAAATTACTCTTGAGAGAGGGGTACTTAGGATTTTTTTTTTTTATTAGAGAAACACTGATGTAGACAGATCTAGATGGAAAGGAATTTTCCACTGGCATCAAGTCAAAAGCAGCCAAGTGAGTGAGTCAGCTGCTTGTGATCTCATAACAAACTCCTCCTGAAAGTGTTAGTTTCCTGGCTACAATGTTGATCCAGTGGCTTCAGAAATTGAGCCACTTACCTAGAACACACAATCTTCTCAGGCATGGACTTTTTCTTGTTGCATGTTCTGGGTGACCATGTACTGATAGTAAAGACCACCAGGCAAACAGGCATCATAATCACACTACATATTGCATACCTCCCAACATGTTGAGATGGGAATGAGGGACACCTATTAGCAAATGTAGGCATAGGACACACCCCCTGCCACTCCCCCTTAGAGAATTGAGGTTAATTAAATCCATAAGAGCCCTTGCACACTGGGGCGGTTTTCAGGCGGTATTGAGCTAAAAATACCGCCTGAAAACCCCCCTAAACAGCTGCCGCTGTTTGTTCAGTGTGAAAGCCCGAGGGCTTTCACACTGAAGCGCTGCGGTGACAGGACGGTGAAAAAAGTCCTGCAAACCGCTTCTTTGGAGCGGGGAAGGAGCGGTGTATTCACCGCTCCTGCCCATTGAAATCAATGGGACAGCGCGGCTATACCGCTGTAATACCGCGGCTATAGCCGCGCTGTACGAGGGATTTAACCCTTTTTCGGCCGCCAGCGGGGGGTTAAAACCGCACCGCTAGCGGCCGAATACCGCTGCTAGAACGACGGTACAGCAGCGCTAAAAATAGCGCTGTTGTACCGCCGACGCCCCCACCGCCCCAGTGTGCAAGGGCTCTAAGTGATTTTTTTTACCACTACTATTCCTGTATATTGGCTTTTACAATGTACAAATGCAGCAATTTAGAAATTGGATGAAAGGTTTAGCACAGGGAAACAATTTTTGAAAGAAAAAGTGCACTTTATATACAACTCTATAGATCAGACCAAAATGAGGGACAAATGAGGAGGAATGAGGGACAGAGGGACATTGCTCCAAATCAGGGACAGTCCCTCAAAAATCAGGGACAGTTGGGCGGTATGCGATATTGGTTGATAAAAGACTCTTTAAAGAAAAAACTAAAAAAAAACTAAAAAAAAACTAAAAAAATAAAAATTTGAAATCCACAACTTACCCAATAATAGCTTTGATTTGGTGTAACAAAAGATGGAGAGTTCATACAACCAAAGAGCTCAACTGCAGTGTTCAACAAAACACACTATGTCAAAGGAAACAAAGAATAAAGTTAGTTTTTTTTTTTTTTTTAAACACACACCCACCATTTTATGTCACATATACAGTATAAAGAGCCAAGAAAGGGTAGGGATCTGCTGCCCTGTCCATTTGGAAGTGGCTGTGCTTAACACAATTTGGTTATAGATCAGTACCCGTCCCAGGTAGCTGGGTCAGAAACCCTGATTGTAAAAACTGAGGTTTTATAAAGGGGAGTTTAGGAATTAGTGACAGAACTGAGCCACATGACCTTATACATGTAGGGGCTGCTGATGTACCCACACCAGAAACAGACTATTAAGCATGTATTCTTATAGTCTAATAGTTTAACAGCAGCTGCCATTAGCTTCAAGTGTGTACAGCATCTGAATTCTGGTGACAGGTGCATGTCCTATTTTCTCACAGTGTGCCAGATAGCTAGGTCTGTGCTACTGTATTGTGTATGGGTCACCTTTAGTATTAGCAGGTGAACTGGTTTATTGCAAGACTGTTTATTTGCAGCTCCTGTTATTTTATTAACCCTGTCCCTTCTGGTCTTTTATAGCTAGGGGGCTCAACCAGCATAGCCATCTGATGGCCACTTGAGAGGTCCAAATGCATGGCAGAATAGAATCTACTAGTGGCTAGGATGCAGAGTAGATTGGTGTGGCACTGGAACATGGGAATCAACCTGTGTCTGCTGGCAAAAACCTGTGTTCCAGGCTGGTTGGAGGATCTTCCCACGCTGATCTCGTCTTCGGTATCAAGAAATACGCAGCATCATGATCCTCAGGGGCACCGCAACTAAACTTTGCTACAACATTCATCTGGGATATAACCATATATACCCAGGTATAGTGTATATGCACAATTCCAACTGGACTTCTGTCAAGCCCTTTGTTGATAACACCTGTTTGTGCATTGAATGTACATATTATTGATCTCAAAGCAATTATTTCCATATTGACTTGCATCTATATGGTTATATGCAGGGCCAGCTTTAATATTGGACACTGGGCAAACCAGAGGTTACAGCACATCATTACCACTCGCTGATTGGTTGCTAAAGGTTACTGTGCATCACTACCACTCATTGGTTGCTAGAGGTTAATGTAGCAGTCTCTGTATGGAGGCCCTCCATTTGAGAGGAAGACTAATCTCTCCAGTCCAGGGCCCCCTCCAATTGTAGAGTGACAATAGAATGGCAAGCCCCTGGGATAGTAAATCAGTGCAGTGACAGTGTAGGAACACTGCTGCCTCCAGCAGTTTATGGGTTAAGGTGCCTGCCCAGTGTATGCTCTGTATGTGGTCTTACCTGAGCTGACTCAGTTGGGACCAGTCTGGCTCTACCCTCCTCCACAGCAGGCAGATGCCAGTCAGCCCTGTGTGTGGCCACAGGGCACTTGCTGTGCATGGAACAGAGGACAGATTATGCCACAATGATAGGGCTGCAGCCAGGACTAGAGGAGCAGTATCGAGAAATGCAGCCATCTGCTCCTTCAGTGGCTGGTGCCTGCCCAATGCGTCTTTTGGTGTAGGTGCCAATTTCTTACACAGACAGTTGTAAAAATTTTTATACAATTTTTACAAACTGCACTTAAAATTTACTGGTGGCAACCCTGGGCAGCGGCTTTGGGCCCAGGGCAGTTGCCCCACATTAAAGACGGCCCTGCTTATATGCAGGTTGTAGTAGTGCCTCTGCTCCCAATTACTTAGATTACTGGATAATTTCCTAGAAAGGGAATCAGAGGCCCCAACAACTTTTCTACCAAACCCATGCTTCCACTTGGCAAAGGTTATGGCTTTTATGCATCTACAGATTTAGTACAATATCCGTATTAGGGAGGGGCATTTGTAATACAAACCACCAATTACACATCACTCCCCTTATTTCTGAATGTTGAACACACACACCACAGTCCCCTCTTTGATTAGAGCAGTGGTTCTCCCAAACTTCCAGCCAGCTGCAGATTCTGTAAGCTCCTACAGCACCTCCCTACTCCCATAGACTGCAGTACCCACCAACCTCCATAGTGGGCTCTAGTCCCCCATGCAAAGCCCCCAGCCCCCGAAAGACCTTCAGTGGCCCTATCCTCCAGAAACCTTATCTCCTACAGGGCCAGCAAGTCTACAGCAGATTCCTCTCAACCCCATAAAATTCTACTTTCACAGTAAAAAAGTATTGAATTTATTTTTTTTAAATGGGACATGAAATTCTTTGGGAGATTTTGCTGTGTCTTGGTCTTAAAGCGGGGGTCCACCTATCATTTTTTTTTTTTAGTTCATTCACAAACTTTTTTTCTCAGCATTACATACTCACATATTGTGTGTAATATGTCCTCCTGTGTCAGGATTCGTCAGAAAGAATAACTTATATTATTCACTGCAGGCGGTTTCCATCTTCATTGTGGGCATTTGAAGCCCACAAGTATTTATTTCCTGGATGCAGTGAATGCTGTGCTCCCAGCATTCACCGCTCGTTCCCGCACATGCTCAGTGGCATCCTGGGAAGCCTGAGACTAGCTCCCAGGAGACTGTGCAGAGTCTGGGAGAGGCTAGAAACACACCTACTCCCACGGGAGGAGAACCAGGAAGTGCAAAGAAGAATAGAAAAATTAAGGTAATTACAGCGATTTAATTTTTTTTAAACGGCATGTCAGCATCTAGGTAAGGAAGAGAATACATACAGATATTGTTCAAAATTTGGGTGGAACCCCGCTTTAAGATTGAGAACCACTAATGTAAAGAACACCTTTAATATGCAAACAGAAAAGCAAGAGGTTTAAGGTTTAAAATGTTACCTTTAAGAGCTTGTTTGAGGACAAACGCTGGCCAAGTTTGTTTATCATTTTCCTTAAACGGTCCATGATTTCCTAGAAGCAAAAATGCTGCATCAGTATGTAGCCATGGTGTTGCAGCTAATAACAAACAATTCACCAATTCATTCCACTGCCAGACATACATCACTTCCAGAGACAATGAACATTCTTTTGCTGGTTCTTTTTTGTCGTTTTATTAGGATGGTACAACTTGGCTAGGGGTTAGGAATATGGGATGCCCATAGGGTTCATCATTGCCATCATTTATAATTTAAAGCACAACAGCACATTGATAGAGCCAGAAGATTAAATGTGCATGGACATTGACTAAAACACCTCCTGCACAAACATGGTTCCTTCTACTCCCACTGGTTTCCTCCTGCACAAACTTGTAGTAATTGGACTAAAGCATGTCACATCTATTGGGCAATAGGGACTCACTCTGAATAAGCCCCTCTACTGGCTCTTGTTTGTTTGCCGCTACTAGGCCTGCAGAACCTCTCCCCGGAGGCCTAGTAGTTTTGAAAGAATAACTTAGACGGTGGACTAGTGTTCCTAGCCAGCCCAAACTTGCAAACCCTGTGCCCTCAGGCCACATCGATTTGACACAGATCCCCACAGCCTTTTCTGACCCATGACTCCCCATCATCCACCATGTGTATGATAAAGACTCTGCTAATGACCATGTAGAAGCAGAGTTCCCAGCACCTCCAGCCCCCCCCTGTGGTAACACTCACCGGCCTTCCACAGCCCTGAGTCCTGATGAGGAACTTGACCGGACCATGCGTTCTGACAGCTTCACCTGCCCCTCTGCTCCAGGAGTTCTCTGCCACCGACCGCGTGGTGATAAAGAAATTACCAATGACCGCATAGAGGCAAATTTCCCCTCACAGCTCTCCCCGGGCCTTCTCCTGCGATCGGTACACACACCCCACCCACATGGGGGCGTACTGCTGCCTAGCATTCCATTCCTCACTTCACTCAGCTGACTTCTCCCCCCAGTGGCATATCACCTCAGCTTATATAGGAGGCCCGCCCCCTGTCAACACCAATTGGGGATCGGTCAGGGCTCCCACATGAGCTGCCTGCCACTCCAGCCCCTCTTCCAGAAGCTTCTCTCTGAAAGCAGGAGAGGCACCCCAGAGCTAGAGCACAGGTGGTCACACCCATTGCTACTCTGACCACTCCCAGATCAAAACAGACAGGCCTAGTTTGCAGCACAGGCCTGCCTGTGCTGAACAAACCCTAGTAAAATAACCTTTACTAGTACCTACCTATTGGTAGAGGGTGCTACAAGTATCAGAATTCTATAAACATTTAGAGAACATGCAAACAGTTTAAAAAGAAAACCTAAGAGAAATGGTAGCTTCCTCTGCTGACTGCAGTCTTGCTCTGGAGCTGTAACGCAAAGTATTGCAGCCATTGGATCAGTAGGACACCAACTAGCACTTGTAAAAGGTCACCAGAAGCAGCCTACTTAACAATATAGGGCTAAGCCACATCTGCAATTTTAACAACATTTAACTTCTTGCTAGCAGTTCTCATGAAGCTGTAACTTCACAGGTGGTTTTTAGGAACATACTCATGCAACATAAATTACTAGTACCGTATATACTCGAGTATAAGTCGTTCCGAGTATAAGTCGAGGCCCTAATTTACCACCAAAAAAATGGGAAAAACTTATTGACCCGAGTATAAGACGAGGGTGAGAAATGCACAGCTACTGTAAGTGGAAAAGAGGGTCAACAATGCCCATTTGCAGCCTCACTGTGCCCATTTGCATGCCTCACTGTGCCCATTTGCAGCCATAGGTCCCCCGAACTTCAAACTCGGTAGTTAAGGGTTCCTAGATGCCCCCTAGCTGCAGCCAAAATTTGGGGTCACTGAACCCAAAGGGTCCCAAAATGACATTGCTGCAGATGGACACAGTTGACCAAATTTGGGGCCCCGTATCTTGGGCCACTTAGTGCTAAGAACCCCAAATTTGGTGTGCAAACCCAGTGGAACTAGCACCATAAAATGTCCAAAGCTGGGGTTTCTAGCACCAAGTGGCCCCAGATACAGGGCCCCAAAAAAATCGGTTCAGAAAATGTCAAGCACTTTTCTGTAGCAGAGAATGACATTTTCCGAACTGGATTTGGGGCCCCGTATCTCGGGGCCACTTAGTGCTAGGAACTCCATCTTTGGATATGTTATTGTACCAGGTCCACTAGGTTTGCACACCAAATTTGGGGTTCCTAGCACTAAGTGGCCCTGAGATACGGGGCCCCAAAGTCGGTTCAGAAAATGTCAAGCACTTTTCTGCAGCAGAGAATGACATTTTCCGAACCGATTTTGGGGCCCCGTATATCGGGGCCACTTGGTGCTAGGAACTCCATCTTTGGATATGTTGTGGTACCAGTTCCACTGGGTTTGCACACCAAATTTGGGGTTCCTAGCACCAAGTGGCCCTGAGATACAGGGCCGCAAAGTCGGTTCGGAAAATGAAATTTTTTGCTGCAGAAAAGTGCTCGACTCGAGTATAAGTCGAGGGGGGCACTTTCAGCACAAAAAAAATGTGCTGAAAAATTCGACTTATACGGTAGTTAAATCATTAGGTGTAGCAATTAATGGCTAAACAAAATGAGCAAATGATTTCCTAAACAGTAAAGCTGGATACACACTGTACAACTTTTGATGTTCCATTTCCTTTAGCTTTACCTTCAACTATGTGGTAGAAGGGTCTGCCTGATTGCATGCAAATTGAAAGCATTTAGGTTTGACCTCATGGTTTTGGTAAATCTTGAGGTACTCAAGAAACAAAATAATCTCAAATGCCCAGATGCTCCAATCATGTGCACCTGGTTACAAGATCCTACTATCTTAATAGAGAGCAAGTCATTCAAACTGTATTAACAAGATTAAATTATAAGTCTTATTGTTCTCACCTTCAATATTCCAACTCTGTATCTGCCAAGCAGCCCCTTCTGCCTGCATCTTATATATGTGGACAGATGATGATTCACAGAAATGCATACAGGTGCCCTCTGTTCTCTTGATGAACACAGGAGGGAGAATTGGGTCATTAACTATCATAGGCAACCTGATGCCTAATAATAAAACAAAAGATTTGGCACAATTGTTTGCTGTTTTTGCAACTTGGTGTAGTGATATGATCAGGAGAATCTTAAAAACGCTTCTACCTGTGTATATGCTCGGTCTATAATAACTAAATCTGTTTTTTTTGTTTTTTTTTTCTTTCAAAACAGGATAAACTAATACTCCTAGTTAGACTTTTTTCAGCTGTAATCCTACTTTTAACCACAAGAGGGTGAGATGTATCTATCACTACAATGTGCTGTCCTACTAAGGCCCCTTTCACACTTGTACGACTTGTCCTATGATTTGGGACTGCAAAGTCGCATGACAAGTCGTTCCCCATGATTTCCAATGACAGCCATTCATATTAGTCCAACTTCAAAGTAGTTCCTGCACTACTTTAGTCCGACTTTGATGAGAGTTACACAGGCATTCCCTGAAATCACTGCAAAAATCGCAGCCGCAAAATCGCACAGCTTTGAAGTCACGGTAGTGTGAAAGGGGCCTTAAAAAAGCTAATTTACACTTGTCTGTTTTGGCAGATGTGATTTGTATTGAAATCAATAGGGAATGTCAAAAACGGTGTGAATAAGCTCCTACAGTGAGGGTCGGATCACTTTCTTACCTAAAGCCATCTGAATTCGAAAATTATCTTGAGCCCTGGTTCACACTAAGGCTACTTTCACACTGAAGTGTTGCGGGCGCTGGCGGTAAAGCGGCGCTATTTTTAGCGGCGCTTTACCGTCGTTTTAGTGGCGCTTTACCGTCGTTTTAGCGGCGCTATTCGACTGCTATCGGGGCAGTTTTACCCCCGTTAGCGGCCGAAAAAGGGTTAAAACCGGAGCGCTGCCCCATTGTTTTCAATGGGAAGGGGCGCTTTAGGAGCGGTAAATACACCGCTCCTACAGCGCTCCAAAGATGCGGCTTGCAGTACTTTTTAGACCGCCCTGCAAGTGCACCGCTCCAGTGTGAAAGCCCTCGGGGCTTTCACATTGGAGTGCATTGAGCAGCTCTTTCGGGGCGCTTTGCAGGCGCTATTTTTAGCACTTTAGAGCCTCAGTGTGAAAGGGGCCTAATGCAACGCGGGAAACACCCAAGATTTGCTGCATTTCCCCGCATCGCACACTACAAAGCAATCGCATGGTGCCCATGCGGTCTGCTGCAGGTGTCAATGTTAGATTAATGACACCCTGAAACAGATGCAGTGCGATTGCCAGAATCGAATCGCATGGGTGTTCACACCCATGCGATGCAATTCAGGTGCGGGGAAGAAAAGGGTCCTGCACGGTTTTTGTGCAGATGCGATACATTTTGAGCTATGTAAAATGCATGGCTCAAATCGCAAAATTCCTGTGCAAATCACATGCAGTGTTATCCATGCACCAGTGTGAACTCAAGCTGAAACAGAGTACCTTGCCAGATAAGAAGACTTGTTACGATAAAAGCATTCACAACTGATGTGCTCTTTAAGATGATCCTGCCATCATCATTTTAGATAGGGAGAATCATTGTTATGGCACTTCATGGCAGCTAAGAGTACTGCAAGATTTTGATGCAGGCAACACATCTGGTACTGATAACATAGGTGTTTTAGGGGTTACGTTAGTTTTAGGCCTTGTATACACGATCGGATTGTTGGACAACAAAACAGTGAACTTTTGTCTGAAGGGCGTTGGCCCAAACTTGTCTTGCATACAAACGGCAAGGAATTGTCGGCCAACAATTACGAATATAGTGACGTACTACGTGGTTTTTCTGCTCTTTAGCGCCACCCTTTGGGCTCCTTCTTATTTATTTTTGGCCTTGGAGTTATTGCTTTGACATTATTTTTTTGGTTGAATAATGATTTGATTTGGTATATTTTCTATATTTTTGGATGCCTAGATAGCACTTTTTGGTTAAGTTCTATTGCTAGTTTTAACTCTAAACGCTAGTTTACAAGACCGACCGCTTCCAGCTCATCCTTGCTTCCGAGCATGCGTGTTTGTACTTTGGACTTTTGTCCAACGGACTTGTGTACACACACTCCGAAAATCCGACAACAGACATTTGTCCGCAGAAAATTTTAAAACCTGTCATCCAACATTTGTCCACGGAAAATCCAACAACAATTGTCCGAAGGAGCATACACATGGTCGGATTTTCCGCCAACAGCCTGTCATCACACGTCCCGTCAGATCGTGTGTACAAGGCTTTAAATTAAAGTGACACGAAACTCTGGTTAAAAAAATATTCTATTCAAGTATTCCTTGCTCAGAAAGTACTTTCTATTGTTCTCAGCCTCCCCCAAATTCCTTTTTTGTCTGCTGTGATCTGACTTCCTGTTAGAGGGTGGCTACATTGGTTCTCCATGGTTCCACTGTATGTAGGAACTAAGGATGAGCTCAGGTGTGTTCGCATACGGCACGTGCAGAGCCCGCCAGGAAGTCGGCACTGCGGAGCGCTAATCGCAAGCAGTGAGACTTTTCCAGATGCGCGGCTGCAGAGATTGGGAAATGTCTCACTGCCTGTGATTAGCGCTGTGCAGTGCCGACTTCCTGGCGGGCTCTGCACGTGCTCTATGCGAACACGCCTGAGCTCATCCTTAGTAGGAACATAGCTACCCTCTCATTCTCACTCCCTGAATGAAATAAGGATTATGGACTATGGGATTTGTAGTATGCATAGAGCAATGTTTATGATCGCAACTAAGGATAAGCTCAAGCGTGTTCGCAACTCCACGTGCCTGATCCCGCCAAGAAGCTGACCCTCCGCAGTGCTAATCACGGGCAGTGAGACATTTCCTGGTCTGTGCAGCCACGCATCGGGACAATGTCTCACTGCTTGTGATTAGTACTGCGGAGGGTCAGGTTCCTGGTGGGCATGGGCACGTGGAGTTGCGAACACGCCACCTGAGCTCATCCTTAATCGCAACTAACGTGCATTTCTCATCCCAAACAAACAGAGGTGAGAGGGGAAAGTAGAGGTTTAGGAGCTCAAGGAAGACATTACACAGTAAGAAACAATTTCATGAACAATAGATGACAAGCAGGACCGGATTAACATAGGGGCTGGTGGAGCTGCAGCTCCAGGCCCCTCCCTCAATATAGGCCCATGGCAGTGGCTTGTCAATTCCTGTGTGCCTTCCTGAAGGAAGAGGAGCCCTCTGTGCACACTAAGGATGAGCTCCGGCGTGTTCGCATGCTGAACGTGCCGAGCCCGCCAGGAAGCCGGTACAGCGAAGCGCTAATCACAATCAGTGAGACATTTCCCGATGTGCGGCTGCAGAGATCGGGAAATGTCTCCCTACCTGTGATTAGCGCTGCGCCGTGCCGACTTCCTGGCGGGCTCGGCACGTTCAGCATGCGAACACGCCGGAGCTCATCCTTAGTGCACACATGGAGGAGACAAGTCACTGCAGCCGAGTCCTGTCTCTGCCGATGCCTGACCCCTATCACAGGATCTGTTACACACACACAGATCCTCTGTGTCTGGGGGAGGGGTGCTGATGTCCTAACCAGCAGGAGCCCGGGAGGAAGGACATCTCACATGCTGTTATGATAAGGTCAATACATTTGTTAGGGGGATGTTGTGTAATTATTGTGCTAGGGGACAGACTGCTGCTTCCCCCATGTAATGTGCTCTCTTGTGCCCAGTGCCCATCATGTCATGTGCCTTGCAGTGCCCCCCATGTAATGTGCTGTGCCCACCATGTCCTGTCATGTGCATTGCAGTGCCCACTATGTAAAGTGCTGTGCCCACCATGTCATGTCATGTGCCTTGCAGTGCCCCCCATGTAATGTTCTGTGCCCACCATGTCATGTGCCTTGCAGTGCCCCCCATGTAATGTGCTGTGCCCACCATGTCCTGTCATGTGCATTGCAGTGCCCCTATGTAATGTGCTGTGCCCACCATGTCATGTGCATTGCAGTGCCCACTATGTAAAGTGCTGTGCCCACCATGTCATGTGCCTTGCAGTGCCCCCCATGTAATGTGCTGTGCCCACCATGTCATGTCATGTCATGTGCCTTGCAGTGCCCCCCATGTAATGTTCTGTGCCCACCATGTCCTGTCATGTGCATTGCAGTGCCCACTATGTAAAGTTCTGTGCCCACCATGTCATGTGCATTGCAGTGCCCCCCATGTAATGTGCTGTGCCCACCATGTCATGTCATGTGCCTTGCAGTGTCCCCATGTAATGTGCTGTGCCCACCATGTCATGTCATGTGCCTTGCAGTGTCCCCATGTAATGTTCTGTGCCCACCATGTCATGTCATGTGCCTTGCAGTGCCCCCCCATGTAATGTGCTGTGCCCACCATGTCATGTCATGTCATGTGCCTTGCAGTGCCCCCATGTAATGTGCTGTGCCCACCATGTCATGTGCCTTGCAGTGCCCCCCATGTAATGTGCTGTGCCCACCATGTCATGTGCCTTGCAGTGCCCCCCATGTAATGTGCTGTGTCCAGTATGTCATTTGCTATACGTTGCAGTGCCCACCATGTAATGCGCTGTGCTGAACAATGTCATGTGCTGTGCATTGCATTGCCCTTCATGTGATGTGCAGTGCCCACTATGTCATGCTGTGCCTTGCAGTGCCCACCATGTCATGTGCAGTTCCTAACATGTAATGTGCAGTTGCATTTCCCACCATGAAACGTGCTATGCCATGCAGTGCCCACCATGTAATGTGTTGTTCCCACCATGTAATGTTATGTGCCATTCAGTGCCCACCATGTAATGCGCTGTGCCCACCATGTCATGTCATGTGCCTTGCAGTGCCCCCATGTAATGTGCTGTGTCCAGTATGTCATTTGCTGTACATTGCAGTGCCCACCATGTAATGCGCTGTGCTGACCATGTCATGTGCTGTGCATTGCATTGCCCTTCATGTGATGTGCAGTGCCCACTATGTCATGCTGTGCCTTGCAGTGCCCACCATGTAATGTGCAGTGCCCACCATGTCATGTGCTGTGCCTTGCATTGCCCACCATGTAATGTGCAGTGCCCACCATGTCATGTGATGTGCCATCCAGTGCCAACCATGTCATGTGCAATGCCCACCATGTCATGGCTGTGCCTTGCAATGCCCGCTATGTATTTTGCAGTGTCCACCATATCATGTGCTGTGCCATACAGTGATCCCACCATGTAATGTGCAGTGCCCACCGTGTAATGTGCAGCGCCCACCATGTCATGTGAACTTCCCACCATGTCATGTGCTATGCTGTGCCCACCCTGCCATGTGCTGTGCCCAGCATGTAGTGTGTTGTGCCCACTGTGTAATGTGCTGTGCTGTTCAACAGTGCCCACCATGTCATGTGCAGTTCCTAACATGTAATGTGCAGTTGCATTTCCCACCATGAAATGTGCTATGCCATGCAGTGCCCACCATGTAATGTGTTGTGCCCACCATGTAATGTTATGTGCCATTCAGTGCCCACCATGTAATGCGCTGTGCCCACCACATCATGTGCTGTGCCATGCAGTGCCCACCATGTAATGTGCTGTACCCACCATGTAATGTGCTGTGTCATGCAGTGCCCACCATGTCATGTGCAGTGCCCATCATGTAAATTGCTGTGCAGTGCCCACACCATGTCATGTGCTGTGTTGTGCCCACCATGTCATGTGCTGCACCATGCAGTGCCTACCATGTAATATGCTGTACTCACCATGTAATGTGCTGTACATTGTCCACCATGGCATGTGCCGTGCAGTACCCACAATGGAATGTTGTATGCAGGGCTCATCATGTCATGTGTGGTGTCCACCATTTAATGTGCTGTGCTCACAATGTAATGTGCTGTGCTGTGTCATGCAGTGCCCACCTTGTCATGTGCTGTGCAGTGCCCACCATGCTATGTGCAGTACCCACTATATAATGTGTTGTGCCCACCATATAATGTTCTGTGCAGTGCCCACTTGTAATGTCCAGTGCCCACCATGTAATGTGCTCAGCTGTGCCTGCTATGTCATGTGCTGTGCCCACCATATAAGGTCCTGTGCCCACTGTGTGCATGAGCTGTGCCCACCATGAAATGTGTTGTGTTGTGCAGTACCAACCATGTTATGTGCTGTGCCCACCATATAATGTACTGTGCCTACCTTGTAATGTGCTGTATTGGGCAGTGCCAACCGCGTAATGTGCTGTGCCCGCCATTAAATGTGCTGTATCCACCATGTAATGTGTTGTGCCAACCATGTGATGTACTGTGCTATCCCCCCCCCCCTCCCGTGTAATGTACTATGCTGTGCCCCCCACAGACTCACCCCCTCACTCCCACCCCCCTCTCTCTCTCATCCCCTCTCTTTCACCCTGTTCTCTCTCTCTCACCCCCTTCACCCCCTACCACCCTCTCTCTCTTTCACCCTCTCTCTATTCCCCTTTTTCTTTCTCTTTCTCTCTCTCACCCCCTCTCTCTCTTTAATTTAAATTTCACAAAAAATTGTTTGCGTTTTCATTTTATTTATTTTCATAAAAAGGCCCACCAACATCCTTAGCACCAGGCCCATGATGCTCTTAATCTGGGCCTGATGACAAGGTCAGTAAGTAGTGCATGTGTATAGTTAATTTTTTTTAAATTAAGGATATTGTTTAATGTCACGTTAGGTCAGGTAAGGCAAGGGAAAGAATTACGTTTGTAAACATGTAGAGACTGTCATTGCTGGACTTCTTCTTAAAATATCAATTGCCCAGCTATTATTCTTGCCTACTGGCTTTAATATTCTCAGTTGCTGGTCTGGATCAAGCACGCAGATCAACAGAGTCAGAATTCCTTATTGGCATATCTGTTTGTTAAAGGAGAAGTTTGAAAATTAAAAAAAAAAACATTCATACTCACTTAGGTAAATACAGCATTGATCCGATGATGCATCTGTTCCCTGTCGCCTCTACACCACGAATCAAGCGTTCAAAGACCGCCGCTCTCTGCTCTGCCCTTCCAGTGTTCACTGGGAGCGCTGGGCTGTGGAGGAGGTGGGAGCGGCTGGCATAGGCTCTCAGTGGTACGCTGAGAGGCTGAGCCAGCTGCCAGTCCAGGCATGTGGGTGGATCCCTCCAGAGTCTGGCCTGTCACAATGATGGCAACTGACAGCGGGCTTTAGCACTAAGAACTAAGTGCACTCCTGTGACCCACAGGAGAAGGAAGGCCAAAAGAGCTTTGGACCTACTTCTCCTTTAAAAGTACAGAATGTACTACAAATGCCATATCCTTTCTTTTAAAAGTACTGAAGCCATTTAACCACTTCAGCCCCGGAAGATTTTACCCCCTTCCTGACCAGAGCGTTTTTTTGCGATTCGGCACTGCGTCGCTTTAACTGACAATTGCGCGGTCGTGCGACGTGGCTCCCAAACAAAATTGACGTGCTTTTTTTCCCACAATTAGAGCTTTCTTTTGGTGGTATTTGATCGCCTCTGCCATTTTTATTTTTTGCGCTATAAACAAAATAAGAGCGACAATTTTGAAAAAAAACGCATTATTTTTTACATTTTGCTATAATAAATATCCCCCAAAAATATATAAAAAAATGTTTTTTTTCCTCAGTTTAGGCCGATCGTATTCTTCTACATATTTTTGGTAAAAAAAAACCGCAATGAGCGTTTATTAATTGGTTTGCGCAAACGTTATAGCGTTTACTAAATAGGGGATAGTTTTATGGCATTTTTATTAATAATTTTTTTTTATTAGTAATGGCGGCAATCAGCGATTTTTATTGTGACTGCGACGTTATGGCGGACATGTCGGACATTTTTGACACATTTTTGGGACCATTGTCATTTATACAGCGATCAGTGCGATTAAAAATGCACTGATTACTGTGCAAATGACACTGGCAGTGAAGGGGTTAACCACTAGGGGGCGGGGAGGGGTTAAGTGTGTCCTAGGGAGTGATTACTAACTGTAGGGGGATGGGCTCTGTGTGTGACGTCACTGATCTCTGCTCCAATGACAGGGAGCAGAGATCGAGTGACACTTGTCACTAGGCAGAACGGGGAGATGCTGTTTACAACGGCATCTCCCCGTTCGTCCTCTCCGTGAGGCGATTGCGGGTATCCCCGGGGCGATCGAGTCCGCGGGACCCGCGACCCGGCTCACGGAGACCCCGGCCGGCGCGCGCACGCAATGGCACGGCGGCGAATTCAAATGGACGTACAGGTACGCCCATTTGCCCAGCCGTGCCATTCTGCCGACGTACATCGGCGTGCGCCGGTCGGGAACCGGTTAATTACAATATCAACCAGTCAACTAGCAGTTCTAACAAAGTTCTGCAGTAGAACCACCATGTTCCTTTCTTGACAATTATCTCTTTAAGGGGCTGATTTATAAAGAATTTGCCATTTTCCAGCGAAAGTACAGGTATAGTCGTTCTGTGTGAATGGGGCAAAAAAGAAATGTCAAAAATCTATATCCTGTGCTATTCAAATGTAAATGATTGAGTTGGGAGGGAAAATACTGCATTTGGCCACTACATGGAGCTAAGTATTATGAGACATTTCTATGATACTTAGTGCCATCTAGTTGCCAAATGTGGTATTTTTTTCATTTTTGATCAATGTTTACTGTGCACTTTCACTGGACAAATGGTTATGTGTCAGGGAGGGTTTGATTTAAATCAAGTCGATTTAAATCATGATTTAAGTCACTACTAAAAAGGCTTGATTTAAATCATAATTTTAAAAGAGCAACTGTCATCTCTGTCCTGCAGTGGCTCCTCCTCTGACCCACTGTTAACTCACCGACAGTTCCATTCACTTTAATATGATGGATGGTGATGCGGCAGTGACAAAGTGAGGGACGTAGCGGCAGCTGGTGAGTGGATGCCTGCAAACAGGGGCTACCATAATAGATCTGAAATGACAGGTGCTCTTTAAATGTAAGGACTCATTCTTGCTGGTAGTTAGAATCTTTAATATTTGCAAACAAAATGAAGGTTTCCTATTTAGAATAATAAGTGGGCAGATTAGTAAAACAGCATTATCATAACCGATTCAATCATACAGTTTGTAGTGTACATAGACAATACAATGGGATAAAGGAATATTCCTGAACTTTGTTTTATCTCATGGTTACTGTGAAATTGTGTGAATGCATCAGTGTAGTGTATGTAATCTCAGCTTGCAGAGCATTCATTGAATGAGTTTACCAAAAAATGTAAATATTGCAGAATATACAGCCTCATGCTACATAACTAACCTCCATTTCATGCTGAATAAACAAAATTATTAATGTATCTTAAATAGAAAACTATCTTTAGATAGATTTTTACTTCAAAAGCATTTTATTAAAATAAATTTGATAAAAATCAAAAAAATTGATTTAAATCAAAAAAATCTGATTTAAATCCAAAAAAATCTGATTTTTTTTTTAAATCATTGATTTATATCCACCCGCTATGTGTATTCTTTAGTATTCGTTCAGTTAAAAGCTTAGTTGAAGTTAGGGATCGCCCGATAACGTTTTTTCGTGCCAATAAGATACCAATATTTTGGCCACCTCTCAGGCCGATAGCCGATATTGTGTGCCAATATTCTGTACATTTTTTTTTTATCACTGTTATTGCTGTCACAAGGAATGTAAACATCCCTTGTGACAGTAATAGGCAGTGACAGGCATTCTTTATGGAGGAATCGGGGGTCTATAAGACCCCAAACCCCTCCTCTGCACTTGAAAGTATTAAAAACGTCATGATTGTCGTTTTTAAATACTTTATATTTTTTAAAACTGGCGCCTTTAAGATGCCAGTAATATGCGAAGTGATGGGAAGTGATGTCATGACATCACTTCTGGGTTACTAGATCCAAGACCCGAATGAAGCATCGGCTTTGTTCAGGTCTTCGGAAGTGCCAGCTGGTTGCTCGGGCCTCCCGGTGGGATGGGAGAGCCCTGGCGAGCAGAGGAAGGCGGCGAGAGGGGGGGACGTCCCCTCCCGCTGCTTGTAATAACAGCTAATCGGCTGCTGAGCCACATCAGTTGATATTACAATAAAGCCGACCGTCCGCGCTATATAATGGTACTGGGGTGATGCCTGCAGCTGCATGCATCTCCCCGGTTTAAACCCCTTGAAGCAATATCGGTAATTATGGGTACATTTGTGGCCGATACCGATACTTCAAAATAAGTGAATAATCGCCCTCACTGTTTATCAGTCGATCCCTAGTTGAAGTGTTAGCAGTTAGGAAACTGTGTAGGAAGGGGTTTAGTTTCATTTTCCTTTGTTGTGCTGGTCCCTCTTCTTTGGAGGTCTTGGTCCAGCCCTCTGCCTATATTTAGGGATAGGAGGAGATGAACCTGGTCTTGAGATGTTGGCAGCATGAAAATGAAGTCTAACCTTTTACCCTGCTATCCTTTACTTCCAAGGAAGCTGCCATCTTAGCCTCTGTTTGATCTGTATTTGCCATGGTGATGCACATGTGATCAGTTATGACACCAGCTATTTGATGTTGTGACAGTTTGGATGAGAGCTAGTATAAGCAAACTAGTAAGACTACATACAGCCTGGGTTCAGGGCCGCAGATAAGGGGGATAAGAGGGTCCCACCGGTCCTCTTGTATGCAGTTTTCAATGCATGACTGGCTCCTAGAATGTGCAGTAAAAAAATATCATTTCCCTGGGCCCCATCATATCATCAGAAGGGCCCAGAAGGCTTTAACAGAGTAGGAACTATTTGTTTTTATTTTCTTTTTTAAAGTTCCTGCCCTAGCTGGCAGAGGGATATGCAGGAGATGCTTGTCTGCCTTTGATCTCTCTGTAACTCCTGAGGGCAGAGGGCGGGAGTGCAGCTAGCGGTGTGTGTGGGATTGTGGTGGCGGGGCACACTTTGTACATCTAGGAATTGTCATCCGGACGGTGGCAGCAGGCAGTGTTGACTTGTAGAGATTGCACCAAACACTTTTACTGGTATGGGGTACTCTACCCAGAGACACACAGTGCAGGACAGCACACAAGAATACCATCCATGGCTGCAGAGTGTTTGCACTTGTAGTTTAGTGTCATCCAAGCCTGGTCACATCTGACTACACCCAGACTTGGACACCTGCCCCTAAACACAGGTAACAGCTTGCTTTATACAGGCTCAGCGGCTGCCACTATTCGCATGCACCTGTCACCCCAGCGGCATGAATCCATGGATTCTTTCAGCTAGAATCTGGGGGATGCATCTAAATAGCTGTGTGAAGGAGGCCTAAGTGGTTAAAACAGGTGGCGAGGAGACAAAACAGTGCCTCCTCACTTTTCTGACCTCCAGGGTTGCACCCCTGGGTGGGGCTGGGGGCCTAGGGTAGGCTGTATGTAAGGGGGAGGGGGTTGAGTGGGGGCCCAGTCAGGTAGGTTGTATTGGGGCCCCATAATTTCTAACAGCAGCCTTGGCTGGAATTGCCAGTTAAGTGCCATGGAAAAAGTGACTAATTTGTCTTTTTAACAACAAATTCATTTTTACAAGTTTTTCTTTTCCGGAAAGTAAAATAACCCTATACTCTATATAAACCGATACTATTGTCTGCCCACTCGTACCCTACTACTGTGTGACAGGTACTTTATGTCCTAATCGGAACCCCCTACTGATCCTCTGTAATGCCAATACTGCTCAGTAGTACTGAGAAGCACTGGCACTCAACAGTGCTGTTTTGCTATTTTGAGGCTTTACAACTCACCTTAAAAGAGACATTCAGGATTTTTTTTTAAAGAATCATACTTACGTAGGTGGATGCAGCATCTGTCCACTGCTGGCTCTAAGACTGAGCGATCAAAGAAAAGTCGATTACTCGGTTCTCAGAGCTCCCTGAGCAGAGAGCTGGGCACTGTCATTCAGCCGCTCTTTACTCTCTCCCCCCCCTTCACTGGAGCACTTGGCTGTGGAGGGGGCAGAGCAGCTGGCTCAGGATCTCGGCAGGTCGCTGAGAGGCTGAGCTGGGTGTCGGTCCAGGCATGTGGGCGGATCCTGGCTCCATTGTCGCGATCTTGCCCGAGATCTTGGACTGGCTCTGTGACTTCAGCCCACTCTCTGCTGAAAAATGGGTCACAGGAGTGCAGAGCGAACTGCACTCCTGTGATCCACAGGGGAAGTACAGCCAGCCTTTGGCTGTACTTCTCCTTTAAGCTTCCATTGCTGTCTGCTGTTAACTGCTAAGAAATATGATGATGACGTGAAAATAGAAGTTAATAATAATAGTCAAAGGCTCTGCCATGCTCTGTAAAGGAAATCCGTAAGATAATACGCAAACTGTAATTGTTGACCTTTCCCACTGAAATTACTGGACTGTGGATTGTCTTGGCAGTCCATTCATTTCGATATATTGTAAGGCACTGAACTGACACAAATATGTAGATCAAGAGTTCTGAGCTCTCTTTGACTTTTGATACACATGAACACTGATGTTGAAGATAATCAGGCTGTTAACCTTTTAGGAGGTCAGCAGTGGCAATCCTTATATTTCCTTCAGTACATCTTTTCCTTTATCCCTTCCCACCCACATCAGCAACCTTTAAAAAGGAAGGGCCGATGACCATGTGACCCCTGTGATTGGTCTTCATGGTGGTTACACAATCAGGAGCCTGTCCTGCTGGCTGGCGACTGCTAGTAGGGACCAAGAGCTGTCTTTGACAGCTCAGTCTCTTTGCTGGGAGCATGCTGTGAGCTTGTTCTCAGCACAGAAACATCTGGCACCCAGCAAAGCTTATGTGCGGTGTCTGGGCATTAATGCCCACCATTTTGTCGTCGTACATACAGTATCTCACAAAAGTGAGTACACCCCTCACATTTTTGTAAATATGTATTTTGTGTAATATCTTTTTGTTAGAGAAATTATACTTTAAATGTCAGTTATGAAAAACGCCATTTTGTTTATCATGGCCTAGAAATAAGCTATGAATCTATGATTAAGCTAAAGACTAGTAATAAAATGGAGTCAGCAATATAAGAAGCTTAGATGTGCAGTTTTTTGAATATATCCTGTATTTTTGTGTTGGCTTGGGGAGTTTTCAAGTCAGTATCCTGTAACCATTGTTAGATGAACATAACAGTCTGTAACAGACACTTCCACCTTTCCTGTTGTGTCCAGAATAAAGTTGAAAACACATGAGACTGGGCATGTTTTAAGACAGGAAAGGGGGGTGTCCAGGGCTTATAAAAGACATGTACCACAGTATTTTCCTTAGAAATGACGATGACAGCATGAACATGTAATGCAATTCATTTCTCTTGCATATGCAATAAATATTACCTTGATGCCCGAGGACGGTCTGAGACGGTGAATTATGTCTCTAACAATTTGGTCCTTCGAAAAGCCGGGAGTCCAATTTCCCCGAGACGCACTGGCCAACTCAGTGACTGATGACCGTACGGCAAAACTGTTATGCCCCCTATACACGGTCGGACTTTGTTCGGACATTCCGACAACAAAATCCTAGGATTTTTTCCGACGGATGTTGGCTCAAACTTGTCTTGCATACACACGGTCACAAAAAGTTGTCAGAAAATCCGATCGTTCTGAACGCGGTGACGTAAAACACGTACTTTGGGACTATAAACGGGACAGTGGCCAATAGCTTTCATCTCTTTATTTATTCTGAGCATGCGTGGCACTTTGTCCGTCGGATTTGTGTACACACGATCGGACTTTCCGACAACGGATTTTGTTGTCGGAAAATTTTATCTCCTGCTCTCCAACTTTGTGTGTCGGAAAATCCAATGGAAAATGTCCGATGGAGCCCACACACGGTCGGAATTTCCGACAACACGCTCCGATCGGACATTTTCCATCGGAAAATCCGACCGTGTGTACGGGGCATAAGTCCTCCATCTTAAATTAGATGTTAAAAAGAGGCCGGTCCGCTGAACTAGTGCCTCCCGGGTAGCGACTTACCGGATCAGCACAAGAGACCGCTCTTGGGACAAGGTAAGATTTTTATTTTTATTTTATTATTAACCTTTTGTGTTAGACTTGATTAGGAATTTGATGAATAAGGAATTTGAATACATACATACAATATAGAGATTGATCGAATGTTTATCTGTTTCTGTCCTATCTGCTTTACTCTTGTTGAGGGGAAATAAGTGGTCACATATTCCCCCGTATAGATCCGTCTGTGGCCATCCTAGTGACTAGCCCGCGTTTTGGGAAGACGCGCTCAGGGCGACCTGGTGGCAGTCGAGCACTGCGGGTGTTCTCTCTTGTGTGTTCTTGTTTGTTTCTCCTGGTTAATTGTCATTTGATATAGGGGTATGGTCCCATACTAATATCCGGGTGCAAATAAAGGAAATTTGTCGGTTTGACAGCCTTGTAAACTGCAAAAATTCCCGTGGGGACACATAAATACTCCTAGATCAAAACCTAAAGAACCCCCCATTGATACAAGGGTGTGGCCTGATAGATTTCCAGGCATATAAATACCCTTGGATCAAAAATACTCCCAGATAAAAAAACCTAAAGAACCCCCCGTTGATACAAGGGTGTGGCCTGATAGATTTCCAAGTAACAAACAGAGGACATTTGGCGGACCCATAGTGTTCATGCCAGCCTCATATATTGTATTAATCCTGAGCAGGCACATAAATACCCTTGGATCAATGACTGAAATATTAAATGTTTTGATAGGATGAAAGAACAGTCGGGAGAACTTGGTCTCGTTGTAATTCTGTAAATGCTCTCTACAAATTAGTGAAGTGTTAAGTAACAATGAAAGAACAGTCAGGAGAACTCAGTCTCCTTGTAATTCTGTAAATGCTCTCTACAAGTTAGTGAAGTAACGATGAAAGAACAGTCAGGAGAACTCAGTCTCCTTGTAATTCTGTAATTCTCTAAGACACCAGTGTTTTAGCAATACACAAGATCAGTAATCTAGAAGTGATATATCATGACTAGAAAGTCTGTGAGTGACTGCAAGTGATAAGATACTGTGTGCGTGTGTTGTGTCATTGTGAGAAGACATTAACAAAAAAGAGCTCCGTGTGCACGATAAACAAATTAGGTATGATCCATGGAAAATCTGTTGCTATGAATGAAGATGTTAAGTATATGTGTAGTCTAGACAAAGAGAATGTGACATTTCTTAAAATGTTTGAAAACAAAGTATGATTTTGATGCATTTTTAAATAAGGATTATTGTGTAATACTGTGTAGAAAGCTTAAAAATGATGCCGGCACGAAAATAAGAAAACAGAAGAAATTAGGCCTTCCCCAGGCAAAGAAATGGCTTGAGGAGGCTAACCATAGGTTAAATTCAGAAAACCATAAAAAAGACTATGTTTTTGAACAAAGAGGAGGACAATAATATGACCGTCCTCTGAAGTTTAGTTCAGCAAGTATTGACTGAACAAAACGTAACAAACCAAATGCAACCTGACTCTCCACTGTTTGTTGTTCCCCCGTGGTCACCTGGGTCACCCGCAGATGCAACCTATTCTCCTATGGCTGCAGCTAAACCCCCTCTCAAGATGACTCTTGCTGTCCAGAGGAGTCCACAAGGGACCCCCTTTACAGCAACTGTTACAAAATTTTTCAGGGACCTGATGAACAAATTGATATCCCCCTCAGCTGGGGAACAAACAGAATGTGGAGAGGAAGAATTCCACTAATTGAAGTTCCCAACCCTAGGGCAGGACAGAATGTAGGAGGTATAGTAGTCCCCAACACTATGATGGTATATCGCCCCTGGACCCCCGAGGATGTTAAAAAAAAAACTACTGAAGGGGTACCAAATCCCAAGGTCAACATAGCTCAAATCAGGGATGGTATCATGGGAATGATTGCTAACTATCATCTTAATGGGAGGGAAATAGAGCAGGTCATCAGACAGATCTTGGGTCCTGACTGGCATCATGTAGTGGGAGATTGGAGTGGATTAAACAATCAGGGAGTTGTGTTGCCTCATGATGATGCAGCACTAGAAAACAGGAGAAATGCTCTTATAGCAAGGATCGAGAATAGATGGATATGTCGAGCTGACTGGTCCATTATAAATCAGTGTGTGCAGGGAGAAGAGGAAACAGTGGACAATTTCATTGTTAGGATGAGGGAGATTTTCAATAATTACTCAGGAATAGAAGTCCCAGTAAATCAAGTAAACGATAGCCCATATGAGCAACAGCTAAAGGATGCAATCTTGAAGGGGCTGCTTGCCCCTATATCAAGTTTGTTACCAAACACATGATCAACCATAGGATCTGCAGACTTCAGGAGCTGATTGAGTATGCAAGGCATGCTGAGCGGCACTTTCAATCAAAAAAGAGAGCAAAGAAAGGGAAAGTGCTTATGGCAAGTGAAGGTAATGATGTGTATGTCATTGAGAAGGAGAACAGAAGGATGGGAAACACCTGAACAAGGCCCGCATTCAAGATTATGAGGAAAAAAAGAAGAGAGGGGAGTGTTTCCTGTGAGGTAAAAGAGGTCACTTGGCAAAAGAATGTAGGTCAAACAGAGAGGAAGAAGCATGACTAGAAGATGTTGGTATGTCTGCAGAGAGAGAGATACAAAAGAAAATGATGAGAAAGAATCTGAAATTTTGGATGTGTGCACTGTTGAAACTTGTTTGCATGCTAAAGTCAAGTCAGAAATAACCTTGGTTGTGAAGGGTAGATGGCTAACATTTCTCTGTGATACTGGGGCTTGTAGGACCCTAATACACCCTCTGGATATGAAAAAGGTAAAGAAAAAGGTGTAGTATATGTAAAATCTGCAAAATGGGTTGATGCACCAGGAGGTCATGTCTGAAGGCCTTACTGTGGAAGATCCACAGACAGGTAAAAAGGATCAGTGTAAAATTGTCATTTTGACTAAATGTCCTGTTAATTTGTTGGGTAGAGACATGTTGCACGCTCTTGATATTTCTGTCGTACCAGTGGAGGGAGGTCTCAAAGCCCATCGGCTGTGTGAAAAACAAATCACAGCCGTGGATAATGAGCCCTGATACTGGTACAGCCTGGAATTTGCAAACTGAGGGATTAAATATACCAAAAGCCCTGGCAGAAATAATTGACAAAGAGTCTGTGAGGAAAAGGTATAAGGTCCAGACAAACCTCTATTGCACCATGTATTACAAAAAGACCTCTGGGCCCGATAAGTCCTATGAGAAACAGTTAATGAGTCTCACTAAAACTGAAGTGTTCTTAAAAAGCCTGGACTGTGATAAGGAAGGAAATAGCGTGGCTACTTGTCTCCTACCACAGCCTATTCTGCAAATATACAGGCAGGATACTGTCCTTGTGTTTCGGTCACCCAGAATCCCAAGGTATCATGGCATGAGCTAGGAGAATTTATCATTCTCAGGGATTCAGAGGTATAGGAAGCATAAGGGAGAGAAAGATGGGTGGAGACTCGTGCAGGATTTACAGGCAGTCAATAGGGCCGTATTACCGAGGGCCCCGGTGGTCCCAGACATGCATGTTCTCCTGAACGAGCTCTACCCAGAGAGCAAGGTATTTTCTGTTATCGATAACAGTAATCCTTCTTTTCCATTCCCTTACACAAAGACAGTCAGTTCTGGGTTGCATTTATGTACACGGAAAAAAAACAAAAAAACAAAAAAAAAAGGTACACATACACTAGGTTATCCCAGGGATATTGTGAAAGTCCAACTACCTTCTCACAAAGAATGTCCAATAATTTGTCTCGGTTTGTACCTCCCAGTGGGAGTTAAATTCTCTTGTATGTGGATGACATTCTGGTAGTAATGTATGTACAATTAGCATGGTTCTGATGCATTTCCTCGCAGACCAAGGTCAAAAGGTCAGCAAAGACAAAATTACAACTGTGGAAAGAAAAGGTGAAATACCTGGGTTACATTTTATCTCAAGAAGGTAGACTTTTGCATGAGATCCGAAAAGAGGCCATCCTTCAAGTCCCCAAATCACATACCAAAAAAGAAATTATGTCATTTCTTGGGAAGGCAAATTTCTGTAGAGCATGGATAGCAAATTATGCTACGGAGGTGGCGCCTCTTTCTGATCTCATCTATGGTTCACTAATGGCTGCAAAAGATTCCATTCAGTGGAATGTGCAAGCAGAGGATGCATTTACGAAGGTAAAGCACCTCATTGTGGGTTATGCTTAGCCTTCCCAATTACAGTAAAACCTTTTATCAGACTGTAGATTGTAAGGAAGGATCTCTCTGATGTTCCCTTTCTGGATGCTGACATTACCTTTTGTGTTGATGGGTCTTGTAAAAAGGACGATAAAGGGGTAAATCAAACGGCATACGCTATAGTAACACATGACCAGGTCATTGAAGCCAGACCCCTTCCCAGTTCCTACTCTACACAACAAGCTGAAATTATTGCCCTATCCAGGGCCTGTAGTCTAGGGGAAGGGAAGAAAATAAATATTTATACAGACAGCCAATATGCTTTTTCTACTATACACATATTTGCCCAGCAATGGAAAAATAGGGGTATGATTACGTCCACAGGTAAACCAATCTCACATATAGATCTTATCCTGGCCCTTCTAGAAAATGTACAGAAACCAACACAAGTGGCTATTTGTAAATGTACAGCACACAGAAAGGGAACAGATCCAATTACTCTAGGGAATGCACTAACAGACAAAGACCGCAAGGGAAGCTGCTACAGGACCGCAAAAAAACACACATATACTATACAGGTCCCCAAGAAAATGGTGAGGTACGGAAAGCTATTGATAAAACATGGTTATCAGAAATGCAGAAAAAATCACCGGCAGGTGAAAAACAAAAGTGGTTATCTAAAGGGGCAACGCTGGTCAATGGTATATACACAAGTACAGAAGGTAAACCCATCTTACCTACATCACTGTTTAGATATGCTGCGTTATTGAGCCATGGGCAAGCCCATATCTCAAAAGGAGGGATGGTACAGGTGATCAATAAGGTGTTCACAACATATGGGTTTACTAACGACTCTAGAAAATTTTGCCTCACATGTCCGCTTTGTACCAGATACCATGCTCAAGGTGCCCTAAGACCCTTAAGAGGTCATTTCCCACAACCCTCTTATCCCTTTCACACGATATGCATGGATTTTATGATTATTGTTGTTTATAAAGTGGGTGGAAGCTTTTCCTATGACACACCCAGATGGGCAGTCAGTAGCCAAAGTACTAATCAAAGAGGTGATTCCACTTCATGGGATCCCGTCTGTGATTTACAGTGACAACGGCTCCCATTTTGTAAACCGAACAATACAACAAATTGGTAAATGGTACAATATTGACCTAAAAAAAACACTGTGTCTACTACCCACAATCTGTGGGCACAGTGGAGAGACACAATGGTACCTTAACCGCTTGCTGACCGCCGGCTGTCTATTGACGGCCAGGCGGCGCAGCTCTCGTTGCGGGCGGGCGTCATATGACGGCCTCGCATTCCTAGGCACCCGGTGCACGTGCCCGGCGGCCGCGATGTCCGCCGGGCACCCGCGATTACCGGTAACACAGCAGGACCGTGGATCTGTGTGTGTAAACACACAGATCCACGGTCCTGTCAGAGGAGAGGAGACCGATGGTGTGTTCCCAGCACAGAGGAACACCGATCGGTCTCCTCCCCTATTGAGTCCCCTCCCCCTACAGTTAGAATCACTCCCTAGCAACACAGTTAACCCCTCGATCACCACCTAGTGTTAACCCCTTCCCTGCCTGTCACATTTATACAGTAATCAATGCATTTTTATAGCACGGTTCGCTGTATAAATGTGAATGGTCCCAAATATGTGTCAAAAGTGTCCGATGTGTCCGCCGCAATATCGCAGTCACAATAAAAATCGCAGATCGCCGCCATTACTAGTAAAAAAATAAAAAAAAATAAAAATGTTATAAATCTATCCCCTATTTTGTAGACGCTATAACTTTAGCGCAAACCAATCTATATACGCTTATTGCGATTTTTTTTACCAAAAATATGTACAAGAATACATATCGGCCTAAACTGAGAAAAAATTTGTTTTAAAGAAAAAAAAATTGGATATTTATTATCGCAAAAGATAAAAATTATTGTGTTTTTTTAAAAACTTCTCACTCTTCTTTTGTTTATAGCACAAAAAATAAAAACCGCAGAGGTGATCAAATACCACTAAAAGAAAGCTCTATTTGTGGGGAAAAAATGATAACAATTTAATTTGGGTACAGTGTTGTATGACCGCGCAATTGTCATTCAAAGTGCGACAGCGCTGAAAGCTGAAAAATGGCTTGGGCAGGAAGGGGGCGAAAATGCACTGTATTGAGGTGGGTAAAGAGTAAACTAAGAAAATTGTTGGAGGAAACAGGGAAAAATAAATGGGTTTAGTGTTTGCCAATGGCATTGTTGAGTATAAGAATTACCCCTACTGCTAAAGGACTAACACCGTATGAAATGTTGTATGGTAAACCTTATATTCCACAACTAGCCACCGTTCCTCTCCCTAAAGAGGAAATAAACTTGACTTTTATAATAAGAATGTTTTCATAAAATATAACTGGGTCAGAATGTGTAAATGAGAAAAAGAGCTACCCTAAAACTAAAATGCAAAGTATACATACCCCATCAGTACAAGCATTACCAGGAAATTTTACTTGTTTCTCTAACAATGACAGTAATGGTATAAATGTTGGCACCCTATCCCCTGAATACTGTGCAATTACAACCCGTACTACAGACATTAAGTACCAACTAAAATGGTTTCAGGAACAGAAACAGCAATTGGCTGATGTTTGGTGTTTGTGTGGAGATAAGAGACTAATGCCGCGTACACACGGTCGGACTTTTCAGCTACAAAAGTCCGACAGCCTGTCCGACAGCCTGTCCGACAGACTTTCGACGGACTTGCGGCGGACTTTCGACGGACTTGCGGCGGACTTTCTAACGAACAGACTTGCCTACACACGATCACACAAAAGTCAGTCGAATTCTTACGTGATGACGTACACCGGACTAAAATAAGGAAGTTCATAGCCAGTAGCCAATATCTGCCCTAGTGTGGGTTTTTGTCCGTCGGACTAGCATACAGACGAGCGGATTTTTCGACCGGACTCGAGTCCGTCGGAAAGATTTGAAGCATGTTTCAAATCTAAAGTACGTCGGATTTGAGGCTAAAAAAGTCAGTTGAAAGTCCGGAGAAGCCCACACACGATCGGATTACCAGCCAGCTTTAGTCCGTCAGCGTCCGTTGGACTTTTGTAGACGAAAAGTCCGACCGTGTGTACGCGGCATAAGGCCCAGACTGCCACCTAGATGGGAGGGTAGTTGTGCCCTTAACCGATTGCTGCTTCCCTTTTATATAGTTCCTATGAGTGATAAATCTATGAAACTACCAGGTAAATACTTTTTTAAACGAATTAAGCGAGAAACACCACAAGGATCATTTGACAACCGAGTGTATACAGACGAAATAGGTGTTCCACGAGGAGTTCCAGATGAAATTAAAGCACAGAATCAAACAACAGCAAGACTCACCTCACTCTTCATATGAGTCCAGCCCAACAAGAACGTCAACTGGATAAACTACATCTACTACAACCAGCAGAGGTTTGTCAATTACACCAGAGATGCTATCAAAGGTATAGCAGCACAATTGGACGCCACCTCTTTGACAGCGTGGCAGAACCGTATAGCGTTGGATATGTTGCTGGCAGAAAGGGGCGGGGTATGCAAAATGTTCGGCACCTTCTGCTGCACTTTTATTCCAAACAATACGGCACCTGATGGAAGTATCACCAAAGCCTTACAAGGCCTACAAATGCTATCTGAAGAATTAGCTGAGAGCTCTGGTGTAGAGAACCCCCTAACAGGACTTTTCGAAAAATGGTTTGGTAAATGGGGTGATCTTGCAAAAAGTTTGCTTATCTCTATTGTCATGGCAGCCGCAGTTATTACATTGTGTGGATGTTGCTACATTCCCTGTATTAGGGGAATTCTTCAAAGACTGATTGACACATCTTTAACAAAAACTATGCAACTCGAGAGCAACACGGAACTATACTCGGAACCTGATGATGAATTTACAACTCTCGCTAAGGACTTATCTGTCTAAATGATAATACCTGGTAAAAAAATAAAAGAACCTGGATATTTGAAGTATTGACATTATTAGTATAAAAGGGGGGAGATGTTAGAGAAATTATACTTTAAATGTCAGTTATGAAAAACGCCATTTTGCTTATCATGGCCTAGAAATAAGCTATGAATCTATGATTAAGCTAAAGACTAGTAATAAAAATGGAGTCAGCAATATAAGAAGCTTAGATGTGCAGTTTTTTGAATATATCCTGTATTTTTGTGTTGGCTTGGGGAGTTTTCAAGTCAGTATCCTGTAACCATTGTTAGATGAACATAACAGTTTGTAACAGACACTTCCACCTTTCCTGTTGTGTCCAGAATAAAGTTGAAAATACATGAGACTGGGCATGTTTTAAGACAGGAAAGGGGGGTGTCCAGGGCTTATAAAAAAGACATGTACCACAGTATTTTCCTTAGAGCCCTTGCACACTGGGGCGGGGGGCGGCGTCGGCGGTAAAACGCCGCTATTATTAGCGGCGTTTTACCGTCGGTATTCGGCCGCTAGCGGGGCGGTTTTACCCCCCGCTAGCGGCCGAGAAAGGGTTAAATACCACCGCAAAGCGCCTCTGCGGAGGCGCTTTGCCGGCGGTATAGCCGCGCCGTCCCTTTGATTTCAATGGGCAGGAGCGGTATACACACCGCTCCTTCACCGCTCCGAAGATGCTGCTGGCAGGACTTTTTTTACCGTCCTGCCAGCGCATCGCTCCAGTGTGCAAGCCCTCGGGGCTTTCACACTGGAATGACAGTAGCGGCACTTTCGGGGCGGTTTGCAGGCGCTATTATTAGCGCAATAGCGCCTGCAAACCGCCCCAGTGTGCAAGGGCTCTTAGAAATGACGATGACAGCATGAACATATAATGCAATTCATTTCTCTTGCATATGCAATAAATATTACCTTGATGCCCGAGGACGGTCTGAGACGGTGAATTATGTCTCTAACACTTTTCATGTGACAACACTGAAGAAATTACACTTTGCTACAATGTAAAGTAGTTAGTGTACAGCTTGTATAACAGTGTAAATTTGCTGTCCCCTCAAAATAACTCAACACACAGACATTAATGTCTAAACCACTGGCCACAAAGTGAGTAAACCCCTAAGTGAAAATGTCCAAGTTGGGCCCAATTAGACATTTTCCTTCCCCGGTGTCATGTCACTCGTTAGTGTTACAAGGTCTCAGGTGTGAATAGGGAGCAGGTGTGTTAAATTTGGTGTTATCGCTCTCACTCTCTCATACTGCTCACTGGAAGTTTAACATGGCCCCTCATGGCAAAGAACTCTCTGAGGATCTGAAAAAAATAATTTTTTCTCTATATAATGATGGCCTAGGCTATAAGAAGATTGCCAAGACCCGGAAACTGAGCTGCAGCACGGTGGCCAAGACCATACGGTGGTTTAGTAGGACAGGTTCCACTCAGAACAGGCCTCGCCATGGTTGAACAAAGAAGTTGAGTGCACGTGCTCAGTGTCATATCCAGAAGTTGTCTTTGGGAAATAGACGTATGAGTGCTGCCAGCATTGCTGCAGAGGTGGAAGGAGTGGGGGGTTAGCCTGTCAGTGCTCAGACCATACGCTGCACACTGCATCAGATTGGTCTGCATGGCTGTCCTGAAGACAAGCAGACTAAGGACATGGATTACTGGAACCATGTCCTGTGGCCTGATGAGACTAAGATATCCAGTCCTGGGATACACACAGCTTTGCCCTACCACACAGCAGATCTCTCGTACCCAGCCTGTGACTAAGCAGTGAAAAAAAAGCAGCAGATTGATTGACTCATCTCTCTGTCAGTCTGCGCTTTCCTCCTATTAACATGCTCTTTGTATTGAAGCACAGCTGATTGGCTCCTTGTGCTGCTTCCCCCTCCTTCAGTTTAAGTTTTGCTGCACAGGAACTGTAAAAGATTGACACCAGGACACCTAGATGTCTAAGTACAAAGAGTTAAGCTCCTTGTTTTTCTGGCAGATCATACAGCTTCCCTTGTACTTCTGGCCAACTGTGGACATGAGAGCTGTGAGTCTTATGCCGCGTACACACGAGCGGACTTTTCGACCAGACAATCCGACCATGTGTGGGCTTCATCGGACCTGCAGCGGACTTTTTCGGTCGAAAATCAGATGGACTTTAGATTTGGAACATGTTTCAAATCTTTACATCGGAAATCCGCCGGACCCAGTTCCTATCGAAAAATCCGCTCGTCTGTATGCTAGTCCGATGGACGAAAACCAACGTTAGGGCAGCTATTGGCTACTGGCTATCAACTTCCTTATTTTAGTCTGGTCGTACGTCATCACGTATGAATCCGTCGGACTTTGGTGTGATCGTGTGTAGGCAAGTCCGTTTGTTCGGAAAGTCCGTCATAAGTCCGCCTGAAAGTCCGTCGGATAGACCATCGGCCCAGTCCGGTCGAAAAGTCCACTCGTGTGTACACAGCATTATGGAGCTCAGCTCTGTTGTCATGTCTCCAACCCTTCTCCTCCTAGTTATTCCCAAAATGCAGATGAAAGAAACAGCCTCCTGCACTCAAAATTGAGGTTCCGGAGCTATTGGACCTTTACTCTTCCACAGTTCAAGTATAAATATGTTTGCAGGACTTTGCAGTATGCAATGCTAAAAAAAACAAATAAAGAGGGCATTCCAGCCTTGCGCATTACCTTTTATCGATCCTTTTTTTCAAGTAATAAAACAGGTGTATTTTTACAAACAGCAAGCAGTATCAAGCTCATCAATATCAACAGAGATCCATATCACCCGATCCACTGCACGAATTCTAGTCTAAGTGAGACAACTCCTGGTCTTAAATGCCTGACAAGTTTCAAGGGTGGGGTCCTCTCTTCATCAGAGCCCTGATAAAGAGGGGACCCCCCCATTGAAACACATAAGGAACAAAGAGATCTCCAGCAGTACTGTGAAGGAATTGGACAACCAGTGGAGAGGTACAAAAGTTACTTATGCCGCGTACACATGATCAGACTTTACGGCATACTTGTTCCGGCGTACCGGATTTCGTCGGACAATTCGATCGTGTGTGGGCTCCAGCGGACTTTGTTTCCTCAAAAGTTTGACGGACTTAGATTTGAAACATGTTTCAAATCTATCCGACGGACTCGAGTCCGGTCGAAAAGTCCGCTCGTCTGTATGCTAGTCCGATGGACAAAAACCGACACTAGGGCAGCTATTGGCTACTGGCTATGAACTTCCTTGTTTTAGTACGGTCGTACGTCATCACGTACGAATCTGTCAGACTTTGGCTGATCGTGTGTAGGCAAGTCCGTTCATTCGGAAAGTCCGTCGTAAAGTCCGTCGAAAAGTCCGCCAGGCAAAGTATGCCGTAAAGTCCGGTCGTGTGTACGCGCCATTAGGGCTCGTCCCGATGTGCAGCAACCCCTGCTGCCCCTCTAAAAAGTGGGCATTTGACAGGTGGTGAGAAGGTGATCTATTTACCTGAAAAGGCTAAACCACTGTGCCCCAGTTGTGATTGTGGCATAGTGGTTCAGCCTTTGATGTGGCCTCATACAAATGGGTTGCGTTGGGCAGCACCACCCACTGAAAGCAACACACAGTTACATTTTTGCAAAGCAAAGCACCGTGGCTATGGTATTTGTACAGCCCGTTGCAGAAGCATGCCTTTTGGTGCAGATGCCTGCTTCTTTAGGTGGGCGATCGGGGGTTGGTAACACCATGGCTTAAACTGCCTGCTTTTAGCACTCACTGGCCCCTGTTTGAATTAAATGTCTTCAGGCTTCATGTACACTAGCCTACACTGGCAGCTCCTAAACTTCAAGTCTATAAAAGCCTATGTATCAATGCACACATAGGCTTTTTAGCAGAATTTAGGAGCTGCCGCGTTTAGGTGAGCTTTAAACTTCCTCTCCTGAAAGCGGAAAAATTGCCTTCAGGATAGGAACGTTTTGACCGCTGGCCATTGGAAAACGCAAAGTGCTGCAAAATCGTTTTCCGCAGTAAATGTAGGCACGGTGTGCATGAAGCCTTACACATTGAAAAGTTCAAAAATTTTGGTTCCAAGAATTAGACTTTAATAAATCAAAAAAATAAATAAATAAAATCTAGAGATGTTGGATAGTGTGGCCAGTGTAGGATTTAACTCATTCAGCAACACAATAGCATATGTGGTGGTAAGGATATGAGCATGCTTTAATAACCGTTTTGATTTCCTTCCTAATTGTATTTGATATCCTCCACATAATAAGATAAGATAAAAAAGTGCAATTACCATGCGTTCCATACAGAACATTTCTTATGCCCCGTACACACGGTCGGATTTTCCGATGGACAATGTCCGATCAGAGCGTGTTGTCGGAAATTCCGACCGTGTGTGGGCTCCATCGGACATTTTCCATCGGATTTTCCGACACACAAAGTTGGAGAGCAGGAGATAAAATTTTCCGACAACAAAATCTGTTGTCGGAAATTCCGATCGTGTGTACACAAATCCGACGGACAAAGTGCCACGCATGCTCAGAATAAATAAAAGATGAAAGCTATTGGCCACTGCCCCGTTTATAGTCCTGACGTACGTGTTTTACGTCACCGCGTTTAGAACGATCGGATTTTCCGACAACTTTGTCGACCGTGTGTAGACAAAACAAGTTTGAGCCAACATCCGTCGGAAAAAATCCTAGGATTTTGTTGTCGGAATGTCCGAACAAAGTCCGACCATGTGTACGCCCTATTAGAGTTCAATATGAGAAAGAATTCAACAAAACTTTTTTTACTTTATAAACAATATGAACTGTAGTGCCTATTGGTGTATTTCCCTAACACACTTTAACGTGCATGCAACAATGCACCACAACAATCAATGTGATTTCAGGATTAAGTGAATACTATATTTTGTAACCTATATTGGCAAGTATCAGTGCTGTTTAGTCCTCAGAAACTAATGCTGGTCCTGCTCTAGGCACTGAACTTTTATAATAGGTTAAACTTGAGTAGAGATTTTCATGCTATCACTCACTGTGAAAAAGACTTTCATTCTCTTTGTTTCTTCTGTAAAATGGTGGACAGGAAGTTTAAAGTATATGTAATCCCTCATCTTGTAAAATAACTCATTCAGTTCAAAATAGAAATGAAAGGTAAAACATTTGTGTATACATATAAAAAAAAATATATATAAAAAGATGTTTTCCCCTTTTTTTAAGTGATGGCATTCCCTCTGTTCTCAGCTGCATAAGAGCTGGGGGAGGAAAAAGAGCAGCACACTGATCTTCCCAGTAAATGGCTGTGAGAGGGGGTGGGGGGCTGATCAGGACAAGTCTAATCATTGACGGAGAGCAGGCTGAGCTTTCAGCACAGCTAGAGAACTGACCACGCTGTGCTCTAATGTCTAGTGTGATCAGTTTTTAATAGGAAAGCAGAGTGACTGTCAGGGACACCAAGGATTTCACATAAAGGAAGCAAAACAAAAAGAACAGGATACTTTTTCATACAAATACATGGTACAGCAGGCACATCAGGAATATAAAATGTTGGGTTTATAGATTGACAAAGCGATATCCTTATTCTCCAAAAATAATCCATACACATCCACTACTTAATTACCCTGTAATGTATTTTTCATGAATCTGTATTTACTGTGTGTTTTTCTGCCTCTTTGTCATGTCCTCTGTAAGTTCCCAAACTTCTCCTTTTCCGCTTCACTTCCGTTTGTTTGGAACAGTGCATGTTGGTTGCGGTCTTGTACACTGCTCTGTGCACACTACAAATCCCATAGTCCATCTCATCCTGAATACAGTGGGACAATGGCGAATGAACATGGCTTACCTCGAACAGAAAGTCAGATTACAGCAGCAAGAAGGAATTTAGCCCTGGTTCACACCGGTGCGGCACGATTTCAAAGCCGCACATTAGTGCACGGCTGATTTCATTGCGGCTTGCGACTTCATTTAACAGAAGTCTATGCAAGTTGCAATGAAATCAGCAAGTTGTGGCAATATGAACAGTTCCATTGCCAACAATAAAGTGCGACTTGTCATGCGATTTGGAACTGTCAAATCACATGACAAATTGCACCGGTGTGAACGAGAGCTTAAAGAGAGTGCAAATGAAGGTACTTTTTTTTAAATTAAAGTGTAACTAAAGACAACATTTATTTTTAGTTTTGGAAAAGCTAGAGAGGAATTAGAGCACTGGTTAGGTTTTTATTGCTGTCTGTGTCCCCATAAGGGGGATTCACCCTCTCTATTTGTCATGTTTACCATCATTGCTATTACCAGAAGTGAAAGCAAAAGAAAATCACAAATTTAGGGTTAATAATAATGGGGAAGAGAATTGGGGGAATTAGTGGGACTTTATATGAGGTATAGGGGTGCCGTTCAGGTCCCCCCCTCCATCCCGGTTAAATGAATGAAGAAAAAAAAAAAAATATAGAGAGGTAGCGGGACTTTTTATATAGACACTCGGGAGCGGGAATAAAAATAAATAGCTTTTATTGGAATCAAATGGTTATAAAGTTTCTGTATTCGAATAATTCAATGCATGATGCTATATATAAAATCATTCGTACAACTATTACAATTCATTGAAACCAAAAGAGATATAAATACATACATATTCCAACAAGGAATCAATACATAATACTTAATGTAAAAACATTTAGAGCAAGGTTACATCATTAAATGGAAAAATTGAAGAGCAAAGAGAGAAGAGAGGGTTTCAAATCATAGGGGGCAAAAAACAAGTTATTATGGAACGGCCTGGTAAGATGCATCAAAATGTACACTAGGTTGTTGGTGGCTCTACGCGTTTCAAGGTATTTGACCTATCATCAGGAGCAAGGAACCATAGTGATAATCTAAAAATTTTTGAAGAAAAAATATATATATTTAATTAAAAGTCTAAGGGAAAAAAGAAAAAAGAAAAAAGAAGGAGAGGAGGAAAAGGGGAGAAAAAAGGGAAGAAGAAAAGCTCAGAACAGGCAGGAAGGGTCCTCCCTAATGGACCCGAACTGTCTGTACACTTACATGTGTGGTCCACACATTGGCGGTGCGGCCACGGAACGCACCGGCCAAACCAACCATGCCATGCACGGGAGCTGAGGGGACATGTCGCAGCGGGCAAAACATAGGAACGGACGACGTCCCGCAGGAATGTCATTGTAGATAGTGGTGAAACGAGGGACCAAATCTGTAAGGGAGAGATAATTAAGTGGCTGTGAAGTGAGTGTGGGGCAAGAGTGAGGGAAATGGGTGGGGAGAGAGAGATGTAGAGCGAGGGAAGGAATGGAAGGGGTTGAAAAAGGATTAGTGTGAATGGAAAAAAGGTGTGAGGACATGAGAGGGGTGGATAGAATATTCTATCCACCCCTCTCATGTCCTCACACCTTTTTTCCATTCACACTAATCCTTTTTCAACCCCTTCCATTCCTTCCCTCGCTCTACATCTATCCACCCCTCTCATGTCCTCACACCTTTTTTCCATTCACACTAATCCTTTTTCAACCCCTTCCATTCCTTCCCTCGCTCTACATCTCTCTCTCCCCACCCATTTCCCTCACTCTTGCCCCACACTCACTTCACAGCCACTTAATTATCTCTCCCTTACAGATTTGGTCCCTCATTTCACCACTATCTACAATGACATTCCTGCGGGACGTCGTCCGTTCCTATGTTTTGCCCGCTGCGACATGTCCCCTCAGCTCCCGTGCATGGCATGGTTGGTTTGGCCGGTGCGTTCCGTGGCCGCACCGCCAATGTGTGGACCACACATGTAAGTGTACAGACAGTTCGGGTCCATTAGGGAGGACCCTTCCTGCCTGTTCTGAGCTTTTCTTCTTCCCTTTTTTCTCCCCTTTTCCTCCTCTCCTTCTTTTTTCTTTTTTCTTTTTTCCCTTAGACTTTTAATTAAATATATATATTTTTTCTTCAAAAATTTTTAGATTATCACTATGGTTCCTTGCTCCTGATGATAGGTCAAATACCTTGAAACGCGTAGAGCCACCAACAACCTAGTGTACATTTTGATGCATCTTACCAGGCCGTTCCATAATAACTTGTTTTTTGCCCCCTATGATTTGAAACCCTCTCTTCTCTCTTTGCTCTTCAATTTTTCCATTTAATGATGTAACCTTGCTCTAAATGTTTTTACATTATGTATTATGTATTGATTCCTTGTTGGAATATGTATGTATTTATATCTCTTTTGGTTTCAATGAATTGTAATAGTTGTACGAATGATTTTATATATAGCATCATGCATTGAATTATTCGAATACAGAAACTTTATAACCATTTGATTCCAATAAAAGCTATTTATTTTTATTCCCGCTCCCGAGTGTCTATATAAAAAGTCCCGCTACCTCTCTATATTTTTTTTTTTCTTCATACAAATTTAGGGTTGTCACCAGAACATGAATAAAAGGGAAATCTTACAATGAGGACACTAGTTCTGGTGACAACCAGGGATTTCCTCACTTTAGAGGGATTTCCTCCTGTTTTTTTCAGAGCCAGAGGAGTGAGGCAGAGCGGCTAGGACAGTTCAAAAGCTACAAATACCAAAAACAAATTCCATTATGTTTGACATATACTGTATATCACATCACTGTATAATGACACCTATGTTTTTATGGTTTGAAAATAATATGCTGAAATTTGCATTTATTACTGTAGATATAAAAGGAAACATCTATTGGTTGCAGGAATTATCTAAGCACCATACATGAAGTAATAGTCCTTAGATTGGGCCTGATACTACTGGATAGTGTGGGCATGTTTTCACAGATATATGGGACTATTCTGTAGTCTGTATGCCATATTACTAGTTCAGAAAAAGTCTTATGCCGCGTACACACAGCCGGACTTAGCAACGAGCTAAACTCCGTCGGCATTTCCGACGGAAAGATTTAGAACATGTTCTATATCTGAGTCCGTCGGAAATGCCGAAATACACACGGTTGGAATATCCGACCGAAAGCTCCCATCGGAGAGCATTAGCCAGGCATAGCAACTAAGCCCAGCTCTCCCATATTAGTCTGGTTTATAGACAGGCTCATAGACATATACGCTTTTAGGATTATTTACAAGCTTAGTTGTAGCAAGTTCAGGTTCTCCTTCTTTAAAACGGCGGCACTACGACTCTGTATGCAATTTTATGTTCACCTTGACTACGCTCTGGCAGTATTTTTTTTTATTTTGTCCATTTGCTCTTTTTGTTTGTGCTTATTTGCATCCTCCCTTGCCAATTTTTTCTCCAGGTTTTCTACCTGATGTACTTCTCTTTCAAGTGACTTCAAAAAGAAAACTTTTTCTTTCACTTGTTTATAAAAAGTCTGCTGTTCGTCAATAAGCTCCCTTTGCATCAGTTCATGGAATTCCCTTATCTTTTGGTTTTCCTCCATAATGCACTCCTCAATGGTATATACTTCTTCCAGTTCCTGGATGATGTTACACAGATGCCTTTGTTTTTTCATTTTTAAGCCTTCATTGTATTCTTTGGTAGTATCTGGATGAGCTGAATCCAAGCATCTTTTTTTTTCTAGAAAAGCGTATCCTTGATCCACTCCTGTGCTCTAATTAAGACAAAATGAATTCATTAATTTTATCATAAATAAAGTTTGTGTGAGTACAGCATTCTTGTTTAGTAAAGCACATTAATATACTACAGAGTTTTTATTTTTATGCTTCCTTGGTTTACTGCCTTAAAAGACACATAGCAAAACAATAGGGGGCTTGTCCGGGATTTTCACTAAATTTCAATTGAAGCAGACCTGTTTTCTGTAGTGTTTCCAGTTGCTTGTGCTAGGAAAAATGCTGTTTAGGCTGTTTAGTAAAAGCAAGGCTACAGAGGTTTCTGGTGTCCAGGAGGTAGCGTGCAACCTGCTTACCTAGGCCAGAGACAATTAATGGATGTCTGTTGCCAGGGAACTTGCTAGGTATGCTTCTCCTTTGAACAGAGCTTGGGGTGAGAGAGTCTATGACTTTTTCTCAGAAATTAGTCTTAAAAGTTTTGGGTTCAGTAAGGAAGTGATGCGGGTGTTACTATGTTTGGATGGCACTTCCTCTACATACAGAATCTGAAATGAAGAGAAAGGTAGAGGTAGAACAAGACTAATTTAACCACTTCCCATCTGGCCTATAGCAGAATGATGGCCGGGAAGTGGTTCAGTTATCCTGACTGGGCATCATATGACATCCAGCAGGATAAGCCGCAATCACGTGCCTGTGGGGGCGCGCAGCGCGGCGATCGATGGTGTGTCAGTCTGACACACCGCATCTCCAATCGAGGTAAAGAGCCTCTGACAGAGGCTCTTTACCATGTGATCAGCTGTGTCCAATCACAGTGTAAACAGGAAAAGCCGTGTATCGTTTTTTCCTCTACTCGCGCTGACAGAGGAGAGTGAAGGAGAGACGATCAGCTGCTCTCCTGACAGGGGGGTCTGCACTGAATGATTATAGGTGCAGCCCCCCCGAGGATGCCCACCCATTGCCACCAGGGATTCCCACCCATGGCCAGCAAGGATGCCCACCCATGGCCACCAGGGATGCCCATCCATGACCACGAGGTAAGCCCACTAAAGCCCACCAGGGATGTCACTCATTGCCCATTAGGGATGGCACTTTGTGCCCATCAGTCATGCCTCCCAGTGCCTCTGATCAGTGCTGCCTATCAGTGCTGCCCATCAGTGCCACCTATACATGCCCTCCAGTGCCACCAATGAATGCCCATCAGTGCCGCCTATAAGTGCCCATCAGTGCTGCTTATCAGTGCCGCCTATTAGTGCTGCATATAATTGCCACCTCATCAGTGCCAATCAGTACTGCCTCATCCGTGCCAGTCAGTGCAGCCTCATCAGTGCCCATCAGTGAAGGAGAAAACTTATTTACAAAGTTTTGTAACAGAAACTAAGAAAACTTTTTTTTTTTTAATTTTCATTTTTTTTTTAATTTGTAGTGCAAAAAATAAAAACCCCAGAGGTGATCAAATGCCACAAAAAGAAAGCTCTATTTGTAAGAAAAAAATGATAAAAATGTTGTTTGGGTACAGCCTCGCATGACCGTGCAATTGTCATTCAAAATGTGAGAGCGCTGAAAGCTGAAAATTGGTCTGGGCAGGAAGGTGTATAAGTGCCCTGTATTAAAGTGGTTAAAGAGCAGCTTGCAGTGGCTACTGAGCGTTTATAAGGCACTGCAAGCAAGGCAAAGAATTTAAAAAGTAGGATAAAACTACTGCAGGCAAAGCTTATGAATATGTCTAATGATCCCCTAAAAAATGACAAAGGGCCAAAGCCTATAGGTAGGACATGTGCCACTGTAACTTCACATAGGCGGGAAACTGAATCTGATCAACTCAAATAGCGATGGCTGAGTTGAATCAGACAAAAGGGAGGCAAGGCCTATGATCTCCAGTGGGACAAATAGGGACTTACTTACGGAGGGTGTTCCTAGAGTAGAAATAGATGGGATTCTTATACCAGCTTTGCTTAACCACTTCAGCCCCGGAAGAATTTACACCCTTCCTGACCAGAGCACTTTTTGCAATTCGGCACTGCGTCGCTTTAACTGACAATTGCACGGTCGTGTGTCGTGGCTCCCAAACAAAATTGATATTCTTTTTTTTTCCCATAAATAGAGCTTTCTTTTGGTGGTATTTGATCACCTCTGCGGTTTTTATTTTTTGCGCTATAAACAAAAAAATAGCGACAATTTTGAAAAAAACGCAATATTTTTTACTTTTTGCTATAATAAATATCCCCCAAAAATAATTAAAATAACATTTTTTTCCCTCAGTTTAGGCCGATACGTATTCTTCTACATATTTTTGGTAAAAAAAAATCGCAATGAGCGATTATTGATTGGTTTGCGCAAAAGTTATAGCATTTACAATATAGGGGATAGTTTTATGGCATTTTTATTAATATTTTTTTTTTTTCCTAGTAATGACGGCGATCAGCAATTTTTATTGTGACTGCGACATTATGGCCGACTCACGGAGCTCCCGGTCGGCGCGCGCGTGTGCGCCGGCGGCGCGCACGCAATGGTACGGGAATTCAAATGGGGCTTACAGGTACGCCCATTTGCCCAGCTGTGCCACATCGGCGTGCACCGGTCGGGAAGTGGTTAAGAGGTGGAAGCAAATGGCTAGGAACGTTATATTCAGTCACATTGGGTGTTTTTGTTGTCATAGACTGGGGCACATTGCTAGAGACTGCCATGCTGTAAAGACTAACTAGCAGCGGGCTTGTGTTTCCAGGACAGCATGAAGAGAGATGCAGATTTATTCTTTCCACTGGAAATCTATGCCTTTCTGTGAAAACGTTACAAGGCAACAGTGGGCGTCCTACAATGGTCTTGCAGTCAGAAATGGGCAGAAATGTAAACAGTTAGCTATATGTTTTGACACAGTTGGAAGGAACATATAATCTGCTTTGTCCTTGAGAGGTGGAGCAGGCAGAGCAGATGACCAAGCCAGATAAGATGAGGCAGATCAGAAGAAGAGATGAAAATGTGAGGGGAAGGTGCAGATGATTTCCTAATGATGGCTGAATTGGATTGGACTTTCATCTGAGCATTTCCATATGGTCTGGAGGACAATGAACTTTTGTCTGGAATTTCCTTTCCATCTATGTTACACAGACTGCCAAGGACATTGCTAAATCTGCTTCAAAGAACATTGTAGCTTGTCCAGGGGGGTCAAAATAGGTCAAAATAGATTTTTTTTACTCCCATTTACAATATGGGGGGGGGGGGGGGGATTATTTCACCCTTTTCTGGACAAAGGCTTTAAGAGCTGCTGAGAATTGCTAAGTTTCCAATTTTTCCTATATTATGCTACAAAAATCAAGAGGTGGAATGTGTTTCTGTGGCTATTTTGGTGATTTTTAAAGTATAAATATATGAAATAATACATTTTAGTTTCCATGTGTTGTTTTTAGAAGTTAGGCTTCCTCCATTCATATGATAATTAACTAGTTCGCCTGGTTTCATGGAGCTCATGGAGCAGGAAGTGATGTTGGCGAGAAGTAGGGGGGAGGGAACAAAAGACTTTAGTGTGGGGATGACACTAAATCTACAACCCAAGTTAAGTAATTAAAAAACAAATGAATACAGCGCTGATAAAATAGAAAATATGTAGAAACACACCATAAATGAACTAAATATAAAGTGCTGAGTGCAATAATAAACAATAAATGTGAATGATGATGATGATAGGTGCAATAAACAAATCAGCTAATATTTGCCAATATACTACATATCTAGTGCAGATTAATATACGCAATTGTTGCTATCAAGTACTAAAACACAAATAACATGAATGGTAAATAAAAGGTATGTAGTGGGTGCAATACACCAATTAGCTGCTAGTTGCCGATATGCCATATAAGTGAAGTGCAAATTGCATAAAATAGGCAGTTGGTGCTACCCAATTGCTAAAAAGGTGAGAAATAGATATATATTACCACTATGGAAATAATAAATGTTTTCAAATAATCCCAAATAAATACCACCAACTGGGCTAGCACAGTTGAGATAATAAATACTTTCAAATAGTCCCAAATAAATACCACCAGCTGGGCTAGTACCCAAAGCTCTTTAACAAACAACCTTGCCGGAAAGCAGACAACGACTCTTCTGCCTGTGCTGTCAGTCAATCCCCATAGGTGTTTACAAAGCGGTACCTCTGACGTGGATATGAAATGTGAGATGGCTGATGTTCAAATCGGAAAGGCCATAAGCTTGCAGATGTCAACCCAACATCTGGGATTATTTGAAAACATTTATTATTTCCATAGTGGTAATATATATCTATTTCTCACCTTTTTAGCAATTGGGTAGCACCAACTACCTATTTTTGCAATTTGCACTTCACTTATATGGCATATTGGCAACTAGCAGCTAATTAGTGTATTGCACCCACTATATACCTTTTATTTACCATTCATGTTATTTGTGTTTTAGTACTTGATAGCAACAATTGCGTATATTAATCTGCACTAGATATGTAGTATATTGGCAAATATTAGCTGATTTGTTTATTGCACCTATCATCATCATCATTCACATTTATTGTTTATTATTTCACTCAGCACTTTATATTTAGTTCATTTATGCTGTGTTTCTACATATTTTCTATTTTATCAGCGCTGTATTCGTTTGTTTTTTATTTTTCAAGTATTAGTACTTCCATACAGCAGCGATAATATTTATTTGGTCTATTGTCGCCAGCGCTACTTTTTTCACATAATACAAGTTAAGTAATTGTTTAGTGTATCCCTATCGCATTCGCTGTCATGCTAGAAAGGATAGATACCTTGTGCAGGTGTATATTATATGCATATTTTGTGATACTCTGTATGGCACATTAGTATACTACAGAGGGGTTTTTTTTATGCTTCCTTGCTTTAACGCACAGTGATTTTAAAAGACACAAAGCAAAACATGAGGGACTGTAGAATCCTCATGGAAGCAATTGGTTGTTCAAATTGGATACAGTATCTTTTAGCCTGTTGCTGTTGTCTCCCTTGAAAATAAAAGGTTTGCAGTTTTTTCCCAGTACATAAACCCAAATGCTCAAGCTATACAGTAAAACCTTGGATTGAGAGTAAATTGGTCTGAGAGTGGTTTGCACGACAAGCAAATTTTTTTTATCAATTTTGACTTTATAAATGAGCGATGTTTTGATATACAAGTAGCGTCATGTCACAACTGGGTATAAAAGAGAAGAGAGGCGCCTCTAAGTGTAGCAAAATGGTTACATTTAATGAAGGTACAACATTTACTGTAGCAACTCATAGTTGATGAATAAAACATCTAAGCATAAAACACATCTAAGTATGCAGGTATCCGGGTAAAGCTGTCCATATAGACCATCCTCCGCACCGCAATCTACATCATCCCTTTTACACTGCGCTCCATACGCGCTACAAGCCTCACTTTCAGAATGCTCTACTGCAGGGTAGTCTTCCCAGTCACAATTGCAGACTGACAGCCGTGAGAGCTGGAGGTGCTAAAGATGGTCTGTGTGGACAGCTTTACCCCGGATGCCTGCATACTTAGATGTGCCTGTTTTAATCACCAACCATGTGAGTTGCTAAGTGTTGTACCTTCATTAAATGTCACCATATTGCTACACTTATGCCGCGTACACACGAGCGGACTTTACGGCAGACTTTGCCAGGCGGACTTTTCGACGTACTTTACGACGGACTTTCTGAATGAACGGACTTGCCTACACACAATCCACCAAAGTCCGTCGAATTCGTACGTGATGACGTACGACCGGACTAAAACAAGGAAGTTCATAGCCAGTAGCCAATAGCTGCCCTAGCGTGGCTTTATGTCCGTCGAACTAGCATACAGACGGCGGACTTTTCGACCGGACTCAATTTCGACGGATTAATTTAAAACATGTTTCAAATCTAAGTCCGTCCAACTTTTAAGAAAAGTCCGCTGGAGCCCACACACGATCGAATTGTCCGACCAAATCCCGTCCGCCGGGCAAAGTCTGCCGTAAAGTCCGCTCGTGTGTACGCGGCATTAGAGGTGCCTCTCTTCTCTTTTAAAATCTGTAGCTCCTGCTGGATTTTGCGTCTAATCCTCTTGTGAAGGCTGCCATTTTTATATAGACACTTTATGATTACACAACCTGGTCACATTGCTATAATCTTTTTGTATGGAATATAAACTGAAGGACTTATGAAAAAATGGTTGTGGAAGGAATCAACTGGATTTCCATTATTTCTTATGGGGAAATTTGCTTTGATATACAAGTGCTTTGGATTACAAGCATGTTTCCGAAACGAATTATGCTCGCAATCCAAGCTTTTATTGTTCTTGCTTTATTATTATTGCACCAAAAATTTAAAGTTGAATTAAACCTCCTCTAAAAAGAATGGAGCTTTTAGCCATAATGTACTAATATGCACAGCATATTGGCATATTATGGCAAACTTACTTGGTTAGTGATCCCCTCCAGCATTGCCCTGTCAGAGCCTCCACCAGTCATGGGTGCTGCCATCCTTTCCCTATTGTCCTTCTGGGTCCAGACTCTTGAGCTGCTTGGTTGACTGAGCCATGATGATGTCACTTGCAACTTACATCATCACGGCACAGAGCAGTGCCATAAATGTATGCTGAGCTGCACATGTGTGGCTCGGAGTAAACAAACACTGACACGCAGGGAGACCAATAGGGTATTTTCTGTCATAAAAATACTACTTAATAGTTTTTTTAATTGAATTCCACTTTAAAGTGATCTTGTGGCAAGTAGATTGCGCATATCTGACCACCACCTTATGGCTACAAAAAGCTACACACAAAATATATAGAGCTATTTTAGTATTACATTATAGGTTAATGTAGCTGCTAATGAGAAGAGTAATGCCCCGTACACACGGTCGGATTTTCCGATGGAAAATGTCCGATCGGAGCGTGTTGTCGGAAATTCCGACCATGTGTGGGCTCCATCGGACATTTTCCATCGGATTTTTCCGACACACAAAGTTGGAGAGCAGGAGATAAAATTTTCCGACAACAAAATCCGTTGTCGGAAATTCTGATCGTGTGTACACAAATCCGACCGACAAAGTGCCACGCATGCTCAGAATAAATAAAGAGTTGAAAGCTATTGGCCACTGCCCCATTTATAGTCCCGACGTATGTGTTTTACGTCACCGCGTTTAGAACGATCGGATTTTCCGACAACTTTGTGCGACCGTGTGTAGACAATACAAGTTTGAGCCAACATCTGTGGGAAAAAATCCTAGGATTTTGTTGTCGGAATGTCCGAACAAAGTCCGACCGTGTGTACGCCCTTTAAGAGTCATGATTACCTTTTGCAGAAGGAAAGATGCCAATCAGGTTATGTCACAATAAATTATGCAAAATAAATATATCATGAATGCTAAAAGGTATGCAAAAGGGTTGAGCTATATTTAACACATGTAGAACTGGCATTACGAAAGAAATAAGTAGAGCAAATATGTTTAATATGTTACTCCCTTTGTGAATTCATGCCTATCTTTAAACCACAAAGTAGAGATGTGGGTTTGAACTTGGAGTCCTGGGTTCAATTTTCTCCAAGGACACTAACTTTTATGCACTTTTTTTCTGTAAAAAGTCCTAACCATTCAGGTGGGCTCCCACCCAAAACTGACTAGTGAATGTGTGTCTGTATGATTATGGCAGGATATTTTATCTTAAAATTATCTTAATTTGTGTTTTTTATTAAAATAAGAACATGGTATGGCTTCTTACCTCCTCTTTGGCAGCCCCCCTGCCAGCGCTTTCCGCTCCTCCTCTCTTTTGAGTGTCCCCATAGCAAGCCTTGTACTATGGGGACACCTGTGGGGGATTGATCCTGAGTCAGGCTTTGTGTTTTCGTAGACACACACAGCGTGGCTTGGCTCTGCTCCTTCCTCACAGGGTTTGGCTGACAGCAGCGGAAGCCTATGGTTCCCACTGCTTTCAGTGAAGCCTGTGAATCCAGGAAGAGAGGAGAGCAGGAGCTACTGGTGGGGCTGTGCTGGATCGAGAGATGTGTCAGGTAAGCGTTTAGAGAAAAACGAGGAAGAAGTACTGGTGTTGTTTTTTTTTACCTTAATGGAAGGTAAAAAAAACATGTATACTTTACAACCACTTTAAGGTACAAGTCTATGTTTTAACCGATGAGCTGTCTTTCCTCCCCTATTCGGTTATATAGCAACTTGTGCCCACTGCAGGAGCCCAACAGGAAAATACAAGTAAACACCTCCCAGTGTTGGGGGCAAGGTAAGGTAAGGTGTCATTCAGTAGGCACCCAACAAACATATTCACCTGTATTACCTACCTGCAGGTATGAACTATCCTACTGCCCTAGATTACACTTCATAAACATGGCACATTATATGTTAGTATGAATAAACATTTGGCGTACATTTTGAGAGATATGGTATACAGGCAGGTGTTGCTGGTCATTTTCTAAGTTGTTAGACTTTTCTTGATTAAGTACATCTTCCTCCTCCTAAGTAATAAAAAGAGCAATTATGTTATTACTATAATTAAACAGAAATAAACCATACATGTGATAATGCACTAGTTCTATAAGCAAGCACGTCTAAGCCCATTGCTTGAACAGGTTATTGGGAGGGGTTCACAGTGATATAATCTTTTCTGTACTTATGCCTTTTACTTAACGTGATACTAAACACACGCTGTTTAATTCACATTGTCTCTTCTATTTCTGTATGTGGATGATGGCACTGTAATTATTTTAATAAAAACAAGTACCTTTTTCCTAATCAGCTGTCACATGACCCAGCTCTTTCCCAGCCTGTCTACAGGGAAACATAAGCAGGGGGAGCTTCTAGTCCTCTGCTGCTGGTCACATGTTCAAAATAAAAAAAAGCAGCCTTTGGAATTCAGAGTAAACATAAATAATATCAATAAACTGTTTTAAATTGGCATACAAATATATATTTAAAATTACATTTTTATTATTTTGTGGAAAAACCATAGTGTGGGTGTCACACCCCTCCAGCCTGTGTCTTAGAATAAGAGGGAGGTGAAGCCTCCATTAAACTATGTGTAATATCCCACTCCCATTTTTTTTAGCTGGGTAGTGGGCATGTAGGAGGAGGGAGGGAGTGGGCTGTCATTTATCACTGTGTATACACCCACATGTGTGATATTATAATCACATGGGCTGCTCAGATGTGATAGGGAGGAAATGCTCAGCATAGAAAGTCACTAAAAAATGAGCATGTGCAGAGTTGCCAACACAGCTGCAAATCCCTAGCTGAATTGGGGGCACGGACAGAGGGTGGAGGCAGAGAACAGCAGGATCAACCAGGTTTTTTCCACAGTACAGAAAACAAATTTCAGAGTGTGAACAGCATGTAATACATCATTTATTGAGAGTTTTTTATGATGTGGATTTAGTGACACTTTAAGAAAAAGCAGAGAGAAGAAATTATAGACCATGCTAGCTGATGCTATTAAGCTGAAAGGCATATCTCAGGCAAACCTAAAAAAAAAGCCTTGAGATACACACAGTGAACATAGACTTCAGTTTTTCACAAAAACATTGGTGTAGTGCAGTGGTTCTCAACCCTGTCCTCAAGTACCCCCAACAGGTCATGTTTTGGGAATTCCTCTTAGATAAAATAGCTCTGCAAAATACCAAGCCATTGACTGATTTAAAGCACCTGTGCAAGATAAAGGAAAACCTACAAACATGGCCTGTTGGGGGTACTTGAGGACAGTGTTGAGAACCACTGGTGTAGTGCACGAGGCCTTTTCTGACACTGTTTGTTTACATTTAACAATCAGTATTTGTTTGCTAGAAAATTTCTTAAAACCCCACACATTATATATATATTTTAAAGCAGAGGCTCTGGAGAATAAATTGGTGGGTGTTGCAATTTTTTATGTCACACGGTATCTGCGCAGCGGTTTTTAAAATGTAATTTGTTTGGAAAGAATACACTTTGTTGAATTTTAATGCACAAAAACACATTATAATACCCAATAGTTTGGTAAAATTTAAAAGATGATGTTATGTTGAGTAAATAAATACCAAACATGTCATGCTTTAAAATTGCCCACGCCTATGCAACCGCGACACACAATGTAAATTTTACTATGCATGGGCAACTCTTTAAGAGCCTTTACAGGTTACCACTTAAGATTTATACAGGAGGTCTGTTGCTAGAACTACTGGCCATGATCTGATGTTCACGGTGATACCTCACATGTGTGGGATAATCGCTGTTTGTGTGTGTGCAAGATCAACTTGTGCGTTTGCCTTTCTACGCAAGCACAGGGGATGGGGGCACTTAAAAAAAAAATGTAACTGTTTTTTTTTTTTTTTTACACTGTCGCTTTAATTTTTAAACACTTTTATTGTTATCACAGGGAATATAAATATCCCCTGTGATAGCAATAGGCAGTGAGAGGTACTCTTTATGGAGAGATATGGGGTCTATTAGACCCCAGATGTCTCCTCTGCCCTTAAACGCATCTGATCACACCAAAATCGGTGTGATTGGATGGTTTCCTGTTTTAAAAATGGTGCTGTGGTGGTTTACATCCGGGGAAACCGGAAGTGATGAATGCTCATTCCTATATCATAGAGGTGATCAGAGCTGCTCCAGCCTCCACGTTCGCTGGCTGGTTGCTCGGGTCTCCTGGTGAGACGAGAGAGCCCGATAAAGCTGTGGAAGTCCCCCCTCCTGCCACTTGTAAAAGCAATCCAGGGGCTAGTTAGCTGCTAGGATTGCTTTTACAAAAAGCTGACCGTCGGCTCTAAAAAAAACAATACTGGGATGATGCCTGCAGCTGGAGGCATCATCCCGGTTTAACCACTTGAAGTCCAGCAGTGACGTACCAGTATGTCCCTGGTCGTCAAGTGGTTAACGTTGAATTTCAGGCATGTGTATTTTTATACAGTTTCAGTGGCCCAGCTTGGACCAATGTAAGTATGTATGACCATACCTGTGGGATTCTGTCATGAGAGGGTTTACCCGTTGGTGGCGCTATCGGTCTCTTGGATCGCAGTACCAGTGTCCACCAGCGGGTGTCTTCCAACACCTGGGACCTGTAGTAAGAGGTCTCTCCTGCTGGTGGCACTGTTGCATCCTTGGGCCGTAGTACCGGTGTCCACCAGCGGGTGCACTCCGGCAGTGTGGAGCAAACAGCACACTCTGCGATCAGCTGTGACATGAGGTCAATTACCACAGCCTTATAAATACCCGGCAAGCCCTCATAGGCTTGCCTTGGTATCTTTCTTCCTTGTGCCCTGACCTGTTATCCCGTATACCTGTATCTGAACCTGAGCCTGTATCCTATCCCATCCATTATCTCCCTCTCCTAACCTGCCCTTGTTCAGTTGCTTATCTCCTGTGTATGACCCTGGCTTGGATAAACGTTTATGTTTCTGGTATATCCCTTGTTCCTGCTGACCTGCTGTGTATGACCCTGGCCTGGCTGACATCTGTGATTCCGGTATTGCCCCTTGCTGTATATATTGTTGTTTGTAGTGGGTTTGTTGTGTTGGTTTTGCACTATCTGTATTTTCTGAATTATCACTTATTTTAATAAATATTATTTATTCATTTACATGCCTTTTGGGTTATCTCTGTGCAGTCCACACAGTCTGGTCTACTAGTCTCCTGACAGTATACCAAGGCCATCCCTGACCAGACGTGGCTGCATTGAGGAAACCATCCTGGTTTGTCGGGTCTGCTAATATGGATTTCAATGAAATCATTTATTATTCTCTGCTAGCAGAAGAGGATGGTGAATATTGTCGCCAGATTTTAAAAGGGTGGACTAGTGACCAGCTGATGGAAACTATCAGATCAGCTCATTCCCTAGTGGATCAGGGGTATATGTCTTTTGAAGATGTCCAGCCCCTGATCCAGTTATGTGCAAAACCAGCCCTGTCATGCATTCCCGAGGGAAGTGATGATTTTTCTCCCCCCTTCAATTATGGCCAAGTTGAATCCCTGGTTTGGTTGTTAGAGGATGATCCAGCCTATTTTATGGAACATTATTCCTCCTGTTCACAGCAGGTGTTGTCTGATTGCATCCAGTCGGTGCAATCTTTGATTAGTCAGGCTGTGTGTGAATCAGCGTTTGTTCAACCTGTGCTGCAGGCATGGTCAGATCTCCTGTCTTTAGCTAAGCCACAATATTCCAGCCCTGCCATCAATCATCCGCCTTCCCAAAAATCTATCTCCCCGTCGCCTATGGCAACCTCAGCTACAGCCCAGTTTAATCAGCTCCCTACCAAATACTACCACCCAGTCTCCAAGTGTCGCACCTATCCTGCTTTCAATCCACCTGTCTCTTCTCCTCCACCTGTAACAGTCCCACAAAACCCTTCTCTAGCTACAGTTCCTTGGTCTTCCTTCGATCCAGCTACTTTCTTTTCTTACAGCCCTGCACCTACATACAAAACTGCACGGGCTAAACCAAAAAAGAAACAAAAATTCTTCCCGACCCACACCATCTTGCCAGTAACCCAACCTGCTCCCACTTTCCAGTCTGATGTGCCCACCTTCTAGTCTGATGCACCCGCTCTCCAGTCTAATGCGCCTGCTTTTCAGTCTGATGTCCGGATGCCTGCCTTCCAGCCGGATGTCCCGATGCCTGCCTTCCAGCCGGATGTCCCGATGCCTGCCTTCCAGCCGGATGTCCCGATGCCTGCCTTCCAGAAGGATGTCCCGATGCCTGCCTTCCAGAAGGATGTCCCGATGCCTGCCTTCCAGCCGGATGTCCCGATGCCTGCCTTCCAGCCGGATGTCCCGATGCCTGCCTTCCAGCCGGATGTCCCGATGCCTGCCTTCCAGCCGGATGTCCCGATGCCTGCCTTCCAGCCGGATGTCCCGATGCCTGCCTTCCAGCCGGATGTCCCGATGCCTGCCTTCCAGCCGGATGTCCCGATGCCTGCCTTCCAGCCGGATGTCCCGATGCCTGCCTTCCAGCCGGATGTCCCGATGCCTGCCTTCCAGCCGGATGTCCCGATGCCTGCCTTCCAGCCGGATGTCCCGATGCCTGCCTTCCAGCCGGATGTCCCGATGCCTGCCTTCCAGCCGGATGTCCCGATGCCTGCCTTCCAGCCGGATGTCCCGATGCCTGCCTTCCAGCCGGATGTCCCGATGCCTGCCTTCCAGCCGGATGTCCCGATGCCTGCCTTCCAGCCGGATGTCCCGATGCCTGCCTTCCAGCCGGATGTCCCGATGCCTGCCTTCCAGCCGGATGTCCCGATGCCTGCCTTCCAGCCGGATGTCCCGATGCCTGCCTTCCAGCCGGATGTCCCGATGCCTGCCTTCCAGCCGGATGTCCCGATGCCTGCCTTCCAGCCGGATGTCCCGATGCCTGCCTTCCAGCCGGATGTCCCGATGCCTGCCGTCCAGCCGGATGTCTCGATGCCTGCCTACCAGCCTGATGTGCCTGCCATCCAGCGTGATGTGCCTACCTTCCAGTCTGATGTGCCAGCTTCCCAGTCTGATGTCTCGATGCCTGCCTACCAGCCTAATGTGCCAGCTTTCCAGTCTGATGTGCCAGCTTTCCAGTCTGATGTGCCAGCTTTCCAGTCTGATGTGCCGGCTTCCCAGTCTGATGTGCCAGCTTCCCAGCCTGATGTCTCGATGCCTGCCTATCAGTCTGATGTGCCAGCTTCCCAGTCTGATGTGCCAGCTTCCCAGTCTGATGTGCCAGCTTCCCAGTCTGATGTGCCAGCCTCCCAGCCTGATGTCTTGAAGCTTGCCTTCCAGCCTGATGTCTCGATGCCTGCCTACCAGCCTAATGTGCCAGCTTTCCAGTCTGATGTGCCGGCTTCCCAGTCTGATGTGCCAGCTTCCCAGCCTGATGTCTCGATGCCTGCCTATCAGTCTGATGTGCCAGCTTCCCAGTCTGATGTGCCAGCTTCCCAGTCTGATGTGCCAGATTCCCAGCCTGATGTGCCAGCTTCCCAGCCTGATGTGCCAGCTTCCCAGTTTGATGTGCCAGCTTCCCAGTTTGATGTGCCAGCTTCCCAGTTTGATGTGCCAGCCTCCCAGCCTGATGTCTTGAAGCTTGCCTTCCAGCCTGATGTCTCGATGCCTGCCTACCGGTCTAATGTGCCAGCTTCCCAGTTTGATGTGCCAGCTTCCCAGCCTGATGTCTCGATGCCTGCCTACCAGCCTGATGTGCCTGCCATCCAGCGTGATGTGCCTGCCATCCAGCGTGATGTGCCTGCCTTCCAGTCTGATGTGCCTGCCTTCCAGTCTGATGTGCCAGCTTCCCAGTCTGATGTGCCAGCTTCCCAGTCTGATGTGCCAGCTTCCCAGTCTGATGTGCCAGCTTCCCAGTCTGATGTGCCAGCTTCCCAGTTTGATGTGCCAGCTTCCCAGTTTGATGTGCCAGCTTCCCAGTTTGCTGTGCCAGCTTCCCAGCCTGATGTCTTGCAGCTTGCCTTACAGCCTGATGTCTCGAAGATTGCTTCCCAGTCTGATGTGCCAGCTTCCCAGTCTGATGTGCCAGCTTCCCAGTCTGATGTGCCAGCTTCCCAGTCTGATGTGCCAGCTCCCCAGTCTGATGTCTCGATGCCTGCCTACCAGTCTGATGTGCCAGCTTCCCAGCCTGATGTGCCAGCTTCCCAGCCTGATGTGCCAGCTTCCCAGCCTGATGTCTCGATGCCCGCTGCCCAGCTCGAAGTGCCCGCTGCCCAGCTCAGTGTATTCCGGCCCGCTGTCTGCCGGGATGTGCCCGCTGTCTGCCCGGACGTGCCCTCATCTGTTGTTCGGTTTGAGGCCATGAACTTTGGACAATTTCACCTTGTTGGAGCGTCCGGAGGCCGCTCCTTTGGGGGGTACTGTCATGAGAGGGTTTACCCGTTGGTGGCGCTATCGGTCTCTTGGATCGTAGTACCAGTGTCCACCAGCAGGTGTCTTCCAACACCTGGGACCTGTAGTAAGAGGTCTCTCCTGCTGGTGGCACTGTTGCATCCTTGGGCCGTAGTACCGGTGTCCACCAGCGGGTGCACTCCGGCAGTGTGGAGCAAACAGCACACTCTGCGATCAGCTGTGACATGAGGTCAATTACCACAGCCTTATAAATACCCGGCAAGCCCTCATAGGCTTGCCTTGGTATCTTTCTTCCTTGTGCCCTGACCTGTTATCCCGTATCCCGTAAACCTGTATCTGAACCTGAGCCTGTATCCTATCCCATCCATTATCTCCCTCTCCTAACCTGCCCTTGTCCAGTTGCTTATCTCCTGTGTATGACCCTGGCTTGGATAAACGTTTATGTTTCTGGTATATCCCTTGTTCCTGCTGTGTATGACCCTGGCCTGGCTGACATCTGTGATTCCGGTATTGCCCCTTGCTGTATATATTGTTTGTAGTGGGTTTGTTGTGTTGGTTTTGCACTATCTGTATTTTCTGAATTATCACTTATTTTAATAAATATTATTTATTCATTTACATGCGTTTTGGGTTATCTCTGTGCAGTCCACACAGTCTGGTCTACTAGTCTCCTGACAGTTTCCCCTGGAAGATGGAAATCATCGAAGTAGGAATTGTTGTTATAGTAACCCGCTTGCTTCCGGGTCCTATGCCGAGCAGCTGCCCTGGTGCTTACTGAACACAGGAGTTTTTGCTCGCTTGGCATGGATGCCATTGCGTTATAAACAAAAGAATAGGGACAATTTTGAAAAAACACAATATTTTTTACTTTTTGCTATAATAAATATCCAATTTTTTTTTTTTTTAAATAAATTTTTTCCTCAGTTTAGGTCGATACGTATTCTTCTACATATTTTTGGTAAAAAAAAATCGCGATAAGCGTATATTGATTGGTTTGCGCAAAAGTTATAGCGTCTACAAAATAGGGGATAGATTTATAGCATTTTTATTTATTTAATTTTTTTTTACTAGTAATGGTGGCGATCTGCGATTTTTATTGTGACTGCAATATTGCAGCGGACATATCGGACACTTTTGACACATTTTTGGGACCATTCACATTTATACAGCGATCCGTGCTATAACAATGCATTGATTACTGTGTAAATGTGACTGGCAGGGAAGGGGTTAACACTAGGGGGCGATCGAGGGGTTAATGTATGATCTAGGGAGGTGATTCTAACTGTGGTAGTAGGGGACTCACTAGGGAAGGAGACAGATCGGTGTCCCTATGTACAAGGGACACACCATCGGTCTCCTCTCCTCTCTGACAGGACGTGGATCTGTGTTTACATGCACAGATCCACGGTCCTGCTCTGTTACCCGGCAATCGCGGGCGCCCGGCGGACATAGCGGCCGCCGGGCACGCGCACTGGGTCCCGAGCGACGCAGCGGGTGCGCGCTGCCGGCGGCGCGCGCGCCCCCTAGTGGCTCGGGAGGGCGATCACGTCATATGACGTCCGCCCAGAACAACAGAAGCCTCGTCCCGCTGTCATATAGTGGTTAAACATTTATTTAGTTTTACATGAAGAAGCATATTTATATACTTACTTTGTTTAAAAGGTAATAAAAATCGCAGATTAATTGGAACTGTTGAAATGTCATCTCTGTTCTTGTCGACTATCAGCTCATCCTTTCATATATCCGTTTGTGGTCCTTTCTAGGTAAATACAAACAAGGACTGAGTTTATTTCACTTAAAAATTAGTAAAAAGAAATATTTACCTAAATCAGATAAGTGAAGCTAAAGCTTTTACTTAAGGCTCGGTTCACATATATGCGAATCGATGTGTTTTGAATGGCATCCGATTTGCATAACATGTGAACCAGCAGCCTTCTCAATCTCAATCGGTCCGACTATCTCCAACTTTATGCACTTTTAGGTGATCCCTGAAAACTTCTCTCTTTAGAGAAGCCTATCCTGCCTCCACCTAACAACGGTACTTTAATTTTCTTCATCAGCCCACAGTTATTATCTTTTGTATCACTTGACCCTTCCTCTTAGATTGTAAGCTCTAATGAGCAGGGCCCTCTGATTCCTCCTGTATTGTATTGTAACTGTACTGTCTTCCCTAATGTTGTAAAGCGCTGCGCTAACTGTTGGCGCTACATAATAATAATATTAATAATGCAGCCCATTCACACATGTATGGGGTGGCCGCAGTGCAGTTTTAAAAAGAGTCCTGTGCGATTTTGGGTCCGGTTGAGGTTTGATTTCAGGTAAAAATTTGCACCTTAATCGCACCTGAACTGGTGAACAGAACAGCACCAGACTCCTGCACTGAGACCGCAGCCGCATATGTGTGAACCAAGTCTTAAACCACACTGCAGCAACCCCCGCATTTGTGTAAACCAGCTGCTTTGAGAAGCCTGCCGGTTTACATGTTATGACGTTCAAAACGCATCCAATTCGCATATACAGTATATGAACTGAGCCTTAAAGTGCTGGATTAAACTCTGTGGAGGTCCCTAGGCAGTCAAAAGCTTGGGGCCCCCCTCAAAGGTTTCTGGAGGTTTCCTGTGTGCACTCTCTAGTGGGATAACATTTAACTAAGTAATGTGCATGTGGCTGCTAGATGGAGAAGACCATCACTACTGTACATTACATTACAGTACGTAGGTTGCACCAACATTTTGTTTACAAACTGACAGCTCAAAGAAGATGAGCCTTTAAGAGACAAACTGTGATGTGAACCTGATGACTATGGTTTATGTACTTTAAGTTGATATTGGGTACATTAATACAGTATTTTCTCTATAGAGTCTTTAATGTAAAGTTTTCGTTTCAAATTGAGTTAATTCATTTTTTCTATCTTTTGTAAACAATTTAAGAAAGCTTCATCATTATTATTATTATTATTAATATACAGGATTTATATAGCGCCAATAGTATGCGCAGCGCTTTACAACAACGTGAAGACAGACAGTACAGTTACAATTCAATACAGAAAGGATCAGAGGGCCCTGCTCGTTAGAGCTTACAATCTAAAAGGGAGGGTCAAGTGATACAAAAGGTAATAACTGTAGGGGATGAGCTGATGGAGAAAATAAAAGTATAGTTGTTGGGGGGAGGCAGGATATGCTTCTCTGAAGAGAAGGGTTTTCAGGGATCGCCTAAAAGTGGTCAGAGTTGGAGATACAGTGCCTTGAAAAAGTATTCCTACCCCTTGAAATTTTTCCAAATTTTGTCATGTTACAACCAAAAACGTAAATGTATTTTATTTGGATTTTATGTGATAGAACAACACAAAGTGGCACATAATTGTGAAGTGGAAGGAAAATGATAAATGGTTTTCCAAATGTTTTACAAATAGTCAATACTTTGTAGAACCACCTTTCACTGCAATTACAGCTGCAAGTCTTTTTGGGTATGTCTCTTTTTTTCCCAATCTCTTTTTATTAAAATTTTTCCTTCATTACAATCACATTGTGAAACACACATAAAGATACAAAATACATACAACAATAACATTACAAAAAAAATAAATTTCTCTTTCCTTTTCCCCTTCTCCCTCCCTTGGGCAAAACTAAATCAGATACTAGCATACCCCTCCCCTTCATGAATCCTCCATACAAATTCTTCCTATTTTAGCTATCATTCCTTAACTAATCTATAGCTAGTGAATTGTCTATTGACCTTTATATTTCCATCTGATTCCAAAATAAATGGTGTCAGCCCTGGTAGCATCCGCCATGGTTCCCACATTTCATTACATTTATTTGCTAAACCCCTGTTCTTATACACCTGCCATTCCTTTAACAAAGCATCATTTACCTGTATCCACCATTCCTCATATGTTGGAGTTTTGGAGGATATCGATTTTATTGCTATCAGTTTTCGTGCTATAAATAGCATCCTATTAATGGGTATCCTAATTACTTGAGTGTATAATTCTTTATCTAATTGGCCCAATAAGCATATTCTTGGATCTACCTGTACCTGTGTTTGATACGCCTAATTAGTAGTCTCTACCACATTTTGCCAATACCTGAACAGTTTAGGGAATTTCCAAAGCATATGCATTAGGTCAGCAGATGCTCTTGAACAATTATATATAATTGGGTTAAGCATTGCTGTGGAGAGATGGATACGGACTGTACATGTTCCAATATACACTGCCATGTTTCATCTGACATTTTTCCGGGGCCTTTTTTCCACCCCCTTCTGGCTAAACAGCTGTTTACCTTCTGTGATTGTTCAGTCAAACGGCCATAGAGAGTGGAAATAAGACCCCCCTTAACCTGTATCTTTACAAGAAAAAAGTGGCATATTTTGTATCTTAACTTTGTTATCTTTAAACTGACTCTGTAGCGCATGGCGCAGTTATAGATATAAAAGGTGTGGGAGGGCATTAAGTATTTTTTCTGCAAATCTTGAAATGTTTTTAATATATTATTTGTATAAAGCTGTGCAATATATGTTATCCCCTTTTCTCTCCATACTCCAAACCCTTTTAGTCTGCCCACTTCCTCATAGTTTTTATTTCCCCATAGGGGAGAATAGACTGAAATATTACTATATTGCATAATCATGTCCTGCCATACTTTATGTATGAGCCCCAGGGTAGAGCCCTGTGACGCATAAGAAAAATTACCTGATTCTAATTGAGCTATCAAATGAAATTGTGAAGATCTACTCAGAAGTATCGATTGGATAGGATATGTCCAGTCGATCACTCCCCATCCTGCAACCTGTTGGAGTTGTGCTGCTAAAAGTATATTTTAGCATTTGGAACGGCTAAATCCCCCTTATCTTTAGAGAGTTGTAGTCCCGCCCCCTTGTTCTCTCCCCCCTTTTTAGTTAGCTTAATTATTATCCCCTAATGTGACCGCCCCTCCCCACCCATGCTGCTGCCTCCCTGTCCCCTGCCACTCCACCTCCCGCCTCTAACTTTCACTTAGAAATACTCCCCCCACTCTCCCCTCTTATCCCCTTCATATAGCACGCTATTGTCTATGGGGCGGTCCTATGGAAACGGACCGCCTGTCCATTTCCATCTGATACCATCCGATCTGCTAGATGGATGGGGAATAGAATATGTATCCGTCTGTTTTTAGCGGACTGCACTGGATCGGATGCAGGCGGGTATAAACTGACACTTGTCCATTTACATCATCCTCTCCAAAGAGAACAATGGGTGGTCCGATTGGGCCCGTCTGAAAAACGGACAGGCAAACTTGATCGGTCTGCTTGTGTGAAAGGGGCCTAAGGTCTTGTTCACACAGGGCATACACAGCGTACCTTTACAGGGACACACAAATGTTCCGTGCATCTCTGTGCAGGCCGTTCCATTGATGTAATTTGGGGTGTAGCACCTGCACGAACATAGCCGTTGACTCACAATTTTACATCCATGTAGATCCGCATGCATGTCCCTGAGCTCACACTGTCTGGTTTGGAGTGGTGTACCCACGCAGATGTCAGATTGGGAACAGCAGCTATGCCTGTGCAGCCGTTGCATCCCAATTGACATAAATGGGACTGCCTGTATGGGGATGCACGTAACACCTGTGCTTTCCTGTGCAGGTAAACATGGCCCCCCAATGGGCGTACACTTTAGTATGCCACATGTGAACGATGCTTTAGTAGCAATTTAGCAGAAATTTTGTTATGTTGTGTTTATGTACACTAATGCCCCGTACACACGGTCAGATTTTCCGACGGAAAATGTGTGATAGGACCTTGTTGTCGAAATTCTGACCGTGTGCAGGCTCCATCACACATTTTCCATCGGATTTTCCGACACACAGAGTTTGAGAGCAGGATATAAAATTTTCCGACAACAAAATCCGTTGTCGGAAATTCCGATCGTGTGTACACAAATCCGACGGACAAAGTGCCACACATGCTCAGAATAAATAAAGAGATGAAAGCTATTGGCCACTGCCCCGTTTATAGTCCCGACGTACATGTTTTACGTCACCGCGTTCAGAACGATTGGATTTTCCGACAACTTTGTGTGACTGTGTGTATGCAAGACAAGTTTGAGCCAACATCCGTCGGAAAAAATCCTAGGAATTTGTTGTCGGAATGTCTGAACAAAGTCCGACCGTGTGTACGGGGCATAATAATGATTTTAGTGTATTTTTGTGAAAATATTGATTTAACCACTTGCTACCCGCCCGCCGTCATATGACGGCGGGACGGTGCAGCTGTTGTTCTGGGCCACCATCATATGACGGCGCAGCCTTCCAGGCAGCCCAGGGGGCGCGCGCGTCGCCCGCCGCATCTCTCGGGTCCCGATGCGCGTGCCCAGCGGCCGCGATGTCCACCGGGCACCCGCGATTGCCCGGTAACCGAGCAGGACCGTGGATCTGTGTGTGTAAACACACAGATCCACGTCCTGTCAGATGGGAGAAGACCGATGGTGTGTTCCTTGTACAGAGGAACATCGATCGGTCTCCTCCCCTTGTGAATCCCCTCCCCACACATTTAGAATCACTCCCTAGCAACACATTAACCCCTACAGCGCCCCCTCCTGGTTAACCCCTTCATTGCCAGTCACATTTATACAGTAATCAATGCATTTTTATAGCACGGATCGCTGTATAAATGTGAATGGTCCCAAAAATGTGTCAAAATTGTCCGATGTGTCCGTCCCAATATCGCAGTCACGATAAAAATCGCAGATCGCCGCCATTACTAGTAAAAAAAAAAATAATAAAAATGCTATAAATCTATCCCCTTATTTTGTAGACGCTATAACTTTTGCGCAAACCAATAAATATACGCTTATTGCGATATTTTTTACCAAAAATATGTAGAAGAATACGTATCAGCCTAAAATGAGGAAAAAATTTGTTTTTTTAAAAAAAAAAATTTGGATACTTATTATAGCAAAAAGTAAAAAATATTGTGTTTTTTCAAACTTGTCACTTTTGTTTTGTTTATAGCACAAGGAATAAAAATCGCAGGGGTGATCAAATACCACCAAAAGAAAGCTCTATTAGTGGGGAAAAAATGATAAAAATTTCATTTGGGTACAGTGTAGTATGACCGCGCAATTGTTATTCAAAGTGCGACAGTGCTGAAAGCTGAAAATTGGCTTGGGCAGGAAGGGGGTGAAAATGCCCAGTATGGAAGTAGTTAATAAACATTTGTGCTAATATCGCGCTGCCTTAAAAATCAGTAGCACCTTCTTTTTATTCTACTGCCCCTGTGCTTTCAGAAAATATATGGTTTGGGGGTCTTTTACAAATTCTGAAAACGGTAAGTGAAAAATGAAAACCTCCAGGTTTTTTGAGAAATTTTTGGGTACGTTTGATTTTCACCATTTTTCTAAACAATGTGTGCCTACTCTGTCTATTTGGTAATCCGGCACAATTGGTTTCTATGCCCTGTTCTCACTATAACGCTGCATTGAGGTGTATTGCAGTGCATCACTTAAAGAGGTTCTTCAGTCTCTAGAAAAAAAACTAAAAGTTAGCAGCCAGAAATACTGTAGTTGCTGTCTAGTAATCCAGCACCGTCCTCACCCAGGTCAGTTCTTCACCGGTCTTCGGGTTCCTGGCGCCAGCATGTCTAGTGTGGGAATCCGGCTGTGACTCCTAGCAGCTACACAGATGGTTTTCTACTGAGCATGCAGTTGGGAATGCTTTGTAATGTGTTTCAAGAGGTTGCGGCAGGGAGAAGAGGGGGGACAACTTCTGGTGGAACTTCTGAGGCGATTCCAGCAGAAGTGGCAGCGGGAACCTGCCAAAAACAAAGTACCTGCTCCTCCCAAAAAAATAAACCTCCAATATTGTTAGAGGGGTGGGGTGGAGGATTCTTAAAGCAGAACTTCCTGTTTAGGGTGAAGTTCCACTTTAAGATTGCAAAGGTTTTGCATATATATGCAACAGATTGCACTGTGTCACAACATTCTATTGTGCATAGAATAGAATATAGTGTCCGTTTGGGACACTTTAAAAAACAAAAAAACAAAAAAGAAAAGTGCGACAGGTCATAATAAGGCATTACATTGCCTCTCACTGCCGCTACACATTGCACACTAGCACACACAAGTACTTTTGCAGTTGAACACATAGATATTCTTATGTCCCAGCTGCCTATAATGTGACAAGTACCTCACTTATGCATCTGAACTAAGAAATCAATATATTTAAAAAAAAAGTAATAGAACATTTGACATAAAACATGTTGCTTGCTAGGTCTTTGGTCCAACACTAGCAATATCTCAATTTCAGAACTATCTATGCATCCAGTATATTGTATGCTTCCAGTATCCTGAGTTAGATTCCATTCTAGAAATAATATGCTTCCAGTATCCCGAGTTAGATTCCATTCTTGAAATATTTGTATTGATAAAAATTCACTTGAACCAGCAGTGTTAGGAAGCTGTGCAAAGTACAGTAACATTTAGGAAACGAGAATGAATTTCTTAAAGTGACACCAAACTGTATTGTTATTTTCCAAAAGTAATTTATACACATCCACTACTTAATGGCCCTGTAATATATTTCTGTATAATCCTTCTCCCCCCCCCCCCCCCACTTCCATGTGTTTAAAACGAGTAGTATACGTTAGTTGCGTTCATGTACACAGCTCTGTGCACACTACAAATCCCATAATCCATAGTCCATCTTGGAAGCAAGCGAGAGAAGGTGGCTACGTTCCTACATACAGTGGGTCCACCCTCTAACAGAGAGCTGGATCCCAGCAACAAAAAAAGAAATCGGAGATTTGGAGGAAGCTGAGAGTAATAGAAGATATTTTTTGGGACTTAAGAATACATGCTTGAATAGAATGCCTAATGCTGCTTGGGTACTAAGATTTGCTACACTCTGTACACCATTGTTGTTCTTTTTACTACTTTATTGAGTAAACGCAAAATTCAAGCATTACCTTATTAGGCTCCATGCACACTGGAGCTCATAAACGACCGTTTTTTGGAGTTTGGGCGTTTTTTTTTACAGCCCATAAACTCCACTCTATGTTATCCTATGTGTCCATGCACACATGGGCGTTTTTTGGGCTGTTCTCTGAACGCTATAAAATCGAGTTGAAAGTGCCGTTTTTCTGACCACAAATAAAGCTTAAAAAAACGCTAAACGCCGATAAACGTGCATAAACAAGCATTAATTAGCATTCGACGTTCTATTTTTTCAATGCATTGTGGGACTTTGGGAATGCATTGTGGGATTTTTGGAGTGTCCTCTGTGTATTTTTATTAAAAACGCCCATAAACGCTAATGTTAAAAAATGCTCATAAACGCTAGTACAAAACGCTGTTAAAAGCGTGTTTTTCAATCAGCGTTTTCTGCCAGCAATCTGGCGTCCAGAAAAAGCTTTTTTGAGCTCCAGTGTGCATGGAGCCTTAATCTGTAGCTGCTTTTTAGCTGCTTTCAATACAGTGAACACTGAATGGCAACCAATGACTGTATCTTTCAAACCTATAAAGCAAAGTGCAAAGTACAAAAATTAGTATCTACAGCAGCCTATATGCATTTATCTGTGAGTGCTCTTTCTATTATAATGAAGGTGATGGTTTCTTTTGGTACATATACGCATAGAACATTCTTGTCTTACCAATGATGGTCTTCGCCTCTTCGTTTTTTCAGAATATGCCTGCTTTTAGACAGCGCCATTACCGCTCAATGTGTTCATCTCTGCACAAGGTAAATAATAAAGGCAAACAGTCCTTCTTTCTCTGTGTTTCAAAGTAAAGAAGCTGAATGGGAAGAGTGTATTTTATAGCTTCTACGTAATGCTGAAAGTGCGCCCCTTTATTATCCTTCAATAACAGATCGCCTGCCCATTGAAAAACCTGTTTCCACAGTAACGCCATTTGCTCAGATGCATCCATTTGCTTACAACAAAAACAATATGAGCAATAGTTTTTTTTAAAAAAAAGAGGCAAAACATGCTTATGTGAATCGAAAAAAAAAATTGCTGAGTATAGGACAGAGACAACAAGAATGAAAAACAACACATCTTAAAAAATTGTATATTTTATTTGGCGTTTAATCCATATATAAAGGCGATATTAGGAATTTTACACTGTAAACTGAGGATGCAAGTGGGACAGGGTTAACTCATTCTCTTTAAATAATACAGTATGACTTACTGAATATACCAGCCATATACGGTATATACAGTATATTCGTACATAGAAAATATTACAGATTATGAGTATTGTAGCGTGGAGTAAATCACTTTCTGTGTGTGTTTCTGACAACAGCCGAAAAGCTTAGCTACTTGACCTCCAGAAGATTTTACCTTCATGACCAGGCCATTTTATGCTATTCAGCACTGTACTACTTTAACTGGCAATTGCTCGGACATGCCACACTGTACGCAAATTCAATTTATATAATTTTTGTTCACACAAATAGAGCTTTCTGTTGGGGGGTGTTTGATCACCACTGGGTTTTTTATTTTTTTTATTATATAAACAAAAAAAAGACAGGAAATATTGAAAAAAAACCCAATATTTTCTACTTCCTGTTATAAAACATATACAATAAAAATATAAAAAAAATCAAATTTCTTCATAAATTCAGGCCAAAATGTACGTCTTTGGTAAAAAAAAAAATCTCAATAAGTGTATATGAATTCGTTTGTGTGAAAGTTATAGCATCTACAAACTGTGGTATATATGTTGGAATTTACATAGCTATAGATGATATAATGTAATGGCGGTGAACCGCAATTTATAGTGTGACTGTGATAGGGTGGTGGACAATCTGGTGCTAACAGACACTGACTGGGAGGGTCACTAACATCGCTAGTGACACTAATACAATGATCAGTGATAATACTGTACACTGACACTGTACTAATAACATTGACTGGAAAAGGGTTAACATCTAGGCGCAATAAAGGGGTTAACTGTGTGCCTAACAAGTGTAATGTGTGCTGCTTTTATTTACTAATCTCGATCGCTGTTCACTACACTTAAGAGTTATGTGTATTTGTAAACACAGAATTCTATGTGTGTTTCGATCCGCAGGTAACAGCCTCAATCATTAGCTGAAAACTTCTGTCCAATCACAGCATGGGTTGGCATGCACGTCCCACACCTGAAAGCAAACCAGCAATGTACATTGCTGAGCCTGCACCCACCGCCTATTTGCAGGATATTTACTGTGAGTGGCGCTCGGCAGGTGGTCAAACTATAGCTAATACAGTACATTTATATTATAAAGCAAAAAAACCGCGCTAGAAAATATTAAACAATGTTTAAAGTGTAGAGTCCACTACAAAAGAGTCCAATGATGATAATAAGTGATGTAAATTCCTCAGTGTGATAAATTGAAAGGTGATAATTCAATTGGGATACATCTATGTGGTGAAATGCTTAGGGTCGGTTCACACTGGGGCAACACGACTTCAGCGCGACTTTGTACCACGACTTCAACGCGGCTTCAGCGCGACTTCAGCGAATTACAATGCGACTTGAAGTCGCCTCCATGACAGGCGACTTCGCCTGTGGCCAATCAGCTCTCTGGGAGGGAGGGGGGAGGGAGGGGTTTTCCCTGCAAAGTCGCTTGACTTTACAGAGAGATCCGACTTGGAGGCGACTTCCATTGATTTCTATGGTACAGGTCGCCTACCAAGAAGGATCAAAGTAGTACAGGGAGTACGCTCTGAAGTCGGAGCGACTTCAGTAGCGTCTATTAAGATGCTAGCGTTCACTCCCATTCAAACTATTTCTGGGGCGACTTGGGGCGACTTGAGGGCGTACAAGTCGGATCCCAAGTCGCCCCAGTGTGAACCGAGCCTTACCAGAATGTAAGCCAAAATAAGACAGGTGGCTTAAACCCAGCCTGGGCCTTTAAAGGGCGATTCCAATATGGCAGGATCACTCGTACTCGTGTGGCAAATTCAAGTCCGCATACCCTGTTTCCCCGAAAATAAGACCTAGCGTGATGGTCAGTGATGGCTGCAATATAAGCCATACCCCCCAAATAAGCCCTACGCTGTTTACCCGAAAATAAGCCCTACCCTAAAAATAAGACCTACAAGGACTTTAACTAGTGCTTATTTGGGGAGCAGGGCTTATATTGCAGCCATCACCAACAATCACGCTAGGTCTTATTTTAGGGGAAACAGGGTAGGATTGCCCAAAAAATAAATGGCAAAAAACATAGCGTAATACTGCTACGATAATAAACATAAAAAACAAAAAGGGGGTGCAACACTCAACAGCCCAAATCATATATAATCATAAAGCATCCTGTGTCTGCAACATACACAGGAAAGTGAGCTGAGTGACATGCAATAACTAGTGCTCTTTGAATAGATAGGTGAACCTCCAGATGAATCAGCTCTTCAGACAGCAAGGATAGGTGAGCATACACCTGTCACCCAAAAGGAGGAACAAGGAAAAAAACTTCCAAGTGCACAGACACATATAGCAGCTTACCAGATGGCAAACCGGTGTGCGCAATCTCCACACAGTTAGAGGCTTGACATCATAAGCGTGACAGAAGATCTATCTAAGGCGAACCTCTTGGGTTCCTGCTTACCAGATGGCCAATTAAGAAACACAAGCCGAAATCCTGATGAAAAATGGCATAGGTACGTCCTGGCGATCCCGTCACGGACTCAAGTGCATATATGTAAAAGGAACAGTCAATAGTGTGATACCATAAAAACTAGAAATTTATTAAAAGAATTGCACTTACAACAAAGGTAAAAGAATACAGCGATGCCAGCCGGCACTCAAACAAACAGCTTCCGTCCACAGTAGGGCGACGTGGTGACGTCAGTACGTCCCTCCCAGACGCGTTTCGTCATAGGCTGACGTTCTCAATGGGGAACGTCAGCCTATGACGAAACGTGTCTGGAAGGGACGTACTGACGTCACCACTTCGCCCTACTGTGGACGGGAGCTGTTTGTTTGAGTGCCGGCCAGCATCGCTGTATTCTTTTACCTTTGTTGTAAAATTTTTGCAACTGGGGGCTAATTGTTAGGAGCTGAAACCCACTGGTGTGCTTAACAACTAGTGAAAAGCTGGATGTTCAGGAGGTGGCACCTGCTGGAGTCTTTAACAACCAGAAGATAGCTACACACACATGATACCGCCAAGAAGACTGGGCGGGACAGCCAGGAACTCTTTCAGCTTGGACGGCACTGTGAATGTGAGGGGAGAAGAGGGTGGGGGAAATCGGCACACTCGGTGCATTTTCTTTGACTTAAAATGGAACAACTCAGTGATGTGAAAAGTTACATTGGAGGAGTTGCGCAAAGGGGAAAAATTTTGATGTGCTTTTGTTGTGTTGGAACTGCATTCTATTTCAGCAAAGGGCATCAGTGTGAAAGGGCTCTTAATTTGTCTCTGTTTTTTAAATAATAGGACTTTGCCCAGCTAAATCACCAACCTCATCTCAAAATATCATCCAAACTGTCCATTCTGTTCCTTCTGAGGTCACCTCCTCCCAATGCTCGCCTTCAGGACTTCTCCCATCCTCTGAAACTCCCTACCCCAACCTATACGGCTATGTCCTGTTCTGTGTGCCTTCAGGCGATCCCTGAAAACTCATCTTTTTAGAGTAGCTTATGCCACCTCTAGCTAGCAACTGAATTTTACTTTCTCGAACGACTAATTCCACCATAGCTCATCCCACCCCTTTCCTATACATTGTAAGCTTGAGGCTGGGGTCACACATATGTAAATTGGATGCAGCTTGCCCGCATCCAATTCACAGAACATTTTTTCAATAGGTCTGGTTCACATATGTGCATTGCATCCGCACGCCGCATTGCACAAAAAACGTGTGCGTTTTCTAAGGAGTGCAAATTGCAGGCACATAATCTTCAAAGGGAACGCTGAATGAATCATTTTTATCTTCACAGGGAAACCGGAGTTGCAATTCACACCGCACATGTGTGAACCCAGCCTTAATGAGCAGCCCCCCGTCTTGAATTGCATTGTAACTGTACCTTCTCCTTTTATTTTGTAAAGCACTGCCCAAAACTTTTGGTATTCCATAAATCCTATATTATAATATTAAAAATATAATTATTTTAATTTGTTAAGTGAGCAGCAAAGTTGAATGAAAAGCATACTTAGGCTTGATTCACGCGTATGCATTTTTAGTGCTTTTCGCATTTTGCAGATTTGCGCTACAGAATGTGTTCCATAGGAAACCATGTTAAATGGGCTGTAGCGCAAATCTGCAAAAAGCATTAAAAATGCATAGGTGTGAATCAGGCCTTAGGCAGCATTTGCATGGGCAATTAGGCCCAGAGCCAATTGCAGCAGCAGGAGCTAGCTACTCACAGCAGCGTCAGAAATCACAAGATTCCTGCCACTGCAATTAGCATCGGGCTAAAGCACCCATGTGAATACTGCCTTATACTTTGGAGTACAGTATGTGTCAATGTAATGCTATTATAATCAGCCACAACAGTCATATGGACTGTTACAATCATGTCACCGACCTGAAAAAGACACCGTTGCTTATAATAAAGTTGTGTTGCACATATATAAATATATTTCACATACAGTTCTCAATTATACCTAGTGTACAATGTGTACCCGTGGTCATGCAACACTGTACCCAAATTAATGTTTTTATCTTTTTCTTCACACAAATAAAATCTTTCTTTTGGTGGTATTTAATCACTGCTGGGATTTTTATTTTTTACTAAAAAAAAACAAAACAAAAACTGAAAATTTTGAAAAAAAAAAAATAAATTTTTTCTTATTTGCTATCAGTAACTTCGTAATTTTTCTTCACTGAGGTGTGCTGATGAGGCGGCACTTATGAGCACTGATATGTGGCAATAGTGGGCACTCATAGGCGGCAGTGGTGGGCACTGATGGGCAGCGATAGGTGGCATGGATAGGCAGCACTGATGGGCGGTGCTGATGGGAGGCACTGATGAGAGGCACGGACTGGCATCACTTATGAGCACTGATTGGTGGCACTGCTGGCTTTCCTGTAATCCAGGCACCGATGATCAGTGCCCCGATTACCTGCACAGGTCTCCTTTGCGAGGAGATGCCGCTGATTGGCACTCCATGCCACACACTCTGTCAGTGTGAGGCGAGGAGAGCCGAGCCGATTCACGGCACTTCCATATTTACGGACACAGCCGATCACATGGTTAAAGAGCCGTGGCTCTATACAGAGACCAGGGTTGCGCCCTGTCCTAGCAACACGGCACGGCCACGATCGCCGTTCTGCGTGCCATTCTGGGGCGCTGTCATATGACGTCCTCCCAGAACGAGAGCCACACTGTCCCTCCTTCATTTGACGGTGGGCGGGCAGCAAGAGGTTAATATAGCTGCTGTTATGCTGTTAATAAAACATCCAGTTTAGAACATGTATTTCTATAGGTGAGTTCAACTGCACCGCTGCAATGCAGAAGTTACTCATTTCTTTATTGAGTATGAGCTTAGTTGAAGTTTGTATAGAATCATTGGTCATGACAACATTCATATTTAGACCAAGCTTGCATATTCATTTCTAAAATATACCTAATGTCAATTGTCATTACTACCACACAGCTCTCATTGATAAATATACAACGGTATAGTATATTCTAAAAAGGAAATAAAACATACATTAGATCTTGGCTGTTTTTATTAGTAACCAATAGCTCTGCCTGCTAACAGAAAGAGTTCATCAATGTAGAGTAAAAATTGTTAAGACAACGATTCCTTTTCTTTTAGTAATTCTTCAGTTATATTTCTTTTGTTCTGTGGCAGTCATTTGAGCTTGGTACAGTAGTCAGAAAAAAAAGCATTGACAGTTCAATCCCATCTGGAGGTCTTTCTTCTTGTGTATCGGTTTCCTTCACTGTCAATTGCTTCATACAAGTCCTTTTTATTTTCCTCTGTCGCATGTAAATAGGCAATATAGGCAACACACATTGTTATTGTAAATAGTCCAAATGCCATTACTGGTTTGTTCTGTAAAATAAATAAAAATCAATGTTTAGTGAATGCTATTGATGAAATTCATTAAACTGCAGAAGTGATGTTTAGAGAGCAGCTTTTAGATACATCATACTTCTGTGTACACTGCCTATAGCAGAATACATTAACCACTCTTCACCCAGCCTACTGCAATAATATGGCCAGATGGGTGCTCTGCTATCCAGGGTGGACATCATATGACGTCCTCTCACTCATGCGCCACTGCACGGCCCCTGGGGCTGTGACCCAATGTGCCCACCAGACATATATACCATTGTACCAGGCCACTGTGCCTGGCATTAGTACTATGTGATTGCGTCAGTACACAATGGCTATGAATGACAGCAATTGTGTACAACTATTGTGATACCTGTGATTGGTCACAGTGTTGTTTATATAGTGGTCATCACTGTAAAGCCCCTTTCACACGACAAGCCCGCTCGGATCCGCCTGTCCGTTTTTCTGGCGGATCCGAGTGGGCCATCCATTGACTCCTATGGGCAGACGGATGTCAGCGGAGATGTGTCCACTGACACTTGCCTGCCATCCGATCTGCTAAAATCAGACATATGGCGATACGTTGAGACAACCGTCTGGTGGATCGGATTGGATGAGATCTAATGAAAACGGACATGCTGTCTGTTTTGGTCCGATCTTTCCATAGGAATCAGCGGGACTCTGATAGGCCCTTCCTTTCATAATTTTGCAAAAATGCACAACTTAAACTCACCCCGCCTCTTGATAAATACCTTGAACTGTCTACTTTCTAAAAAAGGGGTCATCTGGTGGGGATTTATACTGTCTTGGCACTTCTAGGGCCTCAAGAAATGAGTACATCAGGAATGATCAACTTTCAAATATACATACCATAGTTTATAGACTATACCTTTCACACAGACTAAATAATATACACTGATTTGGGTTATTTTTGAACAAGAAATGTAGAAAAATAAATGTTGTCCTATTTGTACAAATTTTATAACCGAAACTAAGAAAAACATTTTTGTTTTACAAATTTTTAGGTATTTTTTGTTTATGTAATGAAAAAACCCAGGCCGGGTTCACACTTGTATGACAAACACTCCGACATTGGGAGCTCATGTCGCATGACATGTGAAAATCAATGTTTCCCTATGAGAGCCATCTTAACTGGTCCGACACAAGTCGGTCCAACTTTGAAAATGCTCCCTGCACTACTTCCATCCCACTTTGATCCTACTTCAGCCCATTGAATATAACTGAAGTCGGATCGCCGTCTTAACTGAACCAACCTTGGCATGCGATTTATGCTCTGATGATCTTGAAGGGGAACCCCCCACACTGAAAAAAAGGTGTGGGGTCCCCCCCAAAATCCATACTAGACCCTTATCCGAGCACGCAGCCCGGGTGAGGGGGTGGGGACGAGCGAGCGCGCCCCCCCTCCTGAACCATACCAGTCCGCATGCCCTCAACATGAGGGGTGGGTGCTTTGGTGCAGGGGGGCCCTGTGCCCCCCACCCCAAAGCACCTTGCCCCCATGTTGGTGAGGACAAGGGCCTCTTTCTGACAAACCTGGCCGTTGGTTGTCGGTGTCTGCGGGCAGGGGGCCCCCAGATCCTGGCCCCCCACCCTATATGAATGAGTATGGGGTACATTGTACCCCTACCCATTCACCTAAAAAAAAAAGTGTTAAAAATTTTAAACGCAGTACACAGGTTTTTAAAGTAATTGATTAAGGCAGCTGCAGCATCTCCGATTTCTTTTCCCCTCTCCGGCTACTCTGCCTCTTCCGTTTCATCTCCCTCTGTCTTTTGCCGGGTCTTCTCCACATTCCATTGGCATGGGACGGGGTCACGGATGACATCATCCGGAGGCCCCCCTTTATGACGTCACCGCCCCATCATGCCCCGGGCGGTGATGTCATAAGGGACGGGGCCTCCGGATGACGTCCCCTCTTCTATATTCTTGACCACAGGAACGTCCCAAAAGCAGTGCCTCACTGAGAAGTAGGGAACCAGATAAGAACACGTAACAACACCCAAGAACCCCTCAGAGGAGGACAAGTAACCTTAAATAGCTGCTTGCAAAACCTTGTGAGGATGCCAAAACATCAACTTTGTAAAATGTATTAAAAGGTGTGCACAGACGACCAGGTAGCTGCATTGCAAACTTGAGTCACAGATTCCTGATGTCAGAATGCCAAAGAGGCACTAATCGCTCTGGTACAGTGTGCCATAATGGGCAATATTCGAGCCCGATTCTTAATGGCATAAGCCTGGACAACCTTTTGCCTCATCTGTTATTTCACACGATTTTCAGTGATTGCAGTGCGACATGGTACTTTTTTGATGCGATTTTCATACTGCAATTTTTGTTGTTTTGTCCAATTATACACATATTTGCTTTGACATAAATTAAAGTGGTCATCTTCGAATGTAAAAAAAAAATAAAAAAAATGAAGGTGTCTTTTTCCTTTTCACTTCCTGGTTTGTCTGTTCTAAGTGTTGGTTAAGCAGTCATGTCCTCTCTGTCGTTGGTCATGGCAGAAGTTGCTACAGTTACACATTTGTGATTGAAGAAGAGGAGAAAGCGTAGACACCGGGTCCATCCAGTAATTGCAAATAGGGAACAGAGAGCACAGTTCTGTATATAAGGAAATTTTAATCAAATACACACGGTGAGAACATAAGCGTATCCTTATTTGATAAGTTTGACACTGTCACCTTGCACATGCAAAAAGGATATCCATTCCAAATGTGCATGTGCAAGGTGAGGTTGTCTCTTTTAGTTCTTGATCACTTAGAGTGCGTCCAACCACCATCACTGCAGCTAATTGCTGGCATTGCAAACAGTCACGAATAGCTATAGTGGCTGTCAGCCTGTCATTGCATTGTAGGGACTCAGCGGCCGCATCTATAGACGCACATTTGTCTATTCCAGCTGGTGGAATCCCCAGTTTCGTATGGCTGGATTTCACAATATGTAAATTATATATTATACTCAAAATTTAAAGCGGTAGTGAAGTCTGCTTCAATAATTATACCTGCAGGTAAACCTATAATAAGGCTTACCTGTAAGTACAGTAGAGATCTCCTAAATGTGCACCGTTTAGGAGATATTTAGTAGCAGCCGGTGACATCACCGGCGCATGCGCACTGCACCCTGAATGGACTGCGCCATCCATTTAGAGCTCTGTACCGCAAAAGTGGCGTCATCGCAGCTCAGCCATTCAAATGACTAAACCTGGAAGGAAGACTGGGTGAAGTGGAAGGCCCAGCGTGCCGCTAGAGGGCTTAGCTTTAAGGCAAGTCTGTCATAATGGGCTAGCATGAGGTGCATACTAGCACATTATGACATTATTCTGCAGGAGCCCATTTTTTTTCTTTTCAATTTGCGGCTTTCTACTGCTTTAACTACAATTTTTTTTTAACCACTTGTCATCCGCCCACAGTACATTTACTGCAAGCAGCTCAAGGCTAAGTGACATACTGGTACTTCGCTCATCACATGCACACTGGTGTGTCCCCTTGGGCATGCATTGGCGGGATCCCATGATCAGACACAACGGATCACGATGCTTGAAACCCAGCCAATGTGAGTGGCTGGGGTATCGTGATCGCTATTTCCAATAATAGCGATCATATGATTACATGTAAGCAAACCTGTCATGAACAAAAGCCATTCATGGCAGCATGCTTACTATTGTGATGCTGTGATTGGCCCACGGCGATCACATTGTACCTGGGCTAATCACAGCACCCTATACCATGTGCCTAGCTGTAGCCAATCACAGCATCAGAATAGTAAGCAAGCTGTCATAAATGAAAGCCATTCATGACAGTTAAAACTATTGTTTATAACAGTGATCATCACTGTTATTAGCATTAACAGTGAAAAAAAAAAAAAACCTTAATCAACCACCCCCCCCATAGCTGTACAGTGTCACCATGGTGACACTGAACTACTCTGATGAAAGTATATTCAAATAAATAAAAAATTGTAACAGAAAAGAAATGTTTAAAAAAATAACAAAAAAGGTTTAAAAATTAAATACATTTTTTTTTTAACATTCTGTCACCAGTAAGGATCCCTGATCACCGCCTCACAATATGATGATGCTGTACTGCACTGATGACAGGAAAAATGTTGATTTTTTTTTTTTTATTGAATTTCTGAATTTTCCAAAAAATTCTGACAAAAAATTACTTAAAAAAAAACTCACCATTCCTCTTACTAAATACCTTGGACTGTCTACTTTCCAAAAGGGGTCATTCGGGGAGTATTTGTACTGTCCTGGATTTTAGGGCCTCAAGAAATTAGATAGGCCATCAGTACATCAGGGTTGATAAATTTTCAAACGTACAAGGGGTGTTCAAGTCAAACCAGGCCTTTTAATTTTATAGGTATAAAAAAGGGATGCTAGTGTGATGGTACTACATGCAGTAAGTGGCAAGTGTGTCATAATACAGCGCACATGTCGCAGGCCAGTTCAAAGATCTTTACTCAAGATGGCAGACAACAGTGTTGGTGCGTGCATGGGACAGCTCCATTACAGACTCTCCACCACCAAATAAATGTTGAACAAATGCGTCTGCAGGTAAAGTGAGGACAAGTGTTTTCTGGGACAAACGTGGCGTTATTCATGTGGATTTTCTACCCCGCGGGGCCACTATCAACAGCGACTATTATTGTCATGTTCTGAGTGATGTGCATAAATGGCCTGTTTGATCACTAAGGGCTTCCTGTTTCTCCAAGACAACGCACAAACTCATACTGCTCACCGCTCTACGTCCACATTACAGAAACTCGGTTGAGAGGTATTGCCACATCCCCCTTACAGCCTGGATCTCACTCCGACTGATTTCCACCTATTTGGACCCCTAAAAGCGTTCATCAGAGGCCAGCATTTCAGCACTGATGACAAAGTGAAGCACACTATCCTAGCATAGTTTTAGGGGTACTGATAAATCTTTCTATGCCAAAGCTTTCCAGGCATTAAACGCTTGGATAAGTGTATAAATGTAGCAGGGGCGTTTGTCGAAAAATAAATGCAGTTTCCACTCCTTAAAATTTGTTCCTTTATTATATAAACTCAAATGTCCCGGTTTCACTTGCACGCCCTTCGTATATACACCATAGTTTGTAGACTCTACAATTTTCACATAGACTAATCAATTTACACCGATTTGTGCTACAGTGGAACCTTGGTTTACGAGTAACGCAGTTAACGAGCATTTTGAAAGATGAGCAACTTTTTTAAAAAAAAATCCTGACTCGGTTTGCAAGTGTTGTCTCACAAAACGAGCAGGATTCAAGCCAATGGGGTGTGCAGTACAGCATTTGGCCAGAGGTGCGGGGGCGCTGATGACACATTCTGAACGGTTCTGAGCCGTTCGGAAATCCTGGGAAATACTCCGTTCCCGAGTGTTTCCAAGCCTTTCCGGGGTTTACGAGTTCAGCCGAGCTGTCCCCGGGTATGTCCCAGTCTCTCCGGCGTCGGCACCTCTAGCCACATGTGGTATTGCATGCAATAGAAGTCAATGCGGAACCAGTTATCTTCATTTCCATTGACTTCTATGGGGAAACTCGATTTGATATGCGATTTGCTTTTGATTACAAGCATTCTCCTGGAACGGATTATGCTCGTAATCCAAGGTTCCACTGTATTTTTATCACAGAAATGTAGCAGGCTACATTTTGGTTTAAAGTTATGAAGAAAGATTATGTGTTTACAAAATTGTATAACAGAAACTAAGAAAAATGTATTCAGCACAGGGCTGAATAGTATAAAAATGCCCTGGTCATGAAGGGGGTAAAACCTTCCAGAGGTCAAGTGGTTAAATAATTGGGGTAAATACAAATTTTATTCTGCAAAATGTATTTATTTATTTTTTCTTTCAAAAAAAGGACCAAACACATTAGAATAATGTTGCTGGCAGTGGCAATTTTTTTAAAACTGGAAAAAAAAGGGGGAAAAAAAACCCCCTCATTGTGAATGTACTGTAGTTAATGATCATATGTTTGCATTTCCACTTTTGATGAATTGCTGAGATTACTCTTCAGCCAGCTTGAGCGTCAGAACACATCCTTCTAAAATAGTGTTAAGCCAGTTGAAAGATTAATAATCACATTAACCACTTGCCGCCAAAAAAAAAACAACCTGGTACGTCATTTGACTTCAGACGATTTTACGGGGGTGATGCCTGAAGCTGCAGATTTGGGGTCTTATTATGGTCCCTCTATAAAGAGTACCTGTCACATGCCTATTGCTGTCACAAGGATGTCTACATTCCTTGTGACAGCAATAAAGGTGATCAAAAAAAAAAAAGTAACAGTGTAAAAAGAAAAAAAAAAAATAAGAAAAGAAATTAATAATTAAAAAAAAAAAATAATATATATATATAAAGTCCCCCCGTACACGCAAACAGCGATCGCCCCACACGTGTGAGGTATCGTCGTGAAGATCGGATGTGGGCAGTAAGTCTAGCAGTAGACCTCCTCTGTAAATCTAAATTACTAACCTGTGAAGGCTTTTAAAGCGTCGCCTATGGATAGTAAAATTTACGTAGTTTGTCACCGCTATGCGGGCGTGTGCAATTAAAGCTTGACATGTTTGTTATCTATTTACAGAAAATAAGGAGGGAGCACCAACCTAGTGCATTACCACTGATAAACTTTAATGCAGCATAAAAACAGCAAAAATTATACTCACAAACGAGCTTATAAAGCCAGCTTTAAAAAGGGCGCAAAAGCGCTGTTCTGTGGATCGACACATCAGGACCTGTTGCCGAGAGGGTCAGACCGGTGCAAATGGCCAATGGCTAGCGCGTTTCGGGGGAGCACCCCTTTCTTCGCCCTTTTTAAAGCTGGCTTTATAAGCTCGTTTGTGAGTATAATTTTTGCTGTTTTTATGCTGCATTAAAGTTTATCAGTGGTAATGCACTAGGTTGGTGTGCCCTCCTTCTTTTCTGTTTTTTTCTAGCTTGAATACCCATTGTTCAAACGAGGGCTGCAAGACGCTAGGCATTACCTTTTTGGGTGGCTGCACCACATGTCTAGTTCATGGCCACCTGAGCGCAGGAGAGATTTTTATTGTGTTTGCCATCTATTTACATCATCTTTTTTTTAATGCTTTTTTGCATAATTTTTTTTTTTTTTTTTTTAAGTGTATTTTTTCCCAAAAATTGCATATGAAAAACCACTGCACAAATACCATGTGACATAAAAAATTGCAAAACCCACCAAATTATTCTCTAGGGCCTCGGCTTTGAAAAAAAATATACAATGTTTTGGGGTTCTATGCAATTTTCTAGCAAAAAATACTGATTATCACATGTGAACAAAAAGTGCAAGAAAACACCTGGTCTTCAAGCATCACAGATATACAACCCCAATTCCAAAAAAGTTGGGACACTGTACAATCTACATAAAAACAGAATGCAAAGATTTGCAAATCTCATGAACCCATATTTTATTCACAATAGAAAACTTATCATCCCTTACGCACAGAGATTTCTCCACATTCTCCAGAAATCTTTTGATGGTATTATGTACTGTAGATGATGATAAATTTAAAGTCTTTGTTATTTTATGTTGCAGAGCATTATTCTGAAATTGTTTGACAATTTTCAGATGCAGATTGCTGAACCTCTGCCCATCTTCACTTCTGAGACACAGACTCCCTAAAATGCTCTTTTTATACCCAATCATGTTACTGACCTGTTGGAATTACACCCAATTGCAAAATGTTCTTGCAGCTCTTCCTTGTTCGTGTCACTTCCTTTACCAGCTTTTTGTTGCCCTGTCCCAAGAAGTGTTTCAAAATTCCTTTTGTTTTTCTTAAAACGATACATTTTCTCAGTTTAAAGATTTGATATGTTTTCTATATTCAATTGTGAAAAAAAAAACCCATTCACACTTGTGCGACCTAAAAGTTGTGCGATTTTGCGGCGATTTTTTGCAGCGCATTTTATTTTTTTAACGAATAAGGCTAAAATTAGGGCCTAGGAACCAGGCCTATGTAAGATATGTTTTAACATATAAAAAAAAGGGCAGGGATGGGATATGAAATCAGAGAGAGAGAGAGAGAGAGATGAAGGGTAATGCAAAGAGGTTTAATCACAGGCGGTTGGGTACGTTGTTGGAGGGTAATATGGCTGGGGCTGTCTTTGGGGGGGGGGGGGGGCAGATAATGGTAGAGGAGGTGCAACTTGTGGGGCATATGGACCTCCAGGTGGAGGGGGTTCCTGGAAATTTTTTGGAAGTGCAGTAGTGGCTAAAGGGGAGGAGAAAAAATGAAGTATCAAATGCACAGCATCTCCACCATTCTCATATCAAAACTATGTTCAGGTTGTACCTGTTTCAGCAAGCTCATCAGGCTCAGGGCAAATGTTGTTTGCTCATAATAGTGAGAATCAAGCTTCTCAGAAATTACACTAATAATGTCCAGGAACCAGTCAGCACTTTTGGGGCCATCATTCCCTCTTGCAGGCCACCTGGGTTGCATTGCCCTAGGCTTAACCACAGGACTGGAACCCACTTCTGACTTCTCTTCTGGCAATGGTATGACGGAATGCAGCATGCTAGTAACAGCTGATAATTCTGTCTCCCCAGCATCACCATGGTCATGTCCAGCAACAGGTTTCTCCTCTTCATCCTCAGAAACATGGGCGTCCTCCCTACTTGATTGTGTACTGCAAATACAAATAGTTTTTGTTCATCAGTAATACAACATTATTACATTGTGCCTTTTTGTAAAACCATAAAATATGAGATGCTAGCTTACCTTCTCATTACTAGCACTGGTCTTAAATAGTCCAGTTCCTGGACGCACACACACATTTTAGGTAGGTGTGAAAAAATGCTTTCAGAAATAAAATGCTTTCAGAAATAGAAGCGTTAAAACGTTATTTTTATCAATTCCCAAAATAGAAAGTAAATGAACAGTAGAGAAATCCAAATCAAATTAAATATTTAGTATGGTCACCCTCTACCTTCAAACAGCATCAATTCTTCTAGGTACACTTGCTCAGTCTTTGAAGGAACTCGACAACTAGGTTGTTCCAAACATCATAGAGAATTAATCACAGATCTTCTGAGGATGTAGGCTGCCGCGAATCCTTCTGTCTCTTCATGTAATCCCAGGCAGACACGATGATGTTGACATCAGGGGTCTGTGGGGGCCAAACCATCACTTCCAGGAGTCCTTGTTCTTTATGCTGAAGATAGTTCTTAATAACATTGGCTGTATGTTTGGGGTCATTGTCCTGCTGCAGAATAAATTTGGAGCCAATCACACTCCTTCCTAATGGTATGGCATGATGGATAAATATCTACCTGCGTTTCTCAGCATTGATCCTGACCAAATCCCCAACTATTTGCAGAAATGCAGCCCCAAACTTGCAAGGAACCTTCACCATGCGTCACTGTTTCCAGCAGACACTCATTATTGTACTGCCCTCCAGCCATTTAGGGAACAAATTGCCACCTGCTACAGCCAAATATTTAAATTTTGTCTGATCATTCTAGAGCACTTACTGCCATTTTAATGCACCATAGTTTCTATGTTTTTGTGCATGGTTGAGTTGCTTGGCTTTGTTTCAATGTCAGAGGTATGGATTTTTTGGCTGTAATTCTTCTATAAAGACCACTTCTGGCCAGACTTCTCTGGACAGTAGATGGGTGTGCTTGGGTCCCCCTGATTTCCTCCAGTTCTGTGCTGATGGCACTGCTGGACATCTTCCAAAGGGAAGTAAGCATGATGGGTCTTTCATCTGGGCCAACCACAGTGTCTACGGTAATCAACGTTGCTCATTTCTTTGAGCTTCTTCAAAAGAGCTTGAACAGCACTTCTTGAAACCCCAGTCTGCTTTGAAATGTATTCCTGAGAGAGACCTTGCTGATGCAGTACAACTACCTTGTGTCTTGTTACTGGGCCCAGCTTTGCCATGGTGTATGACCTGTGACATAAAACTGTCTTCCACAGCCTCAGTAGCAGTTTGGGTATTCCTCAGCCAGTTTTAAGCCCCCCTACACAGTTGTTTCTGTTTCAGTTGATGATTGTGTTTCAACCTACATATGAAATTGTTGATCATTAACACCCGCTTGGCATATTTGGTTAATCATATACCAGATTCTAATCCTACAAAATTCCTGACTTTGTGTAAGTATCGATGCTGGTTTGGAGGGTTGAGAAATGTGCAGGGTTCAGCTCTTTTTCACAGGTTGTCCACATCTCACTTCCACCTCGCCTCAGTTCTGACCTTTTCATTACTCTCCCCCACCCACCCCTGTACAGCCCTCATTCCCCACCACCCTCCCCAAAACGCTTTCTCGCATCTCACCTACCCAGCCCATCTCTAGTACCTCCCAGTAGTGTGGGTGACTCTGCCTCTCTCTCACTTGCAGGGAGATCAATGGTTGGCATCTCTGTACCCGGGCACAGATGGGGATCGCAGTGCAGCTTACCATGTGATGCCACAGCCCACCTATGACCACACTGCACTTATCTTGTTCTCGCCGTGAGTTCAGGGTAGGTAGAGATCTGTGAGAGACGCTGAGAGGAAAGATGTCCTTTGACAGTGGTGAGTGGAGGGCGAGAGCCAGAGTTCCGCCACAATCTGGCTGAAAAATTTACTCACTTTCCAATTTGTAAATTGATATTCAATTCAAATATATATTTTTGAAAGTATTCTTCCTTTCCAGCATTTCATCACACCTGCCTAAAGTTTTTGTAGTGTGTATATTTTAATATATAAATATATATATATATATATATATATATATATATATATATATATATATATATATATATATATGGTGTGTAGTGGCAACAGCTCGACTCCTCTCCGAGCTTTTGGAGGGGTCTGCATCAGTTCCTCTTACGCCTATGTCGCGTGCAACTGCAAAACATAAAACAGAAATGATTATATTCTTTTCTCTTTCAGGTACCTAGCCACCAGTCATTCGTTTGCTAGTCCGCAATATGAGTTTATATGGTTGGGAAATCAACAGCGAACTATACCATCTGTGACACCTGCATAGCTATACACTGTAGGATGTGCTGAAGGATGTTGTAATCAAGAAATCAACTTAGAAAGAATGCTCCAATATAGCCAACATTTTCTGGGAGCACTGTAATTTCACCACCTGTGTGGGAGCTACTGATGGGAAACACATCTGGATTATCAAGCCAGAAGCTAGTTGCAGCAAATTCTTCATTTATAAAAAATGTTTCTCCTTTGTACTATTAGTGGCAGGCCTGTCTTAATGCATGGGCAACCCTGGGCCCTGCCTAGGGGCCCCAGGTGCATGGGGGCCACATGATTGTCTTGCATTACATCATACTTGCCAACTGTCCCGGATTTTCCTGGGCCAGTCACACTTTTTACTAAGCTGTCCCAGGATGTCTGTGTCCTGAGCAGTGTCCTGGAACCTGTAGTTTCCCTGGGGGCACCTGTGTGTGCTCACTCCCGAGTCCCGTTGCGTTTATTCACAAAGACAGTTGGACTCTGCTCTACCCCGCCCCCCACTCCCGTGTCACCAGATTTGATTGACAGCAGTGGGAGCCAATCACTCCCACTGCTATCAATCTGTCCAATGAAGAGAGAGACAGCGGCAGGAGCGGTTGCGCTCATGCACCTCACTGGATCGGATGGGCTCAGGTAAGGAAAAGGGGGGGTCTGGGGGGCAGCTGCAGCACAGAAGTTTTTTTTCTGTTGCCTTAAACCTTAAAGGCTTAGACCACTTTACCTGCTTCAATACTGGGCACTTTCACCCCCTTCCTGCCCAGGCCAATTTTCAGATTTCAGCGTTGTCACACTTCAAATGACAATTGCACGGTCATGCAACACTGTACCCAAATGACATTTTTAATTTTTTTTCCAATAAATAGCTTTCATTTGGTGGTATTTAATCACCACTGGCTTTTTTATTTCTTGCTAAAAAAAAAAAATTTAGAAAAAAAAAAAGTTTTTTCCTAGTTTCTGTTAGAAAATTTTGTAAATAGGTAATTTTTCTCCTTCACAGATGTGTGCTGATGAGACTGCACTGATGGGCACACTGATAGGCGGCACTAATGGGCAGTCACTGAAAGGCAGCACTCACTGGAATCACTGATGGGCACTGTTTATGCCCTGATTATCTGTACCGGTCTCCCCTGTGAGGAAATGCTGCTGATCGGCTTCCCTCTTCTCACAGGCTGTCAGTGTGAGGAGAGGAAATAACCGTCACTTCCTTGTTTACATATGATCAACTGTGATTGGCCTCGGCTCTTTACCAAGATTGGGGATGTGCCATGTCTCCGGAATACAGCACGCCCCGATCTCCGCGCAATCGCTGTGGGACTGGAGTGATCCCATATAACATTGTCCCAGAATGAGAAAGCCACCCTGCTGTCGTAATTTGTCTATAGGGCGGGCGGGAGGTGGGTAATTTTGTTTAACAAACACCGTGCAAGGTTGAAATATCACACCACATGGATGATGGCTTACTTTTGTATAGCAACCACATAGATGATAAAATAATTTTCAGTGGTTCCTTGAGCCAGCCAGAAACTTGTTGTAAATAAAACTACATGATAGCTGCTGAATAACTGGGAATTGCAATGCAGACTTCAGTAAACAGTAGAGGTCGACCGATATGGGTTTTTCTCTGGCCGATGCCGATATTTAGAAATTGCGGTGGCCGATGGCCGATAGCCGATATATGATGCCGATTTTTTTGGGCCGATATATTGGGCCGATATATTAGGCCGATTTTTTTTTTTTTTTCTTTTTTTTTCCCCCCTTCATCTCATAAAATCTAACAGTTAGACCCCTTTCACACTGGGGCATTTTTTTAGGCGCTTTTGGGCTAAAAATAGCGCCTGTAAAGTGCCAGTAAAACGGCTCCCCTGCAGTCTCAGTGTGATATCCCTGAGTGCTGTCACACTGAGGCGATGCGCTGGCAGGATGTAAAAAAAAAGTCCTGCAAGCGGCATCTTTGGAGCGGTGTATACCGCTCCTCCACCACTCCTGCCCATTAAAATGAATGCGCACCGCTGCCGAAGCACCTGCATAGCGTTTTGGCAGCAGCACTTCAGGGGCGCATTTAACCCCTTCCTCGGCCGCTAGCTGGGTTATTAGCGCCCCGCTAGCAGCCGAATAGCGCCGCTAAAATGACGGTAAAGCGCCGCTAAAACTAACAGCGTTTTACCGTCAACGCCTGCCCCCTCCAGTGTGAAAGCAGCCTTAAGTAATAAGTGATACAGAAATTTTTTTACATTTAAACATTTATTGAACAAAACAAACCTCCAATCAGTTCACTTGTATGTAGAATTTAGATTTAAAAAAAATAACTATATCTTAAATATTAAATACACAAAAACAGGTAATCAAAACTTTTGGACGAAAAAAAAAAAATGGGCTAACTTTACTGTTTATTTATTTTTTTTTTTTAGTGTATTTTTTTAAAAAAAATTGCGTTTGAAAGACCGCTGCGCAAATACCGTGTGACATAAAATATTGCAACAACCGCTATTTTATTCCCTAGGGTCTCTGCTAAAAAAAATATATATAATGTTTGGGGGTTCTAAGTGATTTTCTAGCAGAAAATACAGGATTTTTACTTGTAAGCAACAAATGTCAAAAAAGATTTAGGCTCCTTTCACACTTATACGACTTCAAAGTCGCACGATTTTACCGCAATTTCGCGGCCGCGATTTTACCGCGATTTGGGAGCAGTACTACTTTGCCACGTTTTTGGCATTAACAAATGAAAACATACAGTAGTTGGTATGAATCATAAGGGGGAACTCCACGCCAAGTTTTAAATAAAAAAACTGGCGTGGGTTCCCCCCCAGGGGCATACCAGGCCCTTAGGTCTGGTATGGATTGTAAGGGGAACCCCCTACGCCGAAAAATCGGCGTGGGGGTCCCCCCAAAATCCATACCAGACCCTTATCCGAGCACGCAGCCCGGCTGGGGACGAGCTAGCGCCCCCCCCTCCTGGACCGTGCCAGGCCGCATGCCCTCAACATGGGGGGGTAGGTGCTTTAGGGCATGGGGGGCACCCTGCCGGCCCCCCCACCCCAAAGCACCTTGTCCCCATGTTGATGAGGACAAGGGCCTCTTCCCGACAACCCTGGCCGTTGGTTGTCGGGGTCTGCGGGCAGGGGGCTTATCGGAATCTGGGAGCCCCCTTTAATAAGGGGGCCCCCAGATCCCGGCCCCCCACCCTATGTGAATAAATATGGGGTACATGGTACCCCTACCCATTCACCTAGGGAAAAAAGCGTCAATAAAAAACACAGTACACAGGTTTTTAAAATAATTTATTAGGCAGCTCCGGAATCTTCTTCCGACTTCGGGGGTCCTCTTCCGACTTCGGTGGTCTCTCCGGCGTCTTCACCCGGTGTCCGCATCTTCTGCCGGCTCCACCGCTATCTTCTGGCGCTCTTTTGCCAGCGGTGGTCCGGACTTCTGGATCGTCTTCTTCCCTCTTCTCTTCCAGAAATGTTGACACGACGCTCTCTCCAGCCAGAATGGTCTCTGTGCGCTCCGCAACGGACTTATATAGGCGGTGACCCCGCCCCCTTATGCCGTCACAGTCCCATGGCATGCTGTGACTGTGACGTTTTAGGAGGCGTGGTCACCGGGTGATGACCACGCTCCCTTATGACGGCACAGTCCCAGCATGCCCCGGGACAGTGACCTCATAGGGGGGCGGAGTCACCGCCTATAAAAGTCTGTTGCGGAGCGTTCAGAGACCATTCCAGCTGTAGAGAGCGTCGTGTCAACATCTCTGGAAGAAAAGAAGAAGGCAGAAGTCCGGACCACCGCTAGCAATTGAGCTGCAGAAGATAGCGGAGGAGCCGGCAGAAGATGCGGACACCGGGAGGAGACGGCGGAGAGACCCCCGAAGTCGGAAGAGGACCCCCGAAGTCGGAAGAAGATCCCGGAGCTGCCTAATAAATTATTTTAAAAACCTGTGTACTGTGTTTTTTATTGTCTTTTTTCTCTAGGTGAATGGGTAAGGGTACCATGTACCCCATACTCATTCACATAGGGTGGGGGGCCGGGATCTGGGGGCTCCCTTATTAAAGGGGGCTCCCGGATTCCGATAAGCCCCCCGCCCGCAGACCCCGACAACCAACGGCCAGGGTTGTCGGGAAGAGGCCCTTGTCCTCATCAACATGGGGACAAGGTGCTTTGGGGTGGGGGGGCCGGCAGGGTGCCCCCCATGCCCTAAAGCACCCACCCCCCCATGTTGAGGGCATGCGGCCTGGTACGGTCCAGGAGGGGGGGGGGCGCTCGCTCGTCTCCACCCCCATTCCTGACCGGCCGGGCTGCATGCTCGGATAAGGGTCTGGTATGGATTTTGGGGGGGACCCCACGCCGATTTTTCGGCGTAGGGGTTCCTCTTAGATCCATACCAGACCTAAGGGCCTGGTATGCCCCTGGGGGGGGAACCCACGCCGTTTTTTTCATTTAAAACTTGGCGTGGCGTTCCCCCTCTGGATTCATACCAGACAGCTGTCAGCACTGCCTGTCGCTCATCGGGAAAGGAAGAAAAAGTTTTCCTTTCCCGATCAGGGAGCCAGGCTTGTGCTTACAAAGTCGTGCTGAAGTCGTGTCTATATATTTTTCAGGCACGACTTGCATGCTACTTCAGGGTTTAACATTGAGGTCTATGGAGTACAACTCGCATAGAAGTTGGACCAAAGTAGTGCAGGGACTACTTTCAAGTCGGCACGACTTAAAGTCGTGCCAATATGAATGGTAGTCATTGAAAATCATGGAGAATGACTTGTCATACGATTTTGCAGTACAAAATCGTGGGACAAGTCGTATAAGTGTGAAAGGGGCCTTAGTCTTTAAATGGTTAAACTGAGAAATTCTCCACTGAGTTCAGTCTATTGATAAAAAGAACCCCAAGAGATACAAATGTATCTTCTTATCAGATTTGGCAGGCTGCCCAAAGGAGGAGAGAAGACAAACTTTAAACAGCTTGCAATTGACTTCTTACAGAAGTCATTTGCAAGTCCCGCTGAAGTTATAATCGGCTTTTTTTATCAGCACAATCGGCCGATGCCGATATATCGGTCGACCTCTAGTAAACAGGTACATTATTCACCTAGAGCTAATGTTGGGGCCTGACTGCTTACCTACAGTAAAAACTTTGTAGCCTACTAATGGAGACAAATACAAGTACAGCATATATAGCATATCAATGAAAAAAAATACAATAGCTTACGTTTATTTACTCTTCTGAAGCTGAATAAGTGTCCCACTCATAATAAATGCAGGAAATGTCCACCCAGGCACTCTGCCGCTTGCAGTGGTCCTTATGAAATGGCACACGGGTGTCGTATATATAGGGGCATTCACGTATCTGGCGTATCAGCTCCTCATTTTCAGCGTCAGCTTTGCTTGCCTCTTTTCTCCATGTTCTCAGCCTGACAAGAGCACATGTTGCTGGGAGAAGGAGACTAATTGGCCAAAAAAAACCGCACCGAATCGCATAAATACCGCATGTAGTTGCGACTTGGTTGCATTTCCATTGAAGTCTATGGCACACAAAATCGTGCTGCGTCACACCAAAGTAGCACCAGTACCTTTCCCAAAGTCCCATTGCGTTGCATTGATGTGAATGGGCACCATTCACATCAATGCGATTTCCATTGTCATACTATTCTGTACAACCCAAGTCACATCAGAAATCACACTAGTGTGAACCAGGCACAAATCACCCAAAAGAAAGATTTCCACTTCTAAAATAATTCTGATTGTTTAGCCATGACAAAATAATTACCTATAAAGTTATACTTATTAATTCAGTGCTTACTGGTTTGATGAAAAGCTCAGGGTTGACAGCTCGGAACAAACTGGTCGTCTTTACACCTCTGAATCCAGGGGTCCGATAATCCTTCTCTTTAGGTGCATCATTTTTAATGTCTGAGGGCTCCGAGGGAGATGAAGACATTTTATCAGCTAAACTGTGATCTAGTATTACAAACAAACAAAATCTGTGTTAAAATGAGCAAGCAAAGTCTAGCAAATAAATGTTCAGCTGCATGTGAGCTTTTTAATGTTTTAGCAGCCCGATAGTAACCCCTTGCTGCAACCCAGAGACTTCACATTACAGGCAAGCTTATTGTTCACAAAGGAATAACATGGTCCTTTTAGACTGCAAGCTCTAACAAGCAGGGCACTCCGATTCCTCATGTATTGAATTGTATTGTAACTGTACTGTCTGCCCTCACGTTGTAAAGCGCTGAGAAAACTGTTGGCGCTATATAAATCCTGTATATTAATAATAATAATAATAATAATAATAGGCATTTAAAACTTTCATTTGTGGCCATTCTTTAAAGCTGAACTCTGATTTACAGGGATTAAATTCTTGTTTTTGTCCAGGGCACCATTAAAAAAAAACAAAAAACCTTTTTGCTTACCTTATACCTCGGCTCCTCTTCTCCGTGGGATCGGTCTCTTGCCATCATGTACAAAGCAGCACAAGCAGATCAGATTGGGAAAAGATCTAATTTCCTGTTCTGGTGACAATCTGACAGAGCCTCTAACTCTTCCCAACTAATGTTTTGCCTGAATTACACTAAAGGCCAAGTTCACATATGTGCGAATTGGATGCAAGTTTCTCCACATCCAATTCGCATGACATGCAAATGTGACCGGCTCTCGGTGGAGCCGGTTCACACATGTCTAGGGCGGCCGCAGTCTGCATTCCAAAAGGGTCCTGTGTGTGTTCAAGTCTGGTTCAGGTGTGAATTCAGGCAAAAATTCATACCCGACTCGCACCTGAACCAGTGAACAGGAACGCACCAGACCCCATGCTGGGAACCGCAGCTGCACATATGTGAACCCGGCCTAAATGTACTTGTGTTCATTAAATCAGACTTTAACGTGCACTTATTTGCATTTTTTAACAAGCATTGTGGGATTTTTTTTGGTGCACGCATTATGAAAGGCATAAAAAAAGCATGTCAATAGGCCTGAAAGTAAACCTAAACTGTCACAGCACATGAGACATTTTGGGACCCCAGAAGCTTTTCTTCATAATGTGCTAAGCTGACTTACCTAGCAAAGCGAATCACTGCAGCTCTGCAATCGATGTACGTGCTCCCCTCCATTGCTGGCACTTCCATCTTCACATGGTCTTCCTTAGGGTTTGGAGTCTTTGGTCATGTTGATGGGTTGTGATGTTTTTACACATGGGAGCTACTTTATGCTGAACATTCCAACATGGACAGAGGAGTTACTTTATCCCAAAACAGAATTATGCCGAGACTGTACATCGAGCTACACATGCTCAGTGTACCATTACAGAAAAAAGTGTTGACTGGCAGCTCTGCGGTTTTTCTGCATTGGAACACTAGGCACATAGAAAACAATTTCTCGCTGTTCCTACAACAATGCCCAGAGGTGACATAAAATGCAGACATGCTATAGAATATTGCACCTCACTGGATGGCACTGCATGTCACTGCACCTGCAAGCGCAATACAGCACACTACTGTGCGGTGACATGAAGGGATTTGATTTACTAAAACTGGAGAGTGCAAAATCAGTTGCAGTTCTGCATAGAAACCAATCAGCTTCCAGGTTTTTTTGTCAAAGCTTTATTGAACAAGCTGAAGTTAGAAGCCGATTGGCTACCATACACAGCTGCACCAGATTATGCACTCTCCAGTTTTAGTGCCAGTTCACACTTGTGCACTGCAAATCCGCAGCGAAGTTTGTGATGGTTCCACACCGCATCCAAATCGCACCCCATTCATGTGAACTGCTGCGGGTGTGTATGTTTGGTTAATGACACCCCAAAATCATTTTGCAAAATGCAGTGCGATTTTCAGAATCGTATCACATAGCTGTGAACACCCATGTGATCTGATTCTGGTGCGGCCAAAAAAAGTGTCCTGCACGACCGTATAGTGTGAACCGGCACTTAGTAAATCAACCACGAAGTGTCACTTTGTACACTTCAAATGAGGTCCCCCCCAACAATTAAAAAAAAAAAACGCAGATCACACCGCCCCCTGTTACACATTACTGCAGCCTAAAACGGACGCTACTCAGTGTGTATATGCACACAAAATTGTATTAAAACAGAACTATACTCACCTCTACTCCAGCAATGTGACATTCATGAGCGGTATTAAACCCAAAAACAAAACTGTATTATATTGCAGCTTTCCAAGTCTAAAGGCCCGTACACACAGTCAGAAAATCTAAAGATAAATTTCGTCCGATGAACAATCTGCCGATTATCTGATCGTTAGTATGCTGCTTTTGACAGCCGATTACAACTTTTCGGCAGACAAAAATTGGATGTGCAGGCTTGAAAATTTTTGTCTGATGTGACCACAACATCCGATTTTCTTTTCATTAGTACGGTTTTCTGCCAAAAAAAAAATCTGAAGAGCAAGACTAGGCATGCTCAGAAATGAAAGAACGCATACAAAACAATTCAACACATTACGTCACTTCTGACGTTGAATTCTGTCATCAGAAAATTTTCTGATGGTGAGTAACCCCTTCACTTTCGATTTGAGACTAGCAAACAAAAAAATCCATCCAATAATCTGACCGCGTGTACAAGGCTTAAGATGTGGTGGCTGCACAGCCAGCCAATAATGGACTCCACTGATGGTTTCCCTAACAGATAATGGCTACGGCGGCAGCACCCGAGAGCCAATGGAAACATCGGCTGGGGTGTCGACATTACTGTATTCCAGGACAGGTAAGTGTCCTAATATTAAAAGTTAGCAGCTGCAGTATGTGTAGCTACTGACTTTTCATTTTTTTGCTGGGGGGGTGGGACTCTGCTTTAAAGCACAACTATACCCTCCTATTCTTCACAACCAAAGAAGATGCCCTGTTAGGGCACATTTTCACGGGCAGAAAAAAAAATGATGTGTTTGGATGAGCATATAGCTCTGTGATCTATATGCTCTAAACGCAGAACTATAGCAATCAATGAGCCCATACATACAGCTGTGCCTAACATGCATAAACACGTATAGTACAGGCATTCATTGGAATAAAAGAAGAACTGTAGGCCTCTGCTATCCCTGCCAGCAAAAACCTGTGTTCCATGCAGAAAATACACATATGCCCATGTGAATGTGCCCTGAGCTTCACATATGCCCTTAGCTTAGTTTGCTCTGGAGTTGCTGTACATGTGATCGGTTATGACACCAGACATTTGATGGCGTGACAGTTCGTTTGAGGGCACAAGCAGCATGAAATGTCTTAAATCTGTTCTAACAGTTACATCAGTAGGTTTAGTCTCGGTGCAAAAAGTGTTAGCAGGAGTTCAGTTGTAATGTGCTAGTCATGTTCATCTAAATATGCTAGTGCATGTAACATTACCCTCCAGACTGACAATTCTACTGTTTCTGTAGCCAGAACACACTTCCTGTCATCCAGATTGGGGACACCCCAAGACAGGAAGTGTTTTACTGTAAAGATGGGTAGGCTGCATGAGAATAGATTTGTTTTTGGGGTTAATAGTGAGCATAGACTTCCTGGAATGGTTTACATTGATGTAAACAGTGCATATTATGCCAGTTAATGAGTAAAATCCCAGCTAGTCCCTCTCCCTGCAATGTGACCCCCCGTGTATACATTACAGAGTGCAGATGGTATCACACAGCCTTTCCATACATAAGCACAGAGGAGGGGACAGGAGAGCTCAGGCTCTCTATATCAATTACACAGCCCGTATATACATTCCCCACCTGAGAAAAGGACAGCTCAGGCTCCCTACATCACACAGCAGGACTGCACAGCAACATAGTCTCAGGAAGTTGTTTCGTTCCTCGGAAGGACATTGAATATTACACGCGAATTTCTATTGTAACTTTTTACTTGTCTGTATTTGCGTTATAGAGACACCTGCTGGGTGGAGTGTGAACTGCAGCTCATCGGGGATATTTGATTGTCAGGATGTGATGATGTTCAGTGCTTACCCTGTACTTATATCCACTCCCAGTGATGTACTGTGTGTAGTTGAAACCAGGGGCGTTTTTTAACACTGCTTTCCCATGCTCCTTTATTTGTCAAATGTACTTTTAGAAGTAAACTCTAAATATGATTAATAATAATTTGTAAAAAAAAAAAACAAGGAGTAGTTCATAAATAATGTCATCGGGGGGTTGGGGACGAACACCACAGGTCCTCGTGTAGGGGGCCCGAACACCAGGAGAAATCGGTGTGGTTGGGCAGAGGGGCAATTACAGAAAGATGCCCTGTAAGGCTCTCTGCAGCAACTGAAAGCCGGTTTCTCTCCCTCCTGCTGAGTTTTAGCTGCTGCGGGGGGAGACGCAGACACAGGGTATCATTCCTGTAATTGCGCTTCCCCCACACCGATCCCCCTCCCAGTTCTGCCCACTTCTGATCCCCCCGTGTGCCCCCCTGTTACTGTGCTGCGCCCACCCTCCCGTGGCACTGCCGGTTTCCCTGTCCTGTAAAGAAAAAACAATTGTAAAAAAAAATGTTAATATTGTAATAAATAATTTAAAAAAGTGCAAAAATAAAATCACTTTAAAAATGTAAACATTTGTTTTTAAATTATACATTTAAATTTCAATAAAAAAAAAAAATTATGTTTATGTTATGTTTGTGTCCGCTAATAATGATTTTTGTGTATTGTTTAAGGAAATATTGTTTTGATATATTGGGAGGAGGGGCCTTCCAGGTAGGCTGTACGGGGCCCAGTGATTTCTAACATCAGCCCTAGGTGTCATAGAGCAAATACACAGCACTGAAAGTGTCAGTGTGTGCGTGTGGGTGGGAATTAGGCACCCTAGTGGACACTCTGCGCTCGCTACTTACCAAAACTTAGGCAGGGAGCTGCAGTCACGTGAAATCCACATTAAAGTGATTGTAAACCTTCAATGTTTTTAAAATAAAAATAATAAACATGCCTGTACTTACCTGCTCTGTGCAATGGTTTTGCACAGAGCAGCCCCAATCCGCCGGCGCTTATGGCTCCTCCTCTTCATCAGGTGCCCCCACGGAAAGCCGCTTTCCATGGGGGTACCCATGTGGGCTTGCTCCCGAGTCCCGCTGCTGCGTCCATTGACACAGACAGAGGGACTCGGCCCCATTCCTTTACAGCCACTTTAAGTCAGGGCTCCCAAACTTAGAAGCGAGTGGCACTTGCACAGTTAAAGTGATATTAAAATGTTTTTTTTTTAAATAACAAACATGTTATACTCACCTGCTATGTGGTGTGGTTTTGCACAGGGCAGCCTTAATCCTCCTCTTCTTGGGTCCCCCACCAGCGCTCCTGGCTTCTCCCCCTTGGCTAGTGCACCATAGAATGCATGAAGGTAAAAAACCTTAAGCCTTTACAGTCACTTTATAGTGTTTGTTACCCTAAAGAAAGTATCCTGTTCCCTTAAAGCTTGAATAACAGCACAGTGCTTGTTCTATGTAATTTGGCCCCTTCTATCACCTGAATACCTGGCTGATCCTGCCTGGTTCTGCCCCCCCCCCCCCCTGTAAACTGCCCACGGTTTATCACGGCTGTTGAGCCCTGACACCGTGGTCAGTCTATGTGCCTCCATCATCCGCAGCCCTCCTCTCTGCTCTTCCCTGTCCCCTCCCCCCTCCCTGCCTTTCAGCTCTGTGTGTGAGCTGCCCCCCCCTCCCCTCCCCTTTTAGCACCGTTCTGAGCAAATATTATTCCTCACAATCACTGCCAGACCCTCTGCTAGGATAACATGTAGTATATAGTGTCTATCATTTTTTTAAATTCATCTTTTAAATACCTTATTTCTTCTCGCCAAACAGAGGTCGTGTGACCGCCCGTCACTCTCTTTCTCTGATGTACTATTTGTACGGCAGAAGGAGGTCATGTGACCGACCAGCAGATGTCAGAGGGAGATCTGCTTGACAACTCCTTTAAGTCTTGGTAATCTGTGGCTGACATCATTACACTGATGACACTTGGACACTTCAGACACGCTCTCCATCAAAAGACACCACTTGCCAGATGTGCAGCATTTAGGTTATGTTCACAATTGTGCAATTTCCCTTCAGCCGCATTGCTCGTGCACAGCAGTGCATTCATTTGAATGGGCTGCTATATCCCCTGAAAATGCAGGGAAAAGGTCCCTGCACATTTTCAGAAAATGTGGCTGCAGGGAAACCACTGCGGTTTCCAGTGCGCAGGGGTGCCATTAGAATTTATGGTACCCCCACGCATCTCCTGAGTGGCAGTGCATCTTTTTTGCAGTGGCAACCACCTGCACAAGTGTGAACCTAGCCTTAGGGACCAGTACTAGGGTGCCCACGTGTCCCGGATTGCCAGGGACTGAGGGACTCTCCCACAGTTGCAATCTCTGTCCCTGGTCCTGAGCATCTTCATTCCAGGACATTACAGTGTCCCAGAACGAAATAGAGGACACAGCCACCCTCTAACTAGATTGCCCAAACTGGTTGCTAGGGCCGCCCTGCTTAGCATCTAGCAACCAATGACATCACAGTCTCAGAGTGAGGCTGAATGGAGAGAGGCCTTTGCCTAGTGCTGCACTGCACAGCTGTCTCCACCCCTCTCCTCCTTCTCCAGCGTGCAGCGGCATGAGTGGGAGTGACTTTCAGACAGTAGGGAGGCACTGGTGTGTGATCTTCTTCACTCCAGTGTCTCCACCCACCTCCATCTCTGGCGCCCATGGCCCACCACTGCCTGCCGCCCGGCGGCATTGCAGAGACAGTGACTTGTAGAAGCCGACCCAGCCGGGACTGGTGCCTGTGATCTTGTGTGATCGTCTGTGTGCTGCTGCACTGCTGGTTGGCTCAGATCAACGGCTGCCCGAGTTCTCCTCCTCCTCCCACCCACGGCCTGACTGTCTGAGGGACCAGTGGACCACTCACCAGAGCCCAACCCCCGAGGGGATATTAGAAGGTGAGGATTGGATGAAATAGTATATAGTAATGAAGGAGAAGGTGACACAAATGGGGAACAGTAATGAAGGAGAAGATGACACAAGTCAGGGACAGTAATGAAGGAGAAGATGACACAAGTCAGGGACAGTAATGAAGGAGAAGGTGACACAAGTATGGGACAGTAATGAAGGAGAAGGTTACACAAGTGGGGGACAGTAATGAAGGAGAAGGTTACACAAGTGGGGGACAGTAATGAAGAAGAGGGTGACACAAGTGGGGGACAGTAGTAAAGGAGAAGGCTACACAAGTGGGGGACAGTAATGAAGGAGAAGGTGACACAAGTGTGGGACAGTAATGAAGGAGAAGGTTACACAAGTGGGGGACAGTAATGAAGAAGAGGGTGACACAAGTGGGGGACAGTAGTAAAGGAGAAGGCTACACAAGTGGGGGACAGTAATGAAGGAGAAGGTGACACAAGTGGTGGACATTGATGAAGAAGGTGACACAAGTGGAGGACAATAATAAAGAAGAAGGTGACACAAGTGGGGGACAGTAATGAAGCTGATAAGTGAGGGGATATGAAGGTGACACAGAAGAACAACTGAGGGAATAGTATTAAAGAAAAAGGGGACACAAACCATCATCATCATCATCTTTTTTTGGGTAGTCGGGGTATTGGATGAGGGGGGTGTTGGGAGGTGTCCCTGAATGGCAGTTTGGAAATGTGGTCACCCCAACCGGTACCAATGAGCCTGTACCAGTCTCCACCACGTCGCCTCTCTCCCAGTGACTAACCTTATAGTTGCTATGGTATACAGGAAACGCTCTCTCTTTCTCTCCAAATTTAATGCTTGCTCTCTTCTCCTGGGGCCTCTCTACATCTCTTCTCTCTTCTATCTCATCTCTCTTTTTTTTAAGTGTCCAGGCTGGGTCCCTAGGCACTCTGTGCCACAAGTCCAGTCCCAAGAAGTGGGGAACCAGCCACTGACAATTTGAGAGCTGTGCGGGTGCTGGTGTATGGCCACAAATGCAGACAGCGTGCACTTGGGGCTGTGCATCTACATGGCTGTCAAATTGGGAGCAGCGACTGTAATCCTGCAGATGCTGCTTCCCAATTGACATGAATGGGACTCCTGCATGGGAATGCACGGGTGCAGGCAAACACGGCCCTCAAAGGGGTGTATGCTGTATTACACCCATGTGAACAAGGCCTTACAAGAATCCAAACCGCTTTCCACTGAGGGCCCTCCCTCCCTGGCTGCTTCAACCCTCACACTGATGAATTTTGTACTGGGGTCAGTGAAACCTGAGACTAGTTCCCTATCAGGTCAGCTTTACTTTTGATTCACAGTGCACAGCAGTGGGTGGATCCATAGCCACTATTATGTCCAATATCTTTCAAATCCACCCACTACCATGCCCTATCAATCAAAATGAAAGCGAGCCTGATGGGAAACTGGTTTCTCAGTTCTCCATCAGGCTCCGCCCACCCAGTGACAAGTAATTTCCCATATTTGTGTAGCGCACACCTACTTAGGTGTGTGCTAACTAGTTAGTGAAGGTTAGTGTTAGGTAAAATTTCCAGTGCATTACCCTGTTGGTTTAAGCCTGGCTGGGTTTGATTTGGTTGGGAGAAGTGACAGAGTAGAACTGGGGGGGTAACCACCTGTAGAATACGATGATGTTAAGAGTGATGCCCTGTTCTTCCAGTGAGGGGTGCTGGAGGGGAGGTGGTTTGGAAACAGGATGCAGATAGTTTGTATGGGTTACCCTACCCTGAACCAATCATTAATTTGAGTGGACAGGGGCTATCAAGCCCATATAAACTGTGGGTCACATGCTCCAGGGGTGAATGGGAAGAGATTTGCAGAAGAAGACATCATGTAGAAGTTGGTGCAGCCTGGGGTTCTCTCCCCTCAGGGGGAGAAGAGTGTGCCATGAGGGAAAGGAGGTGGCTAAAGACATTTAAGGAATCTCCAAGAGCCATGGATCAGACATTACCGTATGGGATGGTTCTGAACATGTGGAGTAGGAAGTGACTGTCAAGAGGATGCGGTAGATCGGGGCTATCTCTGACTTTTTCCGAACCCACCAGGGAGAATTGCGGAAGTCAAGATGGGCAGGTGAGGCCTAGCACTTCTTAAAAATCTGAGTCCCAAGGTGTCTTCCAGAGGGGCGCTGTCGGTTCTCCAAGGGAAAAGGTTAAACTACCGTACCATTACAGGAACCAATATTATAAAGGCAGCTCATACTTCCTGAGGATACAGATTGTACATATCGCACAATCTTTTCAGCTATGCACCAAAGGAAAAGAATAAAGTTTCACGTTTATCTGTTTAAGACTGTCTGCTGTGTCATGAGTTCAAGGAAGGTGGGTAACAGAATCACACTAGCGAAAAGGAATGAACTACCCAGCAGCTCCTACGGGGTAGTGCGCTACATTTGGGTATGGAAAATACCTGTATCCTGTCTATATTTAGCTTTTAGCCCAGGTATGGCCCACTCTGAGTACTGATTTACCTCTGTATGTCAACTCAGAGTTGGTCTTAATTACTGTGACCTAGGAAATGTGTATACCATTCAGGCTCGGAAATGTGTGTGTACCACTCAGGCCCCAATAACCATCCTACCCGGACCGCAGACTCGCCAAGTAGTTTCCTGTGTGTCCTCTCCCCGTCGCCAGCTCGCCCGCCTGCCTGGGATTCCCATGACTAAACTCAGGGGGGATGGAGTCCAGGCTGAGGTTGCAACTCTATCCATCACTCCAGGACATCTAGATGTGCGACTTCTAGGGGCTACCCCATTGTTCCTTGGTCCTAATTACTGCCAGTTTCTTAACTTGAGAACTGGTGGTAATTCTTTGAGAATTTGTTGATGCCATAGAGAAAGGTTCTTAACCTGTTGGTGCCAACAGCACGCATATATACGGCCTTTCGGCGGGTGGACCTTAACGCTGAGCAGCCGCATATATGTGGCCCTGTGTAAACAACTTACTGTGCTGAGAGCGCCCTCCCTGCATGTTCCTAGCACAGTAGCTGGCAGGGATCGGTTAGCTCCCGATGCATATTAGTAATCGTGAGCTTTCCGATCATGTGACCGCTATGACAGCCAATCACATCGCTCACATGACCCAAATGCCTACACCACTTTAATCCCTTGGCGCCTCCACCTCCCAGCTTTTAGAACTCTTAAAGGGCCGGGAGGCGCCAAGGGCTTAAACTGGTGGTAGTAAGAACTACTTGAATGTGCACACTTGTCGGTAATGGTACCAACACTGGCACAAATGCTTACCTGAATTAGGTGCATGTAATTCTTAAAGGAACTACCACCAGAAAATTGTCATTAGGCCTATTTTGTTCTGAATGTTTATATATATATATATATATATATATATATATATATATATATATATATTGTTATATATATACTGTATATTCACAATGGTAACAATAAATTACCATATTATATAATAATTATTAAAGGTACACATAGTGCACTACAGCAAAACATGGACATAATAAGGGAGTGCTGGTCTTCCTGATATTCTTTTTTTTTTTTTTTTATATAATCTTTATTTTTATTTTATGTATTAAAAGGAACATACAAACATATAGTCTATGGTCATTCTTACCACAATACAGTGCAATTCTTACAGTGCAGACATAGACATTCCAGACAAGAACAAGTTGTCAAACCAATCACAAGACAAAGTAAAAATCGGAGGGGTAAGGGAAGGAGGGGGAAGGGGATGAGGGATTAAATCTTCTCCAAACTGTATTGCACTGTGGAACAGTCAAAATGATTCCCAGGGGGGGGTCCCGCCATGGCAACTTCTTGGCCGGACCCGTCACAAAAGCTCTCCATTCTGTATTGAAGGGGGGGTCTCGTCCCTGCTTTAAGGCCCCCGAGATGCCCACCGGGCGGGTCCCTCGGGAGGGGGGCCATAAGCCTCCAACTAACCTCCACCAAGAGGGAGGCGCCCCACGGGCATCCCCTGGGGTCAATGCCTTTGAAAGGTGCCTGTGTCGCCAGGCGGAGCCCCTATCCCATAAGTCTGCCCTGGTAATGACTCTATAACATTTAATAAGGGAGATACAAAACTTGCCTTTTTAAAAAAAAAAAAAACCAAAGACGCCTAGCGTCTCGTATGAGCCTTCAACTGTGGACCTTGTGAACCATGCATAAGGAAAGAAAAGGTCTACACCCGGTGCAATCAATAGGGTGGTGAGACATGCCATTCAGGCACGCACGTCACCACATGCAGGCCTCCTTAGCTTCAAGGAGGGCTCCGCTAACTCCAACAGCGCGACTTCCAGGCTAGAGGACACAGGATTAGTGTCAATGGTGAATCTCCGCCACTGGGCCCAGATACTATCAAAGCGCTCACTCCTATTCTTGCACCCCGCCACCCACTCCTCCGCCTCTCTGATATCTTCCACCTTCTGTAACCATTCTTTTAAGGTAGGGATCCGTGGACTCTTCCAGTGGAGAGGTACCAGCCTTTTAGCAGCGTTTAATAGATGAGGAAGGGCGCTTTTTTTGTAATGGCTCAGAGGGAGGGTGGGGAGGTGCAAGAGAAAATGCTCTGGGGAGAACGGGATCTCAATCTGCAGAGCATTTTTAATGGTAGCCTGTACTTCTGTCCAGAACGGCCTAATTACTGGGCATTCCCACCACACATGAAGGAGGGTGCCTTTCTGACCGCAATCACGCCAGCAGCGGTCAGAAACCGAGGGGTAAATACGTGCTATGACGGCTGGTACCCGGTACCAACGAGTTAGAAGCTTGTAGTTAGTTTCCTGCGTTCTGGACTCTATGGAGCTAGAATGTGCTAATTTATACATGTGTAGGCGCTGTTCTGGCGAGAACTCTATCCCTAGGTCCCGCTCCCATTCTCTTATGAAAGCCGGCTTGCAAGCAGCGGAAACTGAACCCAGTAGCCTATATAACTCAGAGATCAGATGGGGAGTTGGTTCTTCTTCTATGAAAAATCTTTCTAGTGTGGTAATGGTGTCTAGCCCTCTCATCGAAGCCCCCTCTGTTGCAATGAAGTGTTGGAGTTGCTGGTGTCTCCACCAATCCATGGGGAATCTGCCATGGCTAGTCCTCAAGGCATCTAGGGGTATCAGACTACCCTTATCTACAAATTTGCCACAGCTATAATTACCATCTGTAACCCATGTACCAAAAAAGGTCCTTTGCTCCCCAGGAGGGAACCACCTGAACCCCCCCAGCGGTGCCAGTGGGGAGCCCGGGGGCACCAAAGCGTACAAAGCATTCGTGCGATCCCAGACCCGCAGGGTATGGGTAGTTAGCGGGGAGGACGTTTGTGAGAGTCCTCTGTATTCACGAGGCAGCCAAGGCGCGTAGGACAAGTCCCGACCTGCCAAGCTCTTTTCCAAGGAGACCCATATTTTTGAACCCCCATGATGCCGCCAGTTGAGGATATGTTGGATCGCAATGGCTCTGTAGTATCGCCTTATATCCGGGAGGCCCAGGCCTCCCATTTCCTTGGCCTTCTGTAGTAAAGACGTGGCCAGTCTTGGCCTTTTACCATGCCAGATGAAATTAATCATTAGGTTTTGAAGCTGTGTAAAGAAGCTCCTGGGGAGAGGGACCGGCAGCATTTGTAAATAAAAGAGCACCCTTGGAAGGATGTTCATCTTGAGTATGCTAAGTTTGCCCAGCCACGTGAAGGAGGTCTTGGCCCAATTCTGTAAGTCTCTACGCACCATGCTCAAAAGGGTGGGAAAATTAGCCGAGTAAATATTATCAAATCTATTGGTAAGTTGTATACCCAGGTACTTAATCGATGTTGTAGCCCAACTAAATGGGAAAGCTTGTTGTAAGTCATTAGCCATCTTCGCAGGGATGGTGATGGGCAGGATTTCGGATTTCGAAAAATTTATTTTAAAATTGGACACCTGACCAAAAGTTTTTAGTTCCCTCATAAGGTTTGGCAGTGACACCAAGGGCTGGGTCAAATGAAAGAGCACGTCGTCTGCATAGGCTGACAGTTTGTGTTCCGTTGACCCCACCGTCACCCCTCTGATGTCAGCACTCGCCCGTATTGTTCGAAGCAGTGGCTCCATAGCCAGAGCGAACAAGAGGGGGGAGAGGGGGCACCCCTGCCTCGTGCCATTCCGTATGGGGAACCCCAGGGATAAGTGGCCATTTACCTTGACCTTCGCACTGGGGGTCGCGTAAAGTGCCATGATCCATCTAAGCATATGAGGGCCTAGTCCCCAAGCCTCCAGCACCGCCTTAAGGTATGACCAATCTATTCTGTCAAAAGCCTTTTCGGCATCCGTGGACAGAATAAGGTATGGGGTGGAATTCCTATGGGCACATGCCCATTGTATAAGCTGCATGGCCCGGATGGAGTTATCCCTAGCTTCTCTACCTGGGATAAATCCCGTTTGATCGGGGTGGATAAAGTAGGGCAAGACATATTTAAGTCGATTTGCCATGATCTTAGCAAAAATTTTTATATCGACGTTAAGAAGTGATATTGGTCGATAGCTTTGTGGGAGAGTAGGGTCCTTGCCTTCCTTCGGGATTACGGTGATGTGGGCCAATAATGCCTCAGGGGGGATCTGGTGAGTTGTGGCTAAAGAATTAAAATACCTACACATATGATTTTGTAGCAAAGGGAGAAATTTTACATAGTACGCTTTGGAATATCCATCCGGGCCAGGGCTCTTCCCATTAGGTAAGGCCTTCACTGTCGAGATGATCTCCTGAGGGGAGACGGGGGCGTCAAGGTCTAGCTGCTGTTCGGGTGTCAGGGAGGGAAGTCCGGCTGAGGCGAGGTAGTCGCCAATAGCTTTCATTTTCGCTGTCCGCCCTGTGTGGGAGATCTCCTTATCTAGGTGATATAAGTCCGCATAATAATCTCTAAAGATGAAGGCAATCCCGGAGGAGTGTAATGTAGCTGTACCGTCAGGGGACCGAAGAGAGTGCACGTGAGCTGTCAGTCTTCTCCGCCGGAGCGCTCTAGCGAGCATTCTACCACACTTATTTCCCTGTTCGTAGTATTTATGTGAAAAGTAGCGTAGTTGTCTGCGCGCTCGACGGTCAAGGAGGCGTGAAAAGAGTTCCCTCAGTTCGATCAACCGATCACGGGCTTGAACATCTCCCTGGCGTTTGTGTTTAAGTTCTTCTTCCTGTAAAGCTGTCAGTACCCTCTGGAAGTCGATCTGCCTTTCCTTTTTAAGTTTAGAGCCTAGGGAGATCAGTTCCCCCCTGAGTACCGCCTTATGGCTTTCCCACACCACTCCGTCTGCCATATCCTCAGACACATTCTCTGTGAAATAATGTGTAATGGTCTCACAGACCCTAGCCACTACCGAGGCATCGTCTAGGAGGTTTTCATTGAGCCTCCAGGACCAGGCCCTCTGCGTTTCGTCTGGGATTCGCAGCACGGCCCACACCGGAGCGTGATCTGAAATAGTGATATTGCCTATTTCAGCTGACTGCAACAGCTCAAGGGTGTCGTGGTCCACACACATTAAATCAATGTACACGTCATGCACCCCCGAGTAGTAGCTGTAGTCCCTCTCTGACGCATGAAGAGCTCTCCACGTGTCTATAAGGAAGCTGTTCTGCAGTGACTTGCGAAAATGCTTGAGGAAGGCTTGGGAGTGAGTGGGGCGGCCTCGGGATGTGTCAACGAGTGGGTCCGGGCTCACATTAAAGTCCCCTCCAAGAATTAGGTGCCCCTCCCTGAATTCGTTCAGCTTGTCTAACACAGAGTCAATAAAGGAGAGTTGTTGGGCATTGGGTGCGTAGAGAGTCGCAAATGTAAATTTTTTGTTGGCCAAGACCCCCTTCACAAAGACGTATCTACCCTGCGGGTCGACTCGGCTCTCTGAGAGCTGGAATGGGCAAGACCTATGGAACGCAATGGCTGTACCTCGTGATTTGGCCACCGGAGAGTTGCTAAAGAACCACTGGGTGTATAAGTGTGTAGGTATCTTTGGGAGGGACTGTTCCCTAAAGTGAGTCTCCTGCAGGAAAACCACCTGGGCCCCCAGCCTCTTTAGTTCCTGCCAAAGCCTGTTGCGCTTGTGTGGAGAGCAGAGCCCCCTGACATTATAGGACAGTACCTTTAGTGACGGCGTACCTGACCTGGATGATAGTTGACCGGTCACACCCCCTCTGGGTCCTCCGTGCATGGTTCAGTCCGTCAAAAGGCGACCTGAAGATCAAAGCAATAACCGTTAGCTCTGGAAAGTAATATCAGGCACAGAATGATATGAAGGGGGGAGGTGGTGGGAGGGGGGAGGAGGGGGGAGGTTAAGGGGGGGGAGGTAGATAGGGAGAAGGGGGGATTTAGGGGGGGTTAGTGGAGAGAGTAGGTAGGGTAGGGGAGGAAAAGGAGGGAAGGGGATACGGATGAAAACAATAGGAAACTATAGAGCTCACCCGGGAGGGGGGCATCAACCCAAAAACCGCCCGGGTGAAAACTCGGAGTCCCACAAGGGACTGTCACCTAGTAAGGTGAGGCCTAAGTGGGGTACGTGGGTGACCACCAAGGGGACGGTTAGCCCTTCCGTCCGTCCAGTCCATTATGACACATAAACAGGGTGGGGGAAAAAAAAACAGTACATATCACCAAAAGGAGAAAGGAGATTTCTTCCTGATATTCTAAGGTTTTAACAGTTTCATCCTGTAGGTATATCTTGTTCTATCCTATATGTATATCTTAGTACTTGTTTCTGGGGTTTGGTAGTTATCATACAAGTTTTTATATATTAGATTGGGGATTGGGCTATTAATGTACTGCTGGACTTTTGGTGTTATTGAATTTAAAACCATAGGTATATTGTTTGTAATACATTATATTGTATATTGTATATGGTTGGGTGTAAACAGTCAGCAGTGGAACTTAGATAGTTTAATGGGATATTACTAGTGCACTTGATTTATACATTCGCAGTAATTGTTGACTCCAGAGACTGGGTTTATGTGGTCTTACATAGTATAGACAGTCTTCCGGGAAGGACAGGAGACAATTTTCCGGGAAGTGACAGCTAGGTGGTGCTGTGCAGAGCTTTTTGGCACGGAAGTGCAGCAGGGTTCTTTACTGTACGAGCGTTAAGGATGTGGAAGTCTCTTCCACAAGCAGTGGTTTTAGCAGGGAGCATCGATAATTTCAATAAACTATTAGATAAGCACCTAAAAAACCCCAACATACAAGGATAAACAATGTAATATTAACATAAAAGCACATGCACAGATTGGACTTGATGAGCTTGGGTCTTTTTTCAGCCTTACCAACTATGCAACTATGTAACTTGTGGTGATATTGCATTTAGGGATGTACTGTATATACATATCATAATATTTTTCTGGATATACAGTATTTATACCACTACGTAGGGGATGCTGTAAATGTTGGAGGCTTGGTCGGTCCCAGTATGCTACAGTAGTCTCGCTTTGGGGATTCTGATACATATTGCTCCTAATGAAGCGGCCTTGGTTTTGAAACGCATAGAGCTCATCAGTGACCCTCTTCTCCTCCCTCTTTGTGAATAATGAATGTGTTTATAGCATTATACACGGTCCATTTGGGGACTGAGCAGTTGGTTATCTTGACTTACAACTGAAATAAGCGTGTAGAGGGCTGGGTATTTGTTTTGGGTACACCTGTATTAATGATTTAGAATCTTTTTCCCCCTTTTTTCATATATGTTTTATGTATACATTTTTTTTATATTATGCAAAAATAAAAATATGCATTTTGATATGTACCGTATATACTCGAGTATAAGTCAAATTTTTCAGCCCATTTTTTGGGCTGAAAAAAGCCACTTCGACTTATACTCGAGTCATTTAACAAAAATGCAAGTATCGGAGGAGAAAAGGGGGCGGGGTCGTGCCACTGTGTCCGCTGACACCGTCACTAATTTGCTGGGACTGCGGGTTTCCCCAGCAACCAGTGACGCTGCGTGCGTGCACCCGCCCCCTGCTCCTCACCGCAGGTCTCGTGCCGCTGTGTTCGCTGACACCGTCACTAGTTTGCTGGGACCGCGGGTTTCCCCAGCAACCAGTGACACTGCGTGTGTGCGCCCGCCCCTTCTCCTCACCGCAGGTCTCGAAGACGAGCTTGCACTCACAGGCAAGCAGGGGCATGACGTCACGTGTGCGCCCCGCCCCCCTGCTACTCGCGGTTCCCGGCTTAGGCTTTCTACATCTTTCTACATCAATCCGCCCCTCCTGCATTCAAGATACCGGTATGTGGGAACTAGTGATCACTAATGGCATGGCATATTTTGTTTAAGGTCACGCTGATGGGCACATTTTTTATGTTAAGGAGCACTCTGATGGACAGATTTTATTTTAAGGGGAACGCTGATGGGTATATTTTTAATGTGCACACTGATGGGCATATTTTCTTAAGGGGCACACTGATGTACACATTTTGTTGTGCCCATCAAAGTGCCCTTTAACATAAAATGTGTCCATCAGCATGCACATTAAAAATATACCCATCAGCGTGCCCCTTAAAATAAAATATGCCCATCAGAGTGCCCCTTAACATAAAAGGTGCCCATCAGCGTGACCCTTATTTTATGTTAAGGGGCATGCTGATGGGCACATTTTATGTTAAGGGGCACTCTGATGGGCATATTTTATTTTAAGAGCAACACTGATGGGCCCATTTTGTATTAAGGGGCACTTTGATTACCGGTAGCTGCTGCATTTCTCACCCTCGTCTTATACTCGGGTCAATAAGTTTTTCCCAGTTTTTTGTGGTAAATTAGGGGCCTCGACTTATACTCGGAACGACTTATACTCGAGTATATACGGTATTTGTATTTTGTTTGAGTGTTTAATTGCTTAAGTGTTATTGTGGGTTCTCACTTACAGTATCTCACAAAAGTGAGTACACCCCTCACATTTTTGTAAATATTTTATTATATCTTTTCATGTGACAACACTGAAGAATTTACACTTTTCTACAATGTAAAAAATAGTGAGTGTACAGCTTGTGTAACAGTGTAAATTTGCCATCCCCTCAAAATAACTCAACACACAGCCATTGAAACCGCTGGCAACAAAAGTGAGTACACCCCTAAGTGAAAATGTTGAAATTGGGCCCACTTAGCATGTGACTTGTTATTGTTACAAGGTCTCAGGTGTGAATGGGGAACAGGTGTGTTAAATTTGGTGTTATCGCTCTCACGCTCCCATACTAGTCACTGGAAGTTCAACATGGCAAAGAACTCTCTGAGGATCTGAAAAAAAGAATTGTTGCTCTACATAAAGATGGCCAAGACAATAAGAAGATTGCCAAGACCCTGAAACTGAGCTGCAGCACAGTGGCCAAGACCATACAGTGGTTTAACAGGACAGGTTCCATTTAGAACAGACCTCACCATGGTCGACCAAGGAAGTTGAGTGCACATGCTCAGCGTCATATCCAGAGGTTGTCTTTGGGAAATAGACGTATGAGTGCTGCCAGCATTGCTGCAGAGGTTGAAGGGGTGGGGGTCAGCCTGTGTTCAGACCATACGCCGCACACTGCATCAAATTGGTCTGCATGGCTGTCGTCCCAGAAGGAAGCCTCTTCTAGCCCGCAAACAGTTTTCTGAAGATAAGCAGACTAAGGACATGGATTACTGGAACCATGTCCTGTGGTCTGATGAGACCAAGATAAACTTGTTTGGTTCAGAAGGTGTCAAGCGTGTGTCGTGGCAACCAGGTAAGGAGTACAAAGACAAGAGGTGTCTTGCCTGGAGTCAAGCATGGTGATGGGAGTGTCATGGTCTGGGGCTGGATGAGTGCTGCCAGCACTGGGGAGCTACAGTTCATTGAAGGAACCATGAATGTCAACATGTACTGTGACATACTGAAGCAGAGCATGATCCCCTCACTTCGGAGACTGGGCCGCAGGGCAGTATTCCAACATGATAATGATCCAAAACACACCTCCCAGACAACAACTGCCTTGCTAAAGAAGCTGAGGATAAAGGTGATGGACTTGCCAAGCATATCTCCAGATTTAAACCCTATTGAGTATCTGTGGGGCATGATCAAACGGAAGGTGGAGGAGCACAAGGTCTCTAACATCCACCAGTTCCATGATGTCACCATGGAGGAGGGGAAGAGGACTCTAGTGGCAACCTGTGAGGCTCTGAAGAACTCCATGCCCAAGAAGGTTAAGGCAGTGCTGGAAAATAATGGTGGCCACACAAAATATTGACACTTTGCTCCCAATTTGGACATTTTCAGTTAGGGGTGTGAAGCAGGGATTGTTAGGCAATTATTCCTATATAAAGAGAGAAATGGGGATGTGGCGCTACCTAAAATGACACAGTGTATAAGTGATCAAGTGTGAAACCCAGTGCATCTGAACCCAATCTTAAGTTCACATCTCAATACGAATAGACTGGTTCCTATATATGTGATATAAATATCTACATGAAAATAATATAAACGTATAATAAACTATACCAAACACTTCAGAAATACACCTAAAAAAATTATTTTTACAGTGCATGCACCCTAATTATGAACCAGTCTAGATAAATGCCAAAGTGTCCAAAGAATATATATATATATATATATATATATATATATATATATATATATATATATATATATATATATATATATATAATGTCCAATTCCCTCTAATCCTGGTGAAGGTTAGAATTGGACAGATATTACAGCTTAAGCCAAAAATCCATGCGACTGTGTGAAATAATATATGTAAAAAATCCATATAAATCATATATTGTGTTTTTTATGAAATCCAATCCGAGATTTCAAGGGTGTCTTTACCCAACGTGTATAGTTCAAAAATAGAAGGTGAAAAAACAACGTAACGTCTGTGCTCATGAAAATCTGGTGACTTCAGGTGCTCCCCCAGTGTGCCCCCACTCACCAACAGTAGTCACCCCTACGGGGGTAATAAGCATAGAGTGGGTGGCTCTGGATGGATGATCCCCTTGGATGTCTCAGACAGAGGCAATACCTTATAAGGCAGTCATCCAGATTTCAATCCATGTATACATGACATGATAATGAATACATATGATCCTACTGTTTCCATAAAACTAATTAGGCTATGTTAATGTGTATTTTAAGCCCCACTTTCTGCAAATTTTACAGACAAAATAAATAAAATTAAAAAATGTTTTTGGTAAGAATCATCTGGAAATCCCATAATAATAATACCAAAAAGATATTTATATAAAAAATTACTTTGTTGTTAAACCTTTTATATATATTGAAAAAGTGCATAATAGAGCTACCAACGCCAGAAGAGGTAAATTAGGATTAATGCTTCATGCCAGCATAGTACAAATGGGCCACCCTACCACAAAAGATATCCAATTAGGGACCACAATCTAAAACGACTGTGAGTTCCAATTGGACATTAGCATGCAGTAGAAAAAAGTCCTGCAAGCCGCATCTTTGCACCACTGTAAGAGCGGTGTATGCACCGCTCCTGAAGTGCCCCTGTCTATTGAAAACAATGGGGCAACGCCGCCAAACCACCGGAAAAGCACCGCTGCAGGTAAAATGATGGTAAAGCGCTGCTAAAAATAGTCCTGCTTTACCACCGACGCCCGCCCGCTTCAGTGGCTAAGTAGCCTAAAAATGAAAAATTCCCCCACTCACGATAATTCTCCCACTCTACAAGACTCTGGTCCGGCCGCACCTGGAGTATGCTGTCCAGTTCTGGGCACCAGTCCCTAGGAAGGATGTGCCGGAACTGGAGAGAGTCCAGAGAAGGGCAACAAAACTAATAAAGGGACCGGAGGACATTAGTTATGAGGAAAGGTTACGAGCACTGAACTTATTCTCTCTGGAGAAGAGACGCTTGAGAGGCGATATGATTTCAATGTACAAATATAGTACTGGTGACCCCACAATAGGGTTAAAACTTTTCCACAAAAGGGAATTTAATAAGACACGCAGCCATTCACTAAAATTAGAAGAAAAGCGTTTTTTTTTTAAATAGAAATTTTTTTATGTTAGAAACATTTGATCATTTAACATCAATCCAAACCATGATAACATTACATTCTTTTATATCTTGATCTATATATAAAAACTAAACAAACACATACACAAAAAAAAAAAAGGGGGGGGGGGATAGGGAAAAGTGGAGTGGGATCTTCATAGTACTTATTATTATCAGCAATACACCATTACATACTATAATAATTCACCCAAGACCCATCCATCTGATCCGGAATAACCCTACTTAATCATTATTTTCATTCTTATTTACCAAATATAAATTTAAAAAAAAGTAAAATATGAATTGCCGACATATTTAAAAAAAAAGGAAAACATGATCGGTAATTTAAGTAATATAATCGTGCAACCATCACTAAATAAAAAAAATTTAAAAAAGGGGGGCCCCGGTTCAGTTGGTTGGGGGGAAGTGATAATGTAAAACTCACAAAAATCCATACAAAAAAAGGCATTTTTATTAATATCCTAATCCACATTATAGTGTGTCTTATTTAGTGTTCTCCTAAACATAGTGTATTCTTGCTCAATTTATTCTTTCCCTCCCCTCACTTAAGAAACAATCCTCCCCTCCCGTATCCCTTTTACCCCCCTCCCAAATAGCTCTTATGCCCTCTACACACGATAGGATTTTCCGATGGAAAATGTGTGATAGGACCTTGTTGTCAGAAATTCCGACCGTGTGTAGGCTCCATCACACATTTTCCATAGGAATTTCCGACACACAAAGTTTGAGAGCTTGCTATAAAATTTTCCGACAACCAAATCCGTTGTCGGAAATTCTGATCGTGTGTACACAAATCCGACGCACAAAGTGCCACGCATGCTCAGAATAAATTAAGAGATGAAAGCTATTGGCTACTGCCCCGTTTATAGTCCCGACGTACGTGTTTTACGTCACCGCGTTCAGAACGATCGGATTTTCCGACAACTTTGTGTGACCGTGTGTATGCAAGACAACATCCGTAGGAAAAAATCCATGGATTTTGTTGTCAGAATGTCTGATCAATGTCCGACCGTGTGTACAGGGCATAAGTGTGTTATTTCAACTAACCCAGTTCAGGAAACAAAAGGAAAAAAAAACACTTCCCCCACGCCAGATGCATTCAAACCTGACCTCAACCAGGAAACCGCTACCAGAACAGAGTGTTTGTCTATGGTTATTACGCCTGTTCACCAGATATCTCTGGGGTGTAATATAGCCATCCTGCCCAGGTATCACTAAATTTGTCATATTGATCTCCGACCAGGTGTACCCATCTCTCAGCTTCCAATATTCTGTCCACCTCCCTTTTCCAATCTCCTATCGTGGGGCATTTTGTTTGTTTCCAAAACCTAGGTATGAGTATTTTTGCGGCATTCAACAGATGTGGTGTAATACTTCCTTTATAAAATTTAACAGAGGATGGCATCCCATGAAAAAGAAAATGTAGGGAAGAAAATTCTATAGGTCTTAATGTCAGTTTTCTTTATCCAAGGGGCAATTTCTCACAAAACATTTTAATTTTGGGGCATGTCCACTATAAGTGGAGAAAAGAGCCCCTCTGTTCACATCCCCTCCAGCACCGAGCCTCCTCCGCTGAATACATCTGTGCCAGCCGCACCGGGGTACGGTACCATCTAGTCAGGAATTTTTAAGACATTTCTTGCATTTGGGAGCTTCTAGATGTATGATGTGTTGCTCTAATCAGTCTCTGGATTTGTGCTGATGTAAATTTTTTACCTAGTTCTCTTTCCCATTCTCTAATAAAGTATGGGATTGAGATCTGTTGAGCGCAAAGAACCAATTTAAACATTCAGGACAATAAATGTCTTGAATCGGGAATCTCGACACACCAGGATTCAAATATAGTAAGGGAGTTTAAGGTCTAACCTGGGGTTTTATTTTATTAAATAAATACGTTATTTGTCGGTACTTCCAGGTATCTCCCCGAAAGACGTTATCAGCTCCGCTAAGGGCAACAATGTGCCTCTTGGTGCCAACCTGGCACAAGTAGCCTTCCCATCCCTTCCCCATAGATTTAAACTTCCCTCTTCTTCCCCTGGGGGGAACCAAGGGTACCCTCCCAATGGGGCTAAAGGTGATACTGGGGGTGCATACCTCCTGGAGCTATTCAATCTATCCCATACAGACAAAGTTGTCATGGTCAATGGCGATACCCAGTCTGACAGGCCCCTAGAGACCGCTGGGATCCAAGGGGCCGCGGCCAAGTCTCTACCTGCCAGTGTCTTCTCCAGGGGCACCCAGAGTTTATTCAAGGAGTCATGACACCAGTTCATAATTCGTACCAATGTCATAGCTTTTTAATACAAAGCTACGTCGGGAAGTCCTATTCCCCCTTCCTGTTTATGTTGCCGTAGTATATCATGTGCTAACCTAGGACGTTTATCTCCCCACACAAAAGTTGTGAAAGCCCTCCGTATTTGTTTAAAAAAAATCTGCGGAAGTGCCAATGGCACGGTATAGTGGATATAAATGATTTTAGGCAATATACTAATTTTAAGGGCATTCACTCTGCCAAACCACGTCAACAGATGGCCTCTCCATATCTGCAAGTCTTTCACTATCTCCCTCAACAAGGAGCCATAATTAAGATCATATAAACGCATCAAGTTGGGGGGGTGATGTATGTCCCCAAGTAAGGTATACAATAACAACGCCATATAAAAGGAAAAGACTGTTGCAAAGAGGTCGTCATCCTCAATGGGGCATGGATTGGCATCAGTACCAATTTCTCATAGTTTATTTTAAAATTAGATAGAAGACCAAATCTGTGTAATTCACTCATCAATTCAGTTACAGGTTTCTGTGGGTTAGACAGGTAAAGCAACAGATCATCCAGATATGCTGAAATCTTGTGTTCCATTGCTCCAACCTGGATCCCTACTATCTTCCTGTTTTTCCTGACCATACACAGAAATGGTTCCAGCACCATTGCGAACAGTAATGGAGACAAAGGACACCCCTGCCTCATCCCATTCCGTATATTAAAGTGGTCTAATAGTCTACCATCTGCATACAATGCCAATATCCATCCCATCATCTTTTCTCCTAGACCCATTTCCCTCAAAACTTCAGTCATGAAGATCCAATTCACCCTACTGAATGTCTTTTCCGCTTCCATTGATAATATCACACTTGGGATCTGATCCGGTCCATTTTGTACCCAGTGTAATACATGCAGGGCTCGGATAGTATTGTCTCTGGCCTCTCAGCCCTTCATGCAACCTGTCTGGTCCGGATTAACCCACCTTACTATATGATCTTGCAATCGGAGGGATAGGATCTTTGCCAACATGTTAGTGTCTGAGTAAGGAGGGAAATGGGTCTATAATTAGCACAATGTTGAGGATCCTTCCCGGCTTGTGAAATCAATTCCCCTCTAATAACCGCCTTATGGAGCTCCCACACTGCTTGATTCGACACCTCACCGGGCGTATTAATCTCAAAATATAATGCCAATATACGGATAGGGAATTCACGGCCAGCATATCATCCAAAATGGACTCATTCAGTCTCCATGTCCGCTCCCCCCTACCAGCCAGGAACCAAACAGAAAGTCAGGGTTATAGGAGCATGGTCGGTTATTGTAATTTATTCAATATTAGAAGAACTCACATGATTCAAATAGGACTGATCCAACCATTAGTAGATCAATCCGTGAATATGAATCATGGATTTTGGAATAATAACTATAATTAATTTCCCTGTTATGCAGCACCCGCCAGCTGTCCACTAAATGAACTGAGCATAAGCGTTGTAAAAAAAAAGTTTTGGCAGCTGAGGTGTCCAGCCAGGATCTAAAGTAATATTAAAATCGCCTCCCAATATCAGAAAGCCTTCCCTGAATTTACCCAGTATTTCCAAGGTTTTAGATATAAAATTTACGGTGCACTTATTAGGCGCATAGATAGACGCAAAGGTGTAACACTGGCCCTGTATTTTACCCTTCACAAAAAGAAATTGGCCTTCAGGATCTGCTCTTATTTCAATGGGTATCAGGGGGCATGAATTATGAAAAGCAAGTGTAACACCCCTAGCCCTTGGAATGGGGGACGGCGCATGAAACCACTGATTGAATGGGAAAAGGGGCATACGTGGTGTCGACTGTAGAAACACTATTTGTGCCCCCAGGTGGCGCAGTTCACACCAGAGGCAACCCATTTTACAAGGTGAGCCCCCTTACATTATAAGAAATGATCTTCACTCTATCAGCCATAGCCCATTTTGTACGTACAGCTCATTAGACCTATTATTTCTCCTTCCATTAAATCGACATCTGTTCTCTCCACAAAAAACCCTACTCTGTCCATAGTACTCCATATATGCATCTGGCAGGAAAGGGGGAGAGAAAGAGAAAAAAAAAAACACAAAATGACAAGACATCCCACATTTGTGACCTATCCGCTAATTGGGTGATAAGCCCGTGATGGGGGAAATCCCCCATACCCAGAGTCATTCCCCCTTCTGCACCTTGCGGAATACCAAGTCCCCTAACTCGGGGACCTATTGGGGGAAAAATGTTAAAAGGCACGAGCAGAAACCCTATTATTCCCCAGGCTTCCAAGAGTATTTTATGCAATAACTACCTATTACCATTTTTCCAACCTTTAAATCAACACCTATCTATAAAGAAGAGAATTTCCTCTCTACAAAAATATGCTTATATGAGCAGATCCTTCTAAACTCCTTTTACTAACTTAGGACAATAAATTATCTTTGCTTAAATTCGAACCTTAAATTCAAATTAGTCCAATAATATCTAAACTTGTCCTTATCTATCTGAGTGATTCTGAGCACCTCCAAAATCTACTGAAGGGCTATTGCGGGCTGCTTTCATGATGGCTTCCTTCACTGCATATCTATGAAGTTTGCATATAACATCTCTTGGTTTCTCTGCATTTGTGGGGCAGAGGATAATGCTCGGTGTACTCTATCTATTTCAATCCTATCAGGTGTGGATTCCCCCCAAATTTGTCAAAATTAACTGGTCACACTTGAAGAAAGTCAGGGGTCACATTTGCCTCTGGCATACCCCTTATATATATGTTTTGCCGACGGCCCCTATTTTCTTTCTTGATCATCAATTTGATCCATAAGAGACTTCAATACTTTTCATGATATTTTCTACATTTCCTAGGTATATGCCACTGCTTGTTTAATATCATCTTGACCTGTCTCCACTTCTTCCATTCTATGCCCCAGTGCTGATATGTCCTTCCTAAGCCCTTCAACAGCTTGTTTACAGGATGCTTCAACAGCATCCTGTTCATTCACACACGGAGCACGTCTTGTCACCTGTCCCTCTCTCTTGTCATTGGCTTGCTGGCTGTGATTGACAGTAGAGGGAGCCGATGGCTCCTGCTACTTTCTCAGCCAATGAGGAGGAAGAGACCCAGGAGAACCGCTGCTCTGGTGCACGTCGCTGGAGCGAGGTGGGGCTCAGATAAAATTTTTAAGAGCTGCTGCACACACACACAAGGTTTTTTACCTTCACGCGTAGAATGCATGAAGGTAAAAAACTTTTAGCCCTTGCAACCACCTTAACCACTTGCCTACTGGGCACTTTTACCCCCTTTCTGCCCAGGCCAATTGTTCACAATTTGAATGACAATTGCGTGGTCATGCAGCGCTGTACCCAAATGAACTTTTTATAATTTTTTTGCACACAAATAGAGCCTTATTTTGGTGGTATTTAATTGAAAAAAACAATCAAAGATCGAAAATTTAGAAAATTTAGAATTTAGTTTCTGTCAAAATTTTTTGTAAATAAGTAATTTTTCTCCTTCACTGGTGTGCGCTGATGAGGCTGCACTGATGGGCACTGATGAGATGGCACTGAAGGGCACTGATGAGGTGGCACTGATATGCAGCACTGATGAACACTGATAGGTGGCACTAATGGGCAATGATAGGCTGCACTGAAGGGCAGCTCTGATGGGCACTGAAGGGCAGCACTGACTGGCATTCCTGCTGGGAACTGTTGGGGCTGCGCTGATAATCAGGGAATTGATGATCAGTGCCCTGATTATCTGTACAGGTCTTCCCTGTGAGGAAATGCCACTCATCGGCTCTCCTCTCCTCACGCGCTGTCAATGTAAGGCGAGGAGAGCTGATGACCGACATTTCCTTGTTTACATTGGACACAGCTGATTACAAGGGTAAAGAGCCTTGTCATAGGCACTTTACTGAGATCAGGGTTGCCCCGTGTCCCAGGCACACAGCGTGCCGCCGATCGCTGTGCTGCGTGCCCCCTAAGGCACGCAAGCAAGATGAGACTGGGGAGATGCCATATAACATTGTCCCAGAATGAGAGAGCCACCCCGCCATCATCATTGGTCTATACAGCTGGCGGGAGGTGGTTAAACATGTAAATAAAGGAAAGCCGGCAGCTCGATCTTCCACAATTAATTAATTTATTATTCCGGCGTGGTACAAAATATTACAGGCCCTATGCATTTTGGCGTGTAGCCTTAGTCATAGGATTTGGTTAGAGACTAATGGCAATTTTGTTTTTATCTCACATGCACTATAACAGATAGTTTTGTCTGAGACACAGTGTGTGTGTATAGTGGTTACCTTGCTATATATTAGCAAGCAAATCTAGAGTTTATAAAGTTTATATGCAGCTTCTGTATTCTAGTTAGCCCTGTCCCTTCTGGTCTGGGATTTTATAGCTAGTGTTAGCTTAGAGCTCAGTATAGCCTAGAGCCAGGTTATGCATCTGATAGCCCACAGGTGGTTAGAGGTCCAGTTGCATGGCAGATTATAAGCTACTAGAGTAGATAGGCAGACACTGAGTTCCAGTCTCAAACTACGGTCTCTGCTGGTACGTTCCAGGCTGGTTTGACAGTTGGAGGATCTCCCCATCATCACTGATTCTGTCTTTAGGTCTTCGTCACCAAGACGGATACCACATCGTGATTATCCTCAGAGGCCCCTGCAACTGGATTTTGCAACAACATTCATCTGGGGGTATCTTTATTAATGACTACATATACCTGGGTATACGTGCGCAATTACACCAGGACTCCTGCAGGACCATTTGTTGATATTACCTGTTTGTACTTTGGATGAATGTACTATTATATGAAACTCATACTATTTCAATACTGGTGTGCATCTGTATACTTATGGTTAATATTATATGCTGACTGTAGTAGTTCCTCTGCTCCCAATTACTTTGATTATATAACTGCTCCATTTCCCAGAAAGGGAGTCACCTATGCTCACAACTTCCCGGTCCTGCGTGGAGACACTGCAAACATTATTATCATACCCACTCTTCAACTTAGCGTAGGTTCTGGTTCTCTTTACCCACAGGTTTAGTGTAATATCCTGTTTAGGTAGAGTCATTTATTATACCCCCGCCCCCCAAAACAAAACTACTGTTGGGCTTTTGTTTTTATTTTGACCTGACATACACTTTAAGAGTGTGTGTTTATGGACTCACACAGCCCGGCTAGGGAGCGAGGCCACACATTTGCCCCCACCCCCAAGAAAGTGGCTTGCTTTGGGGGTAGACAGAGAAGAGGAGATGCAGACAGTCCCAGCAAGGGACCCCAGCAGAGGAGGTTAAGGGCTGCTCTATGCAAAACTATTGCACAGAGCAGGTAAGTATAACATGTTTGGTATTTTAATAAAAAGAAAATAACCTTTACAACCACTTTAAATGTTTTTTTTTTTTTTTTTATGTTTTAGTAGGCAAAAGTAGAAAGTATATATACAGTGGGTATAAAAAGTCTACACACCCCTGTTGAAATGTCACGTAAAAATAAAAAACTAAAATAATGTGGTTGCATAAGTGTGCGCACCCTCTTGTAACTGGGGACGTACCTGTGTTCAGAATTAAGCAATCACATTCAAACTCATGTTGAATAGGAGTCAGTACACACCTGCCATTATTTAAAGTGCCTCTGATTAACCCCAAATAAAGTTCAGCTGTTCCAGTAGGTCTTTCCTGTCATTTTCTTAGTCGCATCCTACAGCAAAAGCCACGGTCCGCAGAGAGCTTCCAAAGCATCAGAGGGATCTCATTGTTAAAAGGTATCAGTCAGGAGAAGGGTACAAAACATTTCCAAGGCATTAGATATACCATGGAACACAGTGAAGACAGTCATCATCAAGTGGAGAAAATATGGCACATCAGTGAAATTACCAAGAACTGGACGTCCCTCCAAAATTGATGAAAAGACAAGAAGAAAACTTTTTAGGGGGGTTGCCAAAAGGCCTACAGCAACATTAAAGGAGCTTCAGGGATATCTGGCAAGTACTGGCTGTGTGGTACATGTGACAAAAATCCCCCGTATTCTTCATATGTCTGCGCTATAGGGTGGAGTGGCAAGGCGGAAGCCTGTTCTTACCAAGAAAAACAACCAAGTCGGCTAAATTTAGCGAAAACACATCTGAAGTCTCCCAAAAGCATGTGGGAAAAACCCTAGTTAGACTTACTGGTAACAGTATTTCTACGAGTCTTTCAGGACAGCACCCAGAGAGAGCGCAGCTCCACCCACTTTTCCCAGGAAACACTGCAGTCAGTTTTTTCTTTAAAGACCGGACGCTTCCACCATGGCCTCAGTTGTTCACAGAGTACCTCCAGCAATGCTGAAATTAGATAAGCAAAACATAGCAATAACACCAAATGTTACACAAACAATTAGGGCGGGTCATCGGTGCTGTCCTGAAAGACTCGTAGAAATACCGTTACCGGTAAGTCTAACTAGGGTTTTTCTCCCCACGTCTTTCAGGGCAGCACCTGGAGATGATAAAAGAGTACTTACTCTAGGGTGGGACCACCGGCTGCAGGACTTTCCTGCCGAACGATTGTTCCGATGCTGATAGCAAGTCCAACCTGTAGTGGCGGGTGAAGGTGGAGAAGCTTGTCCACGTGGCCGCTTTACAGATCCGACCTGGAGAAGCCCCTGCTCTTTCCGCCCAGGACGTTGCTACTGCCCTTGTTGAATGGGCCATTACACCCGTGGGAGGATCAGCCCCTGAAGCTTTATAGGCTTCACTGATAGCCATTCTTAGCCATTTGCCTATAGTGCTTTTGGAAGCACTATGACCCTTACGAGATCCAGAGAAAAGAATAAAAAGAGAATTTGACTTCCTAAAGTCTCTCGTGATTTCTAAATAATGAAGTAAACATCTTCTCACATCCAGAGTATGAAAAGACTCCTCTTTAGAGTTGGATGGTGTAGGACAAAAAGTAGGTAAAATTATCTCTTGTGCCCTATGAAAAGCGGTTGCAACTTTTGGCAAAAAACCCGGGTCAGTTTTCAGCACTACCCGGTCTGGAAATATAAAGCAAAAGGGTTCTATTATAGATAGAGCTTGTAACTCACTTACTCTTCTGGCCGAGGTAATTGCTACCAACAGGACTAATTTGAGCGACCATAATTTTATAGTCGCTTCCTCTGGGGGCTCAAAAGGTGATTTGATCAACCCCTGTAGCACCAATGATAAATCCCATTTAGGAAAAGATTTAAAAGGTATTGGCCTAAGCCTGGCCAATGCTTTAAAAAATCTAATTATAAACGGCTCTTAAGATAACTTTCAAGAAAAACCGACAAGGCAGCCACTTGGACTTTCAGGGTACTGGCTGCCAACCCCATCTCCATTCCTTCATTGAGAAACTCTAATATCGAAGGCAATTCCTGTGGTGAACATTTTTTAGTCATGCACCAGGAATTAAACCGCTTCCATGTTTTAAAATAAATACCTATGGTAACCTTTTTTCGGCTACTTAACAGGGTCGACACCAGTTTATCTGAGAAGCCTTTTCTTTTTAGAATCTGCTCTTCAGTAACCACCCCGTCAGCTTGAGCTGGTTGATATTTGGATGCTAAAGGGGTCCCTGGGTTAAGAGATCTTTTTGAAGTGGAAGAACCCAGTGTGGTTCCACCGCCATCCTCTGTATAGTTGCAAACCAGGGCCTCTTGGGCCAAAAATGAGCCACTAGGATCATACTTGTGGTCTCTTGTTGTAGTTTCTTTAAAACCAAAGGGATCATTTGAAAGGGGGGAAAGGCGTAGAACAAGTGGAAGTTCCACGGTTGTGCTAGCGCATCCAACCCTCTCGCCTGATCTTGCCTGATTAGAGAATAATAGGCTTTCACCTTTGAATTCTTCTGAGATGCGAACAGGTCTATCTGAGGAGCTCCCCATTTCTCTGTTAATTTTTGGAATACCTCTTTGTTTAGACTCCATTCTGCCTCTAGTATCCTTTCTCTGCTTAGAAAGTCGGCCACTAGATTCAGATCTCCCTTTAAGTGTACAGCTGTTAGGAAATTGAAATAGTTTTCTGCCCAGGATAGAATCTGAAGGGACAAGGCTAGCAAGACTTTGCTTCTCGTACCTCCTTGTCTTGTCACATATGCCACTGCTGTGGCATTGTCTGATAGTACTTGAACATGGTGACCCTGGACTAGTTTCTCGAAAGCCCATAGTCCTAGGAGAATAGCCCTTAGTTCCCTCCAATTGGAGGATCTCCTGGCTTCCCTGTTCGTCCAATTCCCCTGAGCCATCTGTCCTTCCAGGTGGGCGCCCCAACCCCAGGAACTCGCATCCGTTGTTAACCTCCTCTCCCGGGGAAAACACCAGAGCAGGCCCCCGTCCAGATTGGAGTGACTCCTCCACCACCAGAGTTTCCTCTGAACTCGGGGGGATATTATTATCATTTTTTCTAGGGACTCTCCATAGGACCAATTTTTCAAGATTGTCTGCTGAAGATCCCTTGCGTGTAAACGTGCCCACTGTACTGCTGGTATTGCTGCAGTAAGGAGCCCCAAGACGGACATCGCTGCCCTGATGGAAATCGGCAGGTTTGTCTGGGTCTTTTTTACCGCATTCTGAAGTTTTACAATCTATTCCTCGGGGAGGAAGATTCTCTCTTGTATGGAATCTATAGTGTAACCTAGGAATTTTATTATCTGTGATGGAATCATGTTTGATTTTTCCTTGTTTATTAACCAGCCCAGGCTCTCCAGATATCTCTTTGTCCTTTCCAGATCCTTCTCTAATACGTGCCTTGTTTTGGCAAATAATAGAAGATCGTCTAAATAAGGGACAATCAAGATTCCCTCTACTCTGAGAGGGGCTAAGGCCTCTGCTAGGATCTTCGTGAATATCCTCGGAGAGGATGACAGCCCGAAAGGGAGAACTCTGAACTGAAGATGTATGATAGACTCTCCCATCCTGATTGCAAATCTGAGGTGTTTTTGTGATGCTAGGGCTATAGGCACATGGAGATATGTATCCCTCAGGTCTATGAATACCATAAAACAGTTTGGGATCAGGAGACCCTTTACTGAAAAGATCGTATCCATCTTGAATTTTTTGTACCTGACAGATCTGTTAAGAATCTTCAGGTTCAGAATTAATCTGAATTTGCCTGAAGGCTACTTTACCAGAAATATGTGCGAATAGCACCCCTGTTCCACTTCTTTGGGGGGAACATTTATGATCACCTTTTGCTGAATTAATTCCTGTAGAATTGTAGTCATAGCTGCAAGCTTTTCTGGATCCCTGGGAGCTTGAGTTATAAAAAGCCGAACCGGAGGTGGTTGGGCAAACTCCAGTCTGTAACCCTCTTTTATAGTTTTGAGGATAAACGGACTGTCTGTTATCCTCTGCCACTGTGGAAAGAAGGTCTGTAACCTTGCTCCCACAGTCGGAGGACAGTCACTGGCTCTTTGTATTCGGGGTAGGGGGGCGAAATAGCACTCCGGACTTACCCCTGCCTCTCTGAGACCTCCAAGGTCTTTTATAACCTGTCTCCTTTGTATCTGAGGTTTTCCGAAAAGGACGAAAATTTTTACTGCCCTGAGGGATCACCTTTTTCTTAATGGGGAAGGCCTTTTTCTTGTCAGCCGTTCTTTCCAGTATGGCTTCAAGACCCGGGCCAAAAACCAAATCCCCCTCAAAGGGTAGACCACACAGCTTGGTCTTTGAGGCTGTATCTCCGGTCCAAGTTTTGACCCATAGAGCTCTACGAGTTGAATTAATTAAAGCAGAGGATCTGGCTGACATCCTGACTGATTCAGCTGAAGCATCTGCTATATATCCTACTGCTTTCAGTAGCACTGGTAGTGTCTCTAAAAGATCTTTACGAGGGGTACCTGCCTCAATGTGAGCTTTTAGTTTAAGTCTAAGTTTCTGGCCACCACTGTTGAGGCCATAGCTGGCTTTAAATTTGCTAGGGTGGAATCCCAAGCTTTCTTCAGCAGGGAGTCAGCCCTTTTATCCATGGGATCCTTGAGGATACCCATGTCCTCAAACGCAAGGTCGGTGTTTCTCGACACTTGAGAGAAAGCCGCATCCAGTCTAGGTTTTTTGTTCCAGACCTGTGTGCTATGTTCTTCAAAGGGAAACCTGCGTTTGAGGGATCTATAAAAGAAAGGGGCCCTCTCTGGGTCCTTCCATTCCCTTTTAATTGTTTCTGACAGAAACTTATGCACCGGAAACACCCTGTGCTTCACTTCACCCATGCCTTGAAACATTTTGTCATGTAACGACAACAGGGTTTTATCTTCTGTAATATTTAGAGTAGTGTGGATAGTTTTTAGCAGACCATCCACCTCCTCTAGAGATAATTTATAGTGAGAAGAAGAAGATTCTTTCTCTTCCTCTGCTTCTTCCTCAGATTCCGTAGCCACGCTACGATCTTCCTCTTCCGAGTCACTGCCCCCTCCGTATGCAGAAACAGAGGACTGGAAACGAGGTACTGAGCTGCTACCTGCAGCTGGACGTTTGTCAAGGTAAGACCTAAATGACTTAAAAGTATCAGCCAAATCTTTTCTGAAAGAGCTCAGGCGTAGTAGGAGTGGTTTCCTCTTTCACTAAGTCTGCAATACATCCATTGCATAACACTTTTGCCCAAGACTCTTTAAAGAGGAGTTCTACCCAGGGGGTCCATTAAAAAAAAAAAAATTAAAAGTCAGCAGCTACAAATACTGCAGCTGCCGACTTTTAATTGGACACTTACCTGTCCCTGGGTCCAGCGATGCGGGGGATCAAAGCCCCACTCGTCCCCCCCCTCCGCTCGTCCGTGCCGGCATTTCAACTGTGGGCGCCGGGCTGTGGCTTCACAGCCTGGCACCCACTGCGCATGCTGTAATGGGTCCCAGATGATTGACAGGAGGGAGGGAGCAGAGCTGAGTCCTTCTGTCAGGGGCATGTCAGCAGTCGTCGGGTGAATCTGCGTGCACGTAGGTCCTCAAGGATCATTTCCAAGCATATTCAGCCAAAATCCCCACCAGGGGGCGCCGGAGCGCTCCCGCGAATGCCCGTTCGCGCTAGCGCCGTTTGGCGCCAAGGGGCCTTTAAAAGGGTGACAGGTGCTCATGTTAGCTGCTGTTCGTCTGCAGCTCTGCACCTGAAAGTTCCTGTATCTGCCTGCTTGTTGTTTGATATTGACCCGGCTACGTCTGACCATTCTCCAGTCTCCTATCCGACCCGGCTTGTCTGACCTTGTTTTCTCTGCTACCCGTTGCCGAACTCCTGCCTGTCTGACTACCCTTGGATCTTCCCTCCTGTTTATATCCTGCCTGATCTCCTGCCAAATACGGACTGTCTGACCTTGCTTGCCTGTGTCCTGTAACGCTGCTTCCGGCCTGCCTGTTTGCATCCAGCTGCTGTCTCCGCATCCGGCTACCAGCCTACCTACCGGCCTGCACCAGTTACCTGCATCCACAGCTCAGCCATCCCTGAGGGACATCATCCCAGTTCCAGTGTCTGCTTCTGCTGGAACCCGCATCAGGCCCTCCTACCCACTGTGCTCAGGAGACCACTGTTCCCACTTCCAGCGGCTCCTGAACCAGCGCTTAAGAGAGGTCTCCTTCTACCAGTCAGGCTCAACTACCAGGTACATTACAGTACGAACAGCCATGACTGAGCCTGCAGGAGAGACCTCTCCCATTCAGGAGATCTGTACACACTTGGCGGCCCTCACCCAAGCAGTAAAGACTCTACAAGACAGTTATAACAGACTGGAAGGGCAAGTGTTAAACCTCAGTGGTTCCGGTGGTGTGGCCGCTGCACCCGCAGCTGCTCCAGTACAGGCTGCTGCACCACCCTCAGTGGTCATGCTCCCACCAGAACCAAGAGTACCTGTTCCTGACAAGTTTTCCGGTGACCGAACTAAGTTTGTGGCCTTCCGCAGCGCTTGTCAACTTTACTTTGGACTACAGCCACGGACTTTTTCTTTGGAAGCCACCAAAGTGGGGTTTGTTGTATCCCTCCTGCAGGGGGAACCCCAGACTTGGGCCCATCGCTTGCTTGAATCCAACGCCATACAGATCCAGACCCTACCTGTCTTTTTTGAAGCCATGGCCCAGCTTTATGAGGATCCTCAGCGGGCTGCCACCGCTGAGGCAGCTTTGATCGCGCTCCAGCAAGGCCGTAGACCGGCCGAGGACTATGTCATGGACTTTCGACGCTGGAGCGCGGATACTCAATGGAATAATGCAGCTCTACGCCACCAGTTCCGCATGGGGTTATCTGAGGGTCTTAAGGATGAGCTTGCCCGAGTAGGAATGCCTGACACCTTAGAAGAGCTCATTGCCATCACTATCCAGATTGACCGACGCCTTCGTGAGCGCCGGTCTGAACGATCTGCCCAACAAACTCGGCCTATGTGGATGACTGCCAGAGCCCCGCTGCCTGCCTCTCGGTATCTACCTTCTGCCGGGCCAAGTCCAGTCAACCAGGCAGCTGATGCCCCTGAACCCATGCAACTTGGACTTATACGTACTACTCTGACCCCTGAGGAACGGGCACGCAGGCGCCAACTGAACCTTTGCCTCTATTGTGGCGGAACGGGCCACTACGTGAACAACTGCCCAGTGAAGATCCGTAAGTGTTTTTCTTCAGCTCCAACCAGTTTGTCTGCTTTAACAGCCAATGCCACTCAACTTGTTCTCCCTCTCTCATTACAGCTCCAGGGAAGAACAATTCAAGTCAACGCCATTGTTGATTCCGGGGCATGTAGCTGTTTTGTTGACTCCACTTTTGCTACACAGCAAGAACTTCCTCTAAAAGACAAGACACATAGACTCTCAATTTTTCTGGCCGATGGGTCCCGTATAAAATCCGGACAGGTCTCTCAAGAAACCCTTCCGCTATCTGCTATCTGTTCATCCCAGCATCGAGAGATCTTAATCTTGGACGTCATCTCATCACCTCTTTTCCCAATCATTTTGGGTATTCCCTGGCTTCAAGCCCACAACCCTCTTGTCAATTGGGCCACGGGCGAGATCAAGTTTCAGTCACCCTATTGTCAAAGACATTGCCTACCTGAACCTGTTAATCCTGCTACTACCCTACTATGTATGGACACTGACCCAGATCTGCTTCAAAACGTACCAGAGGTCTATCAGGACTTTGCAGATGTATTCAGCAAGAAGGGAGCAGATTCTCTGCCACCCCATCGCCCCTATGACTGTCCAATTGAATTGCTTCCTGGAGCTGAGATCCCTTTTGGGCGCATCTTTCCGCTGTCCAAGAAGGAACAAGAGGCGCTTAAGGTTTACATCAATGAAAATCTAGAAAAAGGCTTCATTCGACAGTCCACTTCACCAGCAGGAGCGGGAATATTTTTTGTCTCTAAGAAAGATCTTACGCTCCGCCCTTGCGTGGATTATCGGGAATTAAACAAGGTTACGGTCAAGAACCGTTATCCGTTGCCCCTAATACCAGAACTGTTTCAAAAATTACGGACCGCCATTATCTTCACCAAATTAGACCTGAGAGGGGCCTATAATCTGGTCCGCATTCGGGCCGGGGATGAATGGAAGACGGCTTTCCGGACCCGTTTCGGGCACTACGAATATTTGGTCATGCCCTTCGGCCTTTGCAATGCTCCTGCCACATTTCAGCATCTGGTCAACGATGTGTTTAAAGATTTCCTGGACATCTTCTTAATTGTTTACCTGGACGATATCCTTATCTTCTCCAGTTCACTTGAGCAACACAGGGAACATGTCCGTAAAGTCCTAGCGCGACTCCGCTTGCACAGATTGTACGCCAAAGCGGAGAAGTGCGAATTTGAACAAAAAGAGATTCAGTTTCTGGGGTTGGTCATCTCCCCAACCGGTATTAAAATGGATCCTCAGAAAGTGTCTGCTGTGTTAGAATGGCCAGCACCCATGGACAAGAAAGGCGTACAACGCTTTGTTGGCTTTGCGAACTTTTACAGGAAGTTTATCAGGGGGTTCTCTGCCATCATCTCCCCCATTACACAGCTAACCAAGCAGAATCTTCGTTTCCACTGGAACCAGGAGGCCCAGGAGGCCTTTGAAGAATTAAAAAGGCGTTTCACGTCAGCTCCGATTCTTAGCCATCCAGACCCATCTTTGCCCTTTATTCTAGAGGTTGATGCCTCTGAAGTAGCTGTGGGTGCTATTATTTCCCAACGTCAGGGCAACAAAGATCTGATGCATCCTGTTGGGTACTTCTCTAGAAAACTTTCGCCGGCTGAGCGGAACTACGATGTGGGGGATCGGGAGTTACTTGCCATCAAGACGGCCTTGGAAGAATGGAGATACTTGCTTGAAGGTGCAGTCCATCCAGTACTGATTTATACAGATCACAAAAATCTGGAGTATCTAAGATCTGCTAAAAGACTGAAACCCAGACAGGCCGTTGGGCCCTATTTTTCACACGATTCTGCTTCCACATCACCTACCGGCCGGGATCCAAGAATACAAAACCAGACGCACTGTCACGCATGTTTGATAATCCTAAGGACTCTTCTGTCCCTGACACTATTTTGCCGGCAAACAGTTTTCTTCTCCTTCAGACAGATTTGCTATCCATGATTAGAGAAGCATCCCCTGAACCTTCAAGTCTTCAGGAGTCTTCCTTAACATCTCGAGATGGACTATTATGGAGGGGAAGTCAAATCTTCGTGCCAGAAAACGTTAGAGTCAAGGTGCTGACGCTTTTGCATGACCACCCACTTGCAGGACATTTTGGGGTCCGTAAGACCCTTGAGCTGGTGCAGCGCACTTTTTGGTGGCCTAACTTAAAGGAATTTTGCAAGAAATATGTCAACTCCTGCTCTGTCTGCATCCAGAACAAAACCCCCAGGAACAGAGCGTGGGGTCTACTAAGACCATTGCCTATACCAGATAGGCCCTGGAGGATGATAGCAATGGACTTTATAGTCGAACTGCCACATTCGGAGGGGTGTTCGGCGATCTTTGTGGTCGTCGACCGGCTATCCAAAATGGCCCACTTTGTGCCCCTAAAAGGAACACCTTCTGCTGTAGAGACGGCTCGTGTGTTCATTAAGGAGATCGTTAGGTTACACGGGATTCCCGCAAATATAGTGTCTGATAGGGGGGTGCAGTTTACTTCACGTTTTTGGAGAGCCCTTTGTGAAAACTTGAAGATTGAACTAGCCCTGTCCTCAGCATACCACCCCCAAACTAATGGGCAAACTGAAAGGACAAATCAAACTCTGGAGCAATACATTAGGTGTTTTACATCTTTTGTGCAAGATGATTGGGTATCCTTGCTGCCACTTGCAGAATTCGCGTACAATAACGCCAGTCACTCTGCCACAGGTCAATCTCCTTTCTTTGCCAATTATGGGTTTCATGCATCTTTTTTACCAGATTTTCTTTCAGAATCTTCAGTTCCAGCGGTCCAGGACACAGTGCAGTTCTTCAGTCGTAATAATCGGATCTTGCAGGAGGCGGTATCCAAAGCGCAAGCGGATAATAAGAGGTTCTTTGATGAGAAAAGAAGGGGAGATCTAAACCTTCAACCTGGCGACAAGGTATGGCTGTCCACTAATAATATCAGATTGTCATGTCCTTCCAAGAAGCTTGCCCCAAAATATATTGGACCTTTCCCTGTGAAAAGGAAAATTAACGAAGTATCGTATGAATTATGCTTACCTGATTCACTTAAGATACATCCTGTATTTCACGTATCACTCTTAAAGCCTGCTGTAGATGATCCTTTTCCTGATAGGGGCACCAGGGTCCCTGAACCAGTTCTGGTGGACGGCAATGAAGAATATGAAGTGGAATCCATCCTTGACTGCAGAAAGAGGTCTGGGCAAGTACAGTTTTTAATTAAGTGGGAAGGGTATGGTCCGGAGAACAACTCATGGGAACCTGACTGTAATATTCATGCCAAACGTTTAATTCATGCATACTTCTCTACCCATCCTGAAAAAAAGGCGTATCTGGGCATCCGAAGGCTGCCCGTTGGGGGGGGGGGCAATGTCAGGGGCAAGTCAGCAGTCGTCGGGTGAATCTGCGTGCACGTAGGTCCTCAAGGATCATTTCCAAGCATATTCAGCCAAAATCCCCACCAGGGGGCGCCGGAGCGCTCCCGCGAATGCCCGTACGCGCGTTCGCGGGTGCGCGCGTTCGCGCGTTCGCGGGTGCGCGCGCGCCCGTGCGCGCACCCGTTCGCGCTAGCGCCGTTTGGCGCCAAGGGGCCTTTAAAAGGGTGACAGGTGCTCATGTTAGCTGCTGTTCGTCTGCAGCTCTGCACCTGAAAGTTCCTGTATCTGCCTGCTTGTTGTTTGATATTGACCCGGCTACGTCTGACCATTCTCCAGTCTCCTATCCGACCCGGCTTGTCTGACCTTGTTTTCTCTGCTACCCGTTGCCGAACTCCTGCCTGTCTGACTACCCTTGGATCTTCCCTCCTGTTTATATCCTGCCTGATCTCCTGCCAAATACGGACTGTCTGACCTTGCTTGCCTGTGTCCTGTAACGCTGCTTCCGGCCTGCCTGTTTGCATCCAGCTGCTGTCTCCGCATCCGGCTACCAGCCTACCTACCGGCCTGCACCAGTTACCTGCATCCACAGCTCAGCCATCCCTGAGGGACATCATCCCAGTTCCAGTGTCTGCTTCTGCTGGAACCCGCATCAGGCCCTCCTACCCACTGTGCTCAGGAGACCACTGTTCCCACTTCCAGCGGCTCCTGAACCAGCGCTTAAGAGAGGTCTCCTTCTACCAGTCAGGCTCAACTACCAGGTACATTACACCTTCCTGTGCCGAGGGGGAAGTGATGTCACCAGCCCAGGCAAAGGAAGTGGCAGACTACGAGGGACCACCTAGCAACAGGCATTTAGAGGTAAGTAAAAAAAAAAAATCCAAATGTTTTTTTTTTGTTTTTTTTTTTAGAATTTTTCAGGTATTTTTGTTTTTTTGGGTGGAACCCCACTTTAAGCACATTTTTACAAGATGGGCATTTCCTTTTAACAGAAAAAGAGGAATGTTTGGTCTTTTCTTTTGCCTTCTGAAATACATAAGCAAATAAAACCGTATGTTTTTATCCCTACAAAAAAACAGCATGCTGAAAAAATGGAGGAGCTAACACTTTAACCCCTCTACTTAAACTCAGCCAGTAAATCCCCCCACAGATTTACTTCACAATCCTTAAACACACTTACTTCCTGCTTCAATACACAGGAAGAGTGTTGCAGGCTCTTAAAATTCCCAGAATTTAACAAAGAGGGAAACTAAAACATGCCCATAGAGTAAGTTACAGAGACCGCTGTCCCCGCTTACCTGGGCCTGGCTGACTTGTGTGGCTCCTGCTCCTGCCACCACCGATTGTTCCTCCTCCATGCTGCCAGGATTCCCAATGGCGTTTGGTGCCTGTATTTAAAGTTTCCCGGTCCGCTCGCCGCTGCGAGGGCCGGAAATGACGTCAGTAGGAAGAGACCGCCCTCTCCTCCTGCGTTTCAGCGGCCGGAACCAGAAGCCGCATCGCGCCGCTAGAGGTCCCGCCCCCGGCCGTAGTGACGCGCTCGCCACCGGAACCCGGAAGGCTCAGCTTTGGGGATGAAAAGGAGACGCCGCTCCTCCCTAGCTAGCCGCTAGTCTGAAGGAGCGGGGACCCCCAGCAGCCTGACCCTCGTCGGGTATGAAGAGGGGAGGACGTCGGAGCAACCCCCGCACGTAAGGGAGGAAGCTGGGCTGGCCTGTGTAACAGAAAAAACAAAATACCGGTATGCCCCCAACTCTCTCCACCTGGAGAAAGCGCAGAACACCCCTGGCTCCCTGCAGCGCTTCCACAATGGCGGAGGAAACACTACAACTGAGGCCATGGTGGAAGTGTCCGGTCTTTAAAGAAAAAACTGACTGAAGTGTTTCCTGGGAAAAGTGGGTGGAGCTGTGCTCTCTCCAGGTGCTGTCCTGAAAGACGAGGGGAGAAAATGTGTTATGGTCTGATGAAACCAAGATTGAACATTTTGGACATGATTCCAAAAGATATGTTTGGCGCAAAAACAACACTGCACATCACCAAAAGAACACCATACTCACCGTGAAGCATGGTGGTGGCAGCATCATGCTTTGGGGCTGTTTTTCTTCAGCTGGAACAGGGGCGTTACTCAAGGTGGAGGGAATTATGAACAGTTCCAAATATCAGTCAATATTGGCACAAAACCTTCAGGCTTCTGCTAGAAAGCTGAACATGAAGAGGAACTTTATCTTTCAGCATGACAACGACCCGATGCATACATCCAAATCAAAAAGGAATGGCTTCACCAGAAGAAGATTAAAGTTTTGGAATGGTCCAGCCAGAGCCCAGACCTGAATCCCATTGAAAATGTGTGAGGTGATCTGAAGAGGGCTGTGCACAGGAGATGCCCTCACAATCTGACAGATTTGGAGTGTTTTTGCAAAGAAGAGTGGGCAAATATTGCCAAGTCAAGATGTGCCATGCTGATAGACTCATACCCAAAAAGACTGAGTGCTGTAATAAAATCAAAAGGTGCTTCAATAAAGTATTAGTTTAAGAGTGTGCACACTTATGCAACTATATTATTTATTTATTTTTTTACCTCCCTCCACCTAAAAAGATTTCAGTTTGTTGTCCAATTGAGCTGTACATTTTATAGGTCACATTTAGTACCTGTTCACACAGGGGCGACTTGTCAGGCGACCTAGCCGCCTGACAAGTCGCCTCCCGTTCTGTACAATGGAACCGTTCTAATAGTTACATAGTTACATAGTTAGTAAGGTTGAATAAAGACACCAGTCCATCCAGTTCAACCTGAGTGAGTGTGGGTCTACAACCCAGACCCTTGTCCCTAACCCTGTACATCGCACACTCACATCAGTCCCTACCCTCAATCCAAGGTCCCCATTCATATACTAGGGCCAATTTTGGACAGAAGCCAATTAGCCTACCAGCATGTCTTTGGAGTGTGGGAGGAAACCGGAGTACCCGGAGGAAACCCACGCAGGCACAGGGAGAACATGCAAACTCCAAGCAGGTAGTGTCGTGGTTGGGATTCGAACCAGCGACCCTTTTTTACTGCTAGGTGAGAGTGCTAACCACTGCACCACTGTGCCGCCCAAGTCGCTCCGACTTAGAAAAAGGTTCCTGTACTACTTTGGGGGCGACTTGAGGCGACTTGCATAGACTTCTATACAGAAGTCGTTTTGCAAGTCGCCGTGGAAGTCGTGTGCAGGTCGCCTCGGTGAGGCGACCTGCAAGTCGTGCCGCCCCTGTGTGAACCAGGGCTAAAGGTGGAAAAAGTTCTGAAATGATTTATCTTTGTCTCATTTTTTTACATCACAGAAACCTGACATTTTACAAGGGGTGTGTACACTTTTTATATCCACAGTATAGTGCTGTAGTTAATAACAATTCTGAAATAACAGCAGTGACTGCAGGACCTTTGGTATCTTTTCTGCATGACGACTGAATACTGCCCTGATCCCTTGTATTTTTCTGAGCTATATATATAAAAAAAGTGAGATCTGCACACAAGGATATTAATTTACATGTTATTTGTGGCGTAGTTAGCGTAGTTCAGTTTACATATAATTTGCCTTGGTTTTACAGGCAGAAATAACAGCGCTAAAAAGGATCTTGTATGAAAGCCATATGCATTTGTCAGCTTCTGCCTTTCACAATTTGCATAGAAGAATATCATGGGATGTTCTGTTGCCATGGTTGAGTATTACACACCTGTTCATGCCTTTGAAAAGTAGATGCATGTTTAAACAGCTGTTCCATTTATAAGCAGTGCCTTGCAAAAGTATCCACCCCTTGGCTTTTTACCTATAACATTACAGCCTTTAGTTCAATGTTTTTTTAATTTGAATTATATGTGATGGATCAGAACACAATAGTCTAAGTTGCTGAAGTAAAATTTGAAAAATATGTACATAAAACTATTTTTAACAAATTAAAAACTGTTAATTGGCATGTGCGTATGTATTCACCCCCTTTGTTATGAAACCCATAAAAAGCTCTGGTGCAACCAGTCGCCTTCAGAAGTCACATAATTAGTGAAATGATGTCCACCTGTGTGCAATCTAAGTGTCACATGATCTGTCATTACATATACACACCTTTTTGAAAGGCCCCAGAGGCTGCAACACCTAAGCAAGAGACACCACTAACCAAACAGTGCCATGAAGACCAAGGAACTCTCCAAACAAGTAAGGGACAATGTTGTTGAGAAGTACAAGTCAGGGTTAGATTAGAGACCTAAGGTAACCCCGGAGGAGCTGCAGAGTTCCACAGCAGAGACTGGAGTATCTGTACATAGGACGACAGTAAGCCGTACGCTCCATAGAGTTGGGCTTTATGGCAGAGTGGACAGAAGAAAGCCATTACTTTAAGCAAAAAACTAAATGGCACGTTTTGAGTTTGCGAAAAGGCATGTGGGAGACTCCCATAATGTATGGAGGTAGGTGCTCTGGTCTGATGAGACTAAAATTTAACTTTTTGGCCATCAAAGAAAACGCTATGTCTGGCGCAAACTCAACACATCACATCACCCAAAGAACATCATCCCCACAGTGAAACATGGTGGTGGCAGCATCATGCTGTGGGGATGTTTTTCAGCAGTCAGGACTGGGAAACTGGTCAGACTTGGGGGAAAGATGGACGGTGGTAAATACAGTGATATTCATGAGCAAAACCTGTACCACTCTGTGTGATTTGATGCTAGGACGGAGGTTCACCTTCCAGCAGGACAATGACCCCAAACACACTGCTAAAGCAACACTTGAGTGGTTTAAGGGGAAACATGTAAATGCGTTGGAATGGCCTAGTCAAAGCCCAGACCTCAATCAAGTAGAAAATCTGTGGTCAGACTTAAAGATTGCTGTTCACAAGCGCAAACCATCCAACTTGAAGGAGCTGGAGCAGTTTTGCAAGGAGGAATGGGCAAAAATCCCAGTGGTAAGATGTGGCAAGCTCATAGGGACTTATCCAAAGCAACTTGGAGCTGTTATAGCCGCAAAAGGTGGATCTAGAAAGTATTGACTTTAGGGGGGTGAATAGTTATGCTTATTAACTTTTTCTGTTATTTTGTCCTGTTTGTTGTTTGCTTCACAATAAAATAAAAAACATTTTCAAATTTGTGGACATGTTCTGTAAATTAAATAATGCAAATCCTCAAACAATCCATGTTAATTCCCGGTTGTGAAGCAACAAAGCACGCAAAATGCCAAGGGGGGTGAATACTTTTGCAAGGCACTGTATTTGTCTTGTTTAGCTTATGGATTCTATGCTTATGCTGAAAGGAATGATTCTAAAGTCATAAAAAGTCTTACATTTTATAACACTAAAACTATGTTTATTGCTAGAATATAATTTTCTGCTTGGCTTAAAGGAGTTGAAAAGGCAGAAGGTTATTCACCTTTATGCATTCTATGCATTAAGATAAAAAGCCTTCTGCGTGCAGCAGCCCCCTCAAAGCCCTCCTAACACTAACCTGAAGTCCATCTAGATGTTGCAGGAGTGTCTCAGGATTCCCCTCCTCATTGGCTGAGACAGCAGCGTGGCGCCATTGGCTCCCACTGCTGTCAATCAAAGTCAGTCAGCCAATGAGGAGAGAAAGGGGGCGGGCCGGGTCACAGCTCCATGTCTGAGCAGCGGATCAGATGCCCCATAGTAAACTACTTGCTGTGGAGGCACTCAGTAGGAGGGAGGGCCAAGAGCACCGAAAAGTGACCCGAGAAGAGGAGAATTTGGGCAAAACCATTACACAGAGCAGGTAAGTATGACATGTTTGGTATTTTTAATGAAAACAAAACGAGGCTTTAAAATCACAATCACTTTAATGTAAATGTTAGCTATGAGCAACAGATTATGTTGTTCCCCATTATTGTATGACTGGAAGGTCAGATTCATAGGGGATTTACAGATAAATGTAAACCCACAATTTGCTACTGACTACTCTGTGTAGTGACATGGAAAGGTCTCATTTTCTAATGAGTATAGAAAACCTATGCCAATGCTGTTTGCAATAACTGTTAAACTGAAGAATACTCATGAACCCCTTGGCAACGGTGCCTCCTGGCCCTTTCAGGGGTTTCAGATGCCCCGAGGCGGGGCGGGGTTTATGGTCATGTGACTGCCGTAATTGACTGCCACAGCAGTCACATGATCGGAAATCTCCTGATCGCGAGCAGCCGGTAACTGTGCCAGGAGAGTACTGTAGGTACAACTGTAGTCACAATCTGGTACACAAATATGCAGCCACTTGGCATCAAGGCCCACCCGCTGAGAGGCCGCATATTTGCTTACTGTCAATGAGAAGGAGTTAAAGTGGACCTTCGCCTCTTACACTCAAATCTCTTCTGCATGCAATTCTACAAATTCTATTTTAAATCAAATAGTAATTAATTTACTAATGTAACACCCTCCTAGATAGGTGCTAGGATTAGGTAAATTTCGTTCTGGCTCACTGTACCCAGTGGAACTGCTGTTCGTAGTTAGAAAAATTTAGTTTGCCTCACTGTAACCAGTGTGGCATATTGATTGTTTTGGTCTGTTTTAGGTTCCAGTAGTTGCAGGATTGAATGCTTCCCCGACTAGTCCAGAAAGATCTGGAAATTAGTGGTCAGGAAGAGTAATCAGCAGCTAAATATCCATACAGCCCTGGCCAATCCCTCAGCAGGATCGCCTGGCCTGTATAAATACTCTGGGACAGAGAGCAGTGGGTCTTTTTCCTTAGAAGGAAATTACAGCCTAAGGGGGGGGCTGCTTGCCCCCTTAGGCCATCCTGTCATGTGCCTGCAGGGTCTGAGGCCTTAGGTGGGCCATCTGTAGGCCTGCGTTGCTGGAAGCTGCAGAAAGCTGACCGAGGGATCGTCATCTGAGCATCTAGTCTTAGTATCACAGGGAGAAAGTTTGGTATGTATATTGGAAGGTGGCAACCAATTTTCTAAGGACATTTGTGAGTACAGACTGGAGAGAGAGATCCTAGAGACTGTGTCTTGAAGAGCTTAGACTATTTAATTCCCAGTGAAAGGATTTTGCGTGGGCTTTTCACTAGAGGGAGATTACTATCCTTAAAGTTGGATGTAAACACGATTCATGAAATTTGATCTAGGCAAATTAATCTGTAGTGCTTATTTATCTCTCTTCAAAGCCCCGAGTCCCGCGGCTTTCTCCTGCTTTGTTCTTCTGTTATCAGCATGATAACTTCTGACAAGTTCTCTGTCAACTGTGATAAAACCAGGCTGAATTTTGTGTCAGGGTGGGTGCAATAAATAGATTAGCAGAGAGCTGGTCTATTCTCAGCATAGCTTTGCTTTGTGAAAAAAAAAGTTTTGTTACAGGCTCATTATTCTATAGAAGATAAGTGTCCTCCTATTTATACATACAGTGGGGACGGAAAGTATTCAGACCCCCTTAAATTTTTCACTCTTTGTTATATTGCAGCCATTTGCTAAAATCATTTAAGTTCATTTTTTTCCTCATTAATGTACACACAGCAACCCATATTGACATAAAAACACAGAATTGTTGACATTTTTGAAGATTTATTAAAAAAGAAAAACTGAAATATCACATGGTCCTAAGTATTCAGACCCTTTGCTCAGTATTTAGTAGAAGCACCCTTTTGATCTAATACAGCCATGAGTCTTTTTGGGAAAGATGCAACAAGTTTTTCACACCTGGATTTGGGGATCCTCTGCCATTCCTCCTTGCAGATCCTCTCCAGTTCTGTCAGGTTGGATGGTAAACGTTGGTGGACAGACATTTTTAGGTCTCTCCAGAGATGCTCAATTGGGTTTAAGTCAGGGCTCTGGCTGGGCCATTCAAGAACAGTCACAGAGTTGTTGTGAAGCCACTCCTTCGTTATTTTAGCTGAGTGCTTAGGGTCATTTTCTTGTTGGACAGTAAACCTTCGGCCCAGTCTGAGGTCCTGAGCACTCTGGAGAATGTTTTCGTCCAGGATATCCCTGTACTTGGCCGCTATCATCTTTCCCTCGATTGCAACCAGTCATTCTGTCCCTGCAGCTGAAAAACACCCCCACAGCATGATGCTGCTACCACCATGCTTCACTGTTGGGACTGAATTGGACAGTTGATGAGCAGTGCCTGGTTTTCTCCACACATACCGCTTAGAATTAAGGCCAAAAAGTTCTATCTTGGTCTCATCAGACCAAAGAATGTTATTTCTCACTATCTTGGAGTCCTTTAGGTGTTTTTTAGCAAACTCCATGCAGGCTTTCATGTGTCTTGCACTGAGGAGAGGCTTCCGTCGGGCCACTCTGCCATAAAGCCCCGACTGGTGGAGAGCTGCAGTGATGATTGACTTTCTACAACTTTCTCCCATCTCCCGACTGCATCTCTGGAGCTCAGCCAAAGTGATCTTTGGGTTCTTCTTTACGTCTCTCACCAAGGCTCTTCTCCCCCGATAGCTCAGTTTGGTCAGATGGCCAGCTCTAGGAAGGGTTCTGGTCGTCCCAAACGTCTTCCATTTAAGGATTATGGAGGCCACTGTGCTCTTAGGAACCTTAAGTGCAGCAGAATTTTTTTAGTAACCTTGGCCAGATCTGTGCCTTGCCACAATTCTGTCTCTGAGCTCTTCAGGCAGTTCCTTTGACCTCATGATTCTCATTTGCTCTGAGCTGTAATGTCTTATATAGACAAGTGTGTGGCTTAATCAAGTCCAATCAGCATAATCAAACACAGCTGGACTCAAATGAAGGTGTAGAACCATCTCAAGGATGATCAGAAGAAATGGACAGCACCTGAGTTAAATATATGAGTGTCGCAGCAAAGGGTCTGAATACTTAGGACTATGTAATATTTCAGTTTTTCTTTTTTAATAAATCTGCAAAAATGTCAACAAATCTGTGTTTTTCTGTCAATATGGGGTGCTGTGCATACATTAATGAGGAAAAAAAAGAACCTAAATGATTTTAGCAAATGGCTGCAATATAACAAAGAGTGGAAAAATGTAAGGGGGTCTGAATACTTTCCGTCCCCACTGTAGTTTTGAGTATCCCATTCAATTCCCTAACCCCATCCAAGTTACCCAAAAATAAAACCCCTGGACTGTTCATTGAGGCAGAGAGTAACTGTGGTTGTGTGCCTGGCTTTGGGGCAACTGGGAAAAATAACCCTGGGCATCTTTCTTGCGGCTCCTGGGGGGTAGTGCTACACTTACATGCACCTGAATTCCACTTAATGGTTTGTTGAAGCACTGGTGTTGCAGCCAAGACTTCCACAGATGTTCCCTGAGAAGGCTACTTCACCTGTGCCTTACAGAGAGTTCCTGTCAGTACATTAAGATATTTCTCAAAATTTTGATGTGCATTTTCGAAGATCCAGGGAAATGCCTGCTTTAAAGAGGTGCAGTAGGTGAAATATTACTTCACCTGAATGTTGCCTGTCTAAATAGGGAAATATTTATTGCACCCACAGTTTGAAAATACATGAATCATTTCTGTCGTGAGCCATGTTGGATGTACAGCAGGCCCAGCCAAAGCTCAACCATCAGTTTATCAGGATCACACTGCAGTTGTCTGTGTACATGTACCCTAATGAGAGCAGGACCACTTTTCTGATGCTACCCAGAGGGGTCAGTAGTAGATGGCAAATATCTGCATTATATAGACAACCTCATTAAAAACAAAGATAAGGGTTGTCTGTTTCAAAACTCTTGACCAGTGTAGATAAGATGTCCCACCTTGTTTTGTGTCTGCCCGACCATCAGTACTCACCATCCCCCTTGTTATTAACTAAATTAATGAGACCAAACATGAACTGGAGTACAAATGGCCATAGCAGCCTTTTATTAACAAAACAACTTATCAGCCTGTTGGTCTATTGACGGCACCCAAAATTCCAACTTTTTCCACTTGTAACACTGTGGGACCTTTTACCATACCAGGCCTCCAGCCGTGACACACCAGCTCGGAGACAACCCACACCCGCAGTGCACCATTACCATATTTCAGCTAACCTTAGTACCTGGAATACACCAGAGCGGCACATACCACTGATGAGCCCCCCACACTTCCATCTCAACCGTATTTTCTTCCACCGTCAAAGGACCAACCACCGCCTCACGATCAGCTGTCATGACGTCCTCTGCTCATATTGCACCTGCAAAGAGATAAAGCAAACCAACCAAACTAAAACAAAACACAGGGAGGGTGGGTGGGAAACTGCCTGCTTGTCACCTGTCCCTTCTCTGCTGCCCAGGAGACCCCACCTATCCCTTAAATCACTGCCACAAACCCCTCCTCGTCCTGTTGCTCCAACCAATCCACCTCTCCCCCATGCTCCACCTACAATCCTTAACCCCATAGTTGCTTCCCCTTCTCACCCTGTCATGCTGGCCCTGCACTATCTTTCATTTCATTTTCTCTTGCTCCAGGCCTTACTTGACCAGTGTAGATAACATGTCCCACCTTGTTTTGTGTCTGCCTGACCATCAGTACTCACCATTCCCCTTGCTATTAATTAAATTAATGAGACCACACATGAACTGGAGTACAAATGGCCATAGAAGCCTTTTATTAACAAAACAACTTATCAGCCTGTTGGTTTATTGACGGCTCCCAGAATTCCAACTTGTTCCACTTGTAACACTGCGGGACCTTTTACCATACCAGGCCTCCAGCCGTGACACACCAGCTCGGAGACAACCCACACCTGCAGTGCACCATTACTGTATTCCAGCTAACCTTAGTAACTGGAATACACCAGAGGGGCACATACCACTGATGAGCCCCCCACACTTCCATCCCAACTGTATTTTCTTCCACCGCCAAAAGACCAACCACCGCCACCGCCAAAAAGGGTGACACCTTACCCTTGAGGGCCCCGCCACACCCGCAATGCACGATGAATGCCATCCTGCAACTCCAGGGACCACAAGTCAATACCCACCACTCATAAATGGACCCCTATCCCCCCTTAAATACCGTCCGGTATCCAACTCCAATACTAAATGGTGAGTAACCATGCCCCCATTCCGAATAAAATTAGACTCACCACTTTATCAACTTTTTTTTGCTTGAATTTTGTAAATTCTCAGAAATGACTGTGCCCTACGCCAAGTCGTCCAAGCCACCATGTAGGTCCACAAGACCAGCACCTCCGTGAAGGCTGTACAGAGCCGTCGGAAAATCTAATTTAAACTCCCAAATGAGCTCCCTATTGAAGCGAACCACCCAGATCGTTCCCACTGACCTGTGGTACCACACTGTCCGTTGGCCTCTCAAGGCTTACAAAGTAATGCACCTCGGGCACATCCCTGTTCCACCTCATCTCCGGTACCCTTAACCAGCGGACACCCGGCTCCCACCTGGAAGTGCCTAGCTGCCTACCATCCATCTTAAACTGCAGCTCGCCTGACCCCCCAAAACATAAGAGTGATCCCCAGATCCAGACGAGGCGTGTTGCCCTTCATCTGAAAGAAAGAACCAAACCACTGGATAACCCCCACACCACCATGAATACTCGCCCAGCATGATAACTCCCCCCCCCCATTGTCCACAATTAATCAGCCACCATAGAGGGCGCATGTAACTATGGAATCCTCTGGAGACCTGTCTCCCAATCCGCTCAACAGCCACCTCGTCCCACCCATACTGAGCAGCCTCTGTGGCCACCCCGATACGGAAGGAGTGCGGGCATACTGTCTTACTCCAAACCCGCTGCCCGTAGACCCCTCTGAAAATTGTCTATAAACAGAAACTTGGACAATGGATACCCATCCCCATGCCACAGCACTGCCTCCCCCCCCCCCACTAGCGGGCGAACCTCCAAAAAAACTGCCTCACCACCCTCACCGGACAACAGTGGAACCTGGCAAGGAAAACAGTTGCACCCATGCACCCTAGCCCTTCTGGTCTGCCTTTGACCTGCGCCGCAAAACGCTCCACCGATCCTTATTACCAGAGCACGTCCTGTACCCACATACCCCCCCCCTCCCCCGAAACTTCCTAGCCATACTGACCCATTCGTTAATCCGAAATGCCCCCAAAAAGCCAGTGAAAAACCACCTTGAATAATGCAATTTCGTAGCAAAATTGGCCTACAAATTAACAAAGACCACAGGCCGCCTAACATCCTTGCGGTTTTATATCGTTTTTACATCGTTGTAACACCCCCCCACCTTGTAACTTAAGAAAGTCCGCCAGCTTCTTCTCTATAGCGGACACAGACACCCTGCTCCATGTTCCTAGAGACGACGTAAAGGACCCTCCTCTTTACCTCCGACTGCACCTGATCCACCCACGCTAGCCTCCACACCTACCACCATTCCCGCCATAACTTGATGTAGGCTGTCCCCGTAAACTCACTCACTGACCTCCTGAACCATCCCACCCCAGGTCCAGTAAAAATCTCCCACAGCCAACCCGTTGCTCGGCCACTGGTGCCAGCCCTCTGAACCTATCCCACTGAAACAAGACACGGAGTCCTCTAGCGTATTGTCTACCCCAGGGAGGTGCACCGCATATAAATAGATGTTCAATTGTAGGCAGAGAAGCACCCTGTGGCCCAACAGACTTAAATCGAGTTGGGACAAACTGCGGTTAGTGACTTGAACCACTCCCATGTTGTCACAATTCAACCTAATTTTCAAACTACTCGCCCCAGATTTCCATGACCAGCACTACCGGAAGAAGCGACAGGAGCACCATGTGACCTAGAAAACCCATGTCTAACCAGGAAACGTGGTGCTGCACGCAAACGCACTGGTAGAAAGCCCCATAACCTGATGACCCGCATCCGTAAAAAGCTCCAATTTGAAGCAGATCACCCGCTCCGACCTACTAACTGATCTCCCATCATACTCTACCAAAATGTGTGCCACACTCTCAAGTCCTCCCGATTATTCCGATTCAGAAGGAGAAAGTGTGTAGAGGACTTAACTCCTGCCGTAGCAGCCGTTAACAGGCTGCAAAAAACCCAGCCCATGGGATAATGCGATATGCAAACTTAACTTACCCAACGGTGAATGTAGCTTTAAGCTATAACTTGCGCATTCCCCACGTCCCATGGTTCTGTGCCTTGAGGGCCACCAATGCATCCTCCGGCAACTGACACTCCCTAGCGTCCGAAACGATCACTATACCTGAAACAAACTAAACATGGTAGTAGGGCCTTACTTCATGCCATATGCCAAGGGAATACTGACTCTGCCCTAAATGCACTGCAATATAGACTCAAGAACCCCACGCACAGAAAACATCCAATTAATGGATGACAGAATTCAACCCTGATAGTTCCCGGACCACCTATTCCACAAAGGAACTGAATCACGCACAGGAAACTGAGCACCCATGGGTAAGCAAAGATCTACTTAAAATTCATCCTGCCAGCAGGACCACAGCAGGCGTAATTCGTCCAGGTGTACATGGAGCAAACGAAAACGGATTTGACGTCCGCAATTGCCCTCAGAGCCCCATTTCTGTAGGGGAGAACAATGGATAAGGCAAAACTAGTGTGCCTCCTACTTAGTCACCACCGCTCGAGGAGAATCATTAAATCCGGCCAAGGCTTCACCATGAACGGCCCGTCCCTGCGACCCCTGCTATCTCCTTACCCAGCTGTATAGAGAGCACCTCTGGATGTTGTAAAGTGGAACGCCAATACCATGACACAGGCGTAGCCGCACCCAGGGAAGCAAGGGATCCTAACCCAACAAGAACCCCCCCCCCCCCCGGTACCCAGAAGGAGAACCTCCACGCCCTGGAGCACTCGTGAATAAAAATAACAGACTTTCAATTGCCCTTGTCGCACTGCCCACATAAAAACCCCACTGCTTAGTGGCCGGTTGTCCAGGGGAGGCTGCACCACCGCCCCCCCCCCTGTAAAACTGGTTTGGAGCCCGCGCTAAGGACATGAGCCGCATCCAGGGGCTGATGTCTTAGTGGTCCCACCAAAGGAAAGGATGGCCCTACACTGCCGGAACTGTTGGGCCTCCCCGACCGCCGTGATGTAATAACAGAGCTGAACAGTGCTCTGGGTTATTTTACCTATGACACTCGTCATAATGGCAAATGCCTGTAGCCAATTAGCGAAAAACCTTGGTATCAGTCTGTACCACCTCTTTCCTCATCTTCCTTCTTAGAATCCTCGGCCATAACCCTATCCATGTTAAACTTCTCAAGAGGTAGCATGGAAAATCTTCCCATACTCACCCCTGCGAATCGCTCCTGAACATCCTGCTTTAAGCGTGCCCCTAACACTTAGCTGCTTCGGCAGTCCGCACAGCATCCACCTTTCCCGGGACTTCCTGTGATGTTCCGGCCTCCTCCCGTGATGCTACAATAGCAGTCCTCTGACCTGGGAGGGAGGGGGGGTACCATGGACCCCGTGGTGCTGGGTGCTACCGCCGTAACCAAGGGGAGGGGAGGGGTACCACACTGGGTCCAATCCCTGACCCCACCATGACTACTCCACCACCCGGCTGAACCCGTGACGCCACCTGCAGGGAATTGCCCCCCGTTCCCTCCCGCAAAACGGTACACCAGGTCTTGCAGCCCCCCTCTAATAAATCCCGGACGCGTCAGGTGCAACACACGGCATGGCCCTGTGAGGGACTGCCGCGCTCCCATCAGCTACCCTAACAAGTTACCCACTACATTACCAAGAAAGTTGTTAAAACAAATTAGTCGACTTACCAGGCTGCCCAGGGAGGACCACCAACAGCCACCACTCAAGAAGTTCCCCGATGCCGGATGTCCCTGCGAGTCGTTTGCTACATAGCAGGACATTTCACCTTCTGACTGCACTTCTGGGATCTGTGGTTCCACCCTTGAAGCACCCCAGGCGAGGAAGGCCCGGATGGCGTAGATCTGTTCTGTACCTGGCTCCGCCTCCCCGCACTGAATCCGCCCCTCGATATCGTGCGCAGACCTCCAGCCCGTGGAGTACCGCAGGCTGCCATCCTCCTTCTCCTTGCCTATTAACCCCCCTCTCTCTCTTGTCAGGGGTCGCCGTCGAATATTAGGGCCGCCGGCCATGGCTGGTAGCAGCCCGGCGGCCATGACATTGCTCTTCCCACGCGAGACTCCACCACATTCCACAGCATCAGAGGGGGAGGAGTCTGTTAGCTCTGGACTGTGATGCTGGGCGGGCAAAGGAGGTGTGCACTCGTCTCCTGAGGCCCCGCCCGCCGAGCTCTGCCTACGCCAGAGATTCTGTCCAGGCCCCCATCCGCGAAGCTGTTGCTCGCCTCGCCGGTGGTCCTGACGGGTCCCGGGCAGTGCCCCTATATCGACCAAACACTCGGGGGAAGTCTCCGTGGGAAAAACCACTCCGGCGGCAGAGACCACTGGGTGTGTGGGATGCTCCGCCCCCCTGCTGCTGACCCGAACTCCGATGTCTCTATCAGGGGCAAATACCTGGGTCCAAAGTCACTCTAGCCCCTTGGAAGCTGCCGTCGCCGTGCCCGGACCCTGTCCACCTCTGCCATGATCCAAAAATTTGTGACAAGCAGCAGCGTGGAATAAACTGCCTGCTTGTCACCTGTCCCTTCTCTGCTGCCCAGGAGACCCCACCTATCCCTTAAATCACTGCCACAAACCCCTCCTTATCCTATTGCTCCAACCAATGCACCTCTCCCCCAATCTCCACCTACAATCCTTAACCCCATAGTGGCTTCCCCTTCTCACCCTGCACTATCTTTCATTTTATTTTCTCTCGCTCTGGGCCTTACTTTTTATGATGTAAAAGTTACAAGCAGGTAGGAGCCCAGAACATGTTATATTCAAAAGAAAAGTTTGTATAATATGCATTCAGCATGATAAAATAAAAGGCGTAAACTTTGACCATCTCAAGTGCATATATCTGAGAAATATGTGCTTTTGTTGTGCACGATATATGAAGCTAAACGTATTTATTGTGATCTATAAGCCACACAGACTCTGCAGGGCTGAAAATATGCCTAGCATAAAACTCCCAGTGTTTTCCCACATCAGCAAATTTTGTGTACAGCCACCCATAGAAGTGAATACTTCTATGGCCGTAATACTTCATGGGCAGTACTCATGTAAATTTTGCTTTTGTGCATTGGAATTTTTTACAGCAAATATTTTCAGCCTTCTCACTGTGTGCATAAGACCGTAATTGTCATGGTGTTTGGACCAAGTCAGCTCATCTCATATTTAGTTTAACCACTTCAGCCTCGGAAGGTTTTACCCCCTTAATGACCAGGCCATTTTTTGCGATACTGCACTTCGTCGCTTTAACTGACAACTGCGAGGTCGTGCGACGATGTACCCAAACAAAATTGATGTCCTTTTTCCCCACAAATAGAGCTTTCTTTGGTGGAAAAAAAAGAATGTATTCATTAGTTCAGGCCAACATTTTATTCAATGTAATATGAACATTGTTGAATACATTGTATTCAACAATGTATTCTGCTACATTATTTTGGTAAAAAAAAAAATCACAATAATGCCACGTACACACGACCGGTTTTGCCGTCGGAATAAACTCCGAATATTTATCCGACGGAACTCTGACGGAATTCCATTCAAGCGGTCTTGCCTACACACGGTCAACCCAAACTCCGACCAAAGTCCGACCGCCAAGAACGCGATGACGTACAACACTTACGACGGGACTAGAAAAAGGAAGTTCAATAGCCAGTAGCCATTAGCTTCTGTCTCGTACTTGCTTCAGAGCATGTGTCATTTTTGGTCCATCGGAACAGCCTACAGACGATCGGTTTTCCCGTAGGAATTGGTTCCGTCGGAAATATTTAGAACATGTTCCATTTCTAGGTCCGTGCGAATTTTCGAAAAAAAAAGTCCAATGAGGCCTACACACGATTGGAATAGACGATGAAAAGCTTCCGTCTGACTTTTTCTGTTGGACATTCCGCTCGTGTGTACGCGGCTTAAGCGTATATTGATTGATTTGCGCAAAAGTTATAGCGTCTACAAAATAGGGGATGGATTTATGGACTTTTTTTTTATGTTTGTTACTAGTAATAGCACGATCTGCGATTTTTAGTGGGACTGCAACATTGCGGCGGAGAAATCTGACCCCAAGTGACACTTTTTGGGGACCAGTGACATTATTACATTGATCAGTAATATAAAATTGCACTGATCAATGTATAAGTGACACTGGCAGGGAAGGGGTTAACACTAGGGGACGATCAAGGGGTTAACTGTGTTCCCTGGGGGTGTTCTAACTGTGTGGGGGCTGGGCTGCCTGGGACAACAAAAAGATCGCTGTTCCTGATCACTACTAACAGCAGATCTCAGAGTTGTCCCCTGACAGAACGGGGATCTGCCTTGTTTACACTGACAGATCCCCGTTTTGCCTCTCCTCACCGCGATCACGGGTGGCTTGCGAACATCGACTCAGCGGGACCCGTGGGTGCACTTTAACATGCACGGACCGACGTACGGGTTAGTCGGTTTGCGCAGGAGAGCCAACCTGCCGCCGTATATATACAGTGGCTGGTCAGCAAGTGGTTAAAGTGGATGTAAACCCTCTCCTATACCCAGTGAAGTGAACAGCCTCAGATGATACACAGAGATGAAACAAATCTCCCTACATAAGTTGTACATATATATCTGCTGTCTTCAGCTTTATATATTCTTTAGAAAGTGCATATCGTGTTAGAATTTTTACTTCCTCTTTCAGCAGTGGGAGGGCAGTCTGGGCATACACTGTGTGACAGCTGATTGGAGGAAAGGCACACACCCCCCCTCTCCACATAGGCAGAGGAAAAAAGAAACATGCAGAGCTGTGCTGTGAATAGACCAGCTCTCTGCTAATCTATTTGAAGCAACCTCCCCAACACACATTTTCATCTGCTTTTATCTCCTGTGTCTGAGAACTTGTCAGAAGTTATCATGCCAGCAGAAAGACAGGGGACTTAGGGGTTTGAAGAGAGAAAAGAAAACACTACAGATATATGTGCCCAGGTCAAATTTATTGAATCGGACTTACAACCACTTTAAGCCTAGATTTCACCATAAGTCTCACGTTTTATGAAAGCTAAGGGGAGCAGTTTATTTTTCCCCTACAATACTTTCTCATATTGCATGATCTACTTGATTAACATTTTACATTGAGCAACACTAGGGGGGAAAGAGTTTATCCATTTGATAGCAATGGCTTTTTCATGCCATGAACAATGTTACCTATGTGTGACGGCCAACAATTATCACCAAGTATACCAAACGATTTCAGGGTAGAGGTTGTTGTAGTAAATTAGTTTAGTGCTCACCTCTATAAAGGCCGCTGGAAATAACTCAGATCTCCCTTACCTGTCTGGAGGCTGCCAGCCCAGGTACCAGTTCCATAGCACACCAACAAGCACAAGGAACAGGATACTCTAAAAACACAAGCAGGTGCAGGAGGACAGATTTTTCAGTTCTTTAATAGCAGTCTTGAGTATTGCTGGAGGTAAAGAAGACAACCAGCTATTCTGAGACTCTGTAGGAGGAGTCACAGTCCTTGTAGAAAGCACTGGCATCTAACCTTCAAAGCAAAGGTACACCTGCAGCTCTATGCTGTCTTGTCTTAATGACAACGTCTAGAGCAGGGGTCTCAAACTGGTGGCCCTCCAGCTGTTGCAAAACTACAAGTCCCATGAGGCATTGCAAGGCTGACAGTTACAAGCATGACTCCCTCAGCCAGAGGCATGATGGAACTTGTAGTTCCGCAACAGCTGGAGGGCCACCAGTTTGAGACCCCTGGTCTAGAGACAGCTCCCATCCAGCTTCCCTGCAACAACTCTTCAGTGAAAAGGGTCCTTCTCTAGCCCAGTTTCCTAAGGTAGCATAATCCAGCAAGTTTCAGCAAGTCCAGGTACCTCCAGGTGAAAAACCCTAAAGCGGTAGTAAAGCCCGCTTTGTAATTTTTACCTACAGGTAAGCCTATAATAAGGCTTACCTGTAGGTGAAATGAAAATCTCCTGAGAAGATGTCACTGGCTGTACCCAGGGTGAATACCACCGGCGCATTCGCTCTGAAGGTATTTGCCGGATCATCAGAGCTTCGTGCCAGGACTGAGGGCTCCCGCGCGCATTTGCGGGAGTAACGTCATCGCCACTCCAGCCAATCACACAGCCGTAGCATGCAAAGAAAGAACAGAGGAAGATGTCAGTCCTCTCAGCGGTGACAGCACAGCGCTGGAGGGCTTAATTTCTAGGTAAGTATTTCATAATGTGCTAGCAGGCAGTGCATACTAGCACATTATACCATTGTCTTACAGGTGTTTTTTTTTTTAAACCAGCCGTGGTTTACAAGCACTTTAAGGCTTTAGAGCCACGTTCATGGAACCTTTCACTATAATCACCTGTACTTAATTTTTGAGAGGAGTCCACATACTTTTGGCCATTAGCGGAGGTGTGATGGTTGTCCACAAGCTTTTAACTCTACCTTATTGTTGAGTCATGGATAATGTTCTTTTTTTGCTCATGAAGTTGACTCTAGGCAATTTATTTAAAAAAGTTTGAACAGACTAGGTTATAATTTTATTGCTCTCTACCAACTTGTTTTATTTTCCCTCACTTCCTGTCCTTGAGGCCTATACTGTAAAAAGACAGCAACAAACAGTATTTTTAGTAACTTGCAGAAGTGTAAAAAATTTTCTACTGGAAACACAAGAAAGGTCTAAACTCTAAAGTCTTATTCACCTAACTTTAAAATGTGTTTTTGTTGCTGTTTCTCCTTCAGAGAGATTTTCCACCTAGGTGTCTCAGGGAAGTGAGGGGAGATCTTTGTTTATCCAACTGAAATTGATGGATGTGGATGCCCAGTGGATGCCCTCAGCTGTCATTGTGCTGTGCTGTGCTGGACTTCTGGTGTGTCCGTGTGCATTAAACGAGGAATGGACTGCTTCCAAGCATACCTGCCCTTGATTTATCCATTGTTATACAGTGGGGACGGAAAGTATTCAGTCCCCTTACATTTTTCACTCTTTGTTATATTGCAGCCATTTGCTAAAATCATTTAAGTTCATTTTTTCTTCATTAATGTACACACAGCACCCCATATTGACAGAAAAACACAGAATTGTTGACATTTTGCAGATTTATTAAAAAAGAAAAACTGAAATATCACATGATCCTAAGTATTCAGACCCTTTGCTGTGACACTCATATATTTAACTCAGGTGCTTTCCATTTCTTCTGATCATCCTTCAGGCTAGGTTCACACTGGTCCGACAAACGCTCCAACATTGGGAGCTCATGTCGAATGACGTGTGAAATTCAATGTTTCCTTATGGGAGCCGTCCTAACTGGTCCGACACAAGTCGTTCCGACTTTAGAAATGCACCCTGTACTACTTTGGTCCGACTTTGATCCTACTTCAGCCCATTGACTATCATTGAAGTCAGATCAAAGTCGGATCGCCGCATGCTGGGACTGTGCCGTCATAAGGGGCGTGGTTAACATCACCCAATGACCACGCCCCCTTATGATGGCACAGTCCCAGACCCGGGACAGTGACCTCATAAGGGGGTGGGGTCATCGCCTATATAAGTCCATTGCGGAGCGCTTAGAGAGCATTCCAGCTGGAGAGAGCATTGTGTCAACAACACTGCATTATGCAGTGTCAGCAAGCAGAGGGAGGGGGGAGTAATCACCCGCAGGAGCTGACTGGGGACTCTTTCCCTCTTAGACATTGATTTTTTGTAAAAAAAAAAAAAAGCATTCCAGCTGGAGAGAGCATTGTGTCAACATTGGAAGAAGAGAAGAGGGAAGAAGACAAGAAGGCAGAAGGCAGAAGTCCGGGCCACCGCTAGCAAAAGAGTGGCAGAAGATAGCGGAGGAGCCAGCAGAAGATCAGGACACTGGGAGGAGACGCCGGAGAGACCCCCGAAGTCGGAAAAAGACCCCCCGAAGTCGGAAGAAGACCCCGAAGTCCCTGAAGTCGGAAGAAGACCCCAGAGCTGCCTAATAAATTACTTTAAAAACCTGTGTACTGTGTTTTTTCATTGTCACTTTTTTCCCTAGGTGAATGGGTAGGGGTACAATGTACCCCATACTCATTCACAAAGGGTGGGGGGCCGGGATCTGGGGGCCCCCCTATTAAAGGGGGCTTCCGGATTCCAATAAGCCCCCCGCCCGCAGACCCCGACAACCAACGGCCAAGGTTGTCGGGAAGAGGCCCTTGTCCTCATCAACATGGGGACAAGGTGCTTTGGGGTGGGGGGGCTGCAGGGCACCCCCTGCCCCAAAGCATCCACCCCCCCATGTTGAGGGCCTGCGGCCTGGTACGGTTCAGGAGGGGGGCGCTCGCCCGTCCCCACCCCCATTCCTGACCGGCCGGGCTGCGTGCTCGGATAAGGGTCTGGTATGGATTTTGGGGGGACCCCCACGCCGTTTTTACGGCGTAGAGGGTTCCCCTTAAGATCCATACCAGGCCCTTGGGTCTTGGAGGGGGAACCCATGCCGTTTTTTTATTTAAAATTTGGCGCAGAGTTCCCCCTCAAGATCATCTGAGCACAAGTCGAATGCCGATAATGCGAGACGGCGATCCAACTTTGATCCTACTTCAATGATAGTCAATGTGCTGAAGTAGGATCAAAGTCGGATCAAAGTAGTACAGGGAGCATTTCTAAAGTCGGAACGACTTGTGTCGGACCAGTTAGGACGGCTCCCATAGGGAAACATTGAATTTCACACGTCATGCGACATGAGTTCCCAATGTCGGAGCGTTTGTCGGACCAGTGTGAACTTAGGCTGGGTTCACACTGGTCCGACAAACGCTCCGACACTGGGAGCTCATGTCGCATGACGTGTGAAATTCAATGTTTCCTTATGAGAGCCGTCCTAACTGGTCCGACACAAGTCGTTCCGACTTTAGAAATGCTCCCTGTACTACTTTGGTCCAACTTTGATCCTACTTCAGCCCATTGACTATCATTAAAGTAGGATCAAAGTCGGATCCTTGTCCTAACCATCCGACTTTGGCATGCTACATTGTGTTATTTCCTGCCCCCTGCTGTATACATTGTGTGTTAGTTTTGATTGGTCAAAGGATAAGTGTACTATCTGAAAAGTCGGATCAAAGTAGTATCCTGTTCATGAAAGTCGGATGGATGTAGGACCAATGTAGGATCAATCAGTGGCATCTCCAGCTTTCATATTTAGGGGGGGCACATGGGGGGACAGGGACAAAAGTAGGGGGGCAAATATAAAATGCATATATTAATATATCTATCTATCTATCTATCTATCTATCTATCTATCTATCTATCTATCTATCTATCTATCTATCTATCTATCTATCTATCTATCTATCTATTTATCTAGATATACATATATAGATATATATATAGATATAGATATATAGATATATAAATATATACTGGGGCCCTTTACTACGACCCCACAACGGCCCTTTCACATGTTCTGCAGTGAGCTCCCTTCCTACTGTATTGGGGTCCCCCTGGGTGGCAGAAAACAAGATATATATGTCACCAGCATACCAAGAAAATATAAGGATCCAAAGCAGTGGGAGAACTATCAGGGTTGCAAAGGTTGTCTTGCCTCCGGGCCCTGGTGTTCTGCCACTGTGGGGTTTCCCAGCCTCCTCTTGCTGTCCTGCCCCTGCTATTGACTGCTCTGGTCTGGCATCTCTTGGAACTTACAGGCTGGTTCTCCTGTCCTAAGGATGGGAGAAATCAGTCTGTTTTTTCAGTAACTGAGAGTCCTGGTGGAGTCCTTCCTGCAACTCGCTCTTCTCCCTGCCAATGAGGATGCAGGGGAAGGAGCAGATCGGGCGGCCGTGGTTGTGTGAGCGCTCACATTATGCAGTGTCAGCAAGCAGAGGGAGGGGGGAGTAATCACCCGCAGGAGCTGACTGGGGACTCTTTCCCTCTTATGCCGCGTACACACGAGCGGACATTACGGCGGACTTTGCCCGGCGGACTTTTCAACGTACTTTCCGACGGACTTTGTGAATGAACGGACTTGCCTACACACAATCCACCAAAGTCCGTCGAATTCGTACGTGATGACGTACGACCGGACTAAAACAAGGAAGTTCATAGCCAGTAGCCAATAGCTGCCCTAGCGTGGCTTTTTGTCCGTCGAACTAGCATACAGACGGCGGACTTTTCGACCGGACTCGATTTCAACGGATAAATTTAAAACAAGTTTCAAATCTAATTCCGTCGAACTTTTGAGAAAACAAAGTCCGCTGGAGCCCACACACATCGAATTGTCCGACGAAATCCAGTCCGCCGGGCAAAGTCCGCCGTAATGTCCGCTCGTGTGTACGCGGCATTAGACATTGATTTTTTGTAAAAAAAAAATAATTTTTTTTTTGTATTGGGGGGGGGGGGGGGGGAATGTGGTGGGGGCACATGGTGGGGCACAGCATAATGTTGGGGGGGGGGTCAGGGCCCCCTCTGCCCCCCCTAGGGACACCATTGGGATCAATGTAGGACCAATGTAGGGCTGATGTCGCAGAGCAAAGTAGGATGAAAGTCGTACTACTGTCGTGTAGTATAGTGTAAACCCAGCCTGAAATGGTTCTACACCTTCATTTGAGTCCAGCTGTGTTTGATTATACTGATTGGACTTAATTAGGAAAGCCACACACCTGTCTATATAAGACCTTACAGCTCACAGTGCATGTCAGAGCAAATGAGAATCATGAGGTCAAAGGAACTGCCTGAAGAGCTCAGAGACAGAATTGTGGCAAGGCACAGATCTGGCCAAGGTTACAAAAAAATTTCTGCTGCACTTAAGGTTCCTAAGAGCACAGTGGCCTCCATAATCCTTAAATGGAAGACATTTGGAATGACCAGAACCCTTCCTACAGCTGGCCGTCCGGCCAAACTGAGCTATCGGGGGAGAAGAGCCTTAGTGAGAGAGGTAAAGAAGAACCCAAAGATCACTGTGGCTGAGCTCCAGAAATGCAGTCGGGAGATGGGAGAAAGTTGTAGAAAGGCAACCATCACTGGAGCCCTCCACCAGTCGGGGCTTTATGGCAGAGTGGCCCGACGGAAGCCTCTCCTCAGTGCAAGACACATGAAAGCCTGCATGGAGTTTGCTAAAAAACACCTGAAGGACTCCAAGATGGTGAGAAATAAGATTCTTTGGTCTGATGAGACCAAGATAGAACTTTTTGGCCTTAATTCTCAGCAGTATACATGGAGAAAACCAGGCACTGCTCATCACCTGTCCCATGCAGTCCCAACAGGGAAGCATGGAGGTGGCAGCATCATGCTGTGGGGGTGTTTTTCAGCTGCAGGGACAGGACGACTGGTTGTAATCGAGGGAAAGATGAATGCGGCCAAGTACAGGGATATCCTGGACGAAAACCTTCTCTAGAGTGCTCAGGACCTCAGACTGGGCTGAAGGTTTACCTTCCAACAAGACAATGACCCTAAGCACACAGCTAAAATAATGAAGGAGTGGGTTCACAACAACTCCGTGGCTGTTCTTGAATGGCCCAGCCAGAGCTCTGACTTAAACCCAATTGAGCATCTCTGGAGAGACCTAAATATGGCTGTCCACCAACGTTTACCATCCAACCTGACAGAACTGTAGAGGATCTGCAAGGAGGAATGGCAGAGGATCCCCAAATCCAGGTGTGAAAAACTTGTTGCATCTTTCCCAAAAAGACTCATGGCTGTATTAGATCAAAAGGGTGCTTCTACTAAATACTGAGCAAAGGGTCTGAATACTTAGGACCATGTGATATTTCAGTTTTCTTTTTTAATAAATCTGCAAAAATGTCAACAATTCCGTGTTGTTCTGTCAATATGGGGTGCTGTGTGTACATTAATGGGGAAAAAATTAACTTAAATGATTTTAGCAAATGGCTACAATATAACAAAGAGTGAAAAATTTAAGGGGGTCTGAATACTTTCCGTCCCCACTGTATATGCTTCCACGTGGAGGCTCTGATAGACTACAGTTAGGACTGAACTATACAGAGGGGCCGTTATGAGATTTGCAAATGTTGTTAAAAAAAATACACACTGGGAGCCTGCCTAAAAACTAGTTAATGGCCCCACCATGGTATCTCCACTGTCATCTGAATTCAACTTTTGCTGAATACTGTAATGAGGATTGTGCTGCTCACCCCATAAGAGTTAGATACCCTCCCGAGTCCCATGTAAAAGTGTAAAACTATAGGCCCACAAAGACATTGGGGTTTATTTACTAAAGGAAATCCACTGTGCACTATAAGTGCACTGCAAGTGCACTAGGAAGCTCAGTCACTGTAGATCTGAGGGGGACATGCAAGGAAAAAAAAAAACAGCATTTTTGATTGCTAATTGGATGATAAAATCAGCAGAGCTTCCCCTCGTTTCAGATCTTCCCCTCAGATCTAGCACTTGTAGTGCAGAGTGGATTTGCCTTTGGTAAATCAACCCCATAGTTTGACAAGTTTGGTGTGAAGAAACTAAGTGGCCTGCATAGAGCCATTACCTCAAATCTACTCAATAGCTTTTGGCATTAATTGGAATGCCAATTGCGAGCCAGGACTTTTTGTCTAACATCGGTAATTCTTGCCTAACATCAGTACCCCACAAATTTTCTATTGGCTACATGCGTTTAAAGTTGCCCATTTTACAGAGACACTACATGCAGAAAATGTTGCCTGTGGTTACCTACATTAAAGAACACTGTGCTGCATTCATCAGGTGCCAGGCAGTAAAAGTGTTCTTTCTGCTCCAGGAGTTGAACAGTAGACTTCGCATCACTCCTACCAAACAGGATTTCTAAGTGCACCAAATAAAGTGGCTAGCCGAAGATTCAAGGCTTTCTTCTTCCAAGGAACTGAAGTTATTGGTGCCATACCCGGGGCTCAGTATATGTAGTGCATGAGCGGGGTAGTCTGGCTTGGGAGTTACGCTATTGATCACTTAACTAGGTACAGTGTTTATGGTTTTGTGGGCCTGTGGTGTCAGGAGACAAAAGCGAGAGGTCTGACGTAACAGAGGATCATTCCTCTGTTCTCCTTCTGCCTGGACTCATAGAGCCCCATTCAAATAGAGGAGTGGTCAAATCCATTACAGTGTCTGCTTTTTTGTGATCTGTCGATTGTTAAGAGTGTTTGCCTCTGCTCTCGGGGTTACTCGTCTTGAGGAGTCCTCTGAAAGCAGCCAGATAGTACCATAAGGTTCTATTGCTTTTGATCCCCAGTCATTATTATACCGTTGACCTATTTGAGATATATTTATCTACTGTTATACAGCTATATTGCTATTGTTTGTTACCATCTCAAAAAAATCTAACAGTAAATATAGATTTATTTATTGAAGCAACATGTTAAAATCAATATGAAGGCTCATCCACAAGTACCACACAAGTGCCCCCTGCCTATTTGTGTCCCCCTCTCCCTGCACATTTGTGTCCTCATCAGAGCACCACCCCCTGCACATTATGGCCCTCTGAAAGTCCCCCCTTCTTTTCTGCCCCCATCAGAATCCTCCCTGAACATTTGTGTTCCGCCCACGCTAATTTATGTCCCATTCAGAGCCTCCCCCCCCCCCCCACCGTATCCCCCCCTACACCACCTCCCCCGCACATTTTTATCAACATCAGCCTCCCCCACGTTTGTGTCCACTGCATATTTCCCCTTTACATCAGAGTCTTTTACCACTGTACAGTGTGCCTTTAATGTTGGCCTGGCTTTAGTGCAGATCTGCTGCACCTCCCATCTCCTGCCCCGCTGTTACACAAGCACACTGTATGTGAAATTACAGCGATAAAGGACACTGATGTTAATAGCGGGACAGGAGCCAGGTGGTCCAGCAGGTCTGCACTGAAGTACTTTATTAGTACTAGGATGCCAATGATCTTACCCCTGGCTTTGTTTTGCCGCACGGTCCCAGTTTTGGCTATCATGTGAGTAACCTTTTTTGGCATGGCCCATTATGCCTAAATTTCCCCCTTTTCTGCTGATTTTGTTAGACCAATGAAACTATATTGCTTTTTATACATCTTTTATAGAATGTAGATGCATCTGGCTCCTGAAGAGTGGATTGAAGTCCATGAAACGCAGCGTCCGGCCTACCTTTGATGCATCAAACACACATTGACCAATTTTCAGATGTTTCTTACTTCACATGACTTTTATCTTGTTTGGGGGATTAAGATGCACACATATGCATACATAGATATATTGTCTATATGCGATTTTATGTCTAATGCATGCAATGCTTTTTTATGCCATGTTGATCATTGGTCCTCAATAAACATACATATGTTTGCACCTCTGTGAGTGTGATTGGGCTGCATCATGCGCACCTCATTTAAAGTCCCAACCTCCCCCCCTCTTTTTCATGATATTAAGGATGGGGGCGCAAACTTTCCCTTGCGTACCAATTAAAGTCCTAAGTTCGCTTTTCCCCCCCCATTGCTTGCTAGTAACCAACAACAGAGTGCGGCACTGGGAGGGATGGGCTTTGTTGGGTTGCAGGACCTACGCTGTATACTGCCGGGGGTGAGAATGCAGCACAGGGACCGAAAACCGGCAGAGCTTGAGCAGAAAATGTCCCTAGTGAGTCTGAAGACCTAAGCTGCAGGCATGTAAAAATGTTTTAGACCCTTTTCACATTGGGGCGCTTTGCAGACGCTACAGCGCTAAAAATAGCGCCTGCAAAGCGCCCTGAAACAGCTGCTGCAGTCTCTCCAAGGTGAAAGCCCCGAGGGCTTTCACACTGGAGCGGTGCGCTGGCAGGACGCTGAAAAAAGTCCTGCTAGCAGCATCTTTGGAGATGCACCGCTCCTTCTACACTCCTGCCCATTGAAATCAGTGGAGCAGCGTGGCTATACCGCCGGCATAGCGCTGCTGCAGCGGCATTTTGCAGGTGGTTTTAAACCCTTTTTCGGCTGCTAGCGGGGGTTAAAACCGCCCGGCTAGTGGGCGAATAGTTAAAATGACGGTAAAGCGGCGCTAAATATAGCACCGCTTTACCGCCGACGCCCCCACTGCCCCAGTGTGAAAGGGGCCTTAGTAGGCCAGATGTGGTTCGCAGGCTGTACTTTGAAGACCCCTGTTCTCTACCAAGAAAACATCATAAAAACAGTAATGTTGCTCTGTACAGCCTGTTTATATGAACAACTGACAAAAAGATCTGATTAAACTTTTTCAAAAAGCTGCAAATGTAGAGACACCTAGAAAACCTGATAATTATTGTGCAATAGTGTTAGAATGTTTCTTTTCCTGCATATGATTCACATTATTATTAAATGTTTTACTATATGTTGCCTGCCTGGGGTGTTTCTAGTTTAGGTTGACAGCACCTTTTTGTTAATTAAAGAAGCTTTACAGTATCAAGTCATACTGCAAATTGCATGGCTTTATAAATATTTTATAAGGTGAATTATGTTAGTTGGCTCCTTAGGTACTTTCTGTTCTCATTCATGATGTGCTAACCTGACAAGGAAACCTCAATAGTATATTGAAAACAATACTTGCATAGTAAAGGGTGATTGTGAAATACATACATGCAGTATCGTTTGTTCAACAGCAGGAAGCGGTTAAGTAATATTTTTCTGGCAGATTTAGAATAGTCAAAACCTCAGCTATTTTGGGTGTGCATGGTTGATAAAGTATTCAACAGAGTTAAAACTCATCTTGAATATCTTGGGTATACCAATTATACCATGTATATCCATAACTTTAAAGTGATTGTAAACAATCACCGTGTAAAAACACAACCCACACAGTTTAAAATAGAAATGAAAGGTGTATATATATACATATATATGTATAGCGCATAAAATGTAACTGCGCTGATCCTAAAGTGCTTATGCAATTTTACCACTAAAACGGTGTCTAGAAAATGTACAAAAATAGATGCAGTCATCAAAACTATGTGACTGTATAGTGCAAAGTATCAATATATCAATATATAGTGCAATTTATCAAGTGCAAAATATCAAACACCAAGGCATAAGATTTTGACAATAATCCCCAAAGCCCTTTTCACAATTTTATCATTTAAATCCCATATGCATAATGTGCGCCAGTTCACATCCGTGCTTTTAAGAACCTTTTCACCACTTCGTGAATCACCACCACCTTCTGAAATGGGCACTCACCAGAACCTAGAAAAAACTTCGCCTTTGGTTCAAATTGGGATAACCACTCCCGCGTTCCTGGGTTTATCTGGCGTTTCTCCAATTAGGTTGCTACTAGTTACTCCTCATATCTCCATATTAGTCTTGGTATCTCATGGGAAGTAAACATCCATCATTGCGCAACATGTTTTTATAACATTTATTTTAAACTAATAAGGTAAACATACAAAATGTTTAAAATGTGCATTCACAATTCAGGTGCCTTTAGACTGGCACTGAGCCTTTCCAGCAGTATTTTTTGGATTAGCTCCGCCGCTTCGTCTCCCGGGATCGGAGTGCGTTCCAAGCCTCGATCTGGTGCGGGTTAGGACAGGAAGTGACGTCGGCGATTACCCAGAAGCCACACCAGGGCAGGCGCAAACAGGTACTTGCATTTGGCAGACAGGCAACGTGGTTCTATGACAGTCCAGGTAAAAGACAGGATGAGTTCAAGGAATAGTTAAAAATTTGGTCCAAGGTCATACACAGGGAAATCCAATCTAGCAGAGTAGGGCAGACAGACAGGGGGCTTGATCAGGAATTACACACGTATTACACACGCATGCAAGTGAGTGTTTCGCTGGCTTATAACAAGTTTGGTTTCCACCCAGAGACTGACCACATTAATCACCTTGCAGGTGGACAGACAGACCAGGAGAGTGCCATAGCCAAAACCCGGATGGTGGAATCAGGAGCAAGAGCACTAGATGCTCCTGACATCTTGTCATTCCTGTGACATCATCTCTGACTCTTCTCCTTCTTGTGGCAGTGGCAGGGGGCAAGCGTTCTTCCAGAACTAAACAGCAGTCAGGTAATGAATTGGATGTGTGTGATTCCGCTCAAAAGAAAAAAGTACCAGCAGGAAAAGAAATATATAGTATAAAATGGAAATGCAGGAGAAAAAAGAAAGAATCAGGAGAACTGCTGCCTCTACTAATTACTTCCACCTAGGTGGGGTAAATGATTTCGAGAAAGTGAAGTAGATGTGGCGCTGCTCATATGATGCATAAAGTGCTACCTGACTGAAAATTGTATTAAATACTAGTGATGTGCTGCGGTGACTCAATTAGGTGAGATGATATAATCTACTCTAATAGGTGTATTCTCATACGACTATAATTAAATGTAAACTGATACAAATGTAAAAAAAATCCAAGCAGACTTAATATATGATCATGTGCAAAAATATATATATAACACACAAAAATAGTGAACATAAATCCCAAATAAAGATAAAAATAGAGTAAAAATAAAAATGAAGATAAAAAATAAAAAAATAAAAAATATAAAATGCAAAGGCCAATAAAAAAGTTAGTCCCATAAAATGGAATAATTGGTGTTCAATATAGTGCTTAATGCTGGTGAAAAAATATATGTAATATTGCTGATCTAATTTCTGGTCTTTGTCTTTGTGGTATTCCACTCATGTACCATGTAAAGGAGAGAAGGACCCCAATAGTGGAATACTATTAAAACGTTTTATTCCCGTAAAAAAAAAAGTGTGGAAATGTACTCACATTTAAGCATAAACAATAAAGCATATCTCTTTATATCTCTTCATATTCATAAACTTTCAAATCATCATATTCCAATTTTTACTCACTATTTTTATACATAATTTTAAGTCACACCACTCCATATTAACCTGCTTCATTTATTATTACCACATAGGGCATCTACAAATCCAGGCCTTTATGACCACATGGAGTGGGTTCATATCATTTTATTATTACTATTAAAATTATGAAATTGTATTTTTATTTTTACTTTTATTTTAATTTTATTTCATTTTTTATTTTATTTGTATTTTATTGCATATGAAATAAATTTTTGGGTCTGGTATCGTTTGTCATTTAATCAAGGGTCAGAATGAATATGACACACAGAATACAATGAACTTTGGTCTGAATAATCTCACTGAAAATGACCGCCGTAGCTGTATATAGAAAAGCCATTTTGGACTTTGGTCTGCAATATCTTATCAAAATGGCCACCATAATTATGTAGGTCATGGTGCACTATAAAATGGAGGGGATGTACGCTCCAGATGACGTCAGAGTGACGATACGCGTAGGGCGGAGTCAACATACATTCTTGCATCACTTTCGGTCATTGGCGTTAGTGTCAGCAATAAATGCTTTATTGTTTATGCTTAAATGTGAGTACATTTCCACATCTTTTTTTTTACGGGAATAAAAAGTTTTAATAGTATTACATTATTGGGGTCCTTCTCACCTTTACATGGTACATGAGTGGAATACCACAAAGACATCGCGGACTGGCCAGCCTTTAAGGTACTACACAGTGGCAAATACTGTGAATGCCTCATACCCCAGGTGGGGAAGGAAATTCTGGTGAGTGCAGCCACAATAGGAGCACGGATAAGTCATGCATGCTGTGGTCACCTTCCGAAGAGGAAATTAGATCAGCAATATTACATATTTTTATATTTTTTCACCAGCACTAAGCACTTTATTGAACACCAATTATTCCATTTTATTGGACTAACTTTTTTATTGCACTTTGCATTTTATATTTTTTATTCTCATTTTTATTATTTTTTATTTTTTTATTTCTTATCTTCATTTTTATTTTTACGCTATTTTTATCTTTATTTGGGATTTATGTTTACTATTTTTGTGTGTTATATATATTTTTTTGCACATGATCATATATTAAGTCTGCTTGGATTATTTTCTCATTTGTATCAGTTTACATTTAATTATAGTTGTATGAGAATACACCTATTAGAGTAGATTATATCCTCTCACCTAATTGAGTCACCACAACACTAGTATTTAGGTTCAATAAGTTTTTATTGTATATAAAGTAAATTTCCAAACGGAAGATAAAAACATGTACAAGACCAGATGCTCGACATCGGGCAATCTGGTTTAGTAATAAAGAAACATACATAGGCAGATCAATACAATGTTATGCGTTCACAACACTAGTATTTAATACAATTTTCAGTCAGGTAGCACTTTATGCATCATATGAGCAGCGCCACATCTACAACACTCAGGTAATGATATATGATCACTGCTTAGTTTTGGTGTACTCTAAATCCAGTCTGCACTGGTGACACTCTTCCCTAGGAGGCATACAAACGATAGGCTGGACTCATAGGAAATGACCAGAATGACTGTCTTTCTGCTCTGAAATGGACTGCCAGCGCTGGACTGAGTAGGATGTTTGGGAAAGCGTTGGAATATGGCGAGTGTAAGAGAAGATTCGCCCTATTTGGGGCACTATTGCCAAAATTTGGAAGACTTAATGAAAACAAAAAAACATTTCCTGGAGTTCTACTTCAAAGTTAAAGCTTACGGTTAATTCATTTTGATTTAATTGCCCCCCTAATTAACTTTTTACTAAAACAGCAGGGATAAGCAAATTTGACTAGTTTGTAAAAAAATTAAGACTTTAAAGAAATTTGCCCATTTTGGCAAAATTCTTTGGCATCAATGAGGAAGGTGAACTCACAGTGGATTTTAGTAGTTTTAAAGCCTAAGTGCAGCCAACAGCAAAAACAGAAATCAGCACAGACTATGCCCCACTTTCCACCCCCTCCCTCCTCCATCTATAGAAGCTGTGCTATAGTTTTAAGCAATGAAAAGCACTCCATAAATGGAGGAGGGGCAGCTGGCTAAAAAGGTCCACCTCCCAATAAGGGTGCTTTTCATAGTAGGAAGTTATAGCACATCTTTTATGAATGGAGGAAGGGGGGAAAAGACCTGCATAGATGTCACTCTTGACAAGTGCCTATGACAGGTCCAGCAGCTCATATTAACCCCTGCAAGACTGGAAGATTACAACTGCAGGGGTATGTGGGATGGAAGGGGGCAGAGGACTGAAGATTTAAATGAAGTGAGCAGCCACCAGCACAAGGGACAATTCTAATTCTTTTCCAATTCTTTTTATTGAAAATTTGAAAAGGATTACATATTTTCAACATTGTCAAACATAGAAAAGGAAATATGCCAACATATAATAACAATACATCCGAGCTCAAAAAAATAGTACAGATGTAGCCTATGAATATATTTCGATGACAACACCTCTTATACAACTTTGCTCAATGAACTATCACGAATATTCAATGGGGTAAAAAGGCAAAGAAGTATACCTGTACCCACATTCCCTATCGCTCCTGTAAATGCAAATTGGAGAGTGAGAGGGAAAATGGGATGAGAAGACCAGCAATTCATCACATAGGTCCTTATGAGTACTGAAAACCCAATGGGGGTGAGCGGGCGTAACCGAAGACCGTAACGACCATCACAACTCGATCACATCCTCTCCCACACATCACTTATTATAGCATAGGGTCTTTTATTGTGTAGCTCACTGGCAGATGAAAAGAAACATATAAGGGGAAGAATATGCAGTAAGAAAAACCAAAAAAGGAGGAAAAAGGGGAGACCCAGAAAGAAGAAAGATGAGAAGAGAAAGGGAAGGGGGAAGAATAAAATGAGAGAAAGAGTGCACCCTATCATATCAAAGTATGGGTAACTGAGAATACTTCATAAGACATCCGATAATCAATCCAGGGCTTCCATACTTTATCAAAATAAACCTGTTTGTCAAGTAATATGGCCGAAAAGCGTTCATTGACCATTATCCAGGATAACTAGTTTTTTACCAGGTCAAGGGAGATCGTAGGTGACTTCCATCAATATAATTGATTTAAGTTTCCTCAAATGTCCCGGTGCCTCCCAGCAATGCATGCTGGGGAGATTTAGCAAGATTCACTTGGGTCAGGGAATATATAAAGTTATAAATGCAAATCCAAAAATGTTTGACTTTCGGGCATGTCCACCATGTGTGAAACGCTGTGCTGTCCAAGCCATATCCAGGGAAACACAGGGGAGAAGCCAGGACAATTCTAATTCAATGTAAGTACCATCCCTTGTGCTGATCCCTCACTTATCTTCCACCCCAGGGATCTGCGTAGAGCAGGCTTTGGTAATTTCCTGCTAACTCTCCCTCTGCTCTCCCCCATCCCTGGCAGTCGGATTGGATCCTATCAGAGGACAGGAGAAAGAGGGCCATTGAGAGTATCAGAGAAGACTCACTGTGCAGGCACTATGGACTATGGGAATTGTAGTTCTTAAAGGTACACTGCACTATACTTGCTAATGGAGGCTAACAGGTTGTGAACTTCAATTCCCACAAATCTTTGCACCTGGAGGAGTAACTTCACTGTTCATCTGAGCTTGATCGCTGCAGTCCAGGGAAGACAATGTTGGGGACAGACTTGCGGGACTGGAGCCATTAGAGAGAAGTTAAGAGGACCTGTTGCTGTGCCTGTACCCCCACATCAGGGAGTGGGAACGGACCTGAGCCAGTCAACATTGAATATCAGGCTCCAGGTGCTTTCAACCATGTTCAGGGATTCCCCATTCACTAGAGAGGCAAACATTCACACTCCATAGGGGTAACAGGCATAGTGTGTGCACAAGTACCCCTTTACCTTTTGTTAGTTGATGCCATTACAGAGTCTCTAGTTGCATCTGTCATAGTTAAACTTTAGCCTTTAAGTGCATATCTCATGTATCTAGAACATCTCTGTGAAAATCATTTGTTTTGCTGGCAACAAAGTACTCACCTGACAAATTAGTAAAACACTACTATTGACTTGTGACTGCAAACTGTTGTTTGTGTGTCACCAGGGATATATCAATGTTCACACTTTAACTTAGTACAGCTAAAGAACTATTTATAAAGCTGCTATAAAATAATATAATTATGATCAAAGGTGGCAAAAAAAAACCTCTAGAAGGTCAGCAACGGTAGTTTTTAGTACCAAATGGACCATTAGGAAATTGGATATAACTACAAAATGAATTTAGCTACAAAATGCTTGTGCACAAAACAAGTAGATTAAAAAATAGTGGCTCATTGGAGCAGTAAAGTAATTTTTGTATAATTTCTTTACTAAAAACAATCCAACATTTTCTTGAAATAGAAAGACATTTCTAAAAACCTGGGGAATTTCCTTCATTTCACTAACTGTAAAACAATAAAGGGAATGAACAGTGGCTATACATTAACATTCTTTTCTCATAAATTCCATGCATTTCAGTATACAGTGTAACACTGTCTATTGTCTGACCTGGACAGATTTCAGTGAACAGGGAGTGTCCATACCTTTAAAATAAAAAGTGGTAATAAAGCCTCCAGAGCAAAATAAAAGAAACAGTCCCCACTGCATGCTAAAACATTAAAACAGACTTACCTACTAAAAAAGCCTTTCAGCGATGCGCTGTCAGGGCTCTCCCTGGTCCCCGACGCTTCCATCTTCACCTTGTCTTCCTTCTGGGTTTTGTGTTTTTTCGGTTGCTTGATTGGGCAGACCGAGGTGACATCACTCCCATAAATGTGGTCTGAGCTGCGTGTGCAGCGTAGATCACATTACCCGCTGACAGGCAGGGGGGACATTTATGACAGAAGAGACCTCTAGGGTCTCTTTTGTTATAGAAAGTCTGCCTGGCAGCAGATTCTTAACCACTTTAAAATTGAAATAAGCTCATATGAAAGCTAGTACTCATAAGCTAGGGGAGCAGCTGTTCTCATTCAGCTTCCTCCAGGTGCCTTCCAGTGAGACTATGTGGACGGGATCCTCAGGTGAAATCTCAGGGTGTCAGATATACATTCAGATGTAGGTCCCCTGCTCTGCCCAGCCTGCACTTCTATGAACAGCAACTTGAAACAGCGTAACGGTTGGAGACAGAGGGTAGCCACCCCCTAACTAAACAGGTGGAATCCCTTTAAGAGGAAGACACTGCTGTTCTACAGCTCGGAATATTTATGTGCTTCTCAGCCACCTTCTGGCCACAGCACCATAAATATTCATGCTGCTCATTTGCCTTGCTCTACTTCTATGTTCCAGAACTTTCTAGAAAGCAGGGGAGAGCAATTAAACCTGCAGACTGTGCTATCCAGCAACAGCCTAAAGAAATCAACAACTGCTCCAATGATTACAGAGGAGCCAAAAAGGACTAAACATCCTAGCAACCTAACTAGGAGTGTGTTACATATAAAAGCTAAGGTAAATTGAGTTCATGATAGGTTTGTTTTAAGCTCTTTACAAAATGTAGCACCCTCAGTGTTACTAAGCGTAGGTACATTTAGTTTGGCTGCTCTATATGCAGAGGAGCAGGGGTTAATTTGTGGTTTTGACTGTGCAAGGCTTCAAGGGCTGTTGTCCTGTTACCTCCCCTGTTTTCTATAACTCTTTGGAAAGTTCTAGAATCTAGTGGGTGAAGGAGCAGAGACTGCAGCCTGAACATTTGTGGAGTTCCCACCAATCCCTGAAGAGGCAAGGCTCAGTAGGTGGGGGGGGCAATCCATAAATACTGAGAAGCCTGGCAGTCAGGAAAGCAGAGTCCAGGGTCCAGTTGTCTGGAGGGGGCCCCTGTGCTGGGGGGCTCTGTCCTTGGACAGAAGGAATGCCAGGTGAGACAGAGGGAGCAGGAGGAAGAGAAAAAAAGCAACTGGAAGCCTTCTTTTACCAGCTTAGGCTTAGCTGAAGTCAACCTGAAATCAAGACCCCACCTGTATAGCAGTGTGCCGCAATGCACTCCCTAATAGCATACCACAAGGCACATATACTGCATATCTGCTCTGGGTATTGTGCTGCACTTAAATAATGGTGGACCTACTTTTGTCTTGTGTTGAGGTGCATTTTGAATGGGTTGCTGTACACAGCGTGTCCCAGCAATCACACTGTGTTGCGTCCTAAGCATTTCTGAGTTTAAAGCACAACTAAAGTCAAAACTTTTTTTTAGATTTGAAGAGAGTGGTGAGGGGTTAGAACCACTGTAAGGATTTTGTTGTTGTATGTGTCCCGGTCAGGGAGATTAGCTCTTTCTAATTGTTCTGATCACCAATGTCACCAGGACTGAAAGTGTGGGTAAGTCCACATTTTTTAGTTGCCACCAGAACAGGAATAAAGGGTAATCTTTCAATAGGGATGCATGGGTCGAATTCCGAACAAATTTTCTTTCGAAAATAGTAATTAAAAATTTCCATTTGAATTTTGCACCATTAATGGGCCGCAGCAACGGATGATTTTTTGCAGCCATCGAATTTGAGTGATCGAGCATGTTGTTAAAAACGATTGAATTTAACATTTGGAACACACTCAGGCTTAAAAATAAACTGGGATAAATCCCAAATCCTCCCTATAGATATAGGCGCACCCCCTCAGAATCAGGCCTCCTCTCCTCTCACGACCGTTAGCTCCATAAAATATCTGGGAATTACCATCACTCGAAACCCTAAAGAATACACCAAGTTGAACATAGAACCCCTAATTACCAGCTTGAAACACAAGACCCAGGTATGGGCTAAGCTTCCCCTGGGAGTCATGGGTCGGGTGAACCTCATAAAGATGATCCTACTCCCCAAGTTCCTATACGTCTTTTGGCATGCCCCAATTTATTTGCCGCTTAGAATATTTAAATCAAAAATTCTCAATTCATTTGTATGGGGGAAGGCCCGACATAAATTACCATGGCATGTACTAAAGAATCCCACGGATCTGGGCGGCGCCGCGCTCCCGGATTTTAATTACTACTATCTGGCAGCGCAGCTATCACATTTTTACTATCTTGACAAGTGCGATAAAGAAAGATATTTGGTCCTGCTATGCTCCCAACAAACCCATTTGTACACTCACCCCTTTCAAGTCATTTTCAGGGACCCCCCAGCCCCCGGGGCGGGGGGTGACCTTAAGGGCCTAGTATATGCTCACTGCAAAATTTGGGCAGTGGTGAAACGTAGATTGGCCCTACCAGCCACGCACTCACACACACCGCTGTGGGACAACCCAGGCCTAAGGGAACTGCTACTTCTGCCAGGACGCCATATGTGGCTCGCTCGAGGGGTGAGGATACTTTCGGATGTATATCAAGATAACAATCTGAAATCCTTCCAACAGCTTAAGGAAGACTTTGCTCTTCCCAATTCTATGCTTTTCAGATACCTCCAGCTCCGCCACGCCCTGCAGACCCAGTTTCGAGATGAATGTCCCAATCTAGAACAACTAGATATCCTCCATGTTATTGCAGGGCAAGACCCCTCCAAACTTATCTCAGTTTTTTACAACTTTTTGATTCGCCCTGCGGCAGTAACCCTTGCCTACGGGGGGTTGAAGAATCGGTGGGCCGGTGACGTGGGGGAGCTGGAGGATGATGAATGGGAGGACGCACTGGACAACTGTAAGGTGGTGTCTACTAGACTAGCAGACAGGCTTACCCAACTGTATATACTGCACAGATCATACTTAACTCCCATGCGATTAGCTAGATTCAAACCTCAGCACAACCCCCTCTGCCCCAGATGTGACAGTCCTTTCAGTTCCTTCTATCATCTAATATGGGCGTGCCCAGCTATACAAGATTACTGGTCTCACGTGGTACAGTTCATACATGATGAAATGGGATCTCCCCTCAGGCTATGCCCCAAACAATGCCTGCTGGGAATTTTCCCAGATCCTGATTCGGATAAATTCCATATCATCTTCCTTAGAGAATCATTGTTTATAGCTAGGCTACTTATAGCTAGAAAATGGATGAGGGTTGAAACACCTACATTGCAGGAATGGATCGCTGCTATCAACAATGTCTTACCCTACAAAAAAGAAATATACGCCCACAGAGGATGCCCATCCAAATATGAGAAAATATGGAGCTCCTGGTTAGGTAACTCAGCTACCTGCAATTCCACGAGCGATAGTAACATATGAGTATAATAAACATACCCCAAAATATAATCTACTGATATATTGTGTGTACCGAAGCTCTGAACGCATGATAAGGTTTGATAGAGAACATTAATCCACAATACCTGTAACCAGAATGTGTAACTGTACAAAATGCACTGCTTACTCTGTCATTCATTACACCTTTGTAAATATGTCAATGCAATGTTTGATAACCACCTGTGTACTCTTTGCAATAATAAACAACGTTTGTTTGTAAAAAAAAAAAAAAACGATTGAATTTCTAATCAATGATGAGAGAATCAGCCAAGAAATATAATCGAAAAAGAAATGAGCATGAGCTGTGACCTGGAAAGAAAAGAAGATTCCCGGCCACAAAATGTATTTTCTGTAGCAACCTGAGGTGAAATTGAAGGCTTGGTTGTTTGAATTTCGAAATCAGTGGTGGCACCATCACATCACAAAATGCACAAAATTTTTTAAAGAAAATTTTTTGGAATTCGAAACCTGTATGGCCTGCATTAGACTGGATTACCCTCACATTGAAAACATCTCTCACTTCCTGTTGTGTCTACACAACAGTATGTGAAGAGAGATCTCTTAAACAGAACACAGCTAAAAAAAAAAAATGACGGTGATTTTGACTGGTTCCTACTCTGTTTCCTAGCAGAAATTAAGAAAAATATGTTTTGGCTTTAGTTATAGTCTAATACAAGCATAGTGCGCTAGAAAAATCCTTAGGGCCAGTTCACACCATAGAAACGCAGTCCGGATGCGTTCCAGGTGCTTTTCTGCATGCGCGTTTTTGATGCGTTTTTGGTGCGTTTTTGATGCAGTCCAGTGCTTTTTTTCCCCCTCTTTTTTCTTAACCTTAAATAAGGACAAGTGTGTTGCAGTGCGGTTTTGGTGCATTTAGGTGTGTTCCAGTGCGTTTTTGATGTGTTTTACAGCGTTCCAGTACAGTCCAGTGCAGAAAAAATGCAGCATGTTCTACTTTTTTTTCTGCAACTGGAACGCACTGGAACTGCAAGCACTGGTGTGAACTATTCCATTAAAAAAAACATATAACCTACTTTCCATGCGTTTTTGATGCAGAATAAAAAACGCACTGGACTGCATGTGGTGTGAACTGGCCCTAAGAGCCGGTTCACACTAGAAGCGGCACGACTTGCAGGTCACCTCACCGAGGCGACCTGCACACGACTGCCAGGGCGACTTGCAAGACGACTTCTGTATAGAAGTCTATGCAAGTCTCCCCCAAAGTAGTACAGGAATCTTTCTTCTAAGTTGGAGCGACTTGCGTCGCTCCGATTAGAACAGTTCCATTGTACAGAACAGGAGGCGACTTGTCAGGCGGCTAGGTTGCCTGACAAGTTGCCCCCGTGTGAACCGGCTCTAAGAGATAAACATTGTGCAGGGACATTGCAAGACAAAACTTGGTCCTTCACATGCAACCTTGGACGCTCCAGGTAAAAAATCACACTATAGACCAGTGATGGTGAACCTTGGCACCCCAGATGTTTTGAAACTACATTTCCCATGATGCTCAACTACACTGCAGAGTGCATGAGCATCATGGGAAATAAAGTTCCAAAACATCTGGGGTGCCAAGGTCCGCCATCACTGCTATAGACTATTCAGGAAAGTGCATAGTTAGAATACTGTACATTTTCCTATATTACCTTCAAACATGAACATCGTTCCTTTATAAAATGACCTTCAGTGAACAAACTTACATGTTTTCGGTATAAAACTCTGGAAAACTATGAGGAACTAAAACACTTTTAAATAAAATATTGTTTATGGTATGGCGCTACAGTGCACCTTTCCCAAATGCTCTTACAAAATCTTAAAGCAAAATCAATATATGTACTATATTGTACCTCCCTCTTACTTTAACATATCATTAACTTCAATATACCTTATTTCAATTGTGAAATGAAAATATAAAAAACAAGGTTTTATATATATATAAGTTGCTTGTCCTCCATTGATTGCGCTGCCCCCCGACAACTCTGACACTGGGTTCTGACATTCTTCAAGCAAATATAAAATGCAAAAGACACCAATAATTAGTAAAAATTGCAAGTCAACACTTTACTGGGAGGTTAAGTCAACAGGATTATATAAGGCATAACCCAATTTGAGTGATATTTCAGTAAAATTAGATCCCCAGAACACACAATGAAATAGCTATAAGTCAAATGGCTTTAATAAACAGGCTGTAACAGATTTATGACCCCAGAAACAAGAGGGGGAAGAGACGACCTTCTGGGCCCTGATGTAACAGGAAATATGAAGTAAACAATATTTAAGGTTTGTGTAGGAGTTCCCCTTTAATAAATGGTCATATATCATATAAGGTGGTTGTAATCTGCCAAAGCATCATGAGCAGAGACTCTTTGATGAAATGAGGTCCTTGAAGTATGGGTATCCTTGATCTTCAGCTAGCTATGGTGGGGCCCAGAGATGTTACTGTGTAGTAGCAAGCCAATGAGACTGAATGTAATAGATGTTGTAATTTCCCCAGGAAAGACCCTCCAACTGGTCCGGTGTAAAGGTGTCTGTATGCAGTGTCTTTAGGTAAAGTGTCAGAGATTAGATGGGCTTCTGCCTGTTCACCAATCTGGCCAAAACATGGGTCCTGTGAGGCAGGATGTCCTTACGCAGGTTCCCTTGAATTTCTGCTGCGAGTTGTATGGTGCCTGACGGCAACTTGTAGTCTCAGGAATCCATCAATGATTGCGTGGGTGTGCAGACAATATAAACCCGATCAGCAATGCATCGGACACGTTGACTTCTCCTCTTCACTGTCACATATGCACGAAAAATGGGAAGGCGCCAGAAGGTAGTGTAATACCATTTATTGAGTTCTTTAACAAGCTTAAAAGTTCCACTATATACAATATATAGGCTTGTAAAATAAAAGCAGTCAGGCATATACACTCCCTGGAACGCTTCTGCATTCCACTGACCTGATATTACAAAACTGGAAGCTCGGACCGACGCGCTTCGTTGATATGATGTCATCAGGATCTCCAGGTAAAAAAATTTGCAGCAGATTAAAAATATATTTTCTTAAAAAACTGTATACAGTGAGGCCTGGATTTTGGGTTTACATACACTTTATTAGGGTTGTATTGAGAATTACATTTTGGAGTTCAACAAGGTGTTGAAAACATTTCTCAGAGATTTTGGTCCATATTGACATGATAGCATCACGCAGTTGCTGCAGATTTGTCGGCTGCACATCCATGCTGCTAACCACTCATTCCACCACATCCCAAAGGTGCTCTAATGGACTGAGATCTGGTGACTGGAGGCCATTGGAGTACAGTGAACACATTGTCATGTTCAAGAAACTAGTGGTGAGATGATTTGAGCTTCTGTTGGCTGGAAGTAGCCATCAGAAGATGGGTACACTGTAGTCATAAAGGGATGGATATGGTCAGCAACAATACTCAGGTAGGCCGTGGCATATAAACAATGCTCAATTGGTACTAAGGGGCCCGAAGTGTGCCATGAAAATATCCCCCCCACCATTACACCACCACCACCAGTCTGAACGTTGATACAAGGCAGGCTGGATCTAATCTTTCATGTTGTTTATGCCAAATTCTGACCCTACCATCTGAATGTTGCAGCTGAAATGGAGACTCATCAGACCAGTTAACGTTTTTTCAATCTTCTATTGTCCAATTTTGGTGAGCCTGTATGAAGTGTAGCCTCAGTTTCCTGTTCTTAGCTGATAGGAGTGGCAACCGGTGTGATCTTCTGCTGCTGTAGCCCATCTGCTTCGAGGTTTGATGTGTTGTGTATTCAGAGATGGTATTCTGCATACCTTGGTTGTAACAAGTGGTTATTTGAGTTACTGTTGCCTTTCTATCATCTCGAACTGCCACTTACTTGATATTTTCTCTTTTTCGGATCATTCTCTGTACACCCTAGCCCAGTGATGCCGAACCTTGGCTCCCCAGATGTTTTGGAACTACATTTCCCATGATGCTCGACTACACTGCAGAGTGCACGAGCATCATGGGAAATGTAGATCAAAACATCTGGGGTGTCAAGGTTCACCATCACTGCCCCAACCACTTCAATACTGGTCACTTTTACCCCCTTCCTGTCCAGGCCATTTTTCAGCTTTCAGTGCTGTCGCACTTTGAATGACAATTGCGCGGTCATGCAACACTGTACCCAATTGAACTTTTTTATCTTTTACTTCACACAAATTGAGCTTTATTTTGGTGGTATTTTATCACTGCTGGGATTTTTATTTTTTACAAAAAAAAAAGAAAAAAGACCAAAGATTTTGAAAAAAAAGTTTTTCTTATTTTCTGTGAGTAAATTTTGTAAATAAGTAATTTTTCTCCTTCACTGATGTGTGCTGATGAGGCTGCACTGATGGGCACTGATAGGCTGCACTGATGGGCACTGATTAGGTGGCACCAATATGCGGCACTGATAGGTGGAACTGATATGCGGCACTGGTGGGCACTGATAGGTGGCACTGGTGGGCACTGATAGGCGGCAGTTGTGGGCACTGATGGGCAGCACTGGTGGGCACGGATAGGCAGCACTGATGGGCATTAATGGGCAGGCACTGATGGGAGTCACTGACTGGCATCACTTATGGGCACTGATTGGTGGCACTGATGGGCACTGCTGGGGCTTTCCTGTAATCAGGGCACTGATGATCAGTGCCCTGACTACCTGCCCAGGTCTCCTCTGCGAGGAGATGCTGCTGATTGGCACTCCTCACCACACTCTGTCAGTATGAGGTGAGGAGAGCCGATTCATGACACTTCCGTATTTACATGTGACCGGCTGTGATAGCGGATCAAATGGTTAAAGAGCCGTGGCTCTTTACAGAGATCGGGGTCACGCCGTGTCCTAGCCACACGGCGTTGCCACGATCACCACGCTGCGTGCCCCCCCCATGGTCGCGCAATAGCGGCTGTTCTGGGGCGCCTTCATATGACGTCCTCCCAGAACGAGAGCCGCACCATCCCTCCGTCAATTGACTGTGGGCGGGCAGCAAGCAGCTAGAAATGGATGTGCATGAAACTCCCAGTAGTTCAGCAGTTTTTGAAATACTAAGACCAGCACGTTTGGCACCAACAACCATGCCACGTTCAAAGTCACTTAAATCCCCTTTCTTCCCCATCCTGATGCTTGGTTTGAACGTCAGCAAGTCATCTTCACCACGTTTAGATGCCTAAATGCACTGAGTTGCTGCCATGTGATTGGCTGATTAGCAATTTGTGTTACCAAGCACTTGAACAGGTGTACCTAATAAAGTGGCCGGTGAGTGCATGTGTATATTGCTGTACACATGAACTAAGTTTATATTATGCAGAGCTCTTATTTATACAAAACACATGCAAGCTAGGATATTGTTGATGATGATCCAGCCTCCTTTCTTCTATGCTTTCATACTAAACAGAGGTGTTTCTCTCTCTGACTAATACACAAAACAAATGATCAGGTTACACTTGTTCGACTTGCCTTAGATACTGGTTGCTCTGTTACACACACAAGGAAACTGCGCAGAGGAACAGGCATCAGAATGAATATTTAATGCAGCATCTAGATGCTCTAGGCTTTACGTCTTATTTTATTATTATTTATTTATGGTACTTATATAGTGCTGTCAATCTACGCAGCACTTTACATACGTCTTCAGTCGCACTACAGGTAGGTGCAATTACTGAGCCTTAGTTGGCTTTTTGTAGACATTTTTTATGTAGCTGAATATGATAGGATACAGAATGTACATAAATATGTAGGTCTCCATGCAGTGAGCCGTACCCACTGGCATGTTCATTACTTCTGTAAGTGATGCCATTGTATATTACTTTCATTACTCAGCTTTAACTGAATAGGGAATGGGAAATGAGGAGCAGTTTTTTTTTTAGGGATGAGTCATTATAAAGCGGCATTATCAGGCTTATTCACTTAGATGAATGAGTAGCGCTGCATTTTTTTTATCTATACCTTATCAAAGTTGAAAACTGGATAACAATTTCCAGATCATCAGATCAGTTTTTGTATTGTGAGTCTTTTTATTTGCAATATGTTCTTAAATGGCACTATGTTTTTTTTGGTCGTTTTTGCATCAAGTACACATTTTTATTGCCTCTGGGTTCCTCAGTATACATCCAAATGATGCCTGACAGTGTTGAAGTATTACTGGGGTTATACAGAAGTATTGGAAGGAGCAAAGATGATGGGTGAACTGCCACAAATCATGGATACTAAATTTCAGTTTACTATAGTCAGATCAGTAAAACATGAATTCTGATCCGATTACTTATTTGCTCATTTTACATTGTCCCCTGCCTTATGGCCCGTTCACACAGTCCAAAAATCCGACGGGAGATCATCTGTTTTTTTTTTGCATGCTAGTCGCATATCAAAAATGGAGAGGTTACTAAAGTGGCGAAAATTCTCGTACGACGGAATAAAAAATCAGAAGTGATGTCATGTGTTGTAATGTATTCCCATTGTATTTTCGGACAACAACTGTACTGATTAAACGAAAATTATTACCAACTGGTATCGTACGAGAACATTTTTCATGTTTGTCTGATCGGATAATATCGGGTGAACTGTCGTGATCGGCTCTCGAAAGCTGTGTACTAAGGATCAGATTATCGTACGATCGATTCGAAAACGGTATTATTTCGGCCGATTTTCGGATCGTGTGTACAGACCATTATTAAATATATCCACGTTTATGTATGCACTGGTTACTTATGGGGTTATTTCAAAAGGCAAATGCAGAGACTCATAGTAGTTAAAATATACAACATGTGTATATATATATACACTACCGTTCAAAAGTTTGGGGTCACATTGAAATGTCCTTATTTTTGAAGGAAAAGCACTGTACTTTTAAATGAAGCTAACTTTAAACTAGTCCTAACTTTAAACAAATATACTCTATACATTGCTAATGTGGTAAATGACTATTCTAACTGCAAATGTCTAGTTTTTGGTGCAATATCTACATAGGTGTATAGAGGCCCATTTCCAGCAACTATCACTCCAGTGTTCTAATGGTACAATGTGTTTGCTCATTGGCTCAGAAGGCTAATTGATGATTAGCAAACCCTTGTGCAATCATGTTCACACATCTAAAAACAGTCTAGCTCCTTCCAGAAGCTACAAAACTGACCTTCCTGTGAGCAGATTGAGTTTCTGGAGCATCACATTTGTGGGGTCAATTAAACGCTCAAAATGGCCAGAAAAAGAGAACTTTCATCTGAAACTCGACAGTCTATTCTTGTTCTTAGAAATGAAGGCTATTCCATGCGAGAAATTGCAAAGAAATTGAAGATTTCCTACAACGGTGTGTACTACTCCCTTCAGAGGACAGCACAAACAGGCTCTAACCAGAGTAGAAAAAGAAGTGGGAGGCCGCGTTGCACAACTAAGCAAGAAGATAAGCACATTAGAGTCTCTAGTTTGAGAAACAGACGCCTCACAGGTCCCCAACTGGCATCTTCATTAAATAGTACCCGCAAAACACCAGTGTCAACATCTACAGTGAAGAGGCGGCTGCGGGATTTTGGGCTTCAGGGCAGAGTGGCAAAGAAAAAGCCATATCTGAGACTGGCCAATAAAAGAAAAAGATTAAGATGGGCAAAAGAACACAGACATTGGACAGAGGAAGACTGGAAAAAAGTGTTGTGGACAGATGAATCCAAGTTTGAGGTGTTTGGATCACAAAGAAGAACGTTTGTGAGACGCAGAACAAATGAAAAGATGCTGGAAGAATGCCTGACGCCATCTGTTAAGCATGGTGGAGGTAATGTGATGGTCTGGGGTTGCTTTGGTGCTGGTAAGGTGGGAGCTTTGTACAGGGTAAAAGCTAAGGAAGGCTATCACTCCATTTTGCAACGCCATGCCATACCCAGTGGACAGCGCTTGATTGGAGCCAATTTCATCCTACAACCGGACAATGACCCTAAACACACCTCCAAATTGTGCAAGAACTATTTACAGCAGAAGCAGGCAGCTGGTATTCTATCGGTAATGGAGTGGCCAGCACAGTCACCAGATCTGAACCCCATTGAGCTGTTGTGGGAGCAGCTTGACCGTATGGTACGCCAGAAGTGCCCATCCAACCATTCCAACTTGTGGGAGCTGCTTCTAGAAGCGTGGGGTGCAATTTCTCCAGCTTACCTCAATAAATTAACAGCTAGAATGCCAAAGGTGTGCAATGCTGTAATTGCTGCAAAAGGAGGATTCTTTGATGAAAGCAAAGTTTGATGTAAAAACAATGTTATTTCAAATACAAATCATTATTTCTAACCTTGTCAATGTCTTGACTCTATTTTCTATTCATTTCACAACGTATGGTGGTGAATAAGTGTGACTTTTCATGGAAAACACAAAATTGTTTGGGTGACCCCAAACTTTTGAACGGTAGTGTATATATATATATATATATATATATATATATATATATATATATATATATATAGAAAGAATAAAGTTCCAGAGGTTGCTGCACTTAAAAATCATTGCAAAGTAAGTGGAATCATTCCAGAGAAAATCGTTACAATCATCTGTTCAGACAAAGATTACGTTTCGGGCTGATTTGTTTGCGCCCTTCCTTAGATCAGTCAGAACACATCTGTATACACATATATACACACACACACATATATATATATATATATATATATACATATATATATATATATATATATATATATATATATATATATATATATATATATATATATATATATATTGTTATTCTGTAATATGAAATCTGACTGACTGTTCTTGGTTCTCGTACCATGCATGCAATCATTGCTCTTTATATTGCTATTTTGCATAAACCCTAAACTTCAATAAACCACAAGTAAAAAAAACCCCACATTTATGGGAATAGCAGAAAGCAAAACAGCTGCGTTATTTCCTATTTGTAAAGTAACATTTTTTAAATTCTTTCTACATTTTCTATTTTAAGGAAGTGTACAAGAATATTCAGACATATTACACTATAAGGTCGCAAACAATATAGCTTCTAAATAAATGTATGCTGTACGGTATTATGCTACAGTCCATAAAACTCCTACTACACTTTGTATATTAATACACACAGAAAACTAAGAAACAGCTTTCTTCTAATAACAAGGGTAAAGAATATATACAGTATGTGAGAAATGTATCAATACAAATACTGATAGGCTAGGTTTACATTTTTGAGGGTCAGGAACACACATGCTTTCCTGATCCGCAGGCAAATGTGCTAATCTTGCATCAACAAGCGCAGTACATTTTCGCTTGCATCAAATCGCATGGTGTCACAAGCACCATGCGGATCGCTGTGGCACTTTTTAAAAAATAGTCAAGGATTTGTTTTCTTGCCTTTCTACAGGTAGGGAAGCGCATTCATATGAATAGGTTGCCTACATGCACAACACAAGTTGCAATAATGTGAGCCTAACCTTTACATACATGACAGTGTAAAAAAATATAGTTAATCTACACTCCACGCAGATTGGGTAGGGGCAACCATGGAATGGTAAAGATTTCAGCCATGTGAATCCCGAATGTAAAATACCAGCAGCAGTAGATCAGTAAACGCTATAATAACCTGCAGATCAATTCCCTATTATAGTTACTGTATATGCTAAGGAATGCGTTATTGCCAAAGAAATATTGCAAAAGAAAATTCTGAGTCATTTAATTAATTCTTTCCAGCTATTTTCAGTTTCTCTTTAACAGCTCATATTTTTAAATGCAACTTCTGAAATAGTACAAAATAGCTGATTTTCCTGACCTGATAACACAGAAAGAGAAATATTTAAAAATTGCAGAAGAGGAAGGTAACTAAAAAATATTTGAACCTTATTCTTTTGTATTTTACTGTTATCAGCTGTTAGCAGAGTGATATGGGAGAAATTGATTTTGCAGAAAAACGACTGATTTCGCCATCGGTAAAATTTTAAAGAAGCTCTGAAATTTGCTTGAAAAAAAAATCTACTCTTTTTTTTAATTTTATTTATATTTATTCAGCAGGGGTGGATAGTTATTTTTTTTTAATATGTGTTTTTTTCTTTAATTTTAAAACTCACTGCAATTTCACCTTCCTTATTGACTCCAGAGCATTTCTCCAAACTGGCAAAACTAAAAAAATCAAAATTTGTATGCGGTTTAACAAAAAGTTAATAACAGAAACAAAGTTCTTAAATAGATAATATGGAGTATATACCCTATACTTGTGATCTTCAGCACCACAGCGTTTAAAATGTCCTTTTACCTGGGAATGTCTGGATCCCCTTCCCATATTTAATGCCCTTGCAAATGCATGTTTAACAGCAGCTTTAATCTGAAGATATCACCCATTCTTAGCTCAGCAGTAGTTTCCCTAGTAAGCCTATTCCAACTCAATCACCTTGTAAAAAAAACCCATTCAGTTAAAAATAGAAATGAAAGGCAAAACATTTTTGTATAGATATAAAAAAAGATTATAAATACCTTTTTTCCCTTTTTTATAAGTGATCATCTTCCCTCTGTTCTCAGCTGCATAAGAGCTAGGGGAGGAGAAGCAGCAGCACACTGAGCTTGCCAGTTAATGTCTGTGCAGCGGAGGCATGTCAGGACATGTCTGGTCATTGGAGGAGAGCAGCCTGAGTTCCCAGCATACCTAGAGAACTGACCACGCTGTGCTATCCTGCTTGGTGTGGTCAGTATTTATTAGGAAAGCAAGAGGACTGACAGGAACACCAGGGATTTCACATAAAAGGAAGCAATACAAGAAGAACAGAATACTTTCTCACACAAGTACATGGTACAGCAGGCACATATCAGAAATAAGAAGTGTTGGGGTAACAAACACTTTAAATAAGAAAATATCAGGCTCACAATCCCAGTTAGCTCTCTTTGAGCTGCTTTGTGATATAAGCCTTCCAGACTTCTGCCTCCAGTAAAGATAAGAACCAACTGGGTGTTTTTTAATACAGCAGAGCAAAACAATGATGTACATAGTGTAGTAACTCATAGAAACCAGAAATCAAAGACATTTTAGCTGATCATACTCCAACACACTGACATTTATATTGGCTGCTGTAGGTTACCTACACTTGGTAAAATAAGTATTGAACATGTTGCCATTTTTCTAGGTAAATATATTTCTGAAGGTGCTATTGACATGAAATGTTCACCACATGTCGGTAACAACCCATGCAATCCATACATACAAAGAAAACAAATAAGTTCAGAAATTAAGTTGTGTGTAATAAAATGGAATGACACAGGAAATAAGTATTGAATACGCTAACTCAAATTGATTTAATACTTCGTACAAAATCTTTTGTATGTAATGACAGCTTCAAGATGCCACATTTATGGAGAAACAAGTCACATGCATTGCTTAGGTGTGATTTTGGCCCATTCTTCCACACAAATTTTGAAGGTTCCATGGGCCTCTTCTATGAACTCTGATCTTCAGTTCTTTCCATAGATTTTCTATTGGCTTAAAGTCAGGTGATTGCTGCCATCTAGCAGCTTTATTTTCTTTTAAACCAATTGACAGGCTTTGGGTTTGGGATCATTGTCTTGCTGAAATTTCCACCCTCATTTCATCTTTATCATCGTGGCAGATGGCAGCAGATTTTTATCAAGAATGTCTTTGTAAATTTTTCCACTCAGCCTTCCTTCAATGCCATGAAGTTTGCCAGTACCGGATGCTGAAAACAGCCCCACACCATGATGTTCCCACCTCCAAACTTTACCGTTGGTATGGTGTTTTTGGGGTAATGTACAGTGTCATTTGACCTCCAAACATGGTGTGCATTATGGCATTCCAAGAGTTCAATTTTGGTCTCATCTGACGAGAATATATTCTCCCACTATTTCGCAGGCTTGTCTAAATGTTCAGCAAACTTTAAACAAGCTTCAGCGCACTTTTTCTTCAACAATGGAGTCTTGCGTGGTGAGCATGCATGCAGACCATGGCGATTGAGTGCATTACTTATTGTTTTCTTTGAAACAATTGTACCTGCTAATTCCAGGTCTTTCTGAAGCTCTCCACAAGTGGTCCTTGAATCTTGGACAGCTCTTCTGATGATTCTTTTCACTCCTCTGCCAGAAATCTTGTGAGGAGCACCTGGTCGAGGCCGGTTTATGGCAAAATTATGTTCTTTCCACTTCCAGATTATGGCCCCAACAGTGCTCAGTAATGCTGGAACATTCAAAAGTTTACAAATCCTTCTGTAACCAATGCCATCAGTATGTTTTGCAACAATAAGGTTGCAATGGTTTTGAGAGATCTCTTTGCTTTTACCTATCATGAGATGTTTCTTGTGTGACACCTTGGTAACAAGACACCGTTTTATAGGCCATCAGTTGGGACTGAACCAGCTAAGATTAATTTGCACTGACAAGGGGCAGGATTGCTTTCTAATTACTGATAGATTTCAGCTGGTGTTTTGGCTTTCCATGCCTAAGGCTGGGTTCACACTGGTGCGACACGACAGCTGTCCTACTTTGGATCCGACTTTGCCCTGCGACATGAAGCCGGCATGCGTCCAACTTTCAATGAACGGGGATCCGACTTGGATCCCCGCCAATGCCCGGCACTGTGTTTGGTATGAAACTTGAGGGGGAACTCCGCGCCAAATTTTAAATAAAAAACCGGCATGGGTTACCCCTCCAAGGGCATACCAGGCCCTTGGGTCTGGTATGGATCTTAAGGGGAACCCCCTACGCCAAAAAAAGGCATGGGGTCCCCCCCAAATCCATATCAGACCTTTATCCGAGCACGCAGCCCGGCCGGTCAGGCCCCCCCTCCTGAACTGTACCAGTCCGCATGCCCTCAACATGGGGGGTGGGTGCTTTGGGGCAGGGGGGGCCCTGCGGGCCCCCCCACCCCAAAGCACCTTGTCCCCATGTTGATGAGGACAAGGGCCTCTTCCCGACAACCCTGGCCGTTGGTTGTCGGGGTCTTTAATAAGGGGGCCCCCAGATCCCGGCCCCCCACCCTTTGTGAATGAGTATGGGGTACATCATACCCCTACCCATTCACATAGGGAAAAAAGTGTCAATGAAAAAACACAGTACACAGGTTTTTAAAGTAATTTATTAGGCAGCTCCGGGGTCTTCTTCCGACTTCAGGGGTCTTCTTTCGACTCGGGGGGTCTCTCCGGCGTCTCTTCCCGGTGTCCTGATCTTCTGCTGGCTCCTCCGCTATCTTCTGCAGCTCTTTTGCTAGCGGTGGCCCGGACTTCTGTCTTCTTGTCTTTTTCCCTCTTCTTCTGATGTTGACACGACGCTCTCTCCAGCTGGAATGCTCTCTGAGCGCTCCGATGTGACTTATATAGGTGGTGACCCCGCCCCCTTATGCCGTCACAGTCCCTGGGCATGCTGGCACTGTGACGTTTTAGGGGGCGTGGTCACTGGGTGATGTTGACCACGCCCCCTTATGACAGCACAGTCCCAGCATGCCCCGGGACAGTGACCTCATAAGGGGACAGGGTCACCACCTATATAAGTCCATTGCGGAGGGCTCAGAGAGCATTCCAGCCGGAGAGAGCGTCGTGTCAACATCGGAAGAAGAGGGAAGAAGACAAGAAGACAAGAAGGCAGAAGTCCGGGAGGAGGAGCCGGCAGAAGATCAGGACACTGGGAGGAGACGCCGAAGAGACCCCCGAAGTCGGAAGAAGACCCCCGGAGTCGAAAGAGGACCCCCGAAGTCGGAAGAAGACCCCGGGGCTGCCTAATAAATTACTTTAAAAACCTGTGTACTGTGTTTTTTCATTGACACTTTTTTCCCTAGGTGAATGGGTAGGGGTACGATGTACCCCATACTCATTCACAAAGGGTGGGGGGCCGGGATCTGGGGGCCCCCTTATTAAAGGGGGCTCCCGGATTCTGATAAGCCCCCCGCCCGCAAACCCCGACAACCAACGGCCAGGGTTGTCGGGAAGAGGCCCTTGTTGTCATCAACATGGGGACAAGGTGCTTTGGGGTGGGGGGGCCGCAGGGCACCCCAAAGCACCCACCCCCCCATGTTGAGGGCATGCGGCCTGGTACGGTTCAGGAGGGGTGCGCTCGCTCGTCCCCACCCCCATTCCTGACCGGCCGGGCTGCGTGCTCAGATAAGGGTCTGGTATGGATTGGGGGGGGACCCCCACACCGTTTTTTTGGTGTAGGGGGTTCCCCTTAAGGTCCATACCAGACCCAAGGGCCTGGTATGCTCTTGGAGGGGGAACCCATGCCGGTTTTTTATTTAAAATTTGGCGCGGAGTTCCCCCTCAAGATCATATGAGCACAAGTCGCATGCCGAAGTCGGATCAGGAAACGGCGATCCGACTTTGATCCGTCTTCAATAATAGTCCATGGGCTGAAGTATGATCAAAGTCGGACCAAAGTAGTACAGGGAGCATTTCTAAAGTCGGAACGACTTGTGTCGGACCAGTTAGGATGGCTCCCATAGGGAAACATTGAATTTCACACGTCATGCAACATGAGCTCCCAATGTCGGAGCGTTTGTCGAACCAGTGTGAACCCAGCCTTATTGCATCTTCCTTTCTTCATGTGTTCAATACTTTTTCCATGTGTCATTCCGTTTTATTACACATAACTTAATTTCTGAACTTATTTGTTTCTTTGTATGTATGGATTGTATGGGTTGTTACCAACATGTGGTGAAAATTTTATGTCAATGGCACCTTTAGAAATATATTTACCTAGAAAAAGGGTGACATGTTCAATACTTATTTTACACGCTGTATCCACACTACTCCAAAATCTTCACTGTGAGGCTCATTGAGATCCTACTGCAGAAGTCTGTTTTTTTGTGCATATGCAGGAGAATCTCTATTCATTCACATGGAGAGTATATCTTTCATGCATTCCGATGGTGGATGGCCTGTTTATAGGTATAAATGGAGATTCTTCTCCAAGTTGAGGACTTCTTGGAGTGGAAGACTGCAGAGAAACAAGTGCAGCGGTGACTGGACTGCACCCATTGGACCACCAATGATCTTGAAGGTAAGTACAGGCGGTCCCCTAGTTACAAACATCCGACTTACAAACGACTCCTACTTACAAACGGAGGGAGACAACAGGAAGTGAGAGGAAATCTACCCCTAGGAAGGGAAATTCATCCCTGTAAGAGTTATTATGGGAAAAAGGTACCCCCACTGATGCTCTATCACCAAGGCTTGTGTCTACAACAACCCAAAATTTTCAAAATCCAACTGTCATTGGGACAGAAAGTGAGGTGAAATCTTCTGAACAGGGGCACAGACACCAAAACAAATGTTACAGGGGTGTTAACCCTCCCCTATGCTATCCAAAAAGCTTAAAAATAGCTTTTTTGGCTGGAGTTACACTTAAAAAATGTACCTGTTACAAACAGATTCAACTTAAGAACAAACCTACAGACCCTATCTTGTTTGTAACCCGGGGAGCGCCTGTATTACATTCTGAGGGGTTGATGGGAAGAAAGGTAATTTAAATGATAACTATGCTAAAAGTACAACTATCCTTTTAAAAAAAAAAAAAAAAACTCAGAATAAAGAAAGCTCAATTTTGAGGATTTCTGTTAAACATATTTCTCTTTAATTTCACAGACACCTTCCGTGCAAAGACATGAGCTGGACTTTTTTAAGAGACATTTTAAGCGGTGTCAACAAATACTCAACTAGTATTGGAAGGGTCTGGCTGTCAGTTGTCTTCATATTTCGACTTCTGGTGTATGTGGTTGCTGCAGAAAATGTTTGGAAAGATGAGCAAAAGGAGTTTGAATGCAACATCCGACAGCCAGGGTGTGAAAATGTCTGCTTCGATCACTTCTACCCCATCTCACAAGTCAGACTGTGGGCTCTTCAGCTAATAATGGTGTCTACACCCTCACTCCTTGTGGTTCTCCATGTGGCATATCGGGAAAGCAGAGAGAAGAGACACAACAAAAAGCTCTATGAGAACCCAGGAAGCATGGATGGTGGCTTATGGTGTACATATGTCATCAGTCTTCTGTTTAAAACAGTGTTTGAGTTTGGTTTCCTGATACTTTTCTACAAGTTATATGGTGGATTTAGTGTTCCTCGGATGGTGAAGTGTGATATGGAACCTTGCCCCAATCTCGTTGACTGTTACATCTCCAAACCTACAGAGAAAATGATTTTCCTCTATTTTGTAGTACTTACTTCAGGACTCTGTATTATACTCAATATCAGCGAGCTGATGTACCTCATCTTTAAATATTTTTCAAAATGCTGTTTGAAAAAATATGCGCAAAGACTGACTACGTCACAGTGTGACTGTAAGAACCATCACCATATCAATGATCAGGAAAGTACATCTCACTTACAGCCAACATCTAATGATTCTGAGCAATAGCCTACAATCACATGAAATGTATGTAAGCCAATATAGACTATAACAAGGTCACTCAGAATTTCTACAAGCTTTTTCAAACATAACTTATTTTATTAGAAACAAGCTTAAAACTGAAGTGTAGGCAAAAACCTTAATAAGTTCTGGCACTGAAACTGACAGTCAGCGCTTGAGCACAGCGATCACACGATTCGCTCACTGTGCAGCTCCTCCATTCAGATAAGATCTTGTATTCTTTGCAAAGGATACAAGGCTTTCTATGATCGGACAAGGGGAGCATGAACAATCTCACATTGACCTATCACAGAATGCTTTGTATTCTTTTAAAAGATTACAAGGCGAGTGACCTGCTTTGATCGCTGTGCTCCAGCTGTCAATTTCACCACCAGAACTTCAGCGGTTACATCACCATCACCACCAAAAGTAAAAATTTTCAGGAAATAAGCAGCAGCCACCACTGGAGCACACATTATTACAGATACCTTTCTTACCTAGCTATAGCTAATGCCACACTTCAGTTTTAATAAAATGTATGCATTTTTTTTTTTGCAGCACGTATACATCCAGAGCAGAGCTGAAAATATTTCCAGTATACTGTATGTACATTTCAATAGAACAACGGAAAATAGATTGGCAAATCTTGGGGGGGGGGGGGGGGGGGTTGCAATAAAGCTCAAAGGGCTGGAAGAAGACTCCGCAATGAAGGCATTTAATGTAGAACACTTAACTTTATGTGCTACAGTTTTCTCTAAAGCTGGGTACACACTTTCGGTCAGTGTGTATAGCAGTCTATCTGACCAGTCTAACCAGTCAAACGGACATCCTGGAAAACTAGCATCCGATCAGTGCTTGTAGCTAATAGCTGCGAGAGCTGATCAGTGTATTCTGGTGGAGGGATACATTAGTACACAGAGGGGAGAGTGCTGCACCAACATTGATTGGGTACAGCGATCTGTCAGGTTTTATTTTAGTTTAACCCGCTGGGTTGAACTAAAAAATCTTGCAGTGTGTATCCAACTTTAGGCAAATTGGATGCGGCTTACGCCACATCTTATTAACAGAACATTTGAAAATATGTTCTTTTCAATGGGTCTGGTTCACATATGTGCGTTGCACGCACTCCGCATTGCACAAAAAACGTGTGCGTTTTCTAGGCAGTGCGGTGCGAATTGCAGGCACATAATCTTTCATGGACATGCATCTGATTCGCAGATGTGTTCCGTTGTGAACAGGAATTCTCTCCCCCTTGTCCTACACCTCCTCCCTCTCCCTGGTCAGCTGAGCCACAGCTACAACAGAGAGGAACCGCTGAATAAATCATTTTTATCTTCGCAGGGAAACCGGAGCTGCAACTCGCACTGGACAAGTGTGAACCCAGCCTTAGTCATTCCCACAAATACCTGTTGAGCCTTGCAGTGAAGTCCACCTAATGCAGCTTCCTGTGATGACGTGAAAACAATGCTGCAATGCTCCTGCGTTCAGGGCAGAGCTGCCACTCTCATGTAGGCAGTTGCGGCTTGCACTACAGTGGGATGGATACATGTTGCAGGGGGCGTGGCTATCAGGCATTGTCACTGCTTATTGACAAGCCAGCAGTTTGTTAATCAGAACCTGACCAGTCTTAGTCCTGCCTGCTGTTTTCTGGATTGACAGCACTGCCTCTGTTGCTAACATTCTCCCACTGTGAGCAGCAGTGTCTGCGAAGGGGTGTGTCTAAGACATTAAAGCGGTAGTAAACATTTTTTTTAACCCTGTAAGACAATGGCATAATGTGCTAGTATGCATTGCATACTAGCACATTATGAAATATTTACCTTAGAACGAAGTTGTCCAGTGGCGCGCTGTCACTGAAGGCGCTTCCATCTTCACCCAGTCTTCTCTCCGGGTTTGGGTCCTCCAGCCGTCTGGTTGACCTTGCTGCAAAGACCTCACTCCCATGCATGCGCGCTGGAGTCACGGACCTTGGCACGGAGCTCTAAAGGAATGGCATGGGTATGCCGTCCCTTCAGAGCCAGGGTCGGTGCTACCACTAGGCAAACTAGGCAGCCGCCTAGGGCGCACTGCTGCCTAGGGGCCCCGGCCGATGGTTTCCCTCCACGTCTGCAGGCTGTAGTATGTAACCAACTCAGTCCAACCGGTAGTGTAATTAGAGGTGCAGCTCAGCACTGAAGCCGGCGCTAGAGGAAGCAGAGCCAATGCTTCCTGTATAGTGGCGCATTCTCTCACATGGGCAAGGCAAAGGGGGTAGAGCCAACGGGGTGGCAAAATGAGGTTTCGCCTAGGGTGCCAAAAATCCTTGCACCAGCCCTGTTCAGAGCGCATGTGCCAGTGACGTCACCGGCTGCATGCAGTGTGAATATCTCCTAAACTGTGCAAGTTTAGGAGATATTCACTGTACCTACAGGTAAGCCTTATTATAGACTTACCTGTAGGTACAAGATCAAAAAAAAGGTTTACTTCCACTTTAACGAAGGAGGATTTGGCTCACTAAGGGATGTTAAAGGAAGGTTTTTGTATTTCATAGTAACTAGATTTAGTACAAGTCTATGGATGCAAATGCTGGACTCGGGAGCGTGCCCGCAAGGTAACCCCCCGGGAGAGCGCTTCTCCTAGGGCAGTGATGGCAAACCTTGGCACCCCAGATGTTTTGGAACTACATTTCCTATGATGCTCAACTACACTGCAGAGTGCACGAGCATCATGGGAAATGTAGTTCCAAAACATCTGGGGTGCCAAGGTTCGCCATCACTGTCCTGGGGGGTTATACGATGCAGGGAGGAGCTGATAGCGCCGCCGGGGGACCCCGGAAGAGGACGATCGGGGCCACTCTGTGCAAAACAAACTGCAGAGTGGAGGTAAGTATAACATGTTTGTTATTTTAAAAAAAATGAGCCTTTACAATCACTTTAAGAAGTATACAGAGAGTTTTAGTAGGAATCACAAGGGCACTTTGCCCATACGGCTACTATTTGCAGACATTATTTTGTCCTTCACATCAAGTGACTCATACAGGACGTGATCACATCACTCTGGGGGAGGGCCATTAAAAACTGCCCTAGGACTCACATGGGATTTATTTTACTTGTAAATATATAAATATACTATTAAAATTAGATACAGTATTTATTTAGTAAATGTTGTTATCATATTAAACTGGAACTCAAGCCAAGACTTTTTTTTAATGTTTTGGCTAGAGTAGGGAATGATTAGAACCTCTCTGTGGTTTTGAATGCTGTCTGTTCCCCACGAATCAGCAAGCGAGGAGAAATCTCTCCATCATTGACAAAGTGGCGTAAATAAAAAAAAACATATCAGAAACCATGACGCATTTGGGAAATTGTGTTCACTTCCTGCCACAGTGACTGTAGGAGGAAGTGAAATAAAATTTTCCTATGGCAACACAGCCAACAACAAAAACATGACAGAGATTCTAACCCTGCCATAGTCTGTTTAAAAGGTTTTGGCTGGAGTTTCACCTTAAAGAAGATCCGATCAGAACTGACTGTGTTATTTTAAAGACAGAGAATATGCAAGTAAATAGCAAATATATATGTTACTGACTGCTGCATTTATACATACATGTTTCGTTTGATGTTGTCTAATATCTAAAGCTTATTATTTATACTTGGTTAAAAAAAAAGTTAGCCCTTTTCACATCTGCGTATCATCTACCAGATGGTTATGTTGCTTTCATCCCTCCTTCTATTCTGGCCAAAACTCCTTGAATAGCTGGGAGAAAGTACAAGGAAAGCCATGAAGAATGGAAAGCAATGAAAGCCTACCTGTACTTCTAGTTGCTACATTAAATGCATCACTATAGAATAACATACTGCTTGCCAATTGGAACTTATTAATGTCACTGTTCCTAATTTGCAGAAGCAGTCCCAGGATTTGGAGATTTGCCCTCAGAAAAATTCATGTTTTTAAAAGTAATGATAAAATCAGTTTTTTGAATGTTCTTTTTTTTTGTGTTGTTTTTGTACTATTTTGTCAATTCAAGTTTACATTGTTTCAAAGGTGTATCTTTAAATGTTAACTGTATTTTTGAAATGCTTTAGCTCTTTTATTAAAGCAGAATTCCACCAATTTTATCGACTTCATGGAATCCCCCTTGCACATCCTTTTACCAATACAAATGCTTGTTTTTTTTAGAATATTTTCTCTCCCTCACTTCCTGCATTCCTCGTCTAGGCGATTACGTCAATAGGCGATTTGCAAGGGTTCTTGGGACAGCGGCATCATGTATCCGAGGAGCTCTTGCAAATTGCCTATTGCCGAAGTCTCGCGTTGGCAACCTGTCAGGAAGAAGGAGAGCCGCGCAGAGGCATTACTGCGCATGCGCGACATCGGGAGGTGCATGATGGGTAGCCAGCTGCTAAAATGGAACCTGCCTGCTCCTGAGATCTGTAAGTAAAAAACTATTTTTATAGAAAGTAAAAGCGCAACACATATAACATGTTGTAAATGTTCATATACATGTTTGGACAAATACAGAGCGGTCTTTATTAAAAAAAGTGTTTGGGTGACTGGAACTCCGCTTTAAAGTGTAACTAAAGGCAAAACTTTTTTTTTCAATTTTGGATAGAGTAAGGGAGGGTTATAACCCCCCTCAGTTTTTTTTTTTGACCCATTGGGGGGATTTCCCTCAACTTCCTGTCCCATAGCTAAAAGAGGACATGAGAGGAAATCCCTCCAAAATGAAGGAATCCTGGTGTATCCCCATTGGAAGATTTCCCTTCTATGAGTGTTCTGATGTCAACCTAAAATGTGGGATTTTCTTTTACTCTCAAGTTTGAAGATGAAGGTAAATAGGACAAATAGAGAGGGTAAATCTCACTAATGTGGGCACAGACATCAATATAAAAACTGACAGCTGTTCTACTCCATCTCCACTCTATCCAAAACGTCAAAAACAGATTAGCCTTTAGTTACACTTCAAGGCCAAAAGGCAACAAGTAGCCTTGCGAATCTGACCTGTAACCATCTGTACCATGTTTGTTTGTCATCACAAGTTCAGGCAACTGCAAACAATGCTTTGTTTCCATTCAGTCTGTCTGCATTTTGTACTGACCCAAATATACTGTGGAGAGCAACATGTCTTCAAATGTCTCAAAACCCAAAAACATATTTTTATAAAGTTCAGCCTAACAATCCTGCATTAAAGCTGAACTTAAGCTTGCCTTTCAGGTGGCTTCGCCAGCCCCTCCATCACCGCCATTATGGTGCATGTGCAGATGTGCCAATGGACTCTGCTTGGCCTACAGGTCCTGGTAAAGCTGAGTGGTACATCTGTGCACACGCGGGTGATTTTTTACGCACATGTAAAGACTTTTTGGTTTGGTTTGGGACTTTGTTAATAGCCATCTTTAAACATACTTAGGAAACCCTGAATGTGCACAGGTGATCGGGGAAACCAACACATGCGCAGATGTGCTACAGGGCTCTCGCGAGGCCTGAAGTTCTGCATATGTGCAGAGGGTGGGCAGAAAAAAAAACAAACATTCTCTCCTAGGTGAGAAACCTTGCAGTGTTGCTTTACAGCAGAAATACACGAGTTTGTAAAAAAAAAAAAAAAAAAATTTAAATAATGTCGGATTGTAAGGGAGGGAGGGGGGAGGAGGCAGGGCAGCATGACATGACCTTTGGGTAAAGGTAAGCTTTAATTTCCATTTTCAGACTAGGAACATTTTCAGCAAGTAGAGGAATTACCTGTTGACCTTGCCAGAAATGCAGTGTTCTTGCCAGTTCATGTGAGCATAGAAAAGGTAGCACCTTATCGTTTTTGTGGAAACTATTAGTTCCATCAATCCACCAATGGTTAGAAAGCTGGAGGAACTTTTAAACTAAAAGGGGGGAGGAATAAGACAAGAATATGCCATATGGAAAGCAAGGATCTACAGGGGGACCAGGGAATAGAGGGGGTGAAATAGTGAGGGAACAGAGCCTCAAACTAGACAGCACAGAAATTGCATCAACCTATGTGTAGCTGGCATTAAATTATAGCTCAAAAATTAATTATGATAAAATATTAAATGCTAACACAGAATTGAAAGGTATTTTCACAAATGCAAGAAATGTGTAGGTTGGTGAATCGTCATTTAACTAAAGCACCACATCCCTGGTAAAAAATGGAAATGGGATTTCACAGGTGCATCATAACAAGTAGCAAAAGATCATTAAAAATACAATCGTAATTCAATTAAAACAATATTTCCATATAAATCTAAGTACAATCATGCACCCATTTCTTATGGTCCCTAAATTCATAGCAGTATTATGGTGGTGTGGTGGTGAATCCTGACGTTGTTCGCTGCTAAGGCTTCTTCAGGGGATCTGCCGCCAGCTAAAAGGTCATGGCACCCATACTTGCTGCCATGTGACTAGAATATCTAATCTGAGCTATCCAAAAGGTGTTCCCAATGGTGTCAGCCAAATCAGGACCATATGTGACCACAGGAGGCATACAATGGTCGAAAATATGTACTGCCAAAAGCAGCCACATGGGGGCACAGGATCCTCATAGAAGGGTATAATGTCACTAGGCTGAAACCATTCAGGTTGCAGCATGATCCAGCCCACATGGCTCCTTTTGGTAGTACATATTTTTTACCCTTGTATGCCTCCTGTGGTCACATATGGCCATGATTAGTTAGTGTACGTTACTGATGTAGCTCTATGGACTGTTATCAGAAAGCTTTGTACCTTCCAGTGTTCTAAACATTGTTTGTCCCCATCATTATTCTTGTAGCCAGTGACCTCATACCTGTGTGCCAACGGAGAGAGTTATGGGGTGTATAGTCCTCTTTGAATCTGCTGCTATGCATCCATGTACCCTAACACTACAAATCCCAGGGACCCTTGCAGTGGCCTGAAGGTTGCTGGGAGGGATGATAAAAGGAGCTCGGAAGCCCGTGCACACTCTCTTCCTCCTGGACCTGACGCAAGATGGACCTCTCTGTGTGACAGAGAGAGAGAGAGGTCGCGACCTACCACGCAGAATGCTACTTCCACCGCGAGGCCTGAGAGGCCTAGTCCTGCTACCCACTGTTGGACATCCTGTTACTAGCATCATTTAGAGCGCCTACCCATCGGTGTGGACAAAGTCATTATAGAAGGCCGAGACAGAGGATCTGTTGCCGGAGTGCTGCCATCCATGTTCCTGTCTAGAATACTGCAGATCGATTTGGGTTGTTGGTGAGAGAGCAAGCTGCTCAATCTTTATCTATTCACTATCACCATTACAGAACACAGTGCGCACACATCTCTACCCAAGAACACTTTACTGCATTGCTGGAACACTGTACTCAGATGCCTTAGGCCTTCACCACTTGGAATCTATTGTTTCATCTGCAACCAAACCGATTACAGTTAAAGACCCCCAACTAGCTAGCGAAGAACAACAGATCTGCCACATGGAACTCTACTGCCATTACTCATAGGAAGTATATAAATATATATATATATATTAGTTATATATATATATATATATTAGTTATATATATATATATATATATATATATATATATATATATATATATATATATATATATATATATATATATATATATATATATATATATATATATATATATATATATAAACGCCAGCGGGAGATTAGCTCTTCCATTAAAATAGCATAGGCTGTCTAGATTACATCTATCTCAGTGTAGCCACTTGTGTAGTTAACTGAAACATCCACTAGGAGGGGACTTCGGATCTGAATGTAGTGCATCCTTGTGTATATAGCATTATTCATTGTTTAAACATTGTTGTGTCTTCTGGAGGAGTCTGTTTGCTGAGTTGGCGCTGTTATCACAGCTCAGCGGATTTAATCCTCTTTTTGTGAAATAACTTTTCCTATTTGGTTCAAGTAAAACATTTTAGAACCTTATACTACTGAGTTGCTTGATTCTTGCTTTATAGTATTAACAGGATGTCTGAATCCAGAGTGTCAGGTGGGTTGGAAGGTTCACTTGGTCATGGCTGTGCAGGTAATTCTCAGCAGTCCCCAAGGGGGCCGTGCTACATTAAGTAAATTTAGTTTAGCTTCTCTGTAATCAGTGGAGCAGGGGACTGTTCTAGTTTGCTCAGTCTTTCAAAGGCTGCTGGTCTGATTGCTTTCCCCTACATTTTAGAAGATTCTAGAGTTACAGAGGGGGGAAGAATGGGGAGAGCAGCTTAAATATTTATGGGCATTCAGCCAATCCCTGGAAAGGTGTGTCTAGAAGGTGTCTGGAGAGCCTATAAATGGTCGGGAGGGGGGGGGGGTTTGGATCCTGGGCTTAGCCCTGCCAGAAGAGTATCCTGTCTGCAGGGGCTGTGTCCCTTTGGGCGTTTTGCTGGAGACGCTGCTTGGAGATCATCAAGGTCCCAGTTATAGCCTAGACTGAGTGGCCTATTTCCTAAAGTTTGGGATTTCTCTTTTACTGTCTAGAGCAGCTCACCAGAGCATGCCCGATGGAGGCTGGAGAGAAGAGAGCCCAGTGGTTTGTGGTATCGCAAGTCTGGGTTTCTCTCACCGAGAGGCGCACGGTGGATATCAGAAGGTAATAGCTGATGATCCTGTGGCATTGTGAGTACTGACCTGTGCCCCAGCAACTGTGTGCAGTTCTCAGTTCTACAAAGAAGTAAATCCTAAGCATTTGGTTAGCAAGTAGTGACTTTGTGAAAGTTCTCTGCCAAGATCGTGAGAAGAGAAGTGTTCTCAGTTATTCCAGTTCTTTGGGGGTATCCCGTGTCTTCCTCATACCTATCCAATTTCTACTTAGCAATAAAAAAAATACAAAAGACAACCCTAGACTGTTTTTTATAGCTGGTAAGAGTGAAGAAAATTATGTGTGCCTGGCTGTGTGTGTACTGAATCTAGGGGAAAAGGGACCATCAAAGCCAGTGTCTTCTTTGGGGGTGTGCTACATGGAGGTTCCTGTAGATCACAGGTTTAACAAAAGTATGCAATGTCAAGCAGCAGTTAACAAAGCTAGCAAAATACTGTCATGCATTAATAAGAGCATACATTTAAGAGATCAATCAATAATTCTACCCCTTTACAAAACACTGATTCTGCCCTTATCTTGAATATGCAGCTTAGTTTTGGTCACCAATCTTCAGAAATAGAGTTCAGCAAAGGGCAACAAAATGAATAAGGCAGATGGAGCAGCTCAGCTATGAGGATCTATTACATAGACTACAGTTATTCACTCTGGAAAAGAGGCGCTTAAGAGGGGATATGATTACAATATACCATACACATACAGTATATCAAAGGTGATTCCAGTAACTGTAATAAGCTGTTTACTCTAAGGTCTCTGAAGAAGACACACAGCCACAATCTGAGGTTAGAGGAAAGAGTTTTTCACTGTTAAAGCAGTAAAAATGTAGAACTCCCTCCCAGTAAGTGGTACTAGCTGAGAGTGTTTACAATCTCAAAAAAATGTTTAGATATCTTGTTCAGAAAGCAGAATATACTGTACGTGACTATGGAAAAGTTAGCGAATACAAATCACACACACACATACACAAATAGGTTGAACTGGATGGACCTCTTTTTTTTCAACCTTAACTATGTAATTAAGTAACCATTTAATGGAGATAAACAAAAGGCAGTAATGTTTAAAGTCCAGCCTGCATAAAAACAAAGCTGCCCCCATGGAGACAGTGGAGAAAAAAGCAAAGACGTGAAAAAGGGTTGGGGTGAATTCTTGTGGGATTTCAAGCATCCAGCTTTCTCAGGGGACAGCAGAAAAGCACAATGACGTCACCTGCACATCATGAGAAATAAAAGGAAGCTGGAGTTTGAGGCAAGTTCTTTAAATATTTTTCTAAAAAATGCAAATTTTTGCCACATTTATTGTTTTTTATTTTAAGGGGGTGGAGAGTGGGAATTTCAGTAAAGTAGACCTTTCGTTTTCAGCCAAGGTCCATTTTAAGTCAGCGCTAACTTAGGGTTACAGTTATGGTTTGAGGTTCTTGTTTAAGCCCTCCTAACTTTTGCTATGCTGAAGCCCCCCCACTACCCCAGCTGCTTACCACATAAGGGCAGCCATGCATGCCCCAAGCAATGGCTTTGTTTATATCCTTCAGGCTGCACCTTCACTATAAGCCATGTGTCAAACACAAGGTTCGCAGGCCAAATCCAGCACTGCAGCCCATTTCATGTGGCCCTTACACCTCTACTACAGCTGCGGCACCCCTCTTGTCTCTGCCCCCACCTTGTCTCAGCAGTTGGCAGCAGACAGGAGGACAGAACTCCTCTTACAGATCCTGCACCTCTCTGTGCAGCCGCATCCCCTCGTCTCCACTTCCGCTGGTGTCTGCATTCAACAGACTCCAGCCCTCCTCTGGTCCTCCTTCAGACTCTGCACTTTCCACTTCCCAGCTCTGCCCTCAGCTTCTTCCTGGCAGCAACAAAAGGTAAGGGGGTGCACTGTGATGTAAGGCAGAGTGGGGGACTCTTGACAACTGATGTAAGGGGAGGGTGGGGTGCTCTGGCTCTAATCAGGTGCTTCAAAAACTACCCCCGTAATTCCAGTCTGTGCCTCGTGATATAGGCGCCCGGCGTCGAAAAGAGGCCGGACACCTGAATAGGGGGTGGCAGCGGAGGCCATAGATAGATTCATGCAATGCATGAATCTATCCATTGGTCATATGGGGGTGGCTGGGGAGAGGGGGCGGCACCCATGCGCCCTTATGGGCGCACCGCCACTGCTCTTGTGCACCGTTGCTTTTTGAACAAATCACTGGAGCACTGCTGTACAGCTGCAATGGTTGCTTGCAAGTATCTAAGTTTTCTCACATGGGCATTATATCTGTTCAAATGTGCTTTGGCTTCATGTCTAGCACGCTAAAGGAACCTTTGCTTTAACCACTTGCCCGCTGCAACACTGTACCCATATGACATTTTTGTCATTTTATTCACACAAAATAGCTTTCTTTTGGTGGTATTTAATCACCACTGGGTTTTTTATTTTTTGCATTCTGCTACTCCTCCTGAGTATGGCGATAAGACATGTGTGAGACTTTTGCACAGCCTGGCCACATACAGAGGCCCAACATGCAGGGAGCACCGTCAGGTGTTCTAGGGACATAAATTACACATATCATTTCTTGACTACCTATTATACTTTTGAAGGCCCTGGAGCACCAGTACAATGGAAACACTGACAAAATGACCCCATTTTAGAAAGCAAACACCGCAACGTATATTCTATGAGGCATAATGAGTCTTTTAAACATGTCATTCTTTTTACACAAGTTTTTGGAAAATGTGGAAAGAAAATGAAAACACGTTTTTTTTTCTTCACAAAGTGGTCAATTTATAAGATATTTCTAACACATAGCATGTACATAGCAAAACTTACTCCCCAAAACACATTCTGCTACTACTCCTCCTGGGTATGGTGAAACCACATGTGTGAGACTTTTACACAGCCTGGCCACATACAGAGGCCAAACAAGCAGGGAGCACCATCAGGATGAGCACTGATGTGGAACGGATGAGGCATGGACGAGGCACAGACTGACATGTATGAGGCACGGATGAAGCACAGATGGGCATGTATGAGGCAGGGATGAAGCACAGATGGGCATGTATGAGGCACGGATGAAGCACAGATGGGCATGTATGAGGCAGGGATGAAGCACAGATGGGCATGTATGAGGCACGGATGAAGCACAGATGGGCATGTATGAGGCAGGGATGAAGCACAGATGGGCATGTATGAGGCACGGATGATGCACAGATGGGCGTGTATGAACATGTATAAACATATTGGAATAATGCAAGCTGTACACCAAGGGTAAATTTAAAAATCCACAAAAATAAAATCTTAAGTAAAACAGTGCAGCGCAAAAAAGCGTGTAAACAGTCTGTATATAAAGTCCAAAACAGGAGACAGATCCAGTGAAGAGAGAATCCTGATAGAAATCCAACCGTGCAGGAATCAATATATCAATATGTGAGCAATATCCACCACCAAAGTGCGGGTTGCTTCGCTCACCTCAAAGGATTGACCCCTGCGCCACAGAAGGTGATACTGCGCCTTTTTCCCACTAGACTGGGGAAATGGTTATGTATAGATGGCAACTCGTCTCTGCTGGTGGGTGATTTACCGACATCCAAATGGCATTAATGAAACAAAGAAAGGATCTAAGTGCTCTCTGTAGAGTAAAATAGTTCACGCTTTATTTAAATAAGACTTACAAGATTAATAGATTCCTCGTCCTGTTGGCAGCAAGTAAAAACACAGCCGGGACAGCTAAAGAAACACATGGGAGGAGGAGCCACGCCTTTGATGTCACTTGCTGCTATCCGAGTGGAATGTGTGTTCCTTTAGCTGGTCAGGCTGTGTTTTTACTTGCTGCAAACAAGACGAGGAATCTTGTAAGTCTTATTTAAATAAAGCGTGAACTATCTTTCTATACAGTGAGCACTTAGATCCTTTATTTATGCTTCATTATTGCCATTTGGATTTCGGTAAATCACCCACCAGCAGAGACGAGTTGCCATCTATACATACTCAACTCCCCGGTTTAGTGGGAAAAAGCTCAGTATGACCTTCTGTGGCACAGGGGTCATTCCTTTGAGGTGAGCGAAGCAACCCTCACTTTGGTGGTGGATATTACTCACATATTGATATATTGATTCCTGCATGGTTGGATTTCTATCAGGATTCTCTCTTCTGTCTCCTGTTTTGGACTTTATATACAGACTGTTTACATGCTTTTTTGCACTGCACTGTTTTATTCAAGACTATGTTGTAGGTGTTAGTTCTTTACGGTGTGGAAATAAGTACAGCGCTGCGCCAAACAATATTAAAAAGGAAAATTAAAAAATATATACAACCAGCAGCTAACACACCTCTAGACAAAGGAAAAGGTAAAAAAAAACAGAAATATAGTGTAGCGCTATGTGTATATACAAATAACGACATATATAAACAATGAATAAATATGTCCTTAATGGAAAAATTTCCAACAACACTAGGTGAAACAAGTAGGCAATATTGACAGTGACTACAATGAATGAATAGTATAAATCTATGGTTTAAACATAGATAGTGGGTCTAAAGGACCATACATGTGTAACAAATCAAAAAATAAAGTCCATAACAATTTGATACTAATATTGGTAGTGATTAATGAAAAAAGGGGGCCACCACCAGAAAGTCTATAAGGGTTATGTGCTAGAAAAAAAACTGATAATATAAAATAGGAAAAAATTGAATAAACAAATCCCGGGGTTTCTTCAAGAGCGAATTTGTTCACTTCTGGCAAATGGATAAATAGATCACAGAAGGGTGGAAGATCTCACACTTCAAGTGAGTGTTCTGATTTATTATTTTAATAAATTGATGTTTTAAACGTTATTATGCCATGTGAGCCTTTCTTTCTCGCATGATATTTGTAACACCTATTGAGCCTGTTGGATTGTCCTGAGGACGTTTGAAGCTGTAGCGAGACCCCTACCCCCAATTGGAAGCTGAGGATAATCTGACGATTCATCTCGCCAGACCTGGTGGTCTACAAGCTTTTTTTGACCTGGAGGACGTAGGTCTTTCCAGGTCATTGGATTCCAGTAAGCCTCCTCTGAAACTTTGGTGATGGTTCTGCCACCTATTTAGATCTTCCACCCTTCTGTGATCTATTTATCCATTTGCCAGAAGTGAACAAATTCACTCTTGAAGAAACCCCGGGATTTGTTTATTCAATTTTTTACTATTTTATATTATCAGTTTTTTTTCTAGCACATAACCCTTATAGACTTTCTGGTGGTGGCCCCTTTTTTTCATTAATCACTACCAATATTAGTATCAAATTGTTATGGACTTTATTTTTTGATTTGTTACACATGTATGGTCCTTTAGACCCACTATCTATGTTTAAACCATAGATTTATACTATTCATTCATTGTAGTCACTGTCAATATTGCCTACTTGTTTCACCTAGTGTTGTTGGAAATTTTCCATTAAGGACACATTTATTCATTGTTTATATATGTCATTATTTGTATATACACATAGCGCTACACTATATTTCTGTTGTTTCTTTACGGGAAATACTGAGAAGTCATCCAAAAATGGCAAAGTATGTGCCGAGGTTACCCCATGCAGTAGGGGTCTTTGAAAAGGCATGTTGCACCTTGTAGTGGAAAACAACTAAAGTGAGTTGAGCCTTGGGTACTCACAAACCCAGGTAGCTGGTGCTGACAAGAGTTTCAGGATACCAGAAATAACCAGGTTACAGTAGGTAGGGAGGGCAGAGATGGTGAGGAGGCATCCAACCTCCTAGCAAAAACTGGAGTATAATGTTTGGGGCTGGCGTAACATTCCCTTGTCCCACAATACTCAATAAAGAATAGTTAGCGTTTTTCTCAGCAGAGCTGAGGAAGAGACATCCAACCTCCTTGGACATTATCAAAAAGACTGAGACATGACAATAGGTCAGGGGATTATACAGAGGCTGCCTTAACATTTCTTTTAGCATATTGTATGATTCAATTCCTAAGAATTTCTATATTTCTGTGTCTCACAATGGACGATAAAGAAAAATAAACTTGTTTACATCTTGTACAAGGACCTGAATCTGAAGTAAAAGCTTCCTCTATAACAGCACTCACGCTGGAAAAATGAAGGGTAGCAGTAGGGTTCGTGTTGATAGACGTTTTTGTGTATTTGGAATGCATACTAAACACTGGTTGGCAAAATCTCCTCGTCTGTAAAGCTGAATTCCAAGTATGATTATTTTAGCATAGGTACATCGATCCAGCCTGGACCAGTGTAACTATGCATATGTCATAACTGGGTGATCCCAGTGGAAGGTGGAATTTAGCATAGTAAAAAGGTCCTATCATAGGTGTGCACAGCCTGTTGCATTAGGGTGTGCACCTCAAAGCTCTCAAAGCTTATACACATATGCGTGTGTGCATATGTAGTTATACTGACGGTGTCAGTAGAGCAGAGATTGGTGTCAGTAGGGCACTGGATGGCGTTAGTAGTTTTTTATTATTATTATTTTTTACATTTTGATTGTTACATTTATTATTTTTTTAGGAGCCCTGTTAGGGGGCTTTGGTGAAATATCAGGGGTCTAAACAGGGGAAATCTGCACCACACAGGGTAATTAGGGTGTTCCCAGGCACACCTGGCACACCCTGTGCGCACGCCTATGGGTCCTATAGAGAACAGTGAGGGAATGATTATGTCCTCCCACTAAATCTGAAGAACAAACTAGGCAGGATAGCACATGGTTAATATGAAATGTGGATAATGCAAAAGTTAACTCATTTTGGAAGTATGCATTCATAATGTACAATTTGTTAAATTAAAAAAAGCGCAGCTCAAGAATGTCTTGTCATCAGATTTTGGGTATTCAACATTCATCTGAATCCTGTTTGAAGTATTAGTATGTTACCTTTTAAAGCTGCTATTAATTATAGGGATCGGGCCTGAACTATTAAAGGGCAGGGTCAAACTTTTGCAGTGCATTAACATGTGTCGCATTAGGACAGCACACTTTTTTTCCACGGGCTGCACACCACCATGGCCAAAGCTGTACTATTTGTAAGAATGCAACACATAGAAGTGCATTGTAATGCTATACAGTTGTGTTGCCTTCGTTTGTTGGGATGCCATTTAAAGGGAATGGCATCCTGCATGCGTAGTTTGGTACTGCAGTGCAATAATGTGCGTAAGCAAACGTTGCTTTTTTTTTTTTTTATACTGCATGTTTGCTTTAAAGATTGCATCCAGAGTTGAGAGTAATGATGCACTGTTGTTAAAGGTGTATAACATAAAGACTAACATTTTAGAATATTTAACTATATATAGTTATATATATATAATCTATGTATCCAAAAATCAGCAGCTGCTTTTTTCTCAAACATATTCACATTAGTAAACATTACTGGTCTGTGAGTGTAGGGCGTTTGATTGTATTATACTGCCACCTTGTGTTCACCAAGAAAAACACTAAGAATATTAAAATGGTGGACATAAAGCCTTGTTATTAAACAAATCACAAAATGGTGGATATCCAAATTATTATCCACACAGTAAACATAAGCCATTAAAGGGCCAGTATTAGATACAATAACATACATATTAGAATAGTACTGCAATTGTGGTTAAAAATGGCTGCTGATTTACATATATATATATATATATATATATATATATAAAAAAAAAAAGGAACAAATATGACAGTGGGCTATCACTCTATAGGTCGTTACCTTTGTTAGACATCCTTTGCTCCAGTACAATTAAATAAACTCAAGTTGTGAGAAAATAATCATTAAAAAGGACAATTATATGCATTACAAAGATTTAAAATAGTTAAAGTATAACTGAAGACAAAACTTTTTTGTGTTGGATAGAGTGGAGAATGATTTGAACACCAGTCAGGCTTTTTTTGTGCAGTCTGTGTCCCCCTTAACCACTTCAGCCCCGGAAGATTTGGCTGCTCAATAACCAGGCCATTTTTTGCAATGAGTGCTAGTTCACACCAGATGCAGTTCCGTTCAGTTCCGTGTGCTTTTTTTCTGCACAAAATGCATGCACAGTGTTTTCAATGTATTCCAATGGCTCTAGTTCACACCATGCAGTCAGTTTACGGTCAGTTTCTGCATCGGAATCTGAACGGAAACTGACTGCATGGTGTGAACTAGAGCAACTGGAATACATTGAAAACACTGTGCATGCATTTTTAGTGCAGAAAAAAAGTGCACGGAACTGAACGGAAGTGCATCTGGTGTGAACTGGCCCTAACTGACAATTGCGCAGTCGTGCGGCTCTGTACCCTAACAAAATTGACGTCCTTTCTTTCCCACAAATAGAGCTTTTTTTGGTGGTACTTGATCACTTTTGCGGTTTGCGCTATACAAATGCACTGATTACTGTATAAATGTCACTGGTAGGGAAGGGGTTAACACTAGAGGGCGATCAAGGGGTTAACTGTGTTCCCTATTATGTTTTCTAACTGTAGGGGGATGGGACTGACTAGGCGAAGAGAGGGATGGGTGTTCATACTCGGTATGAACACAAGATATGTCTCCTCTTCCCTGAGAGCCCGCCGGGCTTTTGCATCAGCTCCAGCGTGCTCTAGCGTACATTTCACCCAGGGGAGCCAACCTGCCGCAGTACAACTGTGGCAGCTGGTCGGGAAGGGGTTAAGAAGATTCACTCTATGTGTTCTGGTGACCATTATCACTGAAAGTGCAAGAAGACCCCAAATTTTGAGAGGTCACAAAACAGGATAAGAGGGGGAATTTTCCAAGGGAGACAATAGATCTGAAAACTCTGGTGACTAACAGGAATTTCCATCACCTTGGAGGGATTTCCTCTCACTTCCTGTTGGGGCTGTATGGGGCAGTGGATGGTGTCAGTAGAGCAGTGGATGGTATCAATAGTTTATTTATATGTATTTATTTTTTACAATCCAATTTTTTTTTCACAATGCTTTTTTTTTTTTCTGGGGGGGGGGGGGGGGGGGGGGGGTCGGGTAGTGGACAGTGCTGGTAGGGTGGGAGGGTGTCAGTGGTTTTTTCATCATTTTTTTACCATTTAATTTTGTAATATTTATTGATTTTTTTGTTTTTTTATCAGCCCTGTTGGTGGTTTTGGTGAGATATCAGGGGCCTAAACAGACCCCCGACATCTCCCCTTTGAGAGAAAGGGACTAAGGACACAGATTCCCCAGTCCCTTTCTCTGCAGCTTCAGCATTGAAGATGAATGAGCAGGAGACAGCGGCTCCCGTCCATTCATAAACTGAAGCCTAGTAAACACATGTTGCTTGGCTCAGTTATCAGAGGGCAAAGGAGCGATCACTCACTGTGTCCAATTCAGAAAAGGAAGGGGCCGGTAAATGACATATTTACCAGCCCCTTCCTTCTCCCCTCAGCATCCAGCAGGAGAGGAGAGGAGGGAAGCTGGCTGCGGGGCGGTGAGGGGGCAGAGGCAGACACGGGGGACAGTCAGGGATGATAAATGCGGCGGGCGACAGCTGCAAGCCCCGATCTTCCTGTATCAGAGGCTTAACTCGTACCTTCAGGGCCCCACTGCAAGAAACCATGGAGGGCCCCCCTGACCCCTCCACCAATCGGTCCCAGGGCCCTTTCCATCTGTCTCAGGGCCCTTCCCTCTGTGCCTGGGGCCCTTCCCACTGATACCTAGACCCTTTATTATGGTCCTGCAGTGGGACTCTTTCACATGTTCTGCAGAGGGCCCCCTTCCTGCCATCTTGCCCCCCCATAGTGGTGGAAAGCAATAGATGTATCACCAGCACACCAGGGAACTGCATATAAGGGTCCAATGTAATGGCTGAACTACCAGGGTTGCAAAGGTTGCACTTGTGACCAGGCTCTGGTGTTTCACCACTGTGGGAGTTCCCATCTTCCTCCTGCTGTCCTGCCCCTGCTATTGACAGTGCTGGTCCAGTGTCTCTGTCTTCATGGCAGCGCATTAGGATCCATCCCCGGTTACATTATGGGGCTAATGAGCGCATGTGGGAGGGCTGGCACTACTGGTTGTAGACAGCTTACCTCTATGCCAGTCGCCTAGCAGCAGTGACGCTGCATAGCCTTCTCGGTTGACATGCCAATTGGGATGCGATCTGGGCGATGCTCCCAATCAAACCCGAACAAAGTATTTATTAGAATTAAAAGTACAATTATATATATATGTATATATATGTATATATATATATGTATATATATATATATATATATATATATATATATATATATATATATATGTATATATGTATATATGTATATATATATATGTATATATATATATATATATATATATATATATCTATCTCAACAATATGTTCAGCAGCCATGTGGGCTCCATGCCAGTAAGGCAGGGGCTCTGATCAATAAAACCGCTATCATATTTAATATTGAATCTTATCGGGAGCATTGCCCAGATTGCATCTCAATCACCATGTCAACAGAGAAGGCTTTGCAGTGTAGGCGACTGGCGGAAAGCTCAGCAGTTTACAACCAGTAGTGACGCCAGCCCCCCCATATGCACCCATCAGCCCTATAATGTACTACTGGGTCCTAATGTGGTGCAGTAGCTGAGAATTGGTGTTAATAGCAGAGACAGAGAATTGGTGTTAATAGCAGGGGCAGGACAGCAAGAGGAAAACAAATAATGTAAATTTTGAATGGTGCCTTTTTGCAAAATGTTGAAAATGGAAAGTACACAAAACTGTAAATAAGCAACTCCTGCTAAAATCTGGAGGTCATCATTTTACACGTTACAGTGAAAAATGATTACATTTTCATTTTACAGCTTTCAGAGCTTGCAAAAGAACACCCATACATTTTCTGAAAGCATAAGACAAGTAGAATAAAAATATAGTACTAATGATTTTGTAGGTCTCCTGCTGATAGTTGAACAATTGTTTATCAAAATTATATTTGATATTGAGTTAAAAAATAACAAATATTTGTACATTTCAAACTGTGCTGCTTTGCATAGCATTAATGTAATTGGAAAGAGTAAAAAAAAGGAAGAAAAAAAAAGCACTGCAATGTGTTGTAACAATGTACAGCAGCACATGTGCACAATGCACACCGGCGCATTTAATATGCATGAACATGTATTGCATTAGGGAAGCCCACTTGAATGGGCTGCCCAATGCACATAAATTTCACCTAAAAGGTTCATAGACTTTTAAAATGCAGTGCACCACAACACATAGTAAAAGTTGTGGCGTGGTGCACTGCACCGTGTGTTAGCAAGGTGCATTGAGGATGTGCAATGGTGCAAGTTCCCTCATCACACCAATGTGAAAAGGGAATTGCTTTTTTTATTTTTACTGGGGAAAGGGGGATGGGGGTTGGCACTTTAGTGAAATATCAGTGGTCTGTACAGATCCTTAACATTTCACCTTTGAAATATAGGAAAAGATTTAAGACCAAAGTCCTAAATCTCTTTCCCTATTGCTTCTGCATTCACACATTCAACAGGAAGTGTTCTGTACAGAAATTCATGTGTAGCACCCTCTTAGGTAGGTGTTAGAGAGCATAGTTTTGGGTCTCCCTGCATACCAGGGAGGCTATTAGGTAAATTTAGGTGTTCTCTGCCTTCCAGTGAGTAGTGATCTATTGATAGGGTCTGCTCATTGTGCTCAGGTGCTGCTCATTAGGTCTGCCTGTTTTGAGGGTCCAATAGGATGAGGCATATTGGACAGTGGGAGGAAACCTGACATTTAGGAGCATAGGCGTAGTTACAGCCCTGGCTATTGGCAGAAGCAGGTGCCTCAGGGCATGCTGGATGACTGTATATATGCATGGGGCACATGTGCTCGGAGTCTTCGGCTGTAGAGCGGGGTTCCAGAGGGAGGGGGCTGCTGCCCCTTCCCTATACAGGCTGCCACACGGCCTCAGGTGGTCGACCTGAGGGCCAGAATTGAGAAAGCTACAACCCAGATGTCCTGCAAAGCTGACTAGAAGAGAGACGCATCTAGAAGGATCTGTTCCTGGTTACTGTGAGCACAGATCTGCATCTAAGGGCCTATTCCATGAGGGCCATCCCTTCAGGCTAGAGGAATCAGTGGATGGGTGTCAGCTAAAGGGGATACTAGTGAGGGTTCTGAAGAAGAGTGGTGCATGGAGTCTGCTGCCAGAGCAAGCAAAGGACTTATCTTCCCACTTGACCATAGTGTGGTCTAGCAGCGAATCTGCTATCCAAATCAATTTAATGGGGTCAAGTGAGAGTTGTCCTCATCTGTGTATAGTTCAAGTTGAAGTATCCCACTAATCCAGGGGCTCAAAGTCCCGGCCCACGGGCCATTTGCGGTCCGTGGACCGGTTACAAATGGCCCGCAGGCGCACGGGGGGGGGGGGGGGGGGCACAGCGGAAGGGGGGGTGTCACGCTGAAGAGCTTTGTCTCCCCGTCTCCTGTGTCCCTGTCGCAGCATGCTGCTGCAGCCCAGCTGGATACAGACACCGCACAGGAGAGGAGAGAGATAACAGAGCGGAGGGAGGATTCGCCCATTGTCATGCCCACCTAGGCACTGATGATGGACCAGAGCTCCAGATCCAGGGTCCTAATGTCACCTCAGGGCGGGAGATTGCGGCGTTCTCGAGGTGCTCTGTGTTGAGCCAGGACCTGACAGGAGGAGAGGACTCAGGAGGCAGAAGATTAGGCCACCAGCTGACTGCCAGGAGGAGAGATAAGTGAACCATCACACTGAGGCTGAGTGAGATTTGTGGAGTGTAGGGGGGTATTTGTAGGATGTAATGCTGGGGATTAATAGTGCATTCGCTGACACCAGTGCTGGGGGTTAATAGTGCATCCGCTGACACCAGTGCTGGGGGTTAATAGTGCATCCGCTGACACCAGTGCTGGGGGTTAATAGTGCATCTGCTGACACCAGTGCTGGGGGTTAATAATGCGTCCGCTGACACTGGTGCTGGGGGTTAATTGTGCGTCTGCTGACACCAGTGCTGGGGGTTAATAGTTCATCCGCTGACACCAGTGCTGGGGGTTAATAGTGCATCCGCTGACACCAGTGCTGGGGGTTAATAATGTGTTCACTGACACCAGTGCTAGGGGGCATATAATGCGTCTGCTGACACCAGTGCTGGGGGTTAATAGTGCGTCCGCTGACACCAGTACTGTTGTTTTTGAAGTTTGAAAGTTTGCATGCGGCCCCCATGGGATATGAAAACTTGTCTTGTGGCCCTCAGGTAATTTGAGTTTGAGACCCCTGCACTAATCCCTTCTCCTATCCAAGTTTTACCAATGAATACAAAAAAACCAACTACCCTAGACTGATTGTTCGATAACAAGCAGAAGAGTGTGCAGGTGTAATGTGAAAATCCTGAAGTGTCTGGCTGCAGGTAAATCAGAGGGAGGCCGAGGGAAAACTATACTCAGCGACCCTCTACAGGGGCAGTGCTACATTTGGGGAGGGTCAGTCTGGGATTATCCCCTGACTTAACGCAGGGGTTGATATCAGCAACGGCCGGATAAAGTACCAGGAAATGCCGTGTCTTGCAGTGCAGATGGCAGGAGTGTGGTTGAAGAAAGGTTGTGCTATACTATGGAGTAAAATGTCAGCTTTACAGTGACCAGTGCAAGCATACTTTCATGTTATGGTCGAGGAAGAGTTAACTCGGGACGTGGGAATCGTCACGTCAGGGGTTGTGATAGTATACATGCTATAGAAGAAAATATGTGGTATACAGCTGGTAGTAGCAAAATGTTTCTCAGCAATAGCAGTGAAGGTGTTTGGTTAGCACACGGGCAAAGGAATGTGGCCGAGACTCAAGTGGAGACAGATGAAGCGGATGTTTGTGTATCTGTGGCAGGGGATACCATCTGCTTTACAGTGCAGTTAGTTTATGCTGAGCAGTGTTTGTGCAGCAGTAGTGAGAGTCACTGTACTGCGTGGGAAAGAGCGCGCCAGAGAGATCTGCCCAGCAGGAGGAGCCACCGCCAGAGATTCAGCTAGCCTGGGGACACAGGCAGAGTCACCGCTTGCGGGACGCCAATCTGGTGAGTGGGAGGGAGCTGTGACGTCACTTCCACCGCCGGCTGTAGCTGAGAAGACACGTGAGAGGAGCAGCAAGATGGCGGATGCCGCAGTGAGCCGGAACGCAGGGGCTACTCCACGTGCTGGCGGAGAGACTGCAGAGTGGACTAATATGCAGAACCCAACGCTGACGGACACTGGAGTCCAGTTGATTCCCTGGGGAAGTTTAGCACTAAGCAGCAAAGATATGGAGCACCTCGGACTGGTATTTGGCAGATGCCAGTATGTGACAGTGAGACTGCATGCTTGGGGTCAGTGTGGGCACTGTGGAGAGCTGCTGTTTAGACTGGAGCCGAGTGACTGTCAGCCCAGAAGATTGTACGTGAACTGGGAGACAGGGACTACCTCTTAGGTGCCAACACCTATGATGGCTATTATGTTTGGAAGAGGCAAAGGAGTACTGAGGGCACCGCCGGGGCCGGTGATGCACACTCGTACCACTATGCATCAGAACGGGGAATATTGTGTTTCAGAGGTATAGTGCACCCAAATAGTGGAGGCTGGGCTGCGGCCACAGGGTGCATCCGTTGTGGTCGCAGCAGCTGAAGGTCCTGCTCTAAAAAGGGCGGAGGGGTCTCAATGGATCCAGAGACTGGGGTCCTCCAGCTCTTCAGGAGAGAGGAGGAGGAAGAGCCAGGGATAATTAATGTGGGGTCACCCAGATTTGAATGCTGGTTTTGATCCCTGGAAGAGGGAATCATGAGTAGGGATCAGAAAAGGAGACAGAGCGCAGCTGGGGAACTGAAGAGAGGAAGAGTCCTCCATGTCCAAGTTCATATAGCAAAGAAACAGAGACAGCAGTTGTTCGTATGAGGTGTGCCAGATACCTCGGGTTCTGTGAGGCCTATGCCACTGGAGTCCCAGATTTGTCCCCACCTCGCACTTATGCTCGAGCTCAGAATAAAGCTTACTCCAATCTCATCACTAAGGTGGAGACCCTGTATGCCCCGCCTGGGAGAGGCAGCAGGAAAAAGCTCCTCAGGTTTTCTTGCTTTCAGAGGTATGTGCAGCAAAAGGAAGCCATGGAATACGGGTATGATTACCCATATACCCCCAGAGAAACAATGGAGGAAAAGAGAGCAAGAGAAAGGCTTGGTGTGAAAAAGTTGTCTGAGACTTCCTATATGTTCCTAAGCCAGACTGAAATTCATCCAAGCCACAGCTCTGGGAGACATTTCTGTCCATTAAGGATAACTGGAGTCTGGGGAGATCCATCCACATTGATCATGTGGTACTCAATCGCCCAGACAAGAAGAGTCAAGCATATCAATATTCAGGGTCCTGATGGAAGGATGATCTGGATACCACATCCTGATCACTATCACTAAGTGATGTTGAGTCCATTACCTGTTTGAACTGAATGTGCTGTTTGAAGAACAATTGTTGCAGTTGATAGTGTTGCGGTTGGGCTAAAAGCCCTGTCCCAAATCCCCTTCCCTTCTATCCTTGCAAATAGAAGAGGGGGCAACTGAAGCTTGTTTCTTCATCTGGGAGAGAGGACTTCTCCTGTCCGAACCAGGGGCTACTATCTGGAGGCGGTAAACCCCTAGTTGCTACAAACACTTTGCGAAGATACTCTGTTCGGGACAGTTTGCGAAGATTATTGGCCAATGGGTCACCATAGTCATCAAGTTGGGCTTGTATGAGTTGCTACCGTGTCAGAAGGTAGTTGCTCGCTGTCTCTTTATGAAGGAGGTGTTGAGGAAAATAATTCCCTGAAGAGTTTCTACAATTGCCCAACAGTAGGCGAGCCATTGCTATAGGCTCCAGCAATAATGACTGGCCGTCAAAGTGTCAGTACTATTGGGGTTAAAATAATTAATTCCTAAGGCCTTTATATTGTATATTTTTCATATATATTTTATGAACAACTCAGAAGCCATATTGCTTCTATTTTATTTTTTTAAAGAGGTTAACTTAAGTTCATTGTCCTTGAAACTAAGAAACCCTCACAAGAGGGTTTGTAAGAGATTCTAAGGCTCTTGCATTATCCCAGGTTGTAAATTAAGAGCCTTTGACACCTAAAGATATTTAAGAATAAGCCATTATACTTCTTGTTAGAAACATGTGGTTAAATTCCACATTACCAAGTTTAAGGAATTTAAAGTTAAGGTAATTAGTGTGGGTATATTTTCTTAAAGTAATAGATCTTAGGAATTGCAGTTTAAGCTTGAAGGTCTATTTGTTTTGAGAAGAATCACAAGAGTTAAAGTCAACACCTAGCTTGTTTACATAAGTCTGTAGAGCCATGGAAAGGTAATTACTAAGTGTTACCAAGTCTAAAATGTACCAAGTCATCATTGAAGTATTGAAATATGGTATTTGGTAATAAGAGCTTGTGGTAAGATGTATTATCATCCGTATTCCAATATATATTTGATATTTGAAGTTATATAATTTTTTGTATTATCACCAAATATATCTGATATTATTTGACACTGAATTTTTAGTTAATAAATATATATTTTTGGCACATTGTTGTACTCACTTGTCTTCAAAATAGCACGGATAAAACGAACATGAATTAATTGGTTGTATTTGTGGAAAAATCTCCCTAAACCACAGAACATTCTAACAAAGGAAAGATGTGTTGCCTCAATGCTACAGGAGGGGGTTGCTGCAGGCATCAGTCAGATGGACTCCACACTTCTTCATCCTAACTTGTGAGTTCTGCTAATAGGAAAGAGTCAGTAGCCTGGTATTAGAAAGGGACTTTACCTATTATTAGCCATATGGTTCCTGCTTGGAACACTTTAGAATGCGTTTAGCCAGGTAGAATTGTAGGTTGTTCTGTTTGTCTATTGCAGGAACATGACGGGACAACATGTCAAGAGTTGCCCTTAGGGGCTGGATGCACAAGCTATCTCTACATTAAAGTTAGTGATAGGAGCCTGTTCGGGTGAGAAGGTCACCTCTGAGGAGAAGACAGTCTCACTGTAAGTATGTTAGGTCATACAAATTGCCTTGGCTAAGGTAGTCCATGGAAATTTATTGAATAAATGTAATAATACTATTTGTAGTATAGTTAGGGTGTTTAGCCATTTTTACCCTACCAATCAGTTATGTTTTTCGGGGGGTGCACTAATATAGTGCACTTGGTAGATGTTTCTTTACAATTGTAAATACCTAATGTACAGCAGATGTCTTTTATTTTTTCACTCTAATTTATTGTATATACTGGCCACATATGGGGTATGCCCCATGGCGTTGTTTATTGTTATTTCCCTTTGTCCCCTTTTCCAAGTTTGTGGGATACTCTGTGTACATTTTTGTAGGGGCAGCTGCCCAAAGCCAATGTGGATATGGCTTATTTATGGCAGGGGGGTGGATGTAGCACCCTTTTAGGTAGGCATACCAGGGAGGCTATTAGGTAAATGTAGGTGTTCTCTGCCTACCAGGGATCTATTGTGCTCATGTTGTCTGCCTGTTTTGCACTGGTCCAATAGGACAAGGCATATTGAATAGTGGTAGGAAACCTGACAAATGGGAGCATAGGCGAAGTTACAGCCCTGGCTATTGGCAGAAGCAGGTGTCTCAGGGCATGCTGGGTGACTATATATATGCATGGGGCACATGTGCTTGGAGTCTTCGGCTGGAGAGCGGGGTCCTGGAGAGAAGGTGCTGCTGCCCCTCCCCTGTACAGGCTGCCATGCGGCTTCAGGTGGTCGACCTGAGGGCCAGAATTGAGGAAGGCGCAACCCAGACGTCCTGCAGAGCTGACTAGGAGGGAGACGCATCTAGAAGGATCTGTACCTGGTTACTGTGAGTTCAGATCTGCATCTAGGGACCTATTCCAAGAGGGCCATGCCTTCAGACTAGAGGAGTCAGTGGATGGGTGTCAGCTAAAGGGGATACTAGTGAGTGTCCTGAAGAAGAGTGGTGCATTGAGTTTACTGCCAGAGCAGGCAAATGACTTATATTCCCACTTGGCCATTGTATGGTCTAGCAGTGAATCTGCTATCCAAATCAATTTAATGGGGTCAAGTGTTGTCCTCATCTGTGTATAGTTCAAGTTGGAGTATCCCACTACTCCCTTCTCCTATCCAAGTTCTACCAATAAATAAAATAAAAAAACTACCTTAGACTGATTGTTAGATAACGAGCAGAAGAGTGTGCAGGTGTAATGTGAAAATCCCCAAGTGTCTGGCTGCAGGAAAATCAGAGGGAGGCCCAGGGAAAACTATACTCAGCAACCCCTACGAGGGCAGTGCTACACATGTTTAGTATTTCAGTATTTATGAATAAACACATGGTTAACAACATTGATTACCTTGGTGTTCATTCGGACAGGCAAAGGATCGGTAAATATGATAGTCCTATTTACTAGTTCTCTGCACTGCAATACTGAAGATCGATTCTCCCCTCTGGGTGCCAGCACTATACTCCCCTGTACAGCCCAAACAATGGTGCTTATTATGGAGTAAAATGGCAGAATCTACTACTAAGAAGCCCTTTTTTTCTTAAATTCCTTTTCAATATGATACATTTCAGCAAAAAGATTGTGAGGAGCAACTATCCTTTCTAGATTAGGCCAATTCTCATATAGGGCACATTCAATTGATTTTTTATTTTGCCAGCCTCCTATTGCCCATAGGGGCCTGTTTTGGCTGTGGAGAATAAGGTGCTGCTAGCCAAAGACTAGTTTGCATGATGTCAATCGGTGTGTGTCAAAGGACTGCATTTGGTGAAAAGTGATAACTTGTGACTCAGAGTATACAAGATCCTCTGCAATTTCCGCTACAATATCGCTTTCTTCATTTCATCCTCAGATTTGGAGGTTCCAACTCTGAACAGATTCATGAACAGAGTCATGGTGATGAGAAGTATAGCATTTTTTTGGCTCTTGGAAATCAAAGGTTCTAGGAGTTACAGAAGGCTTTCAAAGAATTCAGAAACCGTTGCAGAAAACTCTGCTTTTGTCAGATAGGCTGCGTGGTATGTACCTGGAAAGGAGCTAGAGTCAGAGGAGGGGAGCTGTGTCATAAGACATTGCTTTGGGACATGGCAACAGCTATCACCCTGAGTATTGTTCTGAGTTACCTGTAGGCAATCAGTAGAATATATACTAGTCTGTCCTTTTGTCCCAGTTAACTTGCTAAAATGCCAAAGGGGTGGAAGGGATGTGGAAGGAATTAAATTTTTTGCGTGTCCAGAATGCAGAAGCTGTCATAACCCAGGTGCTGGCTATGTTTCTGTGGCTGTGTCTCTGTAGAAGAAGAGAGCAGAAAGTACAGAAAACTTGTGTGCATTTTTGGTGGATATGGTGAGTGGAAGTGCGTCAGCCAGTCCCAACATGAGACTAAGGTTTACCTTTCAAATATTAATGTTCCTGTAGATAAAAGTTTGTTGGGATGGCAGAACATGTCTTATCTTAAAGTGTTTTATCTGATTTTAGGATTGGCCAAAGCTTACTTACAACTTAATCTATAATGTGCTGGTTCCAATTGCCTGAGAAAGTGATCCCATATACAGCGCCTTGCAAAAGTATTCACCCCCCTTGGCTTTTTACCTATTTTGTTACATTACAGCCTTTAGTTCAATGTTTTGTTTTTTTTTATAACTGACAGTTTTTATTATTTTTTTTTCACAAAAATATACAGCACTATAGCATTGGGTACAGGGAGAGAAAAAAAAAAGAGATCATATCACAGTTCAATTTGACACACAATCAGCTGAGCGTTGGACGCCAAGGCCATTCAATGCAAACATTAAGAGATTAAACGGAATGAGTTTACTGGATTATAATACATCTCAAACAGTATATCCGTTAGTACCCTTTGCACGAATGTATAAACACAAAAGAAAAAAAAAGGAAAAAGAAGGAAAAGGGTAAAGAAGGAAGGAAGAAGGGAGAGAGGACGGTCACCCATTTCCAGAGCCCAGGACAGGCCGGGGAGGAACGGGTCATAAATACGTAAATGGCACAGATCATTAGGTCGCAGGAGTCTCCAACAGGACCCAGGGTTCCCAAATACGGTTATGCTTATTAAGAGTATCATTTAATGAGGCCGTAAGATATTCCATTCTCTTAACATCTCTGATCCTGGAGTGCAGCTCAGTCAGTGAGGGGGGTTCTCTTTTTTCCACTTTAGAGCCACCAAACAACGTGCTGCAGTAAGCACATAAGCTAAGAGTTTTTTGGATATTTTAGAGAAGGTGGCAGGTGGGAGGCCCAAGAGAAAAATCTTCGGATCAAGGAGCACTCCAGTATCAAAGATGGACTGGAGTAAGGATTGTACCATACTCCAGTAGGGGATGATTAGAGGGCAGGTCCAATAGACATGAAATAATGTCCCCCTATCCTTATAACATCTCCAACAACGGGAGTCAGCCGTGGGGTATATGGAGTGGAGCAGGTCAGGGGTCTGATACCAATGAAATAAAATCTTATATTGATTCTCTTTATAAAGCGTGCATATGGAGCTTTTAGTAGCCTGGGTCCATATGGATTGCCAAGTCTTTAAAGATAGGTCTGTACCCAGCGCCTGCTCCCACTTAGCCATATATGGATGTCGCGGCCCATCCGGTGAGAAATCTGTGACCAGTATCTGATAGGTGCGGGAAATCATGCCCTTAGGGGACGAACCCTCTAAACATAGCTTTTCGAAGTCTGTCAAGGGAGAAAATCTTAAGTTCGACCCCAGTGATTGTGTATAATGGCGTAATTGTAGGAAACTGAAAAAAGCCTGTTTAGGAATATCAAAAGCCTTTTGCAGTTCTTGGAAGGATCTTAGCAATCTGGTTTTAGGGTTAATTAGTTGGCCATAACGGAATATGGCCTTATCCATCCAGAAATGGGACATCTGTGAGGTTAAGCTGTCAGGAATATTAGGTGTAAATAGGAATGAGGTGACTGGGGAAGATGTGGTGGAGAGCAGAAATTTCGATTTGGCTCGTCGCCATAATGTGCGTAAGAGGGCCATTGGTCCTAGCAATTGTACGTTGCCGGGTGGTATATCAGAGCTCCAAAGCATGGAGTTTGGGTGTATGGGGGCTAACCACAACTTCTCTATCTGTGTCCACCTATTGTAGGCATGTAGGGTACACCAGGAGGCTATAGGTCTTAATTGAGCTGCTAGATAATACTTAGCAATGTTGGGGAACGCCAGTCCACCTTGGTTACGTGGAGCATATAAAACCGATCTGGCAACGCAATGTCTTTTATAATTCCAGAAAAAGTTTATCAGGTCACCCTGAAGTTTTTTTAGATGTGAGCACGGAATGGGAATAGGGAGCGTCTCAAAAAGATATAGAAGTCTGGGTAGTATCGTCATCTTCATGGTTGCAAGTCTACCAAAAAGGGACAATTTCAAAGATTTCCATTTAGTTAGGGAGGCTCTGATAGAGGTAAACATTTGGGGAAAGTTGGCCTTATATAGAGTATCGTATGTGGGTGTAATATGTACCCCAAGGTATTTTAAGGAAGAGGACCGCCAAGAATATGGAAATGTTTGTGAAAGTGTTGATAGTGTATGGGGGGATATATTAAGAGGAAGAGCCTCCGTTTTGGAACTGTTAATTTTACAACCCGAGAGGGTGCTATATCTATCCAGCTCAACCTGTAAGTTCGGGGAGATATATGAGGTTGGGTGAGAGTTAGAAGGACATCATCTGCAAATAAGGAAATCTTAAAATCTCTAGTACGGACTGGAATACCATGAATACTTGGGTTATTTCTGATATGGGCTGCTAGCGGTTCAATGCATAGGGCATATAAAAGAGGGGAAAGTGGACAACCTTGGCGGGTCCCGTTAGAAATCAGAAAGGTAGGGGAAGTGGCAAAGTTAGTATGGACCTGGGCCGTAGGGGCCGAGTATAGATGGGTAATAGCTCGGAAGAATGGGCCTTCAATACCAGCCCGATTGAGAGTCGCGAACAGGAAGTGCCAGCCCAGCCTGTCAAAGGCTTTTTCGGCATCCAGACTGAGCAGTATTGCCTCCATAGTGTTCCTGTTCGCAACCTCAATCAGGTCGATAACGCTCCGGGTGTTATCCCCAGCCTGTCGAAAAGGGATAAATCCCACTTGGTCTCTATGGACCAGGGATGGCATGAAGTTGTTTAATCTATTTGCCAGCAGTTTCGTAAAAATTTTTAAGTCTGTATTGAGGAGTGCTATCGGTCTGTAATTGGACGGAAGAGTGTGGTCTTTCCCTGGTTTTGGGATTAGTGTCAGGTAGGAATTTTGCATATCTCTGGGGATGGGTGTGTCAGAAAGAAATGAATTAAAGAGATTTGTCATATGGGGGAGTAAATGTGGTAGGAACGTCTTGTAATAGAGGTACGGTAGTCCATTAGGTCCAGGGGCTTTATTGTTTGGCAGTAGTTTAATTGTTTCTGTTACTTCCTCCTCTGTAATGGAGGCGTTAAGAGTCTCCAGTGCAGAGGAGGTAAGCCTAGGGGTGTCCGCGTCCGCTAGATAGGTATGGATGGCCTGGGACAGGTCAGGAGGGGATGGGTTGTGCGGAACATTCCGATCATTATACAGTGCAGAGTAGAAATCGTGAAAAAGCTGTGCTATTTTGTTAGGGTGGGACTGAAGGACGCCATTTGCGTCTCTAAGATGTGTAGTGGTAGTTGTTGCTGCTTTGTCACGAAGCTGTTTCACCAAGAGCGTGTGTGGCTTGTTGGCTTTGTCGTAATAAGTCTGTCTAAGCCTAATCATCGCCTTTTCTATCTTACCCATGTCAATATCTTTCAATCCAGCCCCAACACTGATGAGTTCTCTAAGGATTGCTAGGGACGGGGATGTGAGCAAGCGTGCTTCTAAATGTTTAAGTTTGTCTAAAAGGGCGCTGCGTGTTGTATTAGCGTTTCTTTTCAGGGCAGTGGAGAGCGAGATGAATTGGCCTCAGAAGACCGCCTTATGGGCTTCCCACAAAGATGGGGCGGAGATCTCAGAGGAACAATTTTCCGCAAAGTACAGTTTCAGGGTTTGTTCTAGCTCTATTCTAGATGGGTCATGTTTAAGTAGAAAGTCGTTTAGACGCCAATGGCATTTACGAAAGGAGCTTGGGGAGAGTGCCAGGGAGAGCGTAATCGGGGCATGATCCGACCAAGAAATGGCCTGAATGTCTGAGTCCATGCATGTTCGCAAAGTCGGAGCATTAACAAAAAAATAATCTAGTCGTGAGTGGGACATATGGGGATGGGAATAGAAAGTAAATTGTTTAGCTGATGGGTAGGTGGTGCGCCAGGCATCAAACAGAGCATATTTCCTAGTTAGTTGGCGAAACTGGGTGGCTGGTCTATTGGCGGTTACTTGGGTTTTCCTCTGACCCACTGAGTGTTTATCAAGGCCCGGAGAATGGACGAGGTTAAAATCTCCTCCGATCACCAGGTACTGATGGGGGGCTCAATGTTTTTTTTAAATCTGAATTATATGTGATGGATCAGAACACAATAGGTCTAAGTTGGTGAAGTAAAATTAGAAAAATATATACATAAAACTATTTTTCAGAAATAAAAAAATGATAATTGGCATGTGCGTATGTATTCACCCCCTTTGTGATGAAGCCCATGAAAAGCTCTTGTGTAACCAATGACCTTCAGAAGTCACATAATTAGTGAAATGATGTCCACCTGTGTGCAATCTAAGTGTCACATGATCTGTCATTACATATACACACCTTTTTGAAAGGCCCCAGAGGCTGCAACACCTAAGCAAGAGGCACCACTAACCAAACACTGTCATGAAGACCAAGGAACTCTCCAAACAAGTAAGGGACAATGTTGTTGAGAAGTACAAGTCAGGGTTAGGTTATAAAAAAAAATCAAAATCTTTGATGATCCCTAGGAGCACCATCAAATCTATCATAACCAAATGGAAAGAATATGGCACAACAGCAAATCTGCCAAGAGACAGCCGCACACCAAAACTCACTGACCGGGCAAGGAGGGCATTAATCAGAGAGGCAGCACAGAGACCTAAGGTAACCCTGGAGGAGCTGCAGAGTTCCACAGCAGAGACTGGAGTATCTGTACAAAGGACGACAATAAGCCGTACGCTCCATAGAGTTGGGCTTTATGGCAGAGTGGTACGAAGAAAGCCATTACTTTCAGCAAAAAACAAAATGGCACGTTTTGAGTTTGCGAAAAGGCATGTGGGAGACTCCCAAAATGTATGGAAGAAGGTGCTCTGGTCTGATGAGACTAAAATTTAACTTTTTGGCCATCAAAGAAAATGCTATGTCTGGTGGAAACCCAACATATCACATCACCCAAAGAACAGTCAGGATTCGGAAAGTTGGATGGTGCTAAAAATGGATATTCTTAAGCAAAACCTGAACCCCTCTGTGTGTGATTTGAGGCTAGGACAGAGGTTCACCTTCCAGCAGGACAATGACCCCAAATACACTGCTAAAGCAACACTTGAGTGGTTTAAGGGGAAACATATAAATGTGTTGGAATAGCCTAGTCAAAGCCCAGACCTCAATCCAATTAAAAATCTGTGATCAGACTTTAAGATTGCTGTTCACAAGTGCAAACCATCCAACTTGAAGGAGCTGGAGAAGTTTTGCAAGGAGGAATGGGCAAAAATCCCAGTGGTAAGATGTGGCAAGCTCATGGAGACTTATCCAAAGTGACTTGGAGCTATGATAGCCGCAAAAGGTGGGTATACAAAGTATTGACTTTAGGGGGGTGAATAGTTATGCACATTGAATTTTTTTATTTTGTCCTATTTGTTGTTTGCTTCGCAATTAAATAAAAAAAAAAAATCTTCAAAGTTGTTGTCCTGTAAATTAAATGATACAAATTCTCAAACAATCCACGTTAATTCCAGGTTGTGAGGCAACAAAACACGAAAAATGCCAAGGGGGGGGGGGGGGTGAATACTTTTGCAAGGCACTGTATATTCTGATTAATCTCATCAAAAAATTATTGTAGGGATTCTTCTGTGCCTTTCCATATTATTATATCTACAATATAGTTTAAGATTTGATCTTTCCACACTGTAGACTTGCTCCTCTTCCCACCTATTCATAAACATATTTGCCACATTTGGTGTGTATTTGGCTCCCATGGCCACTTCTTTCGTTTGTACATAGTGACTACCTTTATACCAAAAATAATTACTGTTCATTGCCATCTCGAGACCTTCCAAGATGTAATTTATTTGTTCCTGCTTCATGTCCATGTACTTTTGCAGTTCCCATTCTGCACTGCTTAGACCATCCTTCTGTACTATTTGTGTACAGTGATTTGACATCAATGGTTACTAATGCCTCGTTTCCACTGAGCGGATTGGTTCGGGTCGGTACAGTTTGAATGGCCTAGATTGGTCCGGTCTATTCTGGTGAGCGTTTCCACTGCAAGTGGGACCACAAGGGGCCATACAGGGTTTAGGAAAAATGCCTCAGCATAGCACAGCAGAGGGCTTTCTGTCAGCCAATCAGTGGAATGTATCGTAGCTCCGCCCTAACCGAACCGTTCCATTTTCTATGGCCCCACATCTGAAGCAGGACCTTGAATGGAGCGGTATGGTTCGGTTGTATGGGCCGCTTTCATAATGGAAACAACCAAAATAGCGTACCGTACCGAACCGAACCGATCCGCTCATTGGAAACAAGGCATAACATTTCTCCTTCTTCCATTTTAAGGTGCTTTATCTCAGTAATCAACTGTCTAATATCTTTTAGGTATGATCTTCACTTTGATACCAGTGGTTGTAAAAACTGGTCCAAATATTCTATTAACCTTGCAAACAGGGAGTCTATTCCACTAATGATGGGTCTCCCCAGGGGTTTTTCTTCATCCTTATGTATTTTGTGAACATAATAAACTACGGGTGTTTTAGCTGCCTCAGGTGCCAGATATCTTGCTTCTTGTTTGTTTAAAATACCTCTGTCTTTTCCCTTTCTTAGGTAAGTTTTTAGTTCTTTCTCATACCCCTCTTTCGGGGTTTTCTTCAATTTTTTGTATGTGCCTTCCACCCTTCATAGATTTTCCATCTCCATTTCATAATCTTTCTTATTGAGAATAACGAGTCCTCCTCCTTTGTCTGCTGGACGTGTGATTATTCCTTTTTTCTTCTCTATCTTCCCAATTGTCATCCAGAAACCTTCTTTGGATTTCCCTACCTTGAGCTTCTTAATGTCCTCCTCCACCATCTTCCTAAAAACTACTAAGCTGTCATTATGTGGAGTTTTTGGATTAAATAATATTGATTTATTCCTTAGCGTAGGTGTTCATTGTCTGAACAGTTGCTGGTTTTAAAGTGGGAGTAAACTCCCATGCATGATCTTTACCTATAGGTATGCCTATAATAAGGCTTACCTAGAGGTACTGTAACTATCTACTAAATGAGCACTGTTTAGGAGATAGGTACTTAAATGCAGCCGTTAACATCATGGCGCATGCGCTCGGAAAAAACGGCATACCTGGGCCATTCCTTCAGAGTCCTGTGCAATAAACGGCAGCTCCCGTGCGCATGTGCGAGAGTGACATTATCGCGGCTCCAGCCATTAACACAGTCAAACTCCACAAATCCGGAAGGAAGACTGGGTGAAGATGGAAGCGCCCACTGGAGGGCTTAGTTTTCAAGTAAGTTTCACATAATGTGCTAGCATGCTATGCATACTAGCACATTATGACATTGTCTTGCAGGTTTAAAAAAATAAAAACAACCAGCAGTTCACTACCACTTAGATGAAGTTCTTCTTCAAGGCAGGCTCAGTCAGACAAAATTATATCCTGTGTGTGCACAAAAGCAAATGTAATGGAAATGTTTATTTTTTTTTAAGAAAATGACCTTTTGTCCTGAGGTTTATGTGTGTCTGTAAAGCTGTCAGTTGTGGTACAGCAATTAGGAGGCTATATTTTTTATGTGTGCACTGTAGTAACTAGACACAGATTCTGTTTGATGACCCCTCCTAAAGCCCCTCTACTGTTCGGCAAAATCTGCCCATGCAGATTATTCACCGCAAAACTTATTTTTTTCCGTTTTGTCCAAGGGTTTAACAAAGGGGCAGGATCTGGGTAACACTTGATAAAGAGGGCAAAAACAGCGAATGGTAATATTATGCTAGTATAGTGCCACATCCAGTATTTTAGAAAGAAAAAGGGGTTTCCCCAAGGTGGACTTTAAAAGCACATAGTAGTATCTATTAGAGGAGTATACAAACAGAAAAAAAAAGTAGCAGTAAGAGCTGTGTCAGTGGGATTGCTAATTCAAGGCATATAGGCATATAGGCATGAAAAAAAACAGTCTCAAAAGGACTTAGTGCTATAGATGCTGTCACCGAGAGAGGGGTTTCTCTCACATTCCAAGCTCAACAAGCAGAAACAGAAACAAAGATGAAAGCTCAACAAGCAGAGATGGAAGCTCACAAGCAGAGGCAGATTCTCAAATAAAGATTCTGCAAATGGAAAAGGAGGAAGCAGCTGCCCTAGCAAGGCTGAGAGTCCTTGAACAAGCGATGGGAGAAAGTGTTAACTCAGACTGTTCTATCCCAGCGGAACTGCAGGACCCAGTTGAATGTACTAAAGCATAGTGTTTGCAATGATACAGAGTCATCTCCTGTACTTCCTACTAACAACACTGTTCTGACTCTCAACATTGAGACCTCTCAGCTCCAAATGCCCAAGCCTCTTCAAGTCTACAACACAAGTGTATCTATGCAGCAAACCGCATCACCTCTTGCTGACAACAAGGTGACTTCCAGTGACAAGCCGCAGCTCAAGCCACAGCCAGCACAAGCCTTAGGGACTACACCACAGTTAAACACTCCGGCAACATTATTTCATCCTGGTAAACCTCACCCTACTACACCAGAGAACTTTCACACCCAAGGGGTTCCACAAGTTACTTTGGCACTGAAGAGTGAGAGATCAGACTTGAATGACTTTGCCAGATATATGGTACGCCGTGAGCTCATTACCACTACCCTCCCAAGGTTTGACGACTGACCAGAGAGCTACAGGGCCTGGAGATCAACCTTCAAAGCTGCCATTGCCGATCTCAACCTTACTACCAAGGAGGAGCTTGATTTGCTCATAAAGTTGCTGGGGCCAGAATCTGCAGATAGTGTTAAAAGACTGAGAACAGTGCATGTTGACCACCCAGATGCAGGTCTTGTTGCTGCATGGGCAAGACTTGAGCAAGCCTATGGTAGCTCTGAAGCCATAGAAAGCGCTCTATTCAAGAGACTGCAAAACTTCCCAAAAATAGGAAACAAAGACTTCCGCAAGCTCCAAGATCTGAGTGATCTTTTCATGGAGCTAGAGTTGGCAAAGACAGACCCACGTCTACCTGGACTAAGCTTCCTGGACACTGCTCATGGTGTCAATCCAGTGATGTCTAAACTGCCATACGGCCTGTAAGAGAAATGGGCACAACAGGGATCAAGGTACAAAAGAGACTATAACGTATCTTTTCCTCCATTCGCATATTTTTGCAGGTTCATCAGTGATCAAGCCTGGACAAAAAAACGATCCCAGCTTCAGCTTCAGTGAACCCTACTTGCCCGCTTCATCATCATCATCTTCATCAAGGTATGATAACATTGCAGCTAAACGTAGAGACTATAATAGAGCAATATATGTTAAAAGGACAGACATCTCACCACCCGTATACTTTCCTGCTCACCAGAGCGATTCGGGTGACAGAGATAAAGACCCTAATCGTCAGGGCCCTATTCACAAGAAGCCTCACCCCCTAAAGAAATGTTGTGGGCTTAGGGCAAAGACGCTACAAGAGCGCAGGGAGATTCTTCAGAAACTTGGAATATGCTACAGGTGCTGTGCTTGTTATGGACATTTTGCTAAAGACTGTAAAGTTGTCGTCAAGTGCACAGAATGCAGTAGCGACAGACATGTTACAGCTATGCATCCGGGCCCACCCTCAGACAATTCACAGCAGCCTCCTACCTCCAGCCCTGTCTCAAGTCATGGCGGGGAGCAACAAAGTCATGCTCCAGCCACAGCTAACGTTTCTTCTTCATGCACAGAAGTCTGTGGAGAAGGCTTATATCACAAATGCTGTGCTAAGATATGCCTAGTCAAGATATACCCAAAGGGTCAACCTGAGGAAGCTATTAGGATGTATGCCATAATAGATGAACAGAGCAACAGATCCCTGGTTAAGCCTAAATTCTTTGAGATCTTTGGCATAGAGGGACACGCATCACCGTATACTCTCAGAACCTGCTCTGGTCGTGAAGAGACCTTCGGCAGAAGGGCCAATGGGTTCATGGTCTCTCATATCAATAAGGGAGAGGACATACCCCTACTAACATTAGTCGAGTGTGACCAGATACCAGATGAAAGGGAAGAAATTCCTACTCCAGAGGCTGCATATCACCATCCTCACTTGAGGCACCTTGTTAATGAGATTCCTGCAATGGACATGAATGCTGAAATCTTGATCTTGCTAGGAAGAGACATTCTCAGAGTACATAAAGTACGCAAGCAGTGCAATGGACTTGATAATGCCCCTTACACACAAAAACTTGATCTAGGCTTGGTAATTGTGGGCGATGTATGCTTGGATAGAATGCATACGTCATCCGAGATCCACTCCTTCAAAACTTACATGTTAGGAAATGGACATGCATCCAACTTCAAACAGTGCCCTCGCCATTACGAAGTAAAAGAGAAGCCTCTTGACATCATCCAAGTACCTGATGTCACCCCTAACCTTTGTGATGACAACCTTGGTACCACAGTGTTTTGTACTACAAGCGATGACATCAAAATAATGGACAAAGAGTTCTTCCAGGATGAGTCTAACTGCTGGGTTGCACCATTAACTCTTTGTGCTGCAAGGGTTAAACTCCCAAGCAATCGTGAACAGGCTCTATCCAGATTCAACTCACTTCACCAAACACTAAAGAACAGGCCTGAAATGAAGGACCATTTCATCGCCTTTATGAAAGGGATCGTTGACAATGATCACGCCGAACCAGCTCCACCACTTCAAAGACATGAGGAGTGTTGGTACCTGCCTTTCTTCGGAGTGTATCATCCACGTAAGCTAAAGCACATCAGGGTAGTATTTGATTCCAGTGCCAAGCATCAAGGCATATCCCTGAACAATGTTATTCTCACTGGTCCAAACCTAACCTTGTAGGTGTACTTATGAGGTTTAGAAGAGAGCCAGTTGCCATAACTGCTGACACTGAACAAATGTTTCATTGCTTCACTGTGCGTGAAGATCGTAGGAACCTTCTAAGGTTTCTGTGGCACCGTGACAACATGGACAATGAGATGATTGAATACCGCATGAAGGTACATGTTTTCAGAAATAGTCCCTCACCCGCTTTTGCAACATACGGTTTACGAAGGACTGCCCTTGAAGGGAAAAAAGGAGTATGGCAAAGATGCGTGACACTTCGTTGAGAGAGACTTCTGTGTGGACAACGGACTTAAATCTTTACCTACAGACGAAGAAGCCATAGACCTGCTCCAAAGGACACAAGGTATAGGCTAACCTCAGACTACACAAGATTGCCTCAAATAGTGTTGCTGTTATAAAAGCCTTTCAACCTGGCAATCATGCCAAAGGTTTTAAAGACTTGAATCTGGGAATGGACATACCACCTGTACAGAGAAGTCTGGGCCTACGGTGGGACTTATTAAAAGACACCTTCGGTTTTCAAGTTAACCCTGCAGATCATGCCACCAGGCCAGTGTCTGCAAGTGTCTTTGCAAATTCTCCTTGGATAACAGGTCCTGAATTTCTGCTGGATCATCCAGAGCAAACCACAGCTGATGTCTTCGGTCTCATAGAACCTGACAAAGATCCAGAGATTCGTCCTGAAGTCAAGACCTTTGCCACTGATCTGAACCCTAACCGCCAAGTTGGAGACCTTGTTTTGATTAAGGATCAGCAAGCTGAGAGAATCGAATGGCCCGTGGGACTTATTGTAAAGACCATTCCTAATGATGATGGTAAGGTACGTAAGGTGGAGGTGAAAGTTTCAAGACAAGGGACTGTAAAGACTTTCCTCAGACCCATCACAGAACTTGTTTACTCTTGCCTTTTGGAGAATGAACTTGTTTGCCTACGCTGCTGGATCCTACCTTCGACTTCAAGAAGAAAGTGTCTTGGACTTAAGTTGACATATCTTGAAGCCTTAAATTAATAGTTGTTGTTTTTGCATTATATGCATGTTCTTTAGGTCTTTCAGGTCAAGACATCCAGCAAATTACACTGTTATTTGCAGTTGTATCACTACCGTTCTGATAGATATAGTGACATTTACCAATGCTAGAGAGTGTGTTGCCCCAACAGGGCATAGAATTTTTATATATATTGTTTTCCTAACCATTTTCTATGGACTTTGATGTTTAGTTTACATGCTGCCATCTAGTGACCCTTTGTGGTAATGCACTTGTCTCTCAAATTTATTTTTCCCTTATGTTAGGACACACTTCCTTTGAATGTAATGCTCCACCCTTCTTCCTGTGTTTTATACTTCCTGTGTCATGGATGCAGCAGCAAGCCACATGTAGCAGGGCACATGTATTCTGCATTGTAAGCTACAGACAGTATCATCTTTTGTCCGCATAAATACTACAACCTGTTCATCTGTTTGTATCCTGTCATCTGCTGTAACCTGATGTTCCGAATAAAAGCACCTTGTGGATGGAATATTTGGGGAGTTCAATCTATCTGATGAGGATTGTCCTCAGTGATTATATCTTATACAGGCCAGGCATAGAGGTCTCATAAGGGATAGTCACTTCACAACAATCGGAGTCAGAATAATACTTTTTCCTCTTCATACACCCCTGAAGGAGAAAAATTGCACTCCAAAGCACGCTGGGTCAATATTCGATATTGTTTAGACAATCCACTGTTTCAATTCTACATGTATATTTTTAATGACAATGTTCAATCATTAACCACTTGCCAACCGCCTAACGACTATATACGTCAACACAATGGCACGGGCAGGCAAAATCACGTACCTGGTATGTGATTGCCTTCCCGCGGGCGGGGGGTCCGATCGGACCCCCCCCCCCCAGTGCCAGCAGCGGTCGGCTTTGGTCTGGGAGCGTTTAGAGATGAGGGGGAGGCCATCCGATCATGCCCCCCCCCCCCCTCGCGATCGCTCTCAGCCAATGACAATCATCCCCTGCCTCTGTGTAGTACACAGAGGCAGAGAATGTGATGTCATCTCTCCTCGGCTCGGCAGTTTCCGTTCCGGCGCCGAGGAGAGAAGACATGTGAGTGCACCAACACACACACACAGTAGAACATGACAGGCACACTTTACACCCCCCGATCCCCCCCAATAACCCCTCCCCCCTGTCACACTGACACCAAGCAGGTTTTTTTTTTTTTTTCTGATTACTGCATGGTGTCAGTTTGTGACAGTTACTGTGGTAGGGCAGTTAGTGTTAGCCCCCTGTAGGCCTAGGATACCCCCCTAATAAAGTTTTAATCCCTTGATCACCCCCCGTCACCAGTGTCACTAAGCGATCATTTTTCTGATCGCTGTATTAGTGTCACTGGTGACGCTAGTTAGGGACGTAAATATTTATGTTCGCCGTCAGTGTTTTATAGCGACAGGGACCCCCATATACTACCTAATAAATGTTTTAACCCCTTGATTACCCCCTAGTTAACCCTTTCACCACTGATCACCGTATAACCGTTACGGTTGACGCTGGTTAGTTCGTCTATTTTTTATAGTGTCAGGGCACCCGCCGTTTATTACCAAATAAAGGTTTAGCCCCCTGATCGCCCGGCGGTGATATGCGCCGCCCCAGGCAGCGTCAGATTAGCGCCAGTATCGCTAACACCCACGCACGCAGCATACGCCTCCCTTAGTGGTATAGTATCTGAACGCATCAATATCTGATCCGATCAGATCTATACTGGCGTCCCCAGCAGTTTAGGGTTCCCAAAAACGCAGTGTTAGCGGGATCAGCCCAGATACCTGCTAGCACCTGCGTTTTTCCCCTCCGCCCGGCCCAGCCCAGCCCACCCAAGTGCAGTATCGATCGATCACTGTCACTTACAAAACACTAAACGCATAACTGCAGCGTTCGCAAAGTCAGGCCTGATCCCTGCGATCGCTAACAGTTTTTTTGGTAGCGTTTTGGTGAACTGGCAAGCACCAGCCCCAGGCAGCGTCAGATTAGCTCCAGTACCGCTAACACCCACGCAGGCACCGTACACCTCCCTTAGTGGTATAATATCTGATCCGATCAGATCTATACTGGCGTCCCCAGCAGTTTAGGGTTCCCAAAAACGCAGTGTTAGCGGGATCAGCCCAGATACCTGCTAGCACCTGCGTTTTGCCCCTCCGCCCGGCCCAGCCCAGCCCACCCAAGTGCATTATCGATCGATCACTGTCACTTATAAAACACTAAACGCATAACTGCAGCGTTCGCAGAGTCAGGCCTGATCCCTGCGATCACTAACAGTTTTTTGGTAGCGTTTTGGTGAACTGGCAAGCACCTGCCCCAGGCAGCGTCAGGTTAGTGCCAGTACCGCTAACACCCACGCACGCAGCGTACACCTCCCTTAGTGGTATAGTATCTGAACGGATCAATATCTAATCCGATCAGATCTATACTGGCGTACCCAGCAGTTTAGGGTTCCCAAAAACGCAGTGTTAGCGGGATCAGCCCAGATACCTGCTAGCACCTGTGTTTTGCCCCTCCGCCTGGCCCGGCCCAGCCCACCCAAGTGCAGTATCGATCGATCACTGTAACTTACAAAACACTAAACGCATAACTGCAGCGTTCACAGAGTCAGGCCTGATCCCTGCGATCGCTAACAGTTTTTTTGGTAGCGTTTTGGTGAACTGGCAAGCACCAGCGCCCTAGTACACTCCGGTCGTAGTCAAACCAGCACTGCAGTAACACTTGGTGACGTGGCGAGTCCCATAAGTGCAGTTCAAGCTGGTGAGGTGGCAAGCACAAGTAGTGTCCCGCTGCCACCAAAAAGACAAACACAGGCCCGTCGTACCCATAATGCCCTTCCTGCTGCATTCGCCAAATCTAATTGGGAACCCACCGCTTCTGCAGCACCCGCACTCCATTCACATCCCCAACCAAATGCAGTCGGCTGCATGAGAGGCATTTTCTTTATGTCCTCCCGAGTACCCCTACCCAACAAAGCCCCTCAAAAAAGATGTCGTGTCTGCAGCAAGCGTGGATATAGGCGTCAATAATGATATTTGAAGCGCTTCACAATGTGCATGAAAATGAATATATAAGAATAAATATAAATAGTCCAATAAATCCAGCGGTGAGTAAAACTACCTAAAAAATCCAGCAATCAAAATAGCGTAAAATTATGAAAAATTAGTGACACCAAATGTGTAAAAAATTCACATAAAAAATCCACATAAAAATAAATATATAGGGATGTATTCAGAAGGTTCAATTATACAGGTGTAGAATCCTGATTGGTATAGAGCTTTTGATCACTAGCAAAGCTGTTTAAAAACACTTGCTTAACCACTTCCCGCCCGGCCTATAGCGGATTGACGGCCGGGCGGTGGTTGTGTTATCCTGACTGGGCGTCATATGACGTCCTTCAGGATAACATGCCGCCGCGCGCCCGCAGGGGCGCGCATCGCGGCGATCGGTGGATCGGTGTGTCAGTCTGACACACCGCTACACCGATCTTGGTAAAGAGCCTCCGGCGGAGGCTCTTTACCACGTGATCAGCCGTGTCCAATCACGGCTGATCACGCTGTCAATAGGAAGAGCCGTTGATCGGCTCTTCCTCACTCGCGTCTGACAGACGCAAGTAGAGGAGAGCCGATCGGCGGCTCTCCTGGCAGGGGGGGTCTGCGCTGATTATCAGCGCAGCCCCCCCGCAGATCACCACACTGGACCACCAGGGATCGCCACTAGGACCACCAGGGAAGGGAAACATGTGGATGGCCAGGTATGTACCCCATGGCCATCCACATGTGCCCAGTCAGTGCCAAATCTGTGCCAATCAGTGCCCACAAATGGGCACTGATTGGCACAATTATGTTGCAGTGATGCCCAGCAATGCCACACTTAGGGGCATCACTGCCATCAATCAGAATCATCAGTGCCACCCATCAGTGTCCATCGGTGCCACCTGTCAGTGCCCATCTGTGCCCACCTATCAGTGCCCATCCGTGCCCATCTGTGCCAACTATCAGTGCCACCCATAACTACCCATCAACGCCACCTACGAGTGCCCATTAATGCCACCTACAAGTGCCCATCAGTGCCGCCTATCAGTGCCCATCGGTGCCACCTATCAGTGCCCATCAGTGCCACCTACCAGTGCCACCTATCAGTGCCCATTAGTGCCACCTATCAGTGCGCATCAGTGCCACCTATCAGTGCCCATCATCAGTGCCCGTCAGTGCCACCTCATCAGTGCCACCTCATTGGTGCCACCTCATCGGTGCCCATCAGTGCCGCCGTATCAGTGCCCGTCAGTGCAGCCATATCAGTGCCCGTCATTGAAGAAGAAAACGTACTCATTTACAAAAAATTTTAACAGAAACAAAGAAAAACGTGCTTTTTTTCAAAATTTTCTGTCTTTTTTTATTTGTTGCCCAAAAAATAAAAACCGCAGAGGGGATCAAATACCACCAAAAGAAAGCTCTATTTGTGGGAACAAAATGATAAAAAATTTGTTTGGGTACAGTGTGGCATGACCGCGCAATTGTCATTCAAATTGTGACAGCGCTGAAAGCTGAAAATTGGGCTGGGCGGGAAGGTGTCTAAGTGCCTGGTATTGAAGTGGTTAATTAAGGTGCTCATTGATAGTACCAATGTGTTTTTTTTTTTTTTTGCTTCTATTCACAACCAATGTGAGAATCATAAACAGGCAGATAAGAGAAAAAACCAATCATTGTGCAATAGTTAGGATACCAAGGTACACAGGCAAACTTCAATCCACTCACGTGTGCCTTATAATGATAAGGCATATGCAGGTTTTACTATAGCAGTCAGCCGCCTTAGACAGGAGCAGATTCACTGCAGTACACTGTGTGAAACTGCTGATCTGCACAGAGCTTCCTTGGCTCCTCCCACGCGTTACATCACAGTCACGTGACTTTTTCAAGGTGGATATAGGCGTGACACCCGCTATTATTGTCCCTCCTGTCCTGACAATCCTGGTCTTTGCATTGGTGAATGTTTTGAACGCTACCATACACTAGTTGAGTATTAGCGTAGGGTACAGCATTGCACAGACTAGGCACACTTTCACAGGGTCTCCCAAGATGCCATCGCATTTTGAGAGACCCGAACCTGGAACCGGTTACAGTTATAAAAGTTACAAAAAAAGTGTAAAAAAAAAAAAAAACCATAAACAAAAATATAAAATAAAAAAAAAATAGTTGTCGTTTTATTGTTCTCTCTCTCTATTCTCTCTCTATTGTTCTGCTCTTTTTTACTGTATTCTATTCTGCAATGTTTTATTGTTATTATGTTTTATCATGTTTGCTTTTCAGGTATGCAATTTTTTATACTTTACCGTTTACTGTGCTTTATTGTTAACCATTTTTTTGTCTTCAGGTACGCCATTCACGACTTTGAGTGGTTATACCAGAATGATGCATGCAGGTTTAGGTATCATTCTTTTCAGCCAGCGGTCGGCTTTCATGTAAAAGCAATCCTAGCGGCTAATTAGCCTCTAGACTGCTTTTACAAGCAGTGGGAGGGAATGCCCCCCCCCCACCGTCTTCCGTGTTTTTCTCTGGCTCTCCTGTCTCAACAGGGAACCTGAGAATGCAGCTGGTGATTCAGCCAGCTGACGATAGAGCTGATCAGAGACCAGAGTGGCTCCAAACATCTCTATGGCCTAAGAAACCGGAAGCTATGAGCATTTTATGACTTAGATTTCGCCGGATGTAAACAGCGCCATTGGGAAATTGGTAAAGCATTTTATCACACCAATCTTGGTGTGGTCAGATGCTTTGAGGGTAGAGGAGAAATCTAGGGTCTAATAGACCACAATTTTTTCAAAAAAAGAGTACCTGTCACTACCTATTGCTATCATAGGGGATATTTACATTCCCTGAGATAACAATAAAAATGATTAAAAAAAAATTGAAAGGAACAGTTTTCGCTAAGGCGAACGCAAGCGTCGGTCTGGCGTCAAATGTAAACAGCAATTGCACCATGCATGTGAGGTATCACCGCGAAGGTCAGATCGAGAGCAGTAATTTTAGCAGTAGACCTCCTCTGTAAATCTAAAGTGGTAAACTGTAAAGGCTTTTAAAAATGTACTTAGTTTGTCGCCACTGCACGTTTGAGCACAATTTTAAAGCATGTCATGTTTGGTATCCATGTACTCGGCCTAAGATCATCTTTTTTTATTTCATCAAACATTTGGGCAATATAATGTGTTTTAGTGCATTAAAATTTAAAAAAGTGTGTTTTTTCCCAAAAAAAGCGTTTGAAAAATCACTGCGCAAATACTGTGTGAAAGAAAAAAATGAAACACCTACCATTTTAATCTGTAGGGCATTTGCTTTAAAAAAATATAATGTGTGGGGGTTCAAAGTAATTTTCTTGCAAAAAAAAATAATTTTTTCATGTAATCAAAAAGTGTCAGAAAGGGCTTTGTCTTCAAGTGGTTAGAAGAGTGGGTGATGTGTGACATAAGTTTCTAAATGTTGTGCATAAAATGCCAGGACAGTTCAAAACCCCCCAAATGACCCCATTTTGGAAAGTAGACACCCCAAGCTATTTGCTGAGAGGCATGTCGAGTCCATGGAATATTTTATAATGTGACACAAGTTGCGGGAAAGAGACAATTTTTATTTTGCACAAAGTTGTCACTAAATGATATATTGCTCAAACATGCCATGGGAATATGTGAAATTACACCCCAAAATACATTCTGTTGCTTCTCCTGAGTATGGGGATACCACATGTGTGGGACTTTTTGGGAGCCTAGCCACGCACGGGACCCCGAAAACCAAGCACCGCCTTCAGGCTTTCTAAGGGCGTAAATTTTTGATTTCACTCTTCACTGCCTATCACAGTTTCGAAGGCCATGGAATGCCCAGGTGGCAAAAAAAATCCCCCAAATGACCCCATTTTGGAAAGTAGACACCCCAAGCTATTTGCTGAGCGGTATAGTGAGTATTTTGCATACCTAACTTTTTGTCACAAAGTTTTGAAATTTGAAAAAAGAAAAAAAAATTTTTTTCTTGTCTTCCTTCATTTTCAAAAACAAATGAGAGCTGCAAAATACTCACCATGCCTCTCAGCAAATAGCTTGGGGTGTCTACTTTCCAAAATTGGGTCATTTGGGGGGGGGGGGGGGGTTGTGCTACCTGGGCATTCCATGGCCTCCGAAACTGTGATAGGCAGTGAAGAGTGAAATCAAAAATTTACACCCTTATGCCCCGTATACACGGTCGGATTTTCCGATGGATGGGGTGTGTGGAAATCTTGGACAGGTAACCCTCTTCACTTCATTGAGAGATGAATGCCTAAATACAGGGTATTACTTGGAACAGCCCCTCCTTAGTTACACTATTGGCAGCCCACTGGACAGGTAAGAAGTGTCATAATACAAAGATATAAATACACATTGTACACATTTGGACATTCTGCTATTACCTATCAAGATAATAATAGGATACAAAAACGTTAAACAGTACCATTTGGAAGTATACAGGCAGGCCCTTGCACTACATGCTTTGGGGAATTCATCCATAAATCTGAGCACAAAAGAGGTGGGTATAGTGTGTATGGGTTTGTCAAAGTCAGCAGATAGATGATTGAGGATAGATCAAGAATTGGGATCAGCTGACTTAGCAGTTGGGGGAGGGAGGGTTACTAAAAATGATTTGGGGACACCACAAAAAAAAAGCCTCTGCCACTCTGCCAGAATTTAAAGCAAGAATAACATTTCAAAACATTTTAGGGGGTGTTTGGGATAAAGCACTACTATGGAGCTGATAAAATACATTGTTAAGTGACTACATGAGGTGAATATAGGCCAGGAGAGACCATGCTGGGGAGGTTATTGAAGGGCAATCTGTATGAAGGACCTAAAATAATAATTACATAAAAATCCTGCATGCATGAGGACAAAGGGGACATTCACAGCATATTACAATCATGGTAATTAGGGAATGAGGAAAGAAATACAATATATTATCAAACATTAAATACAATAAAATGTGATATTAAAGGATAAAAATCTTACCTTCATATACTCCTTCTGCAGGACCTGTATGATGGCAGAACAGGTCTCTGGGATAATGATCCCCAGAGCCTGGGGGGAGATGCCTGTCGAGAACTTCAAGTCCTGCAGACTTCTCCCCGTCGCCAAATACCGCAGGGTAGTGACCAACCTCTGCTCCGGAGTGATGGCTTGCCTCATGCAGGTATCCTGCCTGCTAATATAAGGGGTCAGCGAAGCCAACAGACGGTGAAACACGGGGTCCGTCATCCTGAGAAAGTTCCTGAAATCATGAGGATTATTCTCACGGATCTCACGGAGCAAAGGCATTTGAGAGAACTGGTCACGCTGAAGCAACCAATTCTTGGTCCATGAACTCCTCCCCACCCTGTTCATGGACTGGACTTGTGTCAAGGTCAGGACCCCAACACCAAGCCCCCGCACAGCACGAACTCTACGAGGAGTACGCATACGCAACATGGCTAGAAAACGGTCGGCTGCTCAGAACGAAGTAACAGAACGCACTGAAGAACAGCAAGGCCTGTGAAGAGCGACCTGAAAAACAGTAACGAACGAACAAGAATACAATGACTAAGTCACGCGGAACTTGCTTGCACGCACTGAAGAGCAGATACAAACCCACAAGCACAAACTGAACGGCAGAAAACGATCTGAAAGCCACGAGTCTGAAAAAGCGCGAATCGTCTCACCAAACTTTTACTAACATGAGATTAGCAAAAGGAGCCCAAAGGGTGCCGCGCTTGGTTCTGAACTGGCCTTTTCTAGTCTCGTCATACGTGGTGTACGTGACCGCGTGGTTGGCGATCGGAAATTCCGACAACTTCGTGCGACCGTGTGTGCGGAAAACAAGTTTGAGCCAACATCCGTCGGAAAAAATCCTAGGATTTTGTTGTCGGAATGTCCAAACAAAGTCCGACCGTGTGTACGGGGCATTAGAAATCCTGAAGGCGGTGATTGGATTTCGGGGCCCCGTACGCGGCTAGGCTCCTAAAAAGTCCCACACATGTGGTATCCCCATACTCAGGAGAAGCAGCTAAATGTATTTTGGGGTGCAATTCCACATATGCCCATGGCCTGTGTGAGCAATATATCATTTAGTGACAACTTTGTGCAAAAAAAAAAAAAAATTTGTCACTTTCCCGCAACTTGTGTCAAAATATAAAATATTCCATGGACTCAACATGCCTCAAAGCAAATAGCTTGGGGTGTCTACTTTCCAAAATGGGGTCATTTGGGGGGTTTTATGCCATCTGGGCATTTTATGGCCTTCAAAACTGTGATAGGTAGTGAGGAGTAAAATCAAAAATTTACGCCCTTAGAAATCCTGAAGGCAGTGATTGGTTTTCGTGGCCACGTACGCGGCTAGGCTCCCTAAAAGTCCCACACATGTGGTATCCCCATACTCAGGAGAAGCAGCTAAATGTATTTTGGGGTGCAATTCCACATATGCCCATGTCCTGTGTGAGCAATATATCATTTAGTGACAACTTTTTGTAATTTTTTTTTGTCATTATTCAATCACTTGGGACAAAAAAAATGAATATTCAATGGGCTCAACATGCCTCTCAGCAATTTCCTTGGAGTGTCTACTTTCCAAAATGGGGTCATTTGTTGGGGTTTTGTACTGCCCTGCCATTTTAGCACCTCAAGAAACGACATAGGCAGTCATAATTTAAAGGCTGTGTAAATTCCAGAAAATGTACCCTAGTTTGTAGGCGCTATAACTTTTGCGCAAACCAATAAATATACACTTATTGACATTTTTTTTACCAAAGACATGTGGCCGAATACATTTTGGCCTAAATGTATGACTAAAATTGAGTTTAATGGATTTTTTTTTAGAACAAAAAGTAGAAAATATCATTTTTTTTTCAAAATTTTCAGTCTTTTTCCGTGTATAGCGCAATAAATAAAAAACGGCAGAGGTGATCAAATACCATCAAAAGAAAGCTCTATTTGTGGGAAGAAAAGGACGCAAATTTCGTTTGGGTATAGCTTTGCATGACCGCGCAATTAGCAGTTAAAGCGACGCAGTGCTAAATTGTAAAAAGTGCTCTGGTCAGGAAGGGGGTAAATCCTTCCGGGGCTGAAGTGGTTAATAAAAAATCTTTTTTCTACTATAAATACTTTGTATACTCCTCTGATAGATACTATGTGCTTTCAAAGTCCACCTAGGGGAAACCCCTTTTTTTTTCTTGATAAAGGGGGCTTCTATATTCCGATAATGCCCCTGCAAGCAGAGACCCCCCCCCCCCCCAGGGTTGTGGGGAAGAGGCCTATGTCCCCGTCAACAAGGTGCTTTGGGGTGGTGGGGCAGAGCTGCTGGTGCCCCAAAGCACCCCCCATGTTGAGGGCATGTGGCCTGGTATGATTCAGGGAGAGGGGTGCTCGTCTCCTCCCTTTTCCTGACCTGCATGCTCGGATAAGGGCCTGGTATGGATTGGGAGGGGACTCCACACCGTTTTTTCCCCCAATTTTTATTATTTCTGGCAATTTTTTTTCCTACATTTAGTGGTCAGTGAAGAACCCCTCTATCAACAGACTTATTGGTTGTTAAGGACGCGGTGGCTGGCTGACCAGCCCGCTCCTTAACCGGCTATTCAGTTCCTTAACCACTTGTCAACCGCCTTCCGCATATATACTGTGACAAGGTGGCTTGGCTGCGCAAACCAACGTACCTGTACGCCGGTCTGTGCATGAGATACAGTGAGCACTCGCCACCCACGATCACGGTACACAGAGGCAGAACGGGGAACTGCCTATGTAAACAAGGCCGATCCCCCTTCTGACAGGGGACACCATGGAGATCTGCTGTTCCTAGTGATCAGGAACAGCGATCTCTGTGTTGTCCCAGTAAGCCCATCCCCCACAGTTAGAACACACCCAGAGAAAACATTACACCCTCTTACCTGCCAGTGTTTATACATTCATCAGTGCATTTTTTTTAGCACTTATCACTGTATTGGTGTCACTTGTCCCCAAAAAGTGTCACTTAGGGTCAGCTTTGTCCGTCACAATGTCACAGAGCCGCTAAAAATCGCAGATTGCTATCAGTAAAAAAAATAAAATAAAAAAAATTAATTCTCTAAATCTATCCCCTATATTGGTTTGCGCAAAAGTTATAGTGTCTACAATCAATATACGCAGCTAGCCTCTTACCGACCGATTATGGCCCTGGCATTTGGGGGAACGGTGCTCTTTGTGAGCTGTATGCCTGGGGACCCTTGAGGTGGCATTACTTTAGATTCAGGTCCATGTCCCCCAAGACACACAGACTCTGGGGACCCTGGATATGCCATTGTGATGGGAGTCACTAATAGGGGCACAAGGTGAATGAGAACCCCACTATGATCTGTGCTAGTCAAACTCAATGCTGTGTATATGTATATATATAATGTGTGCTGTCTCATTGTGTTGTGTACTGTTTGCTGTGCTGGTTTGGGGTGGGGCTGTATTCCAATGTTCTATTGTGTCTGTCTGCCTTGGATCACAGGATGTGTATCTCTATGGAGGGAGGGGAGATTCCTCCAGCAGCCCCCTGCTGATAAGACTGTGTACTGATGAGAAGTTTCAACACACCTGACCTGTGTGTCTATTGTCATTGGACGGTTTAACCCGCCCTCTTTTCCAAGGGTGGGGGGAAAAAAAGAGTCTGAGTTATTTTATCGGTTGTGTCCATGCGTGAAAATAAATGATTCCTGTTTGACCCTCAAGACAGAGCCTCGTCTTGTATTTTGGGGGGAAGAATTATTCGTATGGGGTTCTTGTTCGGCTGATCAGAGTATGCGGTAGCTGACTTTGTATTTGGAAATGGAATGTCCTAAACAGCTTTAACCCCTTTCATACTCAGGGTGTTGTTACACGCAGATTGCAATTTTTTTTTACCAAAAAGAGGTAGAATAATACACGTTGGACTAAAACGGTCAGTTTTTTTTATTTATAGCGCAAAAAATAAAAACCGCAGAGGTGATCAAATACCACCAAAAAGAAAGCCCCATTTGTGGGGCTTTAATGGCCCCCCCCCCGAACACCGATGGGGCACTCCCCCCCCCTCCCCAGGAATACTGTAAGGATGGGGCATTGGTCATAAAAATGTACTGTTTTTAATGTTATTATTATTAGCCGCTACCTTTTACAATGAATGTGCAGCTCGGCTCTCCTCGCGGCTTCCTGCCCTCGCCTCTGTTCCCTCGAGGCAGCGGGTGGGGCTGACGTCAGCGAGGAGGAGAGGCGCGCCACAGACGTGCGCGCGGCGCGGACGTGCCTGGTCACAAACGGCGGTGCCGAGGACACAGGAGGGAGGATTTATTTAAACGGACGGACAGAAGGAAGATGCGGACCAACTAATCGATAACGAAAATTGTTGACGATTTTCATTATCGATTATTATCGATAATATCGATCAATCGTTTCAGCCCTAGTCCAAACCTATGACTATTTGCTGACCAGGTCTCTGCCTGCTGCCTTCTGACTACATTCCTGGATTCTACTGAATCAATGGATTTGTAATCCCAGGGATCGGTTGTTCATCCAAACTTGTCAGATCATCTGATTGACGGCCTGGAGGTGGATCCTTAAAAAGAATTTCAGATAATAGAGACCCTTTTAATAGAGGCCCGCAAGATGACTCCAAGAAGTATCAATGCCAAAATCTGGAACACTTAGATCAGGGGTCTCAAAGTACCGGCCCGCGGGCCATTTGCGGCCCGCGGACCGGTTAAAAATGGCCCGCAGGCAGGGCCGATCCAGTACTAGAGGTCGACCGATATTTGGCCATTAGGCCGATATATAGCACTGGCCGCCGTTCCTCCCTTCTCCACACTCAGCGCTTGATGCTTGTGTGAAACTGACATGTAACAGGAGGAGAGAGACAGAGGGATCTGTCAGATTTGAGGTTGATGTCGGGGGGTGGGCGGGACCCAGCCGGGGTGGGCGGGACCCGGCCAATTTCAAACACCAGCCAATGGGATCTGGGCAGGCCGCTACGTATATGTGGCCCGCCCCTTTTCTTAAGCAGCCCAATCATTGGCTGGTGTTTGACAGCTGCTGATCCCGCCCACCCCGGCCGGGTCCCGCCCACCCCGACATCAACCTCAATTCTGACAGATCCCTCTGTCTCTCTCCTCTATGCTACGTGTCAGCTTCACACAAGCATCAAGCGCTGAGTGTGGACAGCTCCTTGTCAGTTTCACACACAGTTACACTCCGGTCAGTGTGAAACCTGCCAGTGCCATCTGTCAGTGCCACCGCCAATCAGTGCCACCTGCCAGTGCCAACCAGTCTGCCAGTGCCACCTGCCACCTCCAACCAGTACCACCTGCCACCGCCAACCAGTGCCTGCTAGTGCCACCGCCAACCAGTGCCCCTGCCGATTGATGCCACCTGCCAGTGCCAACCAGTGCCACCTTCCGCCACCTGACAGTGCCACGCCAATCAGTGCCACGCCAAGTGTCACCTGCCAGTGCCAATAGTGCCACCTGCCAGTTCCAAACCAGTGCCACCTGCCAGTTCCAAACCAGTGCCACTTGCCAATGCCTGCCAGTGCCATCTTCGAGTGCCAACCAGTGCCACTGCCAATAAGTGCCACCTGCCAGTGCCATTGCCAATCAGTGCCATCTGTCAGTGCCAATCAGTGCCACCTGCCAATCAGTGCCACATGCCACAGGCCAGTGCCACCTGCCAGTGACAAACAGTGCCACCTGCCAGTGCCACCTGCCTAAGCCAACCAGTGCCACCTGCCACAGCCAACCAGTGCCATCTGTACTGAGGACATCAAGTGTGTGGTAGAGTGACAGGAGCAAGCAGGGAGGAGTGGAGTGGGTGAGGTTTTTTTTTTTAAATCGGCCTAAAATATCGGCCACAAAAATCGGCATCATATATCGGCCATCGGCCGCCCCGATTTCTAAATATCGGCATCGGCCAGAGAAAAACTCATATCGGTCGACCTCTATCCAGGACGTCTTTTTGAACTGCACCCAGGCACCGCAGAGGGGGAGGTGCCAGAGCCCCAAACCAGGGTCCTGCTGCCACCTCAGGGCGGGAGATTGTGTTCTCTGGGTCCCCTGTCACTAGGCCTGTATGGAAGCTAGGAGGAGAGGACTCGGGAGGCAGATGATCCTGACTGCCAGGAGAGGTGAGTGAGCATCACGATGAGGCAAAGTCCTTAGTAGGGTGACTGGGGTAGAAATTTGTGCAGTGTGGGGGGTATTTTATGCAGTGTGGAGGGTGATTATTGTGCAGTGTGGGGGGTAATTGTGTAGTGTGGGGGTAATTATGGAGTGTGTGGGGTATTTTATGGAGTGTGGGGCTATTTGTGCAGTGTGGGAGGGGTAATGATGGGGGTTAATAATGCGTTTGCTGACACCAGTGCTGGGTTAATAATGCGTTTGCTGACACCAGTGCTGGGTATAGTATAGTATATTATTGCTGGTATAGTTTATTGCTTTTGAAGTTTTAAAAGTTTGCATGCGGCCCCCCATGGGATATGAAAACTTGTCATGTGGCCCTTAGGCAATTTGAGTTTGAGACCCCTGACTTAGATCCTGGCAAGGATACAATTCCAAGAATTCTGGATTCTCACCAAGAAAGAATTGAAAGAGGTCCGTCATCCAGCACTCTCAAAGTGAAAGTAGCAACCCTGTTGGTGCACTTGGAAATTAGGTGGCAAATGTTTATTAAGAAGATCCTAGAGGCCAGAGTGACATGTAGACCCAGGAAAGTCAAGACCATACCACCATTGGATCTGTCCTTTGTAATAAAAACACTCACTAGGGAACCTTTTGAACCTCTGAGATTCAGGTCTGAAAGATGCCACTCTCAAAATTGTATTTTTGTTAGCAATTACTTCAGCTAGGATTGCATAACATGCAGTCTGTCGTGCAAAGATCTGATTTGATCATTCTAAAAGACAGTAATTCTTAGGCTGCATCCCTCGGTACATTTACCTTCCATAGGGCACAGGTGAGGGTTTTGCAGCCCCTCAAGTAACAGGAAGAATGCTTTAGTGTTTTAGACAAGATCTCTTAAATAACTTTAAGGTCACTGGGTTTTAGGATGTCTTTCCAGCTTCTTGTTCTTTACAGTGTTCCTAATAAAGTGCTTGGAGCATCAAAAGGTACCATTGTTAGATGGATTTGAGATGCAATTATTTTGTATTACAGCATTCAAGTAAAATTTGCCACCTGCTAGAATTAGGGTGCATTCTAATCCATCTTTAGCAGATTCACAGGCAGAGAGAGAGAGAGAGAGAGAGGGGTGCTTCATGAGAGGAGATCTCTAAAGTAGCAGTATGGTCTTCATCCCATGCTTTAGTCAAGCACAACAAAATGCAGATGTTATCCAGTCAGAATCTATCCTTTGGAGGCAAGGTGTTAGAGGCTGCTGTCCACCCCCAAAGGTATTTCTTGGCTATAGTCTCAAATAAGGATGGCCTGAAAGATTTTTTTTTTGTTTTCTGGGGGGGGGGGGATGGGCTAGTCTTACCAGTAACCGTGTTTCCTGAGAATCTTCGAGGGCAGCATTTGTATTTCCCACCCAGTGTTTTCTTTATTTGGGTTTATCCTCATTTTCCCCCTTCATGCATGTTGGTGGAGGCTTTATACTTCTACCAAGGGGGTTTTAACTGTCCAGGTTTGTGTTTCCTGTTGAAGGCGGAGCCAATTAGCTCAAGTAAAGGTGTTCAGGAAGATTCTCGGAAACTTCCTCGGGACAAGTATAAAGGAGTTTCAACCTCACTCGCTGCATACTTGTACCTTGATGCCAGACACCCCAACAACTAGAATGTTTCAGGAAATTGACCTACATATTTCTCTGCCATCCTTGTCAATGCTGAAGATGTTAGCCAACTGGCTGTTGGGTACATTTGTCAAATATTCTCAATTTATCCCTCAGGTTCAATATTCTTCCTAAAAAGTTCCACAGCCAAACCTATTAAACAGCTGTACCAGAATAAATCCCTCCCCTTCCACCCAAGTAGGAATTCACCATAATTAGCAAGGAGGGTATAACAGGTTTGACACATGCTTGTCTTAAAATGAACAATGTAATCAGTGCATCAAGCAATAATAATGTGTTGAAAAATAGAATGACCAAATACCAATATAAAAAAGAAATGTGATTTTATTTAAGGCAATACTGGGCTACTTCACAAATTACCACCTTAAATATATACATTGCTTCACATAACTGTACATGTTTCATGAAATTTACAGAAATGTTAACATAGCATACAAGGTTGTACTGTGTTTCAGTTAAAATTGGGCATGGGTAAACAAGGATATATTGGCAACAAAGTGATTCAACCTGGATAAATAGGCAAAGTGCCTTAAGTCATTACCTTTAAACTGACCCACTGCACCACAAGGATTCTGAATGCCCACTGCATGATGCTTATGTTAACCAATTGGATGCAAATAAAGTCAGTTGATTAGCCACTAATCCTTTAATCCCTACATGTTCTAGTCATATGAGTCACAGACAGGCCACAGCCTGTAGCAACCTTCCATTCCGTATACTTTTGCATCTGCTACTTGCAACTTGTCCTAACATTGTACCATGGGCCTGCTGCATCAAATGAACAAAATCACATCAACAAGCTTGTGTGACAGGACAGCAAAGATGAGCTTGCTCCCACAAATTCTCACAAGACTAAAGAAATCATATTTCCAGAAACCCAACCTTTACAAGTGCAACTCCAGACTAAACAGACTGATGAAAAAGTATGTGAGCTGTTTTACCTTTGTTAAAATAATTTTTCTGCTTGGCCATTTTTGGGATTGATCCCTGTCGCTGCAACCATAAGGATCACTGCTACTTCATGGTTTAGCTTTTCTGCTTCATCCCTCTGCTTACTAGACAGGGTTGATGATGCTGACTAAATTATACAATGAGCATGCTGTGGGCAGTGACAAGGGTGCAAACTTAATTAGGAAATTGAGGTTACCAGCTGCAGTGTGGTAGATGTGTGTAAATCACAAGACTGGCTGAACAGAATTACAGCATAAACAGCAAACATTATTTCAGCAGTATTTAGCAGTTTTACCAAAGTTAAGCTTAATTGGAACCTGCTCCATAACATTAACCCTAAACCCGTTATAACTAAATATAGTGTCATAGCAATGCTAATGGCCATACTTACATGTCATCAGGTAATTGAATTTGACACATTTAAATGAATTACTGGTGCCCAATCTAATAGTGGACATGTTTAAGTTAAATTCAAAATAAATTTGAAGTGCTGCAAAAAAGCCATCCACCCTAAGATTTGTGGAGTCAGCTTATAAAACGTATTAAGGATGTTCAGGTACCATGTGGCACAGCAAGGCTTGTAAAATTTAATGCATCAAAATCACTAGCCTTTCTTTGGTCTTTGTCTAAAGATTGAAATGACTCATTAACCATTGTTTGAATTTACTAAATGAAATGCATAACTGACCACTATATTGAAGAAGCAGGGTTAGGAAAAGAATGTAAAGAATCCCTGTGACCTGGTATATCCATCTAATGTATGGTCCTTTTAGGGTTGGGTGACATTTACTAATATTCATTAAATATTATGCTTTTAGCCTGAATACTTCTTTCCATTGCTGTTCTGCTATACAAATATACAAAGAGCCAACTGAGATACAATTGCTATTATAAGTCCTGAAAGCTGGATATGATAAAATGTTATCTAACAAAACTTTATCTATAATATATCCTCTTTTGGGAAGTTCCGCAAATAGTTACATGATTAACATACAAACGGTATATTTTAATTTGGCAATGCCCTTTGTAGGATTTTTCTGTAGAACGTAAAAAGCCATCCTCTATCACTGCATGGCTGTTTCAGTTGTGTAAACTCCTCAGCAGAGATAAACAAAATCTTAAAATGGTTTTAAAACATGTGAATATTGTAGCAAATTGAAGGCGCATGTTTTATCACTTTTAATGGCAATCATGTGTAACAATTATTTAAACCCAAAGATAAATACTTCCCACACTAATTATTAGTGCTTCCTGGGGATTGCCGACAACTCTAGTTTTATTCATTAAGAGACTCAGGCAGAGACCATTCTGGCTTACGCAAAACAAGAGACTCCTAATTACTTCTTAGCGGCAATAGCCATACACAGGCTGAAAGACTAAATGGAAGAAAATCAATAGATGGCTCTATTCATGCTAAAACAGTGTTGAAGGAATCTCTGCTGCCAATTAATGTATAGTCAGCTGCAGCAACAGCCTGAATACCTGAACAGTGTCTGCAACTTCTAGGATGCAGACACTGTTTGGCTGAGCTTTTCCACCTGCCTGAGTCAATATTAAAATTACCTCTTCAAGGCATGTGGTGTCGATGGGGCAGTCCAGGGCTCAAATTTTAGCCAATTCAGCTAGATAGATAGATAGATATATATCTATCTATCACACATACGCACAAAATTTTTTTTTATATATATATATATATATATATATATATATATATATATATATATATATATATATATATATATATATATATATATATATATATATACACATATACACACACACACACACACACATATAAAAATACACACATATATACACACACCCTACCATACAAATGAATTCACTGTGTGTGGGGTTGGTAGAGTATAATTTAGTACATACAATGTGTGAGGTAAGTTGCTGAAGAATTACTATTCAATCCAGAACTAGCAAGAAAATACATGTTTTATTAGGGCATAAAGAAAAGGAAAAAAAAAAAAAAAAAAAAGAAGGTCATACAGCTTGCTTTCATCTAACTATTGACAATTGACACCTTACTGAAATGGAAGGTGGATGTAAAAAAAATAAAAATAAAATAATTGCACTACATGTCTCAAAAGGATCTAAGCTAATGGTGGACACTTCTATAGACACTTCAACATAGCAACCTGAAAGAAGGGGGGGGCAAGATCAACGAAAATCTCATGAATATATATTTTTTAGTTGTAGTGTTGCTGTATGGGAAAATCCACAATGGCTGCCAAGGAGAATCATCATTTTAGACTGGACAAACAACTTGCAAAAAAAATAATCTAAATAGGAGTGTCCACTTATTTTTGAAGTGGTACAGAATAGGTTTAAAGTAAGTCTGAAACAGAGATCCACCTCCAGCTTCAAGCCGAGAACCCACTTTTATCCCACACAAACTGATTTCTGGTCATAAGCATTAAATACATAAGCTGTAAAAGTAACAAGGTTTCAAGCATTTACACAATAAAAACTTTCAATATATGTTCTGTATAAGTATTTACATAAAATGTGCAACCCAAGGTAATTCCAATACAAATTTACTTTTAAAAAAGTGATCACTTGATTACAAATTAAAATCCAGAATATAAATGTGAATTTAATAGTTTACACTTAGGCAGCAAATGTGTTAATGTGATATTTACAAAGGAAAACACAGAGGGCAAACAAAGAAACCCCAAAAAAATATATACAAGTACATTGTTATACAGGCGCTGTGAGCTTGGTAAATATACCAAATATCACACACAGTACACAAATTGTTAATTTGTGGAAAGGACAATTTATCAGTAGAAATATTGAACTTTTCTTATATATACACAGAACTGAATAAACAATTTAAGTCATCTAGTCCCATAGGGATAATGGAATAAAAACTATGCATGACTTGTGTCATGACTTTTTTTTATTTATTTTTATTTTTTTGGCCATGTTAGGTCACTCGTAAATAAAAAAAAAAAAAAAAAACTCATAAAAATACATTTGCATGCTTGATGGTTTCTAGTTCACAATAAAAATTAACAAATTCTGAATATCCTAGGATCTCCCTACAATGTAGTTTTGCTATCAAGGTCTGCATTTTGTTCCTTCACAATGCTGACAGGTTCGTCTTTCAGAATGGGGTGCTTTTTAAGAATCACAGCAGGTTTTAGTTCATTGAGCTGCTTCACAACAAGTTCTATGTAGTCATTAAATGCCTCAACTAAAACAATCTTTACATTTTCTAGGTTAGGTAGCTGCAAAGGGTTAGCAAAAAGTAAATATATATCCGAGTCAGAGTCTTCATCCTCAGAGACATGTGCCCTTTCCTCAATTGGCTGCTGTTCTGTCTGTGTGTCCAAGCTTGAATTACTTTTCTCTACAGTTTTCTTTTCTTTGACAACAGATTCTTCAATAAACTTAAGGAATGAAACTTCAAATCCCATAGGTTTGAAAGAGCTCAAGTCAAATGCTGGTGGGTCCTCAGGAGCAATATCAGTAACTAAGGTCTCGTCGCAGCTAACTGGGCTGCTAGATTCAGCAGACAATATATCTGGTGTTGCAACTTTTCTCTTCTTATTTGGTGTGGCTTGCTTTTGTTTATTGGTTCTTTTTACAGCAACAACACTTGTTTGTGGCTCCGACTGACATGAACTTGTTTCCTGGATATCACTACTGACACAGGAGGACACCCTTGCTTGGCTTTCTGAGCTGGTGCTGTCCTCATTGCTTAGTTTTGAAATGAATAGTTCAGTGAGTTCATCCATCTCATCTTTGTCATTTTCACTCTGTTGAGAGGTTGAAAGGGTGGATTCATCTCCACTTTCGAGTACAGTTTGGTGGGATTGTTTTTGCTGAGTATCAGTGGATAAAACTATGGTTTCCTGGATATCTGGTTTTGTAGGGCTAGCTGGTTCTATGCTGGGAGATGGAGTAATTTTAGCTATGGTTCGACCACGTCTTCTGCAGACAACTAGTGATTTTTTGTATCTTGCAATGAATGCCCTAGATAATTTGTGGCATTTATAATGCCTAATAACATTGTGTTCATTAGCAACAACAGATGTACAACCCTGTATCATACATGGGTATTGTTTCATATTACTCTCAGGGCACTCTGCTATGGCAGCATCTTTATCCTTCAATGTATAGGTTTGTTTTCCGTATTTTAGAGTCAATGGTCCAGTTTTAATTTGCTCAGATTTCCCTTTGACATCTCGAAAAATTTTGCTGACTTTACATCGCTTAGTTTTAGGAACTTCAGTGCCTAAAATGCCACATTTTTGTTTTGGCACTCTGGGTCTTTCCTTCTGAACTTTCTCTTCTGTGTTTTCTTGATCAACAATACTCATTTTTCTTGGTCTGATTAGATGCTCCTTATGTTTGTCTTTGTGCTTGTGAAAAATATGCCTAAGCAGATTTGACCGTGTTGCATAAACACGGTCACAGGCTTCAATATCACACTTGTACATTTCGTCACCATCAAATTTTGGCTGCTTTATTTTTAAGCCATGGACTTCCTCAAGATGTTCAATGTAACTAGTACAGGTCGTAAAAGCAGCTGTACACGGACTCTGATCACAGTCAAACTGTCCTACACTTGAAGAAACTACATGTTCAATTTCCTCCGCAATCATCTCATGAAGTTTCACATAATGCTGAATTAAATTAGCAAAACTAGCAAATATTCGAGAGCAATCTGTCTCGGTACAACGGAACTCTTTGATGCCACTGTCTCCCTCCTCAGACTCCTTTTTCAAATCTTCTCCTGAGAATTTAGGAGTCTCTAGCTTGTGAATAGCTTGATAATGAAGCATTAGGCTTTGCTGTATACTAAAAGCTGCCGTGCAGCCTTGGTGAACACACTTATAAGGTTTATAAGAAGTGGGCCCCTGATTGGACTTTGCTTCTTTCTGCATTGCTCTTTTGCGTTTAAGTTCTTTCTCCTTTCGTTTTCTTTTGATTTTTGGGCCTCTCTTGTTTTTCTGGTCTAGTAGTGCAAGTTGAGACTCCATAACTGGCAATTCAGGAGGTGGCCTCATGTCTTCAAGTTTAGGGGATTCCTCAGCTTTTACAGGTGGCAATTCTTGAAATACGTCAGGTTCTATTTTCGTGATCCCTTGAGCATCATCATATGACTCTGCACACCTTTTCACTTCCGGGCTTCCGTTTGGCATTTCAGGGGAAGAGAAGTCGTTACTTTCACTAGCAGATTTTTTACCATGGTGTCTTTTAATTTTTAATTTGATCATATCCTCAGAGGTAAAATTATGCATTGCTTGACAGTGTGCTCGAAGATTTGAATTTCTGGTAAATGTTTTTGTACATGAAGCAACAACACACTTGAAAGGGGCAAACTTTAGTTGATGCTTTTTGATCTCTTCAAGTTTTTCAGTTGTGTAATAATGAACTTTTGTATAATGCTTAAATAAAGCATCCTTAGTCATTGCACAGTAGTTACAAGTCTCCTCTCGGCAAATAAAGGGTTTAGCAATGTTTGTGTCAGATAATGAGGATACTTCAGAGGTTTGTTCAGCAACAAGACTGTGACTTGGATTGGGGACAATTACACTGGACATTATGGGCACAGCTTCACTAGAGGTGCAATTCTCTTCTGATGGAATGTTTTCAAACACCACACCATCCACAAGCTGAAGATTCTGTACCAGGCTCATGATCTCTAGAACTTGGTCATCATAAATGGTGGTGGTTTCTTGGGTTGGGGAAACTGAGCAAACAGGTATGTTCATTTTGTTAAGTGGGCTAGCAGCAGTGCTATCTGACATTACATTGTGCACAACCTCTGGTAATTCATCATCTACACTACCATTCGCTGCAATTTGACTTTGGGTCAAAGAAGAGCAAGGTTCTTGAGCGTTACTATTAATAGTATAAACTTCGGTGGCAGCCGGACTCAAATTATCGAATGTCTTCTCTCTGAAGTCTTGGTGGATATCAAGCTTGTCAGTGTCTTTGCACTCGGATATGTTGGGTGGGAGGATTGGTAAATTGCTTTTTTCTTCTTTTACAGCAAGGTGACATAATGCCGGTGTTTCTGAGCTAGCCTTGATGCTTTCATTTAGACAAGACATAAGCAGTTCTTTGTCTGCATTACTCAAATTCTTTGCTATATTTTCTAGCAACTCAGAACCATAGGTCATAAGATTTGGCTGCATCTCCATTGACATTTGCAGATTTCCTCCCACAGCTGCCAAAATATTTCTTGCTAGTTCATGTGTAGCCTCAGCTGCAACGGGTGTGTCAGTTTTCTTCTTTTTCTTAGAAGTGCTGCTCCTTTTCTTGACAGCAGTTATGCAAGAACTACGTGGACCACTAATTACTGACACTCTAGTGCTGCTCACTTGTTTGGGTACATCATGGTTTTCCACAGCTGAATTAAGCGAAGAGTTTGGGCATAAATCACCACCAGTATTTAAAGGCTCTCCGCCAGGAACATGTATTTTAACAGAACTGTTGGAATGAAGGGTCCCTAAGCTCGGAATAGCCTGTGAACTGGAAGTGGTTGTTAGGGCATGTCTTTCGACAATATTTGTTGGGTCGGTTGAATTCATTTGTGGGGTGCAGGGTACACAGCCATTCAAAATACTATTAGAAGACAGCTGTCTGTTAGGATCATTTTCTGGGTCTACAAAACTTTGTTTGATAGTATTTGCTTTATTCTCTTTGGGGCTAAAACTGGATATACTGGGATGTGAAAACTCTGTAGTAATATATGGCGCACTTTCACTTCCAGGCTGGCCAGATGAAAGAAAATGTTCAGGTTTAACCGTCACTTCGGGACTAAAAGTCTGCTGTGGTGGTATTTGTGCTTTTTGGTTTGGACTAGATGAAAGAATCATGCTTGCCAAAACAGAAGGCTGTTCATCTCCCTGTGAAAGTAGTGGGGAAATGCCATAATCATTATGTGGCTTACAAACCGCTCGTTTTGACAAATGACCACCTAATGACCGTGGGTTAGTAAAGGCTCTAAAGCATCTGCTACAAATAAATTTGCCATCTTTGATAATTGCAGGAAATTTTGCACGAGGGCTATGCTTGACTCTTTTCTCTTTATTTCTTGCTGGCCCGCTAGTTGCGGCATTTTTGTCTGGAGAGTTTGAAAGCATGCTAGATGATTTCTCTAAGTTGAAGCTTGCATCCATGTCTGTGCTGTCAACTTGTTTGGAAAAGGATGCGTCTGTGTCAACATCTTCTTTCATGAACACTGAATTTGGAGCTTCACTTCCAGCGAGAACATGGTCTGCATTTCCCCCCAGTTGAGAAAACATTGTGCTTCCACTAAGGGAGGACATAACTGGCAAAGGATCATTCTCTGTTGGCATTGGCAAAAATGGATCAGATCCATTTTCAAATTTCATGGGTAAGACTTTTGCCAAATCTTCTATTTGCGAAGTCATGCCAGTATTATTCAGATTTCCAACCTCAGTGCTCAACAGTGTTTCTGCAACATTTTTGGATATTTCTTGGGTCATAACAGTTTCTACAGGATTGAGTAATGGATTCACCAAGTTTTCAAGATGTGTTGGGAAGACTGAATTAGGAAGGTGTTGCAACTGATTACAGAAGTTGTGGTTTGCAGTACCTTGTAAGTGAGGCTGGATGGAGTTATTTGGGACATCTGGTCCCAGGAGTAAGGAATAAGTAGCACTATCAGGAGGTGGTAATGGTGTTCCAGGTTTGTGTTTCTTTCTATTCTTGCGCTCTGTCTTGAATGAATCGTAATGTTCTGGGTGAGTACTCTTCATGTGTTTACCAATGCTCTGAACAGAATTATATATTCTTGTACATCCCTCAACATTGCATTTAAACCTTTCAGTTGGTGCAGGTGCAACATGGGTGACAGAGGCATCACAGACAGGTGGCAAAACACTTGAGAGTGCATTGCTTGTTTCAAGGGACAATGATAAAATATTTTCAGATTTAGAATTTTCTTCATAACCAGACAGAATTAGATTATTTTCACACAATTGGCTAGCTTGGTTGTGTACATTAAATGGCATTATACTATTTATTTGTTCCTGACTTTCCAGTTTACTTTTGGCTGTACTCAAAACACCAGTTTGAGCTTTCTTTGAGTTTTCCTGACAGCTGTTTTTCCCATCCTGAAATAAAGTCAAATTTTGGACTTTAAAACCAGGGAGTGCCATCTTTTGTGTTTCACTGGCATTGTCTATATTTCCACTTGGAAGAAGTTTGTTTTGATTTGATAGATCATGGAAGCCTACAGGCACAGGTAGCAGTTTAAAACTTCCTGAATCCCCTGGAAAAGCAGTGGAAGCCAACATGTCAGCCTTAGGTAGTATATTGCGAGCATGGGATGGTGACGCTAAAACCTGAGTTAGCAAATTCTTAGCAGGTAGAACATGAGCTGGTGGCGTAATAAGTTGGTCTATTAAATGTTTGGAATTTTTTACTTTACAGCTCCCGACAGCTGTCCTTTTCTGTGACTGCAGTGACTTTTCAGGTACACCAGCATCTTTACATATGACAGAACCTGAAATGATTGCAGAGTGTACTGGCTCTACTTTAATGTTAATGTTCACATTACCACATGGCAGCAGTTTTTCTTCAAACTTAACACCTACAATGTTTACACCAGTCTTTGTCACCTGAGTCAACGCTTCACTTTTACTGGACTCAGGCAGTGTGGTTTCAGTAGCATGCTCACTCAGGTGCTGTTCTAACTGAAGCTGAGAACGAAAGATCTTCCCACAGCCAGCATGCTTGCATGTGAAGGTATTATAGTGTTGTGCTTCATGGTCAAAAAGCATGTAGGCGGCAGAAAATATTCTCCCACAGTTGGGAAACATGCATTTTGCTTTAAAATTTCGATGCTCCTTTCGATGTGCCAATAAGTCCGTGTAAGTCTCAAAGCTTGCCTTGCATTTCATTTGTATGCAAATGTATGGTTGGCTTCCACAATGCATTTGTAAATGATCATTTAAGTGAGTCAGGCTAACAAACTGCCGTCTGCAATATTGGCAAACTACTTTCTTACTTTGTATCTCAAGGAAACGTGTAGCCTCCGCACTGTCCTTGTGCCCCCTCACATGTGCAATTAAATTTTTGAAGTACTTAAATCCCTTGTTGCAAAACTGTACAGGACAGGGGAACTCATTGACTGTTTTTTCAGGGTGAAAATTCCCAGACTTATCTTTGTCATCATTTTCATCAGAATTGTCATTATCGTTGAAAACTATAAAGTCATCCGAGTAAAAAGTGTTCTTTTTCACTTGCCTCTCTTGTTTTGTAACGGTTTCTGGTTTCTTACAAGCAGGCTCCTTTTTAGGTAACTTTGGCAATCGCTTGAGAGGTTTCATGGTTTCCAGTCTCTCTTTGCAGGATTGCTTAACATGCAATGTTACATGAGGAATAAATGTTTCTTTAGTGGTATATTGTTTTGCACATATTGGGCAGCTGAAGATGCCATCTATACAATGTTTTTGTGCATGACGGATGATCCGGTGACCAAGAAACTCCTTGTCGCATAACACACAGTACTGCATATAAGCTTGCCAATTTCTAAATCGTGCCGAAACATATCCATGTTCTCTCATTTTTTTAATTGGTCTCTTTTTTTTCTTTTCTTTGTAAACCTCCTGAATAGGGGGAGCATCAAAGCTTTCAAGTCCATTTTCTGTATCATCCTTTGTAAATTCCTGGTAACTATCCATTTGATCATATGCTTCATTATCGTTCAACTCATCAATAGAAGACACGATAGATGCCTGTTCTCCCATTAAAGCAAGGCATTGACGCTTTAAAGTTTTCCAATCCCAAAACTCTGGATCAAAAGGCCATCTAGTTTTCAAGACCAACAGTAGTTCACACCGCAGTGAGTTTGGTACAGGAAGACTTTCCTCATCATATTTTTGGTCTGGCTGATTGTATAGCATTTCAACAGCATAGTATGCATCCACAGTGGGCTCCAAAAGAAACTCAGTGAGTTGACAGGCTCTCTTAACCTCCAGATCATCGGGTAATAAACAGGAGATTGTCTTGCAGATAGAGATTTTAACCTTGGCATTTTCACTTGACTCTAATCGCAGGGCTCGGACACACAATTCAATACAGGTTGGAAGTCCTGCAGCTTCAGTCTGGAACATGACAAAAAAAAAAAAAAAAAATACTAAATTAGCACACATTTTTAAAGGAAACAAAAATGGCATTCGTGTGGAGAATATCTGAAACACAAAGTGCTCCCCATTCATATAGCAAAAAAAAAAAAAAAAAGACTTCTGGACAAACAGCAGCAGAAGGAAGATATTATTCCATAAATCCTAAATTGATTGCTACATAACCAGCTTCTTAAAATTGTGACAAATTTCAGATTACCTCCCTGAACATTCATCCATGATTATATAGGAGGTTTATTTGTACCTAAAACCCATTAAGCAAATGTCAGGTTTTAAGTGTCTGTAAAGGCTTTTTTTTTTTTTTTACTTTAATGCATTTTATGCATTAGGGTAAAAAGGCTTCCAGTGGCTGCCCCCCTTTTACTACAAACTTCCTGTATCTATTCAGAGATGTGCCCTGCTACCGGTCTTCTCTCCCCTCTCTCACAAGCTTTACTGAGAGCAGCAGGAGCCATTGGTTTCTGCTGCTGTCAATCAAATAATGTGAAGTGGGAGTGCAGGGCGAGGTCAAGTCAAGTTGCGTTCATCTATGGGGGCAGCACACAGCCTGGCATGTGCCACCATAGGATGCAGCTTCGTATGGTGTCACATGAAGAGGAGAAGCTGGTAGTGGTGGCAGAGGACCCCAGAATAGGTTCAGGACTACTTACAAAAAAAAGAAACCCTTTAAGGTTACTTTAAATCAACAGTGGAGCATTAAACTTGCCCCTCTTGGGTAACTATTACCTAAGGGAACAAGTGTCCTCAGAGGATTTACCTCCAACTCTTGCTGTGATGTAGGGTTGCAACTAAAGAGTATTTTTATAAAATTGATTAGTTGGCCGATTATGGTTTTGGATTAATCAAAAACCTCAAAAAAGTGTGGTGTATAATCTAATTACTTTTTAAAAAGACATTTATTCTTGAATATCTACTCTATACACAGTGGAAAATATAAATACCCAGCTATATGGTTGGAAAACAAAATGTCTAATCCACTCTAAGAATAACAGGAGAGAATATATATATATATATATATATATATATATATATATATATATATATATATATATATATATATATATATATATATATATATATATATATATATATATACACACATATATATATATATATATATATATATATACACACATATATATACATATATATACACACACACATACTATTATAGGTTGAATCTGGTACATACCATCATTTTTTATGATAATTAGTCAGAAAACTAAATCCTGCTAGATCACTTCAGGCTGGCCCCTTTTGCAGGTATAGCTATGTAAAACATTAAAAATAAGTGCCTATATTGTTTAAAATCCAGTGATGCACTGTCTCTCCTTGCTCTGCATATGTTCAGTTGCTCTCTATTTTTAGAGCACTGCTGAATTTGTAGAGGTCAATCTACTGACAGCCTTAGGCTACTTTCACACTGAGGCGCTTTTCAGGTGTTTTAACACCTGTAAAGCGCCTCTCAAGCCACCGCAGTGTGTGCGAGTACCCGGGGGTTAAAAGCGCATTGCTAGAGGCCGAAAAGTGCCGCTAAAACTAGCAGCACTTTACCACTAACGCCCCGCCCCAGTGTGAAAGTAGCCTTAAAGCGTAATTAAACCCTCCTATTCTTCACAGCCAAGTAAGCTGCTTCTGTTTGATCTGCAACTGCCATGGTGTTGCACCTGACTGGTTATGACACCAGTCATTTGATGGTTTGATAGTTTGGTTGAGGACAAAAGCAAATGTGACAGTTAGCAATCCCCACATTCCAGGAATGGAACTTTTTTTTAAACTGTTAAATTGATGGGTTTAGTTTCACTTTATATTATTTCCTGCTGTTCAGGGGCTCTGGGCTTCAGCAAAATGGTAGCCTACAGCAGGAGGAAACAGGAGCAATGCTGGAGGCAAATTTACAACACACACTCATTTTGGTGGCATAATTATTAATGTATATATTCCTTGCTAAAGAACATTGTTTTTCTTAACAAGTTATGGGTAAAGTTAAAAAAAAAAAAAAAAAAAAAAAAAAAAGACCCAACACCGTTTTGCAGATTTTCAGACAGGACTATATTAGAATAATATGCATGACAGACTTGCCTGCCTTGTCATAGGCAGGTACTCTTGATACAAGCTACCTGTGCCTGCTGTCAAGAATGTGCGTGATTGTAAACAGATTTTTTTATTTTTATTTTAAAAACAAACATGTCATACTTACCTGCTCTGTGCAATGGTTTTGCACAGAGCAGCCATGATCCTCCTCTTCTGGTGTCCCCCACCAGCACCTCTGGCTTCTCCAACCTTCAGAGCGCCCCTATAGCAAGCCGCTTGCTACGGGGGTACTTGAGTGGGCTCGATCCCTAGCTGCACGGTGTGCTCCTGTTAATACACAGTGTGCCTCGGCTCTGCCCCCTGCTCCCTCTTCACAGGCTGTGATTGAGTGCAGCAGGAGCCAATGGCTTCCACTGCTGCATGAGTTCTGTATTGTGGGAAACAGCAGTGCTGCTGCTCTCAGATGCAGCGGGAGATTGAGATCAGGTATAGGGGATTTTTTACCTTGATGCATAAAATGCCTTTAGAATCACTTTAACTCACTCCCTTCTCCTGCCCAGGACTACATGTCCCATGAGGCGTTGCTCCTTACAAATTAAGCGCTCAGGCACTTACTACATGTATGGACAGTGTATTGAGCTGTATGTGTGCTGCACTGTATTTCCTGATATGTAAATAATGCATTCTGTATGCAGGCCAACTAACTGGCTGACCAACTAATTGATAATAAAAATAGTTGATTATGTTGATTAGTTGTTACAGCCCTACTGTGATGACAACTGCAAAATGCTATATTTTCTCATACTTAATGGAGATATGAAACCCTACTGGTTTTTTTTTTTAATTGCATACACTAAAAGCAGAACCAACAGCCTGCTTCTGCATTTAACACATGGTCATGGAGGCTCTGCTTATGTTATACAATATCATTTCTTACTAGTAACTACTGTGCAAATGTACACGTGTATGCTGTTCAGACTGTCAAATGTACTATAGGATTCATTAATAAAATTGATAAAAGTAATGTATGAGCTATAGATTTCATTTTTAAAAACTGTACATTTTCCTTTTAATACATGCACAACCAACAAAAGGATGTACAGGCAACATGGTTCACAACTAAAACCAGCTTTGGGTCCCTTTTCTAGGTATTCTATTCTGAACCTTTTTGAAGCTAGGTTTCATGCTTCAATTAAAAATGTAAAAGCCATTTGACCAATGCTATACAATAAACATATCTATAATTCTGCATGCCACTGCAGGTGCACATGGACCTATTAAACTGCTTACTTTGTATATTTAAGTAATAATTGTGAAATTTCGTACAATTTGTCTAGAATTTCTCCTGAACAAAATCAGTGTACTTCCTGACATTTGACTGCGACCGTGTCTGCTGTAGCACTTCTGTTCTGCCTCCTGACACCTCCTGCTTCTGACTGCCAGTATCAAGAATTATAGATTTGGTTAGGTCACTATTGTGCCAAGCCGAGTTCCTTTGCCAAGATGGCTGGTTCTATAGACCGTACAGAACAAGGCATTGTAAATTTGTAATAGGGGAAAAGAGCAGCTGCAGGCGACCTACTCGCAAAACTGATGACTAGCCTTTGTGGACACATCTCAGTACAGGTCCTCTGAATCTACTCTGAAGACCTGTTTATACAAATCACAACCATGTAAAAACCTCTGGGTTTGGGATCTATTTTTCTTGTAGCCCTGGAAAGATTTGCATCTGCCTGCAACAAATATCTACAAATAAAACAAAATCTAAAAACACATTTTTCAGTTAGATTTGGTTTTGTGTGTATTAAAACCCATCAATAAATTAAAGTGTTATTTCATCTTTAGAAGAAAAAATTAAACCATAAACACCATTCCCCTTAGTCCCCACTATGCTTACCTCCGGGGATGCCGAATTGTCAGGGACCATGAAGCCCGTCCAGTGGTCTGGGGATTCGAAATCCCTGCTCTTTGTGCGCAATCCTTGGAGGGACCAGAGTGATTCACTGTGGGGGGCACTGATCAATCAGAATCGCTCTGGTCTCTTGGGAAGCGCTGCACAGAAAAGAGGGAGAAGAGCAGGGATTTCAAATCCTCGGACTACTGGGCAAACTACGTTGGCAACGAGAGCCAAGCATCGTAGGAAGTACAGCCAGGACAGGGGTGAAATACATGAAATTCTATTCTAGCTATGTGTAATATAATCCTTACCTCTGACTGAATAACTTTGATTAGAAAGAAGATATGATACACGGTTTTTGTCAGCTGAGAAAGTTGGCGACATATTTCCAGATACACTTGGATAGATGGCTCAACCCTTCTTTGTAGTTTGCTCCAGAACAGTGTTAATTCCCTGTAAAAAAAAAATATATATATATATAAAAAAAAAAGAATTGTGGAGATTAAAAAAAAAAAAAAAAAAAAAAAAAACGCTTAAGGTTAGATACTAGCTTTGCCAGAGCTTCAATCAATCAATGGAAGCAGGCTGGGGAAGGGATTTTTAAAAAAAGTGGAGCAGACAAAATTTGGAGCAGCTATCATGCACAACCAATCAGACTCGATCGTCAGTTTTTTTTAGTTATGCTTTGAAAACAAAACAGAAGCCGATTGATTGCCATGCACAGCTACTCCAGATTCTGATAAACCCCCCCCCCCCCCCCCATTTTTTTTACTTGAATTAACGATTACATTAATAAAAACACACTGTAGATTTACATGAGCTAAGCTTTTTAAAATTGGGTTTAAATAATGGAGTTGCAATTTTTTTGCTTAGGTTCACAGACTTACCATCTGTTTAGGTTTTCAGGCACTTGTTTACCCAATGGCTAAGGCAGTGATAGTAGTAGTAACCCTTAGCAAAACTGACAAGGACCTATAAAACAAAATAGCCTCATCACGTTTGGGCCTCTAGGCCCTGTTAACACCATTGTGTGCTGAGGTAACGCATGTATTATTGAAACTAGTTTGTGCTGCATTACGGAAAAAAAAAGCCACTTGCACCTTTTTTGGTGTGCAAGGTAGCCCATTCAAATGAATAGGCTGCCTTAATGCAACACATGATGTGATACATGTGCTAACTCAGCACAATAATGTGCACCCAGCTTAAATTGTGTACTGGCAAAATGAATGCATCAGAGGAAAAAAAAAAAAAAAGAAAAGTTTGTTCGCTTCAGGCATCTTTGCTCTCAAGACCAACAGGAGAACATAATCCAGCCAACAACTACTATTCAATGATATAATCATGTTAGGAATATAAATTATTTATTACCCGAGTAATAAAAAGTAAACATTTTATTATTCGAAAAGCCACATCATACATCCAAAGCTATTAGCATTTGTATGCACACACCGGCAAGATTTTTTGAAGCGTTTCTACAGCCTAAACATTTTTTATCTGAATGCATCCCCCCTCATTATGGCAACAAATGTTTGGGTAGCAGCATGCACCTCATGGTAAGTACAAAGAACGTCATTTTCTTTTTTTGTCCATTGACATGTGAACTTATACACATGAAATTTGATACTGTTGGGGATGTCCAAAAGCAGCCGAACTGAAAGGCGGGAAAAACCCACTGATAGAGCTAATGAAGGCACTGTAAGAAAATGGTAAAAGGGAGCACCAGCCTTGCGCATTACCCAAGTAATTAGGGTTGTCCCGATACCACTTTTTTAGGACCGAGTACAAGTACCGATACTTTTTTTCAAGTACTCGCCGATACCGATTACCGATACTTTTTTTTTATGTCACGTGACAGTTTTTTTTGTTTTTTTTTTAACAATGCTTTCTTTTTTTTCGGGGGGGGGGTGAACGGTGTCTGTGTGTTTTTTTTTATTAACAATTTTTATTTTTTACAATAATAATTTTTTCAATATGTTTTTTTTTGTTTTTTTTTTAAAATCAGCCCTGTTGGGGGGCTTTGGTGAGATATCAGGGGTCTTAACATACCCCTGATATCTCCCCCTTGAGACAGAGAAAGAGACCGAGGATAGAGATTCCCCAGTCCCTTTCTCTGCAGCCTCAGCTGCACTGAGAATGAATGGAGAAGTCAGCGGCTCCTCTCCATTCATAAACTGACACATTGTAATCACAGGAGATTACAATGTTTCAGTTATGTGAATGGACAGAGTCAGCTGACTCTGTCCATTCACAAAGGAAGGAGGAGGAGGACAGCGGACCGGAGGGGACAGCGGAGAGGCAGAGGAACGGAGGAACGGAACGGAGGGGGACAGAGAAGGAGAGGGGGACGGAGGAACGGAACGGAGGGGACAGCGGAGAGGCAGAGGAACGGAAGGGAGGGGGACAGATAAGGAGAGGGGGACAGAGGAGCAGAACGGAGGGAGACAGAGGAGAGGGGGACAGAGGAACAGAGGGGGCATGGAGAAGGATGCAGTGACAGTCAGCGGTGATCGCGTGGGGAAGTTACAAGCACCGATCACCGCTGTATGTCACTGAAAGCCGCGGGGGGAATCTTGTAACTCCCCCACACGCCGATCACCGCTGACTGTCATAGTATCGGCGGAAGCATCGGGAGCATTTGCCCGAGTACAAGTACTTGGGCAAAAGCTCGGTACTAATGCTACTAGTATCGGTATCGGGACAACCCTACAAGTAATGTTTATTGATATAAAATAAAAGGAGATATACTCACAAACAAATCAGAAGAAAATAAAAATATTTTGTCTGGTGGATAAGAAAAATTCTACCCTGTAGCCTAGCCTAAGCAGTTTGCAAACCCATTTGTCAGGCATCCTAAAGATTTGTGAACCAGTGAAGTGGAAGCACCACCTTTGTGAGAGGGAGAGCTTCTCCACAGGCTTGGAGAGATTGTGCTGCCATGGTCATTTGGGAGCCTCAGAGTTGGTCTTAATCAATTTGGAACCCTTTTCCAAGGTACTTGGAGAACCAAAAAAATCTGCTTATGTGCAGAAAAAGTTGGTCCTTGCTTGTGTCATGGTTTCTTGCCCTTCCAAGATTGTCAGAGGAAAGGGTTTCTACTACCAATGAGATTTTTTATGTCAAAAGGGGAAACAGCGGCCTGCAAAACCTTGCGGCCAAAACAAACATTCAAAGGCGCAAAACATCAGCTTTGTAAAATTTGGTAAAAGTGTGCAGAAATGATCAGTTAGCCACCATGAAAACCTAATAAACAGGTGCCTGATGTCACAACACCCACGAGATCCTAACTGAACTGATGGAGTGTGCCAAGACAGGGAAGGGGGGAGTCTGGACCACAAATGGTATACATCTGACATTCGAAACTGCTGAAGCCATCTGAAAAGAGTGGCAGAGGAGGCAGCCAGGCCTTTCTGTTGGCAGTCAGTGATCAAGAGAAAAAAAAAGAAAAGGAGTCCAACCTCCGAAATGTAAGCCTTTGCTGACAGGTATACACGAACCGCATGGACTATGGCCAAGCGATGCAGCACCGCCTCCTTAGGGTACAAAGGCCATGGACACACTGAAGGCAGAACAATGTCCTCATTCAGGTGGAAAATGAGACACTAGCTTCAGAAGGAAGGTGGGACCTGGATGGAGAAACACCTAATCCCTGTGCAAGACCAGACAGGGAGACTTCAAAGACAAGGCCACCAGCGCCGACACCCACCACTGTAAGTAGGGGTATATCCCGAATGCTTACAAAGGGTGGCTTCTGGGGGACAGACATAACTAAGTTCAGCTCAATCGGCAGCAACGGGGACAGAACAGGGGGCGCCACATTAAAAACACCCTGAACGGAAGGAGTGCATTGAAATAAGATCGCCAGGGCAGAAATCTGGACTCCCAAGGAGTGCACTAAAAGTAGAAGATCATCAGGGCAGAATCCTGGCCCTTAATATTACCAGGGCAAGCTTTTGCTCAACATCCTGTTGAAGAAAGGCCAAAATCCAAGCTACTGAGAAGGAGCGTGGATGGACATCCTGACCCTTGCACCAGGACACATAAGCCAAGTCTACAAATGTAAAATTGTTTGCCTGCAACCAGGGGGGGATAAAAAAAAAAAAAAAAAAAGATTTTAACCACTTGCTTACTGGGCACTTAAACCCCCTTCCTGCCCAGACCAATTTTCAGCTTTCAGCTCTGTCACACTTTGAATGACAATTACTCAGTCATGCAACACTGTACCCAAATGAATTTTTTGTCCTTTTTTTCATACAAATAGAGCTTTCTTTTGGTGGTATTTGATCACCTCTGGGTTTTTTATTTTTTGCGCTATAAATGAAAAAAGACCGAAAATTTTGAAAAAAAAAACGCATTTTTCTTAGTTTCTGTGATAAAATTTTGCAAATTAGTAAATTTTTCTTCATAAATTTTGGCCACAATTTATACCGCTACATATCTTTAGTAAAAATAAACCAAATTAGTGGATATTATTTGGTCTCTGTGAAAGTTAGAGAGTTTACAAGTTATGGTGCACATCATAAAAAAATGATCACACCTGAAGTACTGGCGGCCCATCTCATTTCTTGCGACCCGAACAAGTCAGGAAAGTACAAATACCCCCCAAATGACCCCTTTTTTGAAAGTAGACATTCCAAGGTATTCAGTAAGATGCATGGTGAGGTTTTTGATGTGGTCATTTTTTCCCACAATTCTTTGCAAAATGAAGATTTTTATTTTTTTTATTTTTTTTCCTACAAAATTGTCATTGTAATAGGTTATTTCTCTCACATGGCATGTGTATACCACAAATAAAGCCCCAAAATACATTCTGCTACTCCTCCTGAGTATTACGATACCACATGTGTGGGACTTTTTCACTGCCTGGCCACATAGAGAGGCCTAACATGCAGGGAGCACCATCAGGTGTTCTAGGAGCATAAATTACACATCACATTTCTCAACCACCTATTACACTTTTGAAGGCCCTGGAGCACCAGGACAATGACACGTGACACTGACGTGGCACTGATGACAGATGGCACTGATACGTGGCACTGATGACAGATGGCACTGATACGTGGCACTGACACTGATGTGGCACTGATGACAGATGGCACTAATACGTGGCACTGATGACACGTGACACTGACAGATGGCACTAATACGTGGCACTGATAGATGGCACTAATACGTGGCACAGATGGCACTGATGACAGATGGCACTGATACGTGGCACTGATGACAGGTGGCAGTATGTGGCACTGATGACAGATGGCACTGATGACAGATGGCACTATGTGGCACTGATGACAGATGGCACTATGTGGCACTGATGACAGATGGCACTATGTGGCACTGATGACAGATGGCACTATGTGGCACTGATGACAGATGGCACTATGTGGCACTGATGACAGATGGCACTATGTGGCACTGATGACAGATGGCACTATGTGGCACTGATGACAGATGGCACTATGTGGCACTGATGACAAATGACAGTGACAGGGACAGATGGCACTGGGGATAGATGGAATGGGCATGATAGTTGGGACAGATGGCAGGGACAGATGGCCGTTTAAAACGTTTTCGTTTTTTTTTTTTTTTTTACTTGCCGCCGCAGCGGTTCATTCTCCCTCCTCACACGCTGTCTGTGTGAGGAGGGAGAGCCGCAGAACACCGGCGATGAGAGATGATCTCATATGTAAACATATGAGATCGTCTCTCATTGGCACAGCCGATCGCGCTGAAAACGGCCGCTGTCATTGGCCGTTTTCAGCGATCTGTGACTGGCTGTGTCCGAGGGACACGGCCAGCACAGAACTTCCCCGATGCGCGCCCGCGGGAGCGCGCAACGCGGAAGTAAACACCAGGACGTCCAGGGACGGCCGCCCGGCAGGTAGCGTCCGCGCTGCAGCCGTCTTTCGGCTATAGCGCGGGCGCGAAGTGGTTAAAATATGTATATATATTTTTTTAACATCTACCTAAAGATAGTTTTCTTCTAAGATACATTAATAATTTATTTATTCATCCTGAAATGGAGCTTAGTTATGTAGCATGAGGCTGTAGTTTATTCAGCCTGAAATGGAGCTTAGTTATGTAGCATGAGGCTGTATATTCAGCAATATTTACATTTCTTTTTCATACATAATGGGACACAGAGTCAGACTAATATTTATTACCCGCTGGGCTATACTTCATCATTAGGTGAATGGACACTGGTAGACCAAAGGTCTTCAGACAGGAAGTGATCCCCTATATAACCCCTCCCATACAGGAAGCACTTCAGTTTTTTACCAGTGTCTGCAAGGTGGATGGCACGGCTTGTTTGAGCTCCAGGTCTCTAGTCCCACAAACGGTTCCAAAAATGAATCAAGGGATTGACCGATCGGATCCATTTGACACAGGCTTTTATGCTTCGGAAATGGTACCCGAGCCTCGCAAAGAAGACTCAAGATCCTGCGAGGTTTTGCCTGTAACGTGCCTTCCGGGCGCTGGACCCTGCGGAGTTGAAATCCTGGACACTACAGCGCTAAGGCATTTCCTGCAGGGTGCTGTACAGGTCCAAGGAAGTGGACCCCAAACATGAAAGGGTACCCAGTCCTTGAAGGTCCAAGTGACAGGAACCTGCCGTAAAGCTGTGGGTGGTTGCAAAATGTATTTTTTTGCTTGTGTGTAGCCGTTCACCTGTATGATGGTGCACCAGAGTGCGCCGTTTTGCCTTGGTTCACCATGGCGAACTTGCGTTCGCAAAAGCGCCGCTGGGCTCAGCAGTTTGGTGGCCATGGCGCACGCGACTTCGTCCGCACATGCGTCGTAGCCTTTATCTGGGCGCACGAAGATTTGCGTTGTACGTGAATACGGTCACACACACACACATGCATAGAACGTTTCGGCGCACACCCAGATTATTTAAGCTGTGCAGGCCAAGCATGTGGTGCTTCCAGAAAACAGCTGTGGGAAACAAAGAAGGCTCTGAACAGACACTTGCAGTGGTTCATTTTTCCTTACCCGGGTCACGTGAGTCACCAGGTGTTGCTTGGCAGGCTAAAGGTGCTTAGCAGGATTGTTGCATAGGGGCTTGGTGAACCCAATTAAAGGGTCTCTCTTCTGAGGTGCTTTAACTGTCTTCCAAAAAGAGGAGTGGGACTAACACCATAGTGAAGGGCACACCTATGTTATCAGTAGTTCCTGATGAACCTAGGCGTATCCCTAGTGTTGTATCTCCTGAAAGACCAGAGACTCCCGGGCAATCTGAGCCACTGCGCTTATCTGGTATTGTGCCTACAGTCAACGCTGCTGCTTCACCCTTTATCACTAAGGATGAACTGTCCTCAGGCCTAGCTAGGTTAGAGCACAGGATTGCCGGCATGATTGCCTCCATCCCGCAGGGTGGCAGGAAGCGTGACAGATCCCCCTCCCCGGAGTCTCCTAGTCTGGAGCAGGAATGGGTTGAGGAGGGGGAAGAGCTGAAAGCTCAGGATTCGGTGGAGTGCCCGGCAGATGAGTCTGCTTCCGAGCAATCTGGACAAGAAGATATCCAGTAGATGTCTGCCTCTCAGTCGCAGAGGCTTTTGATCCAGACTCTGACCGAAATGGTTCATTCTGCCTTTAAATTACCTCTTGCAGAGGTGACTGAGCCCCCCTGGTCCTCTTTGGGATCTCCGAGACCTTTTCAGGTCGCACAGACTTTCCCGCTACACCCCCTGTTGGAACAGGCAGTGTATGCTGATTGGGAACATCCTGACAGGACTTTGCCTCCTAAAAAGGTTTTCCCTTTTATATCCCATGGATGAAAAGTTTGTTGAAAAAAATGGAGCATGCCAGCAGTAGATGCAGCAGTCTCTTCCTTGTCCAGTAGATAACACACAGGACTCGAAATACCCTGTTGACAAGGAATTGGAATTATTAAAAGCCTCCTTTTTCTTTGGCCAGTTCAACTATTCAGCCAGCTGTTGCAGCAATTGGTATTTGCCAGTCCGTAAAGGATCAAGTCAAACGGCCTGATAGGACTAACCAGGAGAATGATCTGCCTGAAAGCAAGACAGATTCCTCGAGCGCTGTGTTTTGCTGTTGATGCTATAAAGGATTCAATACAGCAGGTTTTTCATCTGGCTCTCTTTTCTGTACATATGCGCAGACTTTTATGGCTTAAGAACTGGTCAGCCAAGCTTCCTTGTAAAAAGTTTTTGGCAGGTTTCCCGTTTCAGGGGGAACGTTTATTCGGTGATCACTTGGACAAATATATCCAAAAGATTTCTGGAGGGAAGAGTTCTCTACTTCCTGTGAAGAAAAGCACCAAACGTCCCTCATTTAAAAACCCAGGGACTGCTTCCTCAAATGTCTCAATGTCAGGGCGGTTCTGCCACCAACAGGACGCTAAGGCCAAGGGCAAGCTGCAAAGGCCAGGACCAGAAAAACCCCATGGTCAAAAATTCTTCTAAACCCAGCACCAAGCCCTCCTTTTGAGGGGACGCCCCCACTGGGGGGGGGGGGGGAGGGCTGCTGCACTTTGCGGACATTTGGAAAACAACAATTCAGGACAAGTGGGCCACCTCAATTATATCTCGCGGTTACAAGCTGGAGTTGGGGGGGGGGGTGCCCCCTCAGAGGTTTCTAAGATCCAGCGTTCCCTCGTATCCTCCAAAAAGAAAAACTTATTGCTTCAGGCACTACATCATCTAGCGCATAAAGAAGTGATTGTAGAGGCTCCGGTGCCCGAAAGGGTCAGGGTTTTACTCAAACCCGTTTACGGTTCAGAAACCAAACTGGGACACAAGGCCCATTCTGGACCTAAGATCACTGAACAAGTATCTATTGATACAATCCTTTCGGATGGAGTCTGTCCGCTCCTTTTTAGCCTCCATCGATATAAAGGACGCATACTTACACATACCCATCTTTCAGCCTCATCAGATGTTCCTACTTTTGCAGTTGAGGAACGTCATTTTCAGTTTGTGGCTCTACCCTTCGGGCTTGTTACAGCTCCCTGGGTGTTCACAAAGGACCTAGCACCAGTACTTTGTCTTTTAAGGGCCCAAGGGGTTCTAGTGCTCGGGTATCTGGATGACCTCCTGCTCAGAGATTACTCAGAACCGGCTCTAGAACAGAGCATAATATACACAGTGAGGTATTTGAAAAGCTTAGGCTGGATCATAAATACCGAAAGGTCAGCCTTGAGACCAGCTCAAAAGTCTAAAACATTTAGGTCTAAATTCTAAACACTGTCCAAGCAAGCATATTATTGCCACCCGTAAGGATCTGTGCCCTGAAAGATCAGGTGTGTCCGATAAAGGGCACCAGACAACCCTCTATTCGGCTCTGTATGTGTCTTCTAGGGAGGATGGTATCCTCCTTCGCAGCAGTAGCCTATGCCCAGTTCCATTCCCGGCCTTTACAACAAGACATCTTGTTGGCTTGGAACAGAGGAAGAAAAGCCCTGCATTATCCAATGTGCTTATCTCCTCAGGCATGCTTAAGCCTAAACTGGTGGCTGCAAGATCAGAACCTGCAAAAGAAAAAATCCTTTCCCCCGGTAACTTGAAGAGTACTGACTACAGATGTCAGTCTCTCAGGCTGGGGAGCAACCCTAGACGGGCTCATAGCCCAGGGGAAATGGTCAGGGACAGAGCAGAGCAGACCCTGCCCATCAACGTCCTAGAATTACGGGCAGTACGTCTGGCCCTACGATCCTGGACAGTGGAGCTTCAGTATTGCCCCATCAGGGTTCAGTCCGACAATGCCACGGCAATGGCCTATATAAACCAACAAGGCGGTACCAGGAGTCGATCAGCTCTGAAAGCTACATACTAGTCTGGGCAGAGGGACATGTGCCAATAATATCGGCACTCCATATCCCAAGAGTAGAGAACTGGAGGGCAAATTATCTCAGCAGCCAGCAGATCTGCCCAGGGGAATGGTCCCTACACCTAGAGGTGTTCCAGGAAATTTGCCAACGTTGGGGATGGCCAGAGGTCGACCTACTGGCATCAAGGTTCAACAACAAGCTACAGCAGTTTGTGTCTCGAACAAGAGATTCTCTGGCAATTGGAGCAGATGCTCCGATAGTTCCATGGAGCCAGTACTCCCTGGTTTATGCTTTCCCTCTGAACCCTCTCCCTCCACAATTGTTGTGCAGGATTCAGAGAGAGGGGATTCTAGTCATTCTGGTGGCACCCGCTTGGCCCAGAAGGCCCTGGTTCCTGGAGATTGTGAGACTGACAAAAGACGGGCCATGGGCGCTTTCACATTGCCCCGAACTACTGTCTCAAGGTCCTATATTCCACTCCAATTTATAGTCTCTAAATTTGATGGCTTGGCTATTGAAGCCAGGGTGTTACAGGACCGTGGCATCTCGGGACCAGTGGTGTTTACTCTAGTGAATGCTAGAAAAGCCATCACTAGGAAGGTTTATCATAAGGTCTGGAAGACTTGTATTGCTTGGTGTGAAGCCAGAAAATGGCATCCTCTGAAATATGTGATTGGGAAAATTCTCTCTTTTATACAATCAGCTGTGGAAATCAAATTGGCTTTGAGTACAATCAGAGGTCAAGTTTGGGCCCTATCAGTATTCTTACAAAGGCCTTTAGCCTCCCATTCACTGATCCAAACCTTTATGCAAGGGGCAACTCGCTTGCTTCCCCCCCATTAGGTCACCTATGTGTCCTTGGGACTTGAACTTGGTGCTGTCTGTGCTACAGTAACAACCATTTTAACCTATTAAGGAAATTCCATTAGACTTGCTGTCACGCAAGCTAGCCTTCCTGATGGCTATCACCTTGGCTAGAAGGGTGTCGGAGTTGGCGGCCCTTTCATGCAGGGAGCCATACTTGATCCTTCACCATGACAGAGTTGTGTTACGACCTGTTCCATCCTTTTTGCCAAAAGTGGTGTTGGCCTTTCATTTTAATGAGGACATTATTTTGCCTTTTTTCTCAGCCTCGTCCGGCGGAAGAGAGACGACTGCATTCTTTGGACGTTGTCAGGGCAGTCAAGGTTTATTTGTCTAGATCTGTGGAGATCAGAGAATCAGACTTTTTTTTTGCTTTACCAAAAAGGACCCAAGAAGGGGTAGGCAGCTTCCAAAGCTTCCATTGCCAATCGGGTCCGTCAATTGATCACTCAGGCCTACGGTCTAAGGAAACAAAAGGAACCTCCTGGGCTTTTCGCCACCAGGTATCTGTGGCTCAGATTTGTAAGGCCGCTATCTGGTCTTTAGTGCATACGTTCACAAAATGTTATCAAGTGGATGTTTGAGCAGCCGAGGATTCGGCTTTCGGCCGCAGTGTACTGCGGGCTGCCGTAAAAGTTCTGATGGCTAACCCCTTTCAACCCTCATGGGGATCAGATAGAGTACAATAGAGCTAATAGAGTACAAGGCTCACTTCCCAAACAGCATGGGCACCCCAGCATGCACCACAGTTCAGTTCACGTGAAATGATTGTGCATCACGCAATGTTACATTAACCCGCAGAAGGGGAATCCTTACTCCAATATGGTCTATAGACAGTGGCTCAGTTTATATACAACCCGCATAAGAGTTAATTGGGCTATGTTGCACACAGAAACGGCGGGGCTCTCTGGTACATGAAGGGGAGGGGGAAAACATATCCCGCTGATGAGGTTTTTCCTATGGATAAGAGACGAAGCTCACCCCCATAGATCCGATTACTGACCACAGCAACAGTCACTAGCCTCCACCCTCAGGAGTACAAAAATCCCTGGATAATCCTGCACGCAAACACTAGCAGGCACAAGGATATGGGGCACGGTACACCCTAATACTAACTGGAGAGCCCCCCACACACGCCTAAACATCCGGTGGATAGTGAACTTATCCTACTTTGCAACACCTAAGGCACCTTTTAGCAGCGGCAGGGGATGGGAACAATACCACGCCCACCTTAGAGGTAGCATCGCAACACACCTTAGGAGGGCATAATACCACCCAAGCCCCCTTAACTTACTGCAGGTTATGGGACCAAAAAAAAGGCCTACGACAGCATCCCATGCGAGTCTTAGAGGTACTTACGTATAATAAGGTTTGTTATACCTACTATGTTTTTCTTTTTTTCTTGTTGTTTACTTTTTTGTTTATGTTTACTGGTTCATATACACACACCATTCTGTGGAGATAGTTGCCAAAGGAATGACCCCCAGATTATACTAATATACTAGAAGTTGTCCAGTTGATTGCTTGTATGCAAAAGATTTTCTAATTGCTGACACTGACTTAGGTAAGACCCCCTTCTCGGCTAATACTGCTAAACGCTATAAGCCTTAACACCAGTCTGATCTAAATATGATAGAGAATACCTTCTCACTTACCACCTCCACTTTCTCGCTACACCACCCGATGGCGGCGGGCAGATGTGGGTGAATCTACCTCGCTAGGACGTCACCAACCCCCACACAGTGGTATAGCAAAGTGTTTGCCGGCCTCGGACCAGAACTCACTGGCTATACATTGTATCTAACCGTTATTTTCCTCTTGAAGAGTGAGCAGGCCCCTACTTTCTTCGGTGTATTACTAGGGAGAGCTCCTCTCCTAAAATTGCCTTCCCCAGCCTTACCCATCCCACTTTCCAGCCTTTGAGAATCCTCCCCTCTCACAAGCCCTTCCGCACTCTGCTACCCCCTGCGCGATCAAGACTCAGCGTGGTAACACAAGCCCCCACCCCCAGGTCAAGCTATACTCACTAAAATGTACAAGGACTAAACATCCCCGAAAAGAAGTCTCAACTATTACCCCCTCCCAAGATACCTCAAGGAGCTCTTCAACATCATACAGAGCTCTCTGAGTGATCAAGACACAACTGAGGACCCTGACCTTACACGATGCCTGGCGCACACTGCACCCCAATGCCAAAGATTTCACTTATTTCTCCCCACCACACAATCAGTATTCTAGAATAGACTATTTCTTCATCACGCAAGCCGATTTAACATACCTCTTAATCGCGAACATAGAACCTATGCTTCTCTCAGACCACAATCCCGTCACAATGACTTTAGCCTTCCCGACAGGGCCCAAACGTTCAGCAATCTGGAGACTCGACAATTTCCTCCTGAGCGACCATGACACTGTACAACGGCTAAACTGCCTATCACAATATTTTTCGAGAGAATGAATTTGAGGAGATAACCCCAATGTCGCTCTGGGCAGCACACAAATGTGTCATCAGAGGGGAACTTATCTCCATAGCTGCTAAACGGAAAAAACTCAGACAAGCGCGCACAGCGGAATAATTTTGCAAAATCCAGACCTCTCAACATAACCTTACCTATGGCGACACAATGCTAAGCCGATTTCCCTTTTGGCTGAGATCCCCACGCCATCACATATCTAGGAATCCAGCTCCCGGCAAAATTAACAGACCTACAGTGGGGATGGAAAGTATTCAGGCCCCCCCCCCCCCCCCCCCCAAATTTTTCACTCTTTGTTATATTGCAGCCATTTGCTAAAATCATTTAAGTTCATTTTTTTCCTCATTAATGTACACACAGCACCCCATATCGGCAGAATACAGAATTTACATTTTTGCAGATTTATTAAAAAAGAAAAACTGAAATATCACATGGTCCTAGGTATTCAGACCCTTTGCTGTGACACTCATATTTAATTCAGGTGCTGTCCATTTCTTCTGATCATCCTTGAGATGGTTCTACGCCTTCATTTGAGTCCAGCTGTGTTTAATTATACTGATTGGACTTGATTAGGAAAGCCACACACCTGTCTATACAAGACCTTACAGCTCACAGTGCATGTCAGAGCAAATGAGAATCATGAGGTCAAAGGAACTGCCTGAAGAGCTCAGAGACAGAATTGTGGCAAGGCACAGATCTGGCCAAGGTTACAAAAAAATTTCTGCTGCACTTAAGGTTCCTAAGAGCACAGTGGCCTCCATAATCCTTAAATGGAAGACGTTTGGGACGACCAGAACCCTTCCTAGAGCTGGCCGCCCGGCCAAACTGAGCTATCGGGGGAGAACAGCCTTGGTGAGAGAGGTAAAGAAGAACCCAAAGATCACTGTGGCTGAGCTCCAGAGATGCAGTCGGGAGATAGGAGAAAGTTGTAGAAAGTCAACCATCACTTGCAGCCCTCCACCAGTCGGGGCTTTATGGCAGAGTGGCCCGACGGAAGCCTCTCCTCAGTGCATTAGCCTTAATTCTAAGTGGCATGTGTGGAGAAAACCAGGCACTGCTCATCACCTGTCCAATACAGTCCTAACAGTGAAACATGGTGGTGGCAGCATCATGCTGTGGGGTGTTTTTCAGCTGCAGGGACAGGACGACTGGTTGCAATCGAGGGAAAGATGAATGCGGCCAAGTACAGGGATATCCTGGACGAAAACCTTCTCCAGAGTGCTCAGGACCTCAGACTGGGTTTACCCTCCAACAAAACAATGACCCTAAGCACATAGCTAAAATAACGAAGGAGTGGCTTCACAACAACTCTGTGACTGTTCTTGAATGGCCCAGCCAGAGCCCTGACCTAAACCAAATTGAGCATCTCTGGAGAGACCTAAAAATGGCTGTCCACCAACGTTTACCATCCAACCTGACAGAACTGGAGAGGATCTGCAAGGAGGAATGGCAGAGGATCCCCAAATCCAGGTGTGAAAAACTTGTTGCATCTTCCCCAAAAAGACTCATGGCTGTATTAGATCAAAAGGGTGCTTCTACTAAATACTGAGCAAAGGGTCTGAATACTTAGGACCATGTGATAATTCAGTATTTCTTTTTTAATAAATCTGCAAAAATGTCAACAATTCAGTGTTTTTCTGTCAATATGGGGTGCTGTGTGTACATTAACGAGGAAACAATGAACTTAAATGATTTTAGCAAATGGCTGCAATATAACAAAGAGTGAAACATTTAAGGGGGTCTGAATACTTTCCGTCCCCACTGTATACTCCAGAAATTTGCTCCCTATCCTTAAAACCATCAAGCAAGATCTTCACAAATGGGAGCAGGGCACCTTCTCCTGGTACGTAAGAACAGCGATTGTGAAAATGAACATCCTACCCAGACTTCTGTACCTTTTACAGACAGTACCGATCAAACTTCCGCCATTCTTTTTCTAATCTTACAAACACATATGCTCAAATTTCATATGGGCTTCCAAAACGCCCTCGAATAGGCTGGGATAGATTAGTACTCCCCAAACTGCAGGGAGGAATTGGACTGCCGGATATATCCAAGTATTACTGGTCTTGTCAGTTGACCAGAGTAGTCGACTGGCACCTCCATACTATGATCAAAGATTGGATTAAACTCGAGGAATCGTTTTCACAATTGCCAATCCACCACCTTCCATGGATCAGACCAATCTCGATCCCTAAAGAAAATAGCAAACCACCCTCTAATTGGCCCTACGTTGCAGAATTTTCTGACAGTATGCAGAAAGCTAAACATTGCATCTACACACGGACCGCTAAAAAGAAATCCTGATTTCCCACGGGGATCACAGAGCCCACTACGCATGACCCACAAACAGCTCAATCATTAAGGGCAGATACATTTTTTGATGGGAAGCTCCTGAATCTCCAAGCCTTCACGGCCCGCCATCCTGAGCAAAATTATTCCCTTTTACAAGTACCTAAAGATCAGACATTTCCTAAGTAGCTCCACGTCACTCTCACATAACGTGAGACACGTAAAACTGGGGGAAGGGAAGCCCCCATCAACAGAGCCACCAAGGCACTCACGGACCTCTGCTGGCTGAGACCAGATGATCACCCACCTGTCTGGGAATGTTGGTAGTGCTATCCGACACATGGAGCACTGTGTCCCCCAGAGGAGTAAGGTACCCAAATCTGATCCTAGCCACCCCTACCACTAGTCCATCACCTTCAGACACTAGCACAATCTATGGACTCGCAGAGTGGTAGGGTTATAGGGGAGGCACCCAGAAGGCATGTCCTCTAAAGCTTTTCCAGTGTCCAATCACCTGAACGTACACGCTTAAAAAAACATGAAGTATACATATACTGCCTTTGTCCTATACTATACAATTAAGATAAAGTCTTGCCTTTAGTTTTACTTTAAAGCCACTCAAATCTAAGAAGCAAAGAAATAAAGCGGAGGTAATGTAGACAAAGTTATTCAGATGATTTTCAATGCCAATAACCTGGCACTGAAAATCAACTTACTGACTTTATGGTACTTGCCAACAGTAGCTGTATTTCTTTGCTTAGTAGGCCCCCGATTACATGGCCACTCAAGTATAGCCGTGGCCAATAGTTTTGAGAATGACACAAATATTCATTTTCACAAAGTCTGCTGCCTCAGATTTTATGATGGCAATTTGCATTTGTCTGCTCTGTGTCAGTGCCCGCCCCCTCCCCTCCAGCTATTATAACAAAAAATAAAAACCTCCCATCCCCTCTGTAACAGAACATGCCGATCTGTACCTTTTTCAGAGCATCTCCCAGTGCTCTTGTGACTCCTCGGCTCTCTCCCCCACAGATGACGTCAGCGGGAGTGCTCAGACCCACCTGCTATAGACATCAGCCGGGCAGAGGAGAGAGCAGAGGAGTCACATGAGCGCCAGGAGACGCTCTGATATAGGTACAGATTGGCATCCTTTTTATTTAACATCTGTACAGGGGCACATAACGTTATGTTAGAGGAAATGGGAGGTTTTTATTGTTGGCTTAACCACATGAAAGTCTGGTAGAGGGAGGAGCCTGGTAATGATGTTGTTCAGACGTGCGCCGTAGGAGCTCTCTGTCTCCACCCTCCCCTAATGGAGCGTCATTAAGCCTCCCCTCTCCCTGATCCCCTCACCTTGACCACAAGAGAGTGGCACCACAGAAACATATCTCGGTCCGGCGCTCTGTGGCGGACCCACGCAACGGAGGACGAGGGAGGTAGCGGTCCTCACCTACTGTGCCCGGACGTCCATTCCTGTCGTTGCGGGATCGTCATTTTGTTTCTCTGTCTTCCCCCTCTCTGCTGAGACAGACAGGAAGGTGCTGTGGGTGAGACTGAGCGCCGCGTGAACAAGGAGTGCGGGTTTGCCTCATCTCCACCCTCCTGGCTGACCTGGAGCCCGTGGATCCCCAGAGGGATCTGAAGATAAAAGGTAAGAAGGAGGAGATACCTCGGCAGAAGTCGGAAGTGCTTGCCGCAGTGAGTGACAGCCCGAGGGTAGCCGAGCGGAGGGAAGCAAGGAGTTTCGGCTGGAGAGCCTGCCTAGAGACCTGACGGGTTGTGGATAGGGTGTCCCCCCCCCTCTCTCCCCAATATAAGTAAAAATTCAAAACTTGTGTCTATAGTTGTGCCTATTCGTGACAGACGGAGGGGTCGTAGCACTAATACAGTGTATTGAGGCAGTGGCGACGGAACAGCTGAGAGCTTGCTGCAGGCGGGAATGACACTGGATCCAACACCTAGATCAACTTCCCAAGGGGATAATCCAGTAACTTCAGGAGTGGAGCTCGGCTCAGAAAGGATGGGTGGAGTTATGAGGGGACACAGATGTGGGTGAGAGTATTTTACATTGCTATCATTCAGTGAACTTGCCGATTAGCTGTGGACTGACAACACCAACTCCCCCTGCTGTGTTCCCCCCTCCCCAGACCTACTTGTGATGAATCAGTGAACTTTGAAATAAGTGTTACACTTAAGTTTTACCCCCGCAGCCTTGCTCACTGGACACTGTGCCTCTAACAGATAAATGAGAGCCCCTAATCCTAGGTGTCAGTTGAATTTGTGTAATGATTCAGGACGGCCCGTGATATACCTACCTGTTTGTTTATGCGCATCCACATTTCAATCGGTTTACAGTTACATATGCTGTTTGGGATGACCACAATCTGATTAACAATACTTTAATCAACTCCCATCCTTTGAGCTGTGTGTATATATGATTGTGTGGATGTAGGTGCAGCTGCAATCCCTCTTTTTAAATGAGAACGTTGTCTTTTTAATGTTTTGGAAGGTTATACTCAGACCGCTATTTTTGGTGTTTTGTCGTATTATGGTGTGTTTTTTCTAAATACAATTTTAATCAAATTCAACAGTAGCGTTACTGCGACCCCTTTGGAAGGCCTTGCCCTTTCTTTTTTTTTTCTTATATCCAGTTTTTGTGGTCTTATGGACTGCGCCATGTTGTTGATAACATATGGTGAAAGGTTGAAGCAATTACCATATTTAACGGCGTATAACACGTGCCGGCGTATAACACGCACCCCCAAGTTTAGGAGGGAAGTTTAAGGAAAAAAATCTTACATTTAAATGCCCATCAATGCAGCATTATCGTGTCCATCTGCAGCCTTGTCAGTGCAGCCTTGGCCCAGTGTCCAGTGCAGCCTTGTCAGTGCAGCTTTGCCCCAGTGCAGCTTTGCCCCAGTGCAGCCTTGTCAGTGCAGCTTTGCCCCAGTGCAGCCTTGCCCCAGTGCAGCCTTGCCCCAGTGCAGCCTTGTCAGTGCAGCCTTGCCCCAGTGCAGCCTTGCCCCCAGTGTACATTACATGATCGCCGCCGACATACACAAGTTTAGTGTGTAGTTTTAAATATGGCGCCGCGGAGTTCGGAGGGACTCGGCGGAGCTGAACGAGCGCGGCCGAGAACACAGTGACTGGGCGGAGCCGAGATACACATAGCCGAGGGTTCTGGGCTCTTCTCGGCGCCGTCCACAGTCACGCCCAGTCCCTATGATGGACATAACACAGGTCCAATGGCGGGACTGGGCGTGACTGTGAACGGCGCCGAGAAGAGCCGGGAACCCTCGGCTATGTGTATCTCGGCTCCGCCCAGTCACTGTGTTCTCGGCGGCGCTCGTTCAGCGCCGCCGAGTCCCTCCGAACTCCGCGGCGCCATATTTAAAACTACATGCTATGTGAATGTCGGCGGCGATCGCTCCGATCGATCACAAAATAGCTGGGATCGGCGTAGAACACGCACCCACGATTTCCCCCTGATTTTAAGGGGAAAAAAGTGCGTGTTATACGCCAATACGGTACTACATTAATAATCGAAAGAGTTGTATACTAATAGTGCGGTAGATTCGGGCGCCACAATATTTTTTCAATTACCAACTAAAACAGACATGGAAACAATGTTTGCTGCCTAGAAAATTCCCTAAAAACTGAAATGGCAATAATCCACAAAGACCTGGGCCACATGCTCTCAAGACTAGAGGAAGTAGAAAAAAAAATGGACTCCCACACATGCATAATAAAAGAGCTTAAAGGAGAAATAAAAATACTAAAAAAAGATCAACAGGAACAGGCATATAGACTAGAAGACCAAGAAAATAGGGACAGAAGGAAAAAATGTAAGAATACGAGGTCTCCCTGATCCTACCTAAACCGAGAATTTAACAGAAAAAATAAGGAAGGTCTTTAACCTAATACTTGGAAAAGAAGAAGGCAACCCAATAAAAATTGAAAGAGCGCACAGACTGAGAAGACCACAAGGTCTCCCGATGGAAAACCCAAGAGACATAATAGGTTTGAAAAATGGGAGGAAAGAAACCAAATCTGGAGAAACCTGAGAGGAAAGCCACCAATCGAATATGAGGCAATGACATTACAAGTTTTCCAGGACCTCTCACAAGAAAACCCTGAGAAGGACATCAAAAGAAAGAAAGGGAAAGATAAAAACGAGGAGGAGATGGAGAACCAGATACGTGGTGTGCCTCGAGGTCACCCCTTCAATCGCAGGAGAGGTTGACCTCTGGTGCCAAACAGAACTCTGCCTTGGGCCATAAAGAGCAGAATGGCAAGAGATCCCATAAAAGACTAGTTACCTGCTCAAAGACCATGAGGTCAAAACCCCAAGGGAGTAGGGGTTGGGGAGGATGGGCGTTGAGGGGAGGCTGTAGGAGTAAGGGAGGGAAACGGTTTGTTATCTTGGGAAGTAGAGCTGCACAATTAATCGTTAAAAAATCATGATCTCGATTCAACCCCCCTGACGATCTCTATTGCAGAGTTTGCCGATTCTTTCATATAACAAGTGGAGAGACTTATCTGCTCACTCAGATGTAAAAAGAAAACATCCGGGCAGTCTGCCAAGTTTTTAAAATGAAACATTGCAACTAAGGCCCCTTTCACACTGGGGCAGTGGGGGCATCGGCGGTAAAACAGCGCTATTTTTAGCGCTGTTTTACTGTCGTTTTTGCGGCGGTATTCGGCCGCTAGCGGTGTGGTTTTAACCCCTGCTGGCGGCCGAAAAAGGGTTAAAACCGCTCGCATAGCACGGCTATAGCCGCGGTGCCCCATTAATTTCAATGGGCAGGAGCGGTTTAGGAGCGGTGAATACACCGCTCCAAAGATGCGGCTTGCAGGAGTTTTTTTCTTCTCCTGCCAGCGCACCGCTTCAGTGTGAAAGCCCTCGGGCTTTCACACTGAACAAACAGTAGAGGCTGTTTTGGGTCGGTTTGCAGGCGGTATTTTTAGCGCAATAACGCCTGCAAACCGCCCCAGTGTGAAAGGGCTCTAACTCTTCCTTCTTAGATCACAGGGATAAACTTCTGTGTGAGAAAAAAAATCCAGGCAGTCTGCCAAGTTTTTAAACAATGTGTAAGCGCAGGAAGTTTAACCACTTAAAAGTCTAAATCTTTTTCTGACACTTAAGTTAAAATAAATATTTTTTGCTAGAAAATTACTTGGAACCCCCAAACATTATATATATTTTAGCAGAGACCCTAAGGAATAAAATGTCAATTGCTGCAAAATTTTAATGTCACCCTGTACTTGCCCAGCGGTCTTTCAAATGCAATTTTTTGGGAAAAAATACACTTCAATTAATAATAATAATAATAATAAAAAAATAAAAATAAAAAAAAAAACAGTAAAGTTAGCCCAATTTTTTTTGTTTTATTGTGAAAGATGATGTTACGCCGCGAGAATCATGAGAGAATTGTGATCTATCTTCTAAGCAAAAAAATCGTGATTCTCATTTTAGCCAGAATCGTGTAGCTAATAGACCTAATAGACATGAAATGCTCCCCGTGTCTACCTGCACTTGGGGGTCCCCCCACCCCTTTTTTGGGAGCTGGTGGGGGGACACCATGGGAGAGTTGGAGAGGAAGAGAAACATGAATAGCACATTTTTGACATACAATGTCCGAGGGCTAAATTCCAGAGAAAAGACGCATGGTACTACGAGAACTAGAAAGATGCCGCAGGAATTATATTTCTACAAGACTCAAATGTTAAGTTATACTCAAGGAATATCCCAATATGGTATTACGGAGACTCTCCAATTAGAAGGGCAAAAGGAGTAGTAATTGGCTTTGGGAAAAATGTTCATTTTGCAGTAGAAAAGAGAAAAGTCGACCCAGAGGGTCGTTTCCTCTTCTTGTTAGGGACCTTACAGGGTATGAAGTATACGCTTGCAAATGTATACTGCCCCAATGAAAACCTCCCAAAAAAAATACTGGATGGAGACTTCAATTTCTCCATGGACCATAAATTAGATAGTACGTCAGTTGTACTGGATAGAGAAACAAAACAAGGACGATTAAAAAAAAAAAATAAAATAAAAATACATGAGCATCAATTAGTGGAGAATCCAACACCCAAGCACAAAAGACTACACATTTCACGCGGCTGTCCACTAGGGCGGGGAGATTTTCTTAAAAAAACAAACAAAAAAAAAAACTCGATTTGCAATTTGAATCGAGTTTTTTTTTTGTGGACACCGCGCCGGTTTTTAGGTGAGGCCGCGGCTTCGGCCTAGTCCACGGCGTCCGGCCTTGCGAACTAGGCCGAAGCCGTGGCCTCGCCTAAGAACTCCTGCCCGCAGCTCCTCGGGACCGGCGCGGTGGAAAAAAAAAATCGATTTGCTTAAATTTTGAATCTATTTGAAATCTCAACTCGATTCAAGATTTAAATTGATTTTTTTCCCCAGCCCTACTGTCCACGAAACGTACTCCAGGTTAGGTTAGACTATATCCTGGTGGAGCATAGAGTTTTGGAGGTAGTAATGGAAACAATAGGCATAACAATAGTGTCAGATCATGCTCCAGTGATGAAGATGAAACTCTATGGGGAATCCCCCGGGAAAGGCCCATGGAGACTAAACGAAGATCTTATAGAAGATAGAGATACAGAAAAACCTATAATAGAAGAGATTGACCAATATTTCCTGAAGAACGAGAGGCAGAAATTAACAAAAGCAACTATATGGGAAACACATAAGACAGTAATAAGGGGAAAATTGATATCCATTGGGGCAGGAAAAAAGAAGAAGGGAAAAATCATGATGAAAATTGTAAAAGAAATATATGAACTGGAATGGAACAAAGGCATAAAAAAGCAAGCGTAAGCCAAAACCCATCGAACACTAATTATAAAAAGATCAATTAAAAGACCTGATATAACAGGAAACCAAGAGTTAGTTCAATAGAGTATTACAGGAGAGATACAAATGGGGCAATAAGCCAGGGAAGCACCTTGCAAAAATCTTAACAAGAAGACCTGAAATGATATCGAGAAGATAAATGAGAGAGGAAAAATAGTAAATAAGACAACAGATATCGCATTGGCCTTCCAACAATATTACAGCGCACTGTATGCAATAAAGAAGCAAGAGATACAAGAAAAAGAAACAAGAAAAAGAAAAACACACAAGATTACTTAATAAAGGCTAAATTGACAAAAATTCAAGCAGAACAATTGACAAAGTTGGAAAAATGAATTACGCAAGATGATATTAAAACGGCTTTGAAAGAAACCCCTTCAGGGAAAAGCCCAGGACCAGATGGATTTACGATCAAATACTACAAAAAAAATTTTAAGACAAACTGATCCCACAGCTGTGTGACTACCTGAATAAGATAGGAGAAGACGAATAAATAAGACAAGAGTCATTATTAGCCCAAATCACAATACTACCCAAAGAGGGAAAAGACAAAACCATTTGTTCTAGTTATAGGCCCATAGCCTTACCAAACGCCGATGCGAAGATTTATGCAAAAATTCTGGCATTAAGATTAAAAAAAATTGATAGCACTGTGGGTAGACCTAGACCAGACAGGGTTTGTTCCTGGTAGAGAAGACAGGGATAATAGTATAAAAACACGGTTAACGCTACGAAAGGGGAAAAATAGGGGATCCCCAGCACTACTCCTGTCAATTAACGCAGAAAAAGCGCCTGACAGGGGATTCATGATGGATACGCTTCAACACCTAGGACTGGGACCTAAAATTACGCGGTGGATTAAAAAAATCTATATAACAGGTCTACGGCAATGGTTAAAGTCATCAGGAAACTATCGCCAGCGTTTGAGATATATAATGGAACAAGACAGGGCTACCCACTCTCGCCACGCCTATATGTATTGTCGATAGAACCCTTTCTTGCGACACTACGAAATAACCGGGATATAGGAGGGGTGAGAGTGGGAGAAGAACACAGAATTGCGGCATACGCAGATGACATTTTAATGTATGTGACTAATCCAAGGGTGACATTGCCAAACATAATCAAAGAAATAAAAAAATATGGCGAACTATCAAACTTTAAAATAAACCCTAAAAAACAGAAATATTAAACATAGGAGTAGAAAAAAAAAATGAAGTACTCGCACCACAAAGGGATTTCCCATTTACGTGGGTAAGAAGGGAACCGTCACGCCTGGGAATTAAATTGACACCAACTGTTGAGAATTTATACTTGGTATATTACATCCCATTACTAAATGAGATCAAAGTGGAATTAAAGAAGAGCTCAATGCAACCGATATCATGGATGGGAAGGATAAATATGTTTAAGATGGTGATCCTACCAAAAATAATTTTTAAATTCCAGATGCTGCCAATAGCGATGCCAGAGTTTTTTTCAGAATAATAAAAACAATGATAAAATACATTTGGCAAAACAAAAAGCTAGGGAAGAACAGAATCTTTATAAGACAGGTATAGAGGGTAATAATAGTAACAAAGATTTTAATGCTAATTCTTGGGAAGTTTTTCTTGTCTTTTTCCCGATAAATAAATAAAATAAAAGTTAATAACACCCATGAAGAACACCACAATGACGTAAAACCGAGAAGGAGACAGAATGAACGTAAAAGTTGATTAAGTCTCTCAGAGTTTTTGCTGATGTGGAATAAAAAAAAAAAAAAAAAAAACACCCACTTTAAGGGTACCCAAGAAAGTCCAGCAAGCACTAGGTCAGTCTCCTACAGTTGATTCAGTTGCGGAATTGGGGCACCACCAGGGCAGAGCTTGCTCAAGAATAGCAGCAGGCAGGTGCGAGTGCATCTGCACACACAGTGAGAAGACTTTTGGAGGATGGCCTGATGTCAAGAAGGGCAGCAAAGAAGCTACTTCTCTGAAGTAAAAACATCAGGGACAGACTGATATTCTGCAAAAGGTACAGGGATTGGACTGTTGAGGACTGGGGTAAAGTCATTTTCTCTGATAAATACCCTTTCCGATTGTTTGGGGCATCTGGAAAAAAATGTGTCCGGAAAAGAAAAGGTGAACGCTACGATCAGTCCTGTGTCATGGCAACAGTAAAGCATCCTGAGACCATTCATGTGTGGGGTTGCTTCTCAGCCAAGGGAGTAGGCTCACTCACAATTTTGCCTTATGCCCTATACACACGATCGGAATTTCCGTCAGAAAAACCTTGGATGGTTTTTCCGACGGAATTCCGCTTAAGCTTGCCTTGCATACACACGGTCACACAAAAGTTCTCTGAACTTTCGACCGTCAAGAACGCGGTGACGTACAACAGTACAACAAGCCGAGAAAATGAAGTTCAATGCTTCCGAGCATGCATCGAATTGTTTCCGAGCATGTGTAGTAATTTTGCTACAGACGATCAGAATTTCCGATAGGATCTTTTTCCGTCAGAAAAATAGAGATCCTCCTCTCAATCTTTTGCTGGCGGAAATTCCGCCAGCAAAAGTCCGATGGAGAATACACACGGTCGGAATTTCCGACCAAAAGCTCGCATCGGACTTTTGCTGGTGGAATTTCCGATTGTGTGTACGGGGCATAAGTCAGTCATCAGCAAAGAATGGTACAAAACATCCTTGGAGAGCAACTTCTCCAAACCATCCAAGAACAGTTTGGTGATGAGCAATGCCTTTTCCCAGTATGATGGAGCACCTTGTCATAAGGCAAAAGCGATAACTAAGCGGCTTGGGCAACAAACATCAACATTTTCAGTCCATGACCAGGAAACTCCCCAGACCTTAATTCCATTGAGAACTTTTGGTCAATTCTCAAGAGACGAGTGAACAAAGCAAGCCCACAAATTCTGACAACCTACAAGCATTGATTATGCAAGAATGGGCTGCCATCAGGATGTGGCCCAGAAACCACGACAACACTACAAATATTGCATGAACTTAATGTAATGGTCAATAAAAGCCTATGACACCTATGAAATGCTTGTAATTATACTTCAGTATACCATAGTAACATCTGACAAAAAGATCTAAAAACTTGAGGCAGCAGACTGAAAATTAATATTTTTGTCACTCAAAACTTTTGGCCACGGCTGTACTTCAATGCCAAAAGCAAATGTAAATCAAAACAAAACTGTAATAGGAGGCGCATTTTCAAGACAGGAGGTTTAGCCAGGTACCTTATGGTGCATACTAAAAAGGGGGCTGTGTGAATTTGGCCATACACTACAAAAATTGAAAAATAGAAGTAGCTGGTCAGAAACTTTTCAGACACCAAATCTAAATCCGATGCAGCTGCTGTCAGAATACATTAGGCAGAGCAAGAGATTTGTACACCCGTGCGGTATACCGCAGATGGAGGTAATCGGTTATTTCTTTTCTTTCAGCCCACTTTAGTTTTGCACTTCCCCACTCATTTTAGATATTCAAAAACTTTACTTTAGCATGTCACATTAAAAGTTCTGTAAATGCCCTCTGCTCATTTAGTTCACAACTTACCATGCACAGTACATTTCCCCAAACTGTAGCTGTCGGGACAGAAATGCTGCACACAGTATAAGTGAGGTTTTCTCATCCCCCTCTGACTCCAGATTACAGATCATTTCCAATGCATCCTTACAATCTACTTTGGCAATCTAAAAAAAAAAAAAATACAAAAGAAAATATGAGTAACTTTAAAAAGTGTATCTACATCCACAACAGCCATATGACAGGGCTCAGAAAGCATGTAAAATATAGGGCCAATTTCCAACAATAGCAGCACATGTTGTGTTGCCAAGTCTATGAATAGGTTCAGAAGTGGTGTACGTAGGTAACAAATCATTTGAATTCATAATAAATTACAATGTTTATTTTCTTGTATTCATAATTTAAAGTGGATGTAAACCCAAACTTTTTTTTTTTGAGGTCATAATAGTACAGTATAAGATTTCCTATCATTTGAGCCCAGTCTTGCCACAAAGAGTTAACCCAGCTCTGAGCAATCCTCTTATTGTTCAGTGAGATAAATCTTGACAAACAGAAAAACTTTGTCAAATACTCCCCCTTGCTGTGAGTGACAGGTGATTTACATCTCGTGCACTAGCCTAAGAGCCATGCATTATTTAATTCCCTCCCACTCCTTTCTTCTTCATAAACTGAAGCAGAGTAACACACAGTTTACTCTGCTCAGTTATCACAGGATACAGGAGCGATCGTTCATGAACGCTCTGTGTGTCCCATTCAGAAAAGAAAGTGGCTGGTAAATGACATACCGCCCCCCTTTATCCGCTCTCCGACAGATTCCCCCCCTCATAGCCCATGGGAGAGAAGGAAGCCGGCTGTGGGGGACGAGGGGGGGCGAAGGAGGAAGACACAGCAGGGCGGATGTGGCATCACGGAGGGGGACAAGATAAGAAGGGGGTGGAGAACAGGGGCGCTGGATGAGGAAGACACGGGGGACAGTCAGAGATGATCGGTGCAACGGAGACAGCTGTGAGCAGCGATCTCCCTGCATGGCTTTTCAGGTGAAAGCCGCGGGAGGGAGAGGAGAAGCAGATGATGAAAAGCCATGCAGGGAGATCGGTGCTCACAGCTGTTTCCATCGCACAGATCATCGCCGACTGTCACTGGACATTCATGTGTGCAGATTGCAGGACTGACCAGGAGGCCGTGAGCGCGCTCTGCTTTTACCCAGAACGCGCTCTACCTCTCCTGTGCATGCTCTGGCCAAGGGGAGTGCAGAGGTGGGTGGGAGTCTGCTGACATCATGACTCTGCCCACCGAGCGCCAATAAAAGACACGCCCACTGAAACCGGTGTTTTTGGGGGCTCCAAACAGCTAAAGGGGAGACATTTGACAGGTAAGGATACATGCAGGAGGCATGTATATCCTTATAGTTCAGCACTATGGCAGTAGTTTATAATTGATAAGAGTGGGTTTACATCCACTTTAAGTAGTTCATATTTTAATTCAGAATTCTTTCACAAAAAAATATGAAAAACAAATTGTTCCTATTCAACCACTTTAGAGTAAGAATTACTGCAGATATCCTTTATTTGGGCAAGTCCAAAGCTTTGATTATGCTACGATTTTGTTCAGGATAGAGTCAAAAAGAAACCTAAAAGGATTGGCAGGTGAAAGAGCTGGGATTTTCTCAAAGCATATTGTAGACAAAAAAAAGCAAACACAAACCTCTTCTATAAGCTTTATGTTTGGTGAGGCCGCACAAAGACATTTTAGGTAGAGCTGTTTGAAGTGCCCTTTCCTGCTCATCTCTGGGTGGTCGGAGCATAACTTTGCCAGGGATGTTGCCTCAGCCACTTTGCCGAGTTTAAGAAGTCGCTTAATTCGCATCTCCAGTAGCAATGGGCCTTCCAAACACAGAAAACCATCGGCTGTGGAAAAACATAGGCCAGTTTTAGATATAGAAATATAACTGTTTAAAATAATAAATTAACCTCAGAAGTATACTACACAGCAGCCACAAATCAAAAACATGACACATGCATATATGTAAAAACAATACTGTGATAAGAGTATTGCTCATCACTAATAAACCAAATTATTGCAAATAATATGACATGTTTCTACTGTAACCTAAGGCCCCTTTCACACTGCTGCGACTTGAATGTTGCGCGATTTTACCACAATTTTGCGGCCGCGATATTGACGTGATTTCAGGGAATGCCTGTGTAAACTTGGTCTATGGACCTCAACTCGCATCAAAGTCAGACCAAATAGTACAGGGACTACTTTGAAGTCGGTGTGACTTAAAGTCGCACAGATATGAATGGTACTCATTGGAAATAATGGGGTACGACTTGTCATGCGACTTTGCTGTCCCAAGTGGCAAGACAAGTTGCACAAGTGTGAAAGGGGCTTAAAACAAACCTTTCCATCCAAAGCTGCAGGCAAATGAAACAAAAAGAGCAATGAGGCTATTGATTTTATCACTTGCTGTCTGGACCAAATTGTGACATTTCTCTCACACTTGTAAAATTCTGCACGTTCTTTCTAGAAAATTACTTAACACCCTCAAATAATAATATATTGTGAAAGCAAAAGTCCTGGAGAATAAAATGGTGGGCATTGCATTTTTTTTATGTCGTACAATATTTGCACCGCCGTTATTCAAGCACAAAATTTTCAGAAAAAATAAATTAATTAATGAGTTTTAGTGCACATAAACAAAATACACAGTTTTGGTACAATATAAAGACCTTTACGCTGAGTAAATAGATACCTAAAATGTCACGCTTCAAAAATTACACACACCAGTGACATAGCAAAAACCTACAGAACCTTAAAAAAATCTCCATAGGAGACATTTTAAAAGCCTTAACAGGCCGCTAGTTTAGAGTTCAAAATGGGAGGTCTAGCGTTAGAATTATTACTCTCTGATGTTTGTGGAGATACCTCGTGTGGTGTGCGATCACAGTTCACACATGCATGCAGGACCTACATGCACGTTCATATTTGCACATAAGCATGAGGAGGCGGAGGGCTTTACATTTTATGTAATTTTTTTACACTGTTCTTTCAAATATTTTTTTGGTACACTTTATTGCTTCATAAGCAGTGACAGGTACTCTTTACTGCGAGATCTGGGGTTTATTTGACACCAGATCCCCCCTCTGCCCTCAAAAGCATCTGATCAAAATCAGATTGCTACAAGCTGGTTAACAGGTGAGGAAATTTACATCTTCCGGTTTTATTAGTCACAGAGGAGGGGCAGGTATGGATTTGCCTCTATCCTCTGTATTTAGCTGGTCAGACAGAATGCAACAATCCCGGGCTCCCTGATCGCACAGCAGAGCCCAGGGAAAGGGTATGGCGAGGGGGCCCCCTTCCATGCCCTGTAGAAGTGATTAGGCAGTTGTAGTACCCGCTGGGATCACCTCTACAGGAAAGGCCATCACTGGCTGCAAATTGAAATCAGGATCATGGCTGCAGCAGGGGGTGTGTGACGAGCGGCACTGGCTGAGGCCACAATCATCTAGATACTAATGCACTGGGTTGGGGAGCAGCACCTTTTCTGCTCTTTGACAATGGAAGTCTATGTAGATCACAGACTTAGAAACAGCAATGCCAATCTACAGCTAACAAAGTCAGCGCACTACTGTTGGATTAAAAAAAAATAAATAAAAAAATAAAAAGATAAATTTCAGTACTAACATTCATAATCCAGTACCTAAATAACTGGTTTGGCTACATTGTTAATATGCAGTTCAGTTTTGGTCACAAAGCCACAGAACGGATAGCCCTGAATTAGAAAGAATTCAAAGGAAAAGCAACAAAATTAGTATGTGTATTAGAAAGGTTGGAAACCTCTGTTGCGATGAGGGATTATAAAGATTACATTTATTTACCCTAGAGAAAAGGTATTTACGAACGGGGGGGGGGGGGGGGGGTTAAATATAGGAGAAGTGATCATATAAACTGTGTTTGCCTGTTTACTTTAAGAACCCCAATGATATGTGGCTGCAATTTGGATCTGGATGAAAAGGGGTAGTTTACTGTTATGGCAGTGAAAATGTGGAACCCTTTCGAAGCGGAACTAGCTGAGAATGTTGATAATCTTCCTTTGTCAGAAAAAAATACAGGGCCATGGGAGTTCTCAAATTCAATAGGAGGCTGACCCATAGATTTATCCAATGGTATAGGGTCAATTTTAATTTTTTTTAGCCTTACAGCGTTTTAGCTACTTTAGACATTACACTGCAACGCACACAGGAAAAAAAATGGTTATAGCAAATTGTTACAACATTAAGGTGCATGTAAACCCTAACATATTCTCTTTAATGCTCCCTTATGTGTTAACCATACAATTAGAAGCATTTTGTTATATCTGTTCAGCAAGCGCAAAAATAAATATCCGCTCATTTAACAGTAAATCTTGTGAGCCGATAACAGTTTGTAGAGGAAAGGGCACAGGAAGTTATCAGATAGCAATGCCTCTGAGATAAAGTAGGGTTGTCACCTGAGCACAGGAAGTGAGTCCCTGGCAGGATCACTTGACATTTTGTAAGCTTTGCAGTAGCTGAAATCTTGAATGACATTGTGTTTGTTAACGTGAGCATCTGACGCTCAGGCGGTAAAAGCACACACATACTGTCTGACAGAAAGTGTTGTGATACCACTTCCTATGTAAACAATGTAGAAACGTTGTGTTTATAGTCACTGGAACAGAAAGCTACTACAGAGGAGCTTCGTGCTGGACCTGGTTTGCTAGCTGGGACAAACAGGAGAAGCTGAGTCCTGGTGCTGTTTCTACATGACACTTTGGACTTAGGTGGTTAAGCACAACATTTCTTAAAAATGTTGCAAAAAAAAAAAAAAAAAAAGCACCATTTGCTTGTCATTAGTACATTTCAGGTTATGCTGAAACTAAAGCATCCTTAGTTACTGTCCAAAGGAAAGTGTTGTAAAACAGAATAATAAAAAAAATAAAACACACACGCCTAAAAAGTGTTGCGCTGCAATTCAGAGGTCACTTTTCTAGACACACGCAATATCAAACTACATTGCTTATCTTTTATCATGAATACATAACAGAACAATTTATCACTTCCAGTAACCTTACAGGTTCTGTGAATATGCAATGCTGTATTTCAGCATTAAGCCTGCACATGAAACACAATACAACACGATTACAGGAAAGGAAACCTTGGCATTCTGTCTGTCAGTGCAATTATCTTAATTAAAATTAAGCTTGGTTGTATGACCTTGGTATCACACAATGTCAGATTTAGATCTATGATCTGGCTCACACAAGCTAAGAAAATGGGAATTAGTTCTCCATTATAGGAAAAAAAAAAAAGTGATAACTGAAGAGTTATAGATGCTGTAATTTAGGTTAACAGTGCATATTGTTACACATTGACATCTAGAGCACAGAAATAATCACAAAATGAAAGGTGTTACCCTGGAGGGGGTCCTGGATTTGACTGTTAAGTATGTTGCCCAGAACTGGATCCTTCCACACACCAGCTTCTTGAGACATGTTGTACAAGAGTAAAAGCTCATGGCTGTCATTTTCAGCTAACCGTTCATGAGCAGCCTAGAAAAATTATGTAAAATTAGGCTTTATTACACTGATGACTAGTTTTACCTTTTTATTATTTATATGCACACATTAAAACACAACTAAATAGCATACAAACTTAAAAGTGACATTCCAGTTCTAATTAAACAAATTTCCACTATACATACTGCAAGGATTATCTTCTCTACTACAGGTATTTGGTAACAAGATACAACAATTTAGTGCTCATGAATTTGATTTGTTTCTACAAATTTGTAGATGAGTGCGTGGCTAGCAATCTAGAAGTTGGCAGTGAACACCCATTTGATTCCACCTATTCACACTTCAAATATCAGCTATATAAATATTACAGAAGTCTTAAATATACGGTGTAAATCAAAATCAAGTTGGGTCGTCATAAAAGGTATGAGCAAATCATAAAGATAGATTGTGTACTGATATATGTATAGCTTCACGATGGCTTGAAGTATTACCTCAAAAATAGATCCATGTCGCATCTATGGTTGAGACCCCTATGGGATCCTAGTGCATAAAAGTAAAAATCCACCAGACTTGTTTAAGTAGCTTCCAATACATGTCACCACCCCTGGGGGATTTAGAGAAGTAGGGCCAAAGCTCTTTTGGCCTACTTCTCTTATGGGTGAAAGGACTGTGCTTAAATCTGTACTGCTGTATTCAGCTGACAGCGGGCTAAAGTTCGCTGTTGGTTGACATCACTCAGCCAGTCCGCGCTCTGGAGCGATCCAAACAGATGCCTGGGTTGGCAGCTGGCTCAGCCTCCAAGTGAGCTGTTGAGCGCTGAGTCAGCTACTCCTGCCTGTCCAAAAGCCCAGTGCTCCAGTGTGCGCTGGAGTGGCAGAGAAAAGTCGGTGACTGACCGTCACTGGCTCTCTGCTCACTAAAAATAAAGAACGAGTGATCAACAGTGTTTAATTGCTCGGTTTTCGGTCTTAGAGGCAACAGGAAACCAATGCTGCATCCACCTAGGTGAGTACAGATGTTGATTTCCCCCCACCCCCCATACTTCTTTTAAAGACACGTCTGACCCAGCAGAATAAGAAGGAACTCATCTTGCCAGCATGTTGTTCTCCAAAGTGTTTTGACACATTTGAAATATTCTTGCCATTTAAATTGATGGCATCTTTATAATGCTCACCTATTCTTGTTCAGAGAAGTCTATCTGTGCACCTGACATATTGCGGAATGCAGTTTGTGTGCGCCACAACAAACATGTGTAAATCCACAATTAATGTTCTGCTTAATGGGATATATCGCACCTGTGGCACAAGACCGAATGTTTTTACTCCTGGCATGCAGATCTACACCAAAGATTCAGGAGGCATCATCTGAAACATCCTGTAGAAGCAATTTTTACAAGTTAAAGTTATGATGTGGAAAGAACATTATGGTGGGATTGTATGGGACTCCAAAAATACATCTGAGGGGCCATGATCCAGAGGGGTTGCAGAATCAAGAAGATTCTGTCTACAATTTACTCAGACACGTTTACTGCAGAATGGAACAATTTATCAAAATGCTCCTAACATATCACGAGGTTAACTGTCATATATAAAGAGAAAATGTTGCAGATAACTCACCATTTGACACCCTTAAAACTTGGCTTACACAATATCAATCTAAGTATTTAGCAGACGTTGAATGACCTGATATCTTCGATTAAAGACCCGGAGCAGTAGATTATGGACACAAAACGCTGCAAAACGAAGTTCCTACAAGACCTTCAGGAATATAAACAAGGCACTGTGTATGACAGAAATAAAACAAAAAGGTTTGGGAATCTGTTGGATTTCCTTTGTTTCTTAAAAATTTAATGCAAGTCAAGAAATAGTCAGCGGGTTCATTTCAGCTCACCGGCCATTTTAGGATACACTATCTGAACTGCCAAATACCATGATGAGTTAGACAGGCTCAGGCCCTATTCGCACAAAGGCAATTTGGGACCGCAGGCAGAATTGCCACGATTCTGCCCACAATTCCAAATCAGAGTACAATGGTGGCAAAACACACAGCACGCACATTCGTGTGCCATTCATTTTCAATAGCACCTAAATGTGATGATTTTTTGTGCAATAAATCATGCTGCAATTGCATTACACTGCATTGTGCAAAGCTTGTTGCCCAAAGAAGCTCCTGCTCCTTTTTGGGTGACAAGCTTGCCGCAATTACAGCGCAACAATCGCAGCAAAACCGCACTGCTTTTTAGGTGCCATTGAAAATAAATAGCACCTTAACACGTGTGCTGCAGCAGCATTGCAGCTATTCCGCCCACAATCCCTGAATACTAGATGTGAACGGGGCCCTGAGATGACAACAAAAAACTTGTTAACCCTGTCCCATCAAAGAAATGCAAAAAAAAGAAAAAAGAGGGGCAAAGTTACAGCAAGAGAAGCGAAAACAGTTATCCATGATGGGTGAGGGACAAAATTTAACAGTTAATAATGTTGTGAATGAATGTCAAGTACCACTGTACCCGGATGAGATCTCTATTATCTAGGGGCTTTTCTTTTGCCCCCATTTCCTATTTTAATGTTTTTTCAACCATATTAGATGTTAAGCTTGGCCGCAATTATTTAAAAAAAAGCATTTTTCATATGATTGCGTTCTGGCCGAACCACATCGTGTTCCCCTCAGAACACAGATCAGGAGGTAAATCCCTCTAATTATGATGAATTAGTTGCTAAATCCGATTCTGACGGAGGAACATATAACTTGATGAGAGATACACTCCAAAAGGGTGACAAATATTTTTATCCCCTTCATGCAAGAAAACCAGTAGAGACATTTTAAAGGATTGTGGAGATGGAGCTCATCAGAGATGAGACTGCTGTGCCTAGACCAGGGGTAGAACAACCTTCGCGAGATGGATATCTACTTGAACAACACTGATAAGTCAAAGATCAGGGCACAGTGTACTGTTAGGGCCGGTTCACACCAGAACGTGGTGCCACAAAGGCATGTTCCATATGCGTTTCCTGCACCGTTTTCACTGCCTTTGTGACCTACTGCGGGTGATAATACAGTAACCCCTAATGTAGATTGCACACGCAGTGTTAGCTGACACAAGATGGCATGGTACTGCAGTATCATGCAATTTGGAACAGTTCCTTTTTGAAAGTAGTGCATGCACTACTTTTTGTGCAGTCTGATGCGATTTACAGCCAGGGCCTGGTTTACATCTCTTGAGCCTATAGGCAGTGAATTTGTGGGGGGTGGGTGAGGAAGAGAGAGACCGGGACATCGAAGGCGCGGCTGTGGAGGCTGGGTGGAGAGAGAAGGACCAGCAGCTAGGTGGGGGTCGGAGCAGGAACATGTTTGCGGTCTGTCACCTGCCCGCGATCGACAGGTAGACCACGATCGACGGGTTGCTGACCCCGGCCTAGACCCTTTAAATCTAACTTTAGCTAAACAGAAAGGCAGGTACTTCAGAGAAACTGATATGGAGTGTGAATGATTATAGCTATAAGGCTTCCCACCAACTACAGGAGTCTGACACATATTGTTAACTGAAATCTGACCTGATGCCACAATTCAAGTATGACCTTTTGCGGTTTTTGAATTTGAGGAAAATATGGGGGGTACTTGAGGGCTGGATAAATTTGAATCTAGGAGCCAGCTAAAAAAGTTAGGAGCCAGTTTTTTTTTATGACAAAACCCCTTCTCTTGTGTAGCCCTGATGTGTATCTTGCGCGGCACAGGTTTACACACATTAATGCCTCTCAGCTTTTGCCTATTAACCTTCTTAGGATCCCTTCAGAACACAGTGGATGGATGAAGAGGCATCAGCAGCTTTCCTTATTGGCTGCTGAGCTTTAGTGCTCACACATCCAGGGCCATCTTAGTGGCTTCATGGGACCCTGGGCAAAGTAATGCACTGGGGCCCCTACCAAACTGCCATAATTTACACACCTACTCTCAAGAATTACAACCCACTACTATCAATCCATTCAAATAAAAGGGTCCGTGCTGCAGCATTTGGGGGGGGGGGGGGGGGGGGGTAGTGAGGCGACATTGCCTCCTCACTGCCTGTCATTTGCCTCTGAAAAGAAATCAGTGTGTGGATTGCTTTTTCAGAGGAGTGTCAGCCTATTTCAATCAGAGATTCAGAGCAGCAGAGGGGGGCATTAGCGCAATTTTCATGGGGGAGGCGGTGTTTAAACTAACTCACCAAGTTTCCAGCCTCCAGTGTGCATGTACTCCAGTTTGCCACCCATCCTGCACACTTTAATATACACACAGAAAGCACGAGCGTCTGTATGCACATCAGGCGGTGGAGTATGGATGGGGCAGACACAGCAGAGATTTGATAGTTCATAAGGAGGCGGGGCAAAAATCATTGGCCTCTTGAGCAAACTGCACTGTTACAGGGTTAGTTCACCTTTACAACACTTATGATCTTGTAAAGTATGCCTATTTAACTATAAAGCACTGTGCAGAATGGTAAAAAGTTGTTTCTTTCTTACCATTTGGATCCTGCAAAGCTGCTAGTTCTGAATTTTAAAAACCGTACTTTCCTTCCAAACATACGCACCTCTCTCAAGAGGTAGGGATAGAAATCTCTTGTTAGTGTCCGTTTCCCATGATGCATAGAGGCCGTTCTCCCCCTCTCCCTGTGTGCACTCTGCAGGTCTCAGTTCTGCCCCCAGAGCAGAGCTCGTTCACAGGCAGGTCAATACGTGATCCCGTGTATACCTTCTATTGTGGCAACTGCTGCTCTGGACTGACAATGAGAAGTACAGCCGAGATTGTACTGAAAGGTACAAGGCTGATGGTATATACATAGTGCTGTGTACAGACAGTTTGTCAGATGCTATGTTTGCCAAGGAGCCAAGATTACTGACAAGGAAGAGCATTTGTGAACTCATTAACCCCTTTGTTGCATCTATATCTGTGTTCCAAAGGGTTTTTAATCTGATTGCTGGATTGTAAGCATCTATGCAAATATATATAGGAGATCCTTTTATTAACCCCATCTGTATTTTGAGCTGGGTATCTGATCTTGTTAACCCCTTGCACACAGTCTATCGCTCTCTCATTTTTACTCTCTCACTCTCATGTTCTCTCTCGCTCTATTTCTTTCTGTCTCTCGCTCTCTCTCCTCACTCGCTCTCGTTTGCCTACTCTCTCGCACTTTGTCCCCTTACCTTTGATGGACACCCTCATATTAATTACATGTCTTCAAAATATACACTATATTTTTGTATGCCTAAAAAAAAAGGACAGTGGACACGTTACTTGATGTTTACAACATTGGACTTTATGCACTTAATTTATGAGGGTTTTAAAGCGATCAATACATTTTCTAAGCATTTTTTGTTGAATTTCTTTTTTTGTTCAGCAGTAAATTTGATTGTATGCACTTAGTGTGTGAAGATATCAGGCACTTTATTAAAAGTGCACAGATAGTTGGTAGAACAGGTAAAAAAAGATCTTATAAGATACGAGACACAGAATGTGTGCATCAGAATGGAGCTCACAGGGGGAGGAGAAAGTGGAGCAGTGAAATGCTAGTTCACGTGCCAGCCCCTCCTATACATGCACACAGAGAATGCAATGATTCAAGGGAATCGTAGCTTCCTGTCCTATTGGCTTAGTGAACTACCATCCCATACATATGGCATTGCTAGAAGGAAGTAGAAAGCAGGAAGAGAAGCTCTGAATACATTTTTTGAATGCCTCTGAAAATCAGTTATCCAGAACACAGAAATAAGCATTTTTTACATAAAAATGATTATGCACATTATGATTATAATCAATGTTATGCATAAGTTCGAGAAATTTCCAGAAATTCGATTTTTGGTGCTGAAGGTGAACTTACACTTTAACTCCAAATAGAGACATGTGTAATTAAATGGACACAAAAGAAAAAAAATATCCGGCAGTCTTAAAGAGGAAGTAAACCCTGATGGGTTTTACTTCCTCTTTAGCTCCCCGCAAGGCCTGCAAATGAAAAGCATAATGGGCTAGTATGCAACGCATATTAGCCCGTTTTACAACACTTACCTGCAAACGAAGCCCGCGCTGTCCCCTGAGCAGACTGTGTCCAACTTCGTCCCTCTTTCTTCCGGGGCCATGGACTCCGGCTCTGTGACGGCCTGGAGTCGAGGGAGCCGTCAGTCATGGCATACGCTTTCCACTACCTATAGGTAAGCCTTATTCTAGGCTTACCTACAGGTAAAAGTAAAAAAAAAGGGTTTACAACCACTTTAAATATAGTCAGCAGGTTGGACAATAAAATCCAGACTGATCTATAATCAGAAATTACACTTTTCTTCACATGTCAGAAGGCATTAGCCATACAGTCCCAGATAGCCATGAAAGGATAACCACATATACAAGTAAGTAGGTGCAAAGGTGTTAAATTCCATTCATACTAGAAGCAACAGCCTGTAGATATTAAGCTGTAAAGAGTTAACAGCTTAGGTAAGCAGCACTTAAATGAAGTAGAGTAGATAAGCACAATCCTCACCTAGGATCCAAGGAAACAGAGTTAATTGCCAGAGAGTCCTTATTGCAGATAACTGCAGGGTAGGAAAAACAAAGTCAAAAGCTATAGCCCAGATAAGTGGCAAGAAGAGAGAGATTGTGAGGATCTATATCTTATGTTCACCTCTCCAGGATATATGTAGCTAGGTCCCCCTGTGCTCTCTGCTGAAGCCATAATCCGACTGGCCCTAATGTGGTCCAATGTACACCTGAGGTCACGACACAGGAGTAGAGGGTGGGAGGAGGAGAAGCTGACCAGCTCTCTCTCCTCTCCAGTCTGTGCTGAGAGAGGGAGGCGCAGGTTCTGGGCTGCATAAAAAAGTCAGAGCCGTGGGAGCCTGCGACCCAGGCAGTGATTGGGCTGAAAAGCCCAGGCACCAGGACGCAATTTCTAGTCGCCATGATGATCTGATCCCTGGGGTTCCACAAACAAGATGTACCTGTTAAAGGTAACCTTACAATGGCAGGAACAGATTCCCTGTTTGAAAGGCTGGCAGAATGGGTAGATCAAAAGATGCAACCTCCTTTGGTTACCAAGCTCCTGGTTATAGCAGAGCTACTTCTACTGTTTTAACCCATATACCAGATATCCCTTGGCAACAGAATTTATTTTTTTTGCCACCTTGGATGTGAAGTGCTTATATTCTTGCATCCTCCACGCATTGGCTTTAGACACTCTGAAACAGCATTTATAGTCATACCTTCTATACTCAAGAGCTACATAAGTTTATATTACTATCTGGAGATTTTCTTTTAACCACTTGCCGCCCGCAACCTACAACAGGCGAGTGGCTGCTGTAGGCAAAGAGACATACCGGTAGGTCGTTGCCTTCTGGCCTAGGGTCCGAGCATGCGTGCCGCTGCTTGGCATCCACAGGGATTGTACACAGCAGGTGCCTGTCAACAAGTCCCGGCCAATGGTTTACAGCCAGGACCAGCCCAGAGCTCTGTGTTAGTAAGAACAGAGCTCTGCACAGAGGGAGCGACCTGCCAGTTTCACTTTCCTGCAAAGCAGAGATGAGAAATTGAGAGATCTCTTAGTAGAAGCAGCACATTTTACACACTTAGAACATAGTTGGGCACACATTTAACCCCTTGATCGTCCTAGATGTTAAACCCTTCCCAGCCCGTATCTCTATTTTTTTATTTAAATCAAAAAGGTTTTTATTGCAAAAGAGAAACAGATCAAATCAAAATATACATCACATTGCACTTCAATTTGTCAGTGATAGAACATTGAGACAACCATCGGTCATTCCCTTCAAGAACAGAGTAGTAGTGAGTATTCAGAGTGTGGCACACGATGTTTATTTCTGTATGGCGTTACTCTGCGATCCCCCATCATGGTACGGGCAGCTTCGACATCCCCGCTTTTTTTCCGTGCAGTGTGAATTTACGTTTAAAAAAAAGACTAGCATTTCCTCAGATATCCATTATGTTTATGGGCATCTAAGCAGCCTCATCTGCACTAGTTCCCTGGGGCTAATCCCAGGCGTATCAAGCTGTGCGGTCCATAGTCTCAAATTTCTCAGGGTTCCCCCCTATGCTGATATATGTATTTTTCCATGGTAAGGGTATTACTCAGGTGCTGAATCCAGGATTTAACCGTCGGCGCAGTGGTGGATTTTACCAGCTCATAAGTATTGTTTTCCTAGCTTGGAATATGGCTCTGGCAAAGGCCATCCTGGTCATTCCCTCTAGGATTGCCCCGTCCAGTACTCCCAGAAGGCAACATACTGGATCAGGGGGGACATTTGTTTGAAAACCTGGTTAAGTGTGGCCAGGACCCCCTTCCAATATCTATGGGGTTTGGGGCAACACCAGAGGAGGTGTATCAGTTCACCTGGCACTATCTTACACTTGCCACACATTGAATCGGGTAGTTTGCCCACTTTATGAAGTTTTACTGGGGTATAATGTGCCTGCAACAGGATGTACAATTGGGAAAATTTTGCGATACACTCAGCGAACAAGTGTTGACGGCTTGAAGGGCCTCTTCCCACTGCTCTTCTGTAATAGGCCCCAAGTCTGCCTCCCACTGGGTCGCTGCTTTCATGGGGAATTCCTCTAAGAGTGCAGATAGAAGCATAAGGTAGCATTAGGATATTATACCCTTTGTGTCCGTTGCATTTTGTATAATGTGGAAGACAGGAGTGCTTTAGTTGTAGGTAGTAAAATAACATGCTGGCGGACAGTGCAAATTTAGATTGCAGGTCAGCAAAAGAGATGATCACTGTCACATACACACCTATATATATATATATATATATATATATATATATATATATATATATATATATATATATATATATATATATATATATATATATATATATATATATATATATATATATCACACACACACACCATAGTTTGTCGGCTCTATAAGTTTCACACAAATCAATATACACTTACATATTTTTATTTTAAAAAAAATCCCAGTAACAGAAGATATTTTGGTAAAAATGTATTACAGCAGAAAGTAAAAAAAACGTTTTTTCCCCCCAAAATGTTCAGTCTTTTTTAGTTTATATGGCAAAAAATAATGGTATAAATTTCGTGTGGGTACACCGTTGCATGACCGCGCAATTACCAGGTATAGTAGTACAGTGCCGAATAGGAAAAAAAATGGCCTTGTCTCGACATCATTTTGTGGTTGATGTTTTACTTGTGGTCCCACGGAGCGTCCATGGTAGTGAAATTTTCCCCTTCATTGACCAACTTATATATGGGATGGTGGGAGGAGTTATACTTGTTAGACCTACTATAACCCACAGACAAGATATTATCTGGTATGGGAAAGTACATGGACGACTTCACCCTGGTGTGGAACATCATGTATGTTTACTGGTTTTATTTTGTGCAATATTTGAATGCCGACGATTTAAATATGCAGTTCTCATGCATCAGTGGTACTGATACCACCGATTTCCTGGATATCGCTTTGTCTGGTGATAATATTACTGGGCTAATATATTCACACATTTTCCTTCTGTTGCCAACAGAAGGCAATTTCCTTCTGTTGGCAACAAGCTATCACCCTACACATGCAATCAGTTTAGTGACAATAGGCGAGTTTGTCAGAGCAAAAAGGAACTGTTCTACTAATGACAGCTATACTTGTGTGTGATCTAATTTCTGATGCATTAAAACAGGCATGTCCAAAGTCCGGCCCGCGTTCTGGTTTGATGTGGCCCCCACTTGGAATTTACATATATATATCCATCTGTGGCCCCCAAGCTCGAGCATGTTATTTTTTTTGCTGTGAATATTCCTATCTTCTTTAGCTGAACAAATCCCCGAGCGCCGCCCTCATTGTTAGGGGGTGTGTGGCTGGGCATGTTCAGAAGTCGATGTGCCAGAGCCGCTATGAAGCCGACAGCTCGCAGAGTCAATCACAAGCACTGTGACTATTCCCGATCTCTGTATCTGCGGACTGCAGATGCAGAGATCGGAGAAATGTCACAGTGCCTGTGATTGGCGGTGGCGCTGCACGCTGTCAGCTTCCTTGCGGGCTCGGGCACATTGACTTCTGAACACGCCCAGCCAAACACCCCCTAACAATGAGCTCAACGCTCGGGGATTTGTTCAGCTAAAGATCATAGATATATTCACAGCAATAAAAACAACACGCTCGAGCTTGGGGGCCACAGATGGATATACTTGGGGGGCCACAGATGGATATATATGTAAACTCCAAGTGGGGGTCACATCAATCCGGAACGCGGTTCCTTTCAGTCAGTGAAAGGCACTGGTGGATTAGGCCGGCTGAAGGAAACATTATCATTTAAAAAAAATAACAGAAAACACCTGAGCTCATCCTTACAGTGAGAGGTGCTGGTGGATTTGGCTGGCTACAGAAAAGATTATTTAAAAAATAACAAACGCTCAAGCTCATCCTTACCCAGAGAGGTGCTTGGGGATTGGTCAGAGACTAAAGGATATATATATATTTAAAAATTATAATTATATATATATTTTTTTAAAACATGACACGCCTGAGCTCATCGTTACCCTGAGAAGAGAAGATATATTACATATCATATATTGTCATCAATGTTACGAAATGAATAGTATTCCGTTTGCAATAAACTTTGCATAAAATATTTAACTTGCATTTAATTTTAATGGTTCAGGAAAGTCAGGCAAAATGGTCAGCCCTCACGTATGTTCACTTCATGAAATCTGGCCCTCTTTGAAAAAAGTTTTGACACCCCTGCATTAAAAGAACAGGGTTACAAAGATTGGTCTATCAGGAGACGTAAACTGATTGCATCAGCTAGAAAATAAACATGACATGGTAAGAAGTCTAAAGCCTGGTACATACCATTAGTTTTTTTTTTTTTTTTGTTCAACTTGCCAGGGTGAAAAAAAAAGAATAATAAAACGCGCTGTGAGTGAAATAGCAAATAAATGAATAAAAATCAAAATCAATATTAACAAAAAAACAAAAAAGTAAAAAAAGCCGCTGCTAGAAGTGGGATACACACAAATATAAATAAAGCAAAAAGTAGCAGCGCTAAATAACCTCTGGAATGAAAACCACACACCAATAGTTAAACAATGTGCAATATAAATTATAAAAAACTAGAAAAATGAATAATTGTCCATCTTTAAAAAAATGCTGTGCCTAAATAAACAGGATGTACATGTGGTTCAATTCTTAGGAGTTCATCCTCCACCGCAACACCCGTGAAAGACCAAACAGAATGCTCGCTTACCAGACGGCAAGCTCAGAAGGCTTGCGACCTATACCCGGCCAGGGCCTTTATCAATGGAGGGCGAAATCCAGGCAAAACCCCTCAGGATGGTCAGCACGCAGAGCAAAGACCGCCAAACTCCCCAGTCACAGATCATAAGTACGGTCAGAAAATGATGGCATTCAGATGTTCCCAGAATAAGAAAAGATCACCATAGCGTAATACTGATAGACATATTTATTGTATAAAAAGAATGTCACTTACAATGTTCCAAAGATTTAAAAGCAAATCAGCCGGCCGGGTAGTACAACACCCGTCCCTCGAACGGTACACGCGAGACGTCAGCACGTCAGCTCCTCCCGACGCGCGTTTCGTCATACGGTGACGTCGTCTGGGTCACGGGCAACGCACTGACATGTCGCGTATATAAACACATGAGAATAAACCAAGCCTCGATGTGAATCCAGACCAGGAAATCATCTAGCGTTCCACAAAAACATGGCACAAGCCCAGATCCGCCATATTAGATGCTGGAAAAGCAATCCCCCATGGCGGGCCGGACAGAAAACTAATATAGCCAAACATGAAGGAAATTATAATCATGTCTAACTTATTATTATACATTAACAAAAAAGCAGCACCAGTCACATTCAACTTCAGCGCCAGGGCACTACATATATTAGACTGAAAATCTAAAAACTAAAAAATGTTTGGGATGACCAATAAACAATAACAGAGACAAAAAATTAATTAAAAATATATAGAGGACAAGAGAAACACCCTAACCTTGACAGATTGAGAATAGATGTTTGATACTATTCCTTCTTAAATTACATAATACTACCCTGTTTCCCCGAAAATAAGACCTAGCGTGATTGTCGGTGATGGCTGCAATATAAGCCCTACCCCCCCAAATAAGCCCTACCCTGTTTCCACGAAAATAAGCCCTACCCTGAAAATAAACCTACAAGGACTTTAACTAGGGCTTATTTGAGGGGTAGGGCTTATATTGCAGCCATCACCGACAATCACGCTAGGTCTTATTTTCGGGGAAACAGGGTATAAGCGATAACGGGGAAATTAGTCAAAATACACTATCCAAATGAATAGCCAAAGGACTCGTGTGTAGACCCTAGGGCTGGGGAAAAAAAAGCTCATGCCCGCAGCGCCTCAGGACCGGCGCGGTTTCCAAAAAAAAAAAAAAAAAAAAACTCGATTCGAATCGTGAATCGAGTTTTTTTTTAACAGAATCGAAGATTTTTTTTTTTAAAGAAAATCTCCCAGCCCTAGTAGACCCCACATTATAATCAGTGGCCATTACCTTCCACCGCTCACACATGTAGCCATTACTGGCAGGAAGAAATGTCACACCATCATTACAATAAGGGGTCGAAAACGATTTCCTCTAGCCCACACAGAGTCTGGTTTAAACTGCACAATTAAAACGGGTAAAAAACTAGTCACACATAAATTGTAATAAAAATTAATAAATAAGTAGAACGAAATCATCAGAAAGGAGGTAAAATGAACAAATGTTGGTGCAAAAACATAATCTTCCCACACCATAGGGCCTGAACCGCCCTCATGAGTTATTTATAAACGCATTGGTATCAATGTCTACATTGAGCCCATATGGGGTATAACATTTAGTTTTATGAATCCATAGCATCTCAAGTCTAGAGATACTCCTGACAAGAGAGCTACCTCTCCAATGGGGACGATACTTATCAATACCCAAGAAGACAGTATTGGAGGGATCTTTGTTATGAGTAGTTAAATAGTGTTTTGAAAATGAGTGCTTTGGAAATCCATTTTTAATATTAGTGATATGCTCGTTAAGCCTGACAGAGAGGGGTCATCTAGTCCTACCCACATACTGTAACCCACAGGGGCACTGGAGCAGATAAACGACCCCCTCCGTCCAGCATTTGATGAATGGTTCAATCTCGTGTTCCATATGTGTACTGTGGGAAGTAAACCTGTGGGTACGTCTTTGTGTGCCCTTATTAATAGAGCACACTCGACATTTACCACATTTATAGTATCCTGTAAGGTTGCCAAAAAAACTTGGTTTCTTAATGGGAGGGTCCAAGACATTAGGGGCCAGCCTGTCCTTAAGGCACGATGCTCCTCTAAATACCACCTGTGGTCTAGCGGGTAAAACGGACTTAAGGATAGGATCGTTTTCCAAAATATGCCAATGCTTCTGTACCAGATTTTTAATGCTATTATGTTGCACTGAGTAGGTGGTAATAAATGGGATACGGGAAGAATTCCACTCACGAGGTGCCCTCTTCCCTTAACAGTTCACTTCTGTCCAGATTATTAACTAGATCTAAGGTAGATTTAAGGGTTTCTAGGGGATAGCCTTTCTCTAGGAATCTTTTCGTAAGGACATCTGCTTGGTTCAGAGATTAAGTGGCCTCTGAACAGTTACGTTTAAGGCGTATGTACTGGCTTTTAGGTACAGACTGAAGCCATGATTTATGGTGGCAGCTGTCCATAGAAATATAGGAGTTGCGATCCGTGCTTTTAAAAAATGTAGAGGTCATAAACTGGTTATGACGGATGGATATATTGAGATCCAAAAAGCTAATAACAGACTGGCTAGCCTCGAAGTTCAAAAAAATACCTCTATTATTCTTATTAAGATCTTCCATAGAGGTCAAGTTTGTTGCGGGTACTATCCCAAAAGAGGAGGACGTCATCAATGTACCTAGCCCACAGCTTAAGCTGGGGCCTCCGGCAAACATTGATGACATCCTCCTTCCACAAGGCCATAAAGAGATTTGCGAAGGCTGGGGGCATATTTAGCCCCCATGGCTACTCCCCGATCCTGACGGTAAAACTGATTATCGAACCAGAAATAATTATGTGATGCCGCATATCTCAAAAGATCCATGATGAAATTGATCTGCTCATCATATAACTCAGAGTCCCGCCTTAAATAATATTCAACCGCAAAAAGACCCAGATCATGGGGTATTATCGTATACAGAGATGTTACGTCTGCAGTGACCATCCACATAGAGGAAGTGGGAATGTAGTTAGACAATATGTTAATTACATGTCTTGAATCCTTAATGAGAGGGCATTTTAGCCACTAAAGGTTGCAAGAAGAAATCTATGTACTTGCCCACCCGGGACGTGTGGGAGTCTATCCCACTCACAATGGGACGTCCCGGGAGGCAAGTAGGGTGTTTAAGAACTTTGGGTAAGTAGTATATGACAGGAGTGCGGGGTGCCTTTGGAATAAGATACAGCTTCTCTTTTTTATTAATAATTCCTTGAGAAAAACCGTTATCAACTATCTTAGTTAATTCACCAAGATAGGAAGTTTTAGGATCTGATTTCAAGGGGGTGTAGGTATCCCTATCGTTGAGGATTCTATACATCTCAGCTGAGTAGTCCCCTCGATTGAGGATTACAGCTCCCCCCCCCCTGTCAGCAGGTCTAATAACTATCCCCTTGTTCTTGCATAATGAATCAAGGCCCACCTGGAATTCTCGATTATTTCTTACCCTCTTGATGGGCATCCTTTCAAGATCTCTCAGCAGGACATCTCTAAAAACCTTTATAGACGGGGCCATCGCACCCGGAGGGTTGAACAGGGAAGCATTAGCAAGTCCTGTATGTTGGTAATCGTTAAACATCTCTCTATTGTCAGCAATTGGGTTGGAAAGCATGCATCCTTTCACATTAACTTTTCTGATAAATTTATGGACATCCATATATGTTTCAAACTTATTAAGTTTCCGAGGAGGTGCGAATTTGAGGCCCTTATCCAGTACCTGTTTTTCTTTATCATTTAAAGTGACTGTGCTTAAATTAAAAATACCTGTCCCAGCTAAAGTTTTTTTCTTTTTTATTCTTATTCGTCTACCCCCTCTGGTTCCTCTCCTTGATCTGCAGTTCTCTTGGTACCCTTATTGGGCCTGTGAAAACCCCATTGCTGGGTGTCCTGGCCCAAGGGGCCTGGATTAGTGAAGTTCATCCCTCTATCACTGTTGGGATGCTGGGATAAACCCAAAATTTCCCTATTTCCAGCAGGGTATGGAGTACCATTACAATCACAGTACTCTGCTGTTGGACCATCCAGGTCACGTAAAGGAAAGAATCTGTTCTGCATGTTACCACCAAAACCAAAGCAATTCTCAGTACCAATCGTACCAGATGAATTCTGATAGTTGTCAATTGGGAAATATGGATAATAGTATCCTGAATTATTAAAGTGTTGTGAGCTATCACGGACAGGTGGTGGACCTCTGGATCCTCCCGTTTTGGGGTAGTTTTGTCCCCGAACAGGGGGACCTCCTCCCTGGTTGTAACCTGAACCATGGTAGGAGGTATAAGGAGTACGTCCCTGATTTTGATTAGGGCCATAGTAAGGAATATTGTGATTCCTGCCATCTCTATTTCCTTGATTCAATTTGGGGGGGGGGGGCGATGGGGGGGACCAGGATGGGGATTCTGTATTGGTCCTCCTCTATCTTGGTTATAAGTTCTATGGGGGGATTGGTAGGAGCCCCTTCTCTTTTTATCATTATTCCTATGAAAATTATTAGGGATAGGTAATTTAGCCTGGTTGGGATTAGCCGGGGGGGGGGGGGCTGTTTCCATTGCGGCGTTGTCTTGACTGGCATTCGCTGCTAATAATTTTTTTGCCATTCAAACACCACCCCACCATGGTAATCAGCCAGGTCTCCGTCATATTTTTTCTTTTTTTTTTAATTTCTGTTCTCTGTCCTCTTTTTTTTTTTTTCTTGGGTATTGATAAGTATCAAATAGTAAATCAACAAAATTCTTAGTGCAAGTGAAATAAATAAAATCGTGATGTTTGATAGTCCCAATCCATTGAAAAGATCAGAGCAGAACAGTTGAAACCAACATCATAGCAGACACATGGATCCTCACAAATGCAATAATTCTTGCGATGATATAAAGATTCCGTCACCCAAGAGGAAAACACACCTGAAGGTAATAGATATCTGCTTACCAGATACCAATGACTTCTTTAACTAAAAAGAAAGTCATTAGTGCTTGTACAGGATTGTGCCTGTTCACATGAAGGCTGGAAGGCTGGATGGTACTTTAGGCATAGATCCCTCCCGTCCCATTCATTCAGGATAGGAAATGTGAGAAACAAAAGGGAATCTTCATAGCGTAAAACCGTTTAATATATAAAATTAGAGAACAATAAAATAGCCAATTGGCCTCTTACATTGATCGGTGCCTACCCGGCACTGGGACTGCTCGCATGTCAGGGTGAGTGGAGTCAGGAACCCTTCGCATCACATCGCACATGCGGCGTGCGTTCCACCCCGTGCGTCTAGCTAACCAGCTGATCCGGAAGTAGGTGGGACGATTCTGGACATGTCACCACGTACCGCTCCGACGTACGTTTCGTTTGTGAACGTCTTCAGGGAAGCGTACATTGGTCACTAAGCAACTAGTTTATATAGGGAATGAGGGCGGGTAAATTGGTAAAGATACTCCGCCTTTGTGTCAATAAAGTTTATTTGCTGAACATTGTGCACAAACCAGCCAGGGGAAAACTCCCCCTGGTGGTTATATGTCACAGTGCTCCAGGCAAAGAGAAAAAATTCCTTAGTATTACATACCATATCTGTAAATCATGTAAATCAGGGAGCTCATCACCTTGCTACAATCCGTGGTAGTCACTGACCAAACTTTACTAGTGACAATAGACATCGAGTCACTGTATACCAACCTACGGCAGACAGATGTGTTGGAAGCAGTGAGGTGGGCCTTCACAAATAAGTCCACCCTAAAACAATCGCAAATTAAATTTTTATTAGAAGGACTATCTATGGTTATGGGGAATAACTATTTTTGGGCGCTTAATGAGTATTACAATCAAATAGGTGGAGTTGCCATGGGAGCCCGTTATGCACCAAGTATGGCGAATATCACATTAAATAAATGGGAGTCAGAAACCATTTTTAATAACAGACCCAAATCACTTCTGTTGTACAAAAGGTACATAGATGATGTCATCATTTTGTGGGAGGGAACTAAGGAAAGTTTTGATGAATTTATGGATGGTATGAATCATAATGAATACAATCTTAGATTCACAGCAGATCTTCACCTAACAACAGTAAACTATTTGGATTTAACACTTTCCAAACAGGGTTCCACTATAAGTACAAAAACATTTTTTAAGGAAACCGACCGCAACGCCTATGTCCCTACACACAGTTGCCACCACCCGCAATGGATTGGGGCTGTACCCAAAGGGCAGTACATGCGCATACGGCGCAATTGTAAAAATGATAGAGATTTTTTTGCACAAGCAGATACCCTTACCACCAGATTCCTGGAAAAGGGCTACCCAGCCCATGTTTTGGAGAAACTGGTAATTCAGGTATCAAATATGGACAGACAAACTTTGCTGGTTCCTAAACCAAAAAAAGAATACAAAGATGAATGCGCATTTTTGTCAGGCTTCCATCGACAATATAGAACAGTGGAGGGTATTTTCAAGAAATTCTGGCCAATTCTGTTAAAAGACAAAGATTTACAGTCCTCTTTACCAAAGAAACCAAAATTTATATACCGTAGGGCCCCTACTCTCAGGAATCGACTAGCCCCTAATGTACCGGACCCACCCAGGAAACCATCCACGTTCTTGGATGGATCTGGATTCCATTACTGCACTAGGTGCAATGCATGCAAAATAACAAGGAAACCGGGCTCCAAGAAAAAGAAATCCCAATTCAATTCTGTGGTCACCCAGCAACAGTTTAATATTAAACCATTAATTACGTGTGATTCTGACCACGTGACTTATGTATTGGAATGTCCATGTTCCTTACAGTACGTGGGCAGAACCACACGTCAACTCAAAGTAAGAATTAGTGAACATCTTGCTAACATAAAAAATGGCTACCCCAATCATAGTGTCTCCAGACACTTCAAAATGTACCATAACAGTGATCCATCACTATGTACGTTTTATGGGATTGATAAAGTAGCAAGGGACTGGAGGGGTACTCATATGAAAAGGACAGTGTCCAAAAATGAAACATATTGGCTTTATAAACTACAGAGTATGTAACCGTATGGGATGAACATAGACATAGACCTCAATTGTTTTTTAACAAATGACTAATCACAATTTTATCAGTATGCATTTTTTGAACCTTGATGTCACTGGTTACGTGGTTAGCATTTTTTACATTAAAGTATAGTTTAAGATTTTCAACATAAACATAAATTAAAACTAAAACAATTTATTATTGTGGTTTTAATGGAGAATGTTCAAATGTGCTTATCATTTACCAACCTTTGTGAAACCGAGACTGAGACTGCTTTGAATGACGGGATTAATTTTAGTCCTTGCCAACGAATTAGGTTAACATTATTAATGTGATTGTTTATATAGTAATATCTAATAATTTACCATCTCCTATTGTTTTTCTGCCATTTTAATGATTTACAGATATGGTATGTAATACTAAGGAATTTTTTCTCTTTGCCTGGAGCACTGTGACATATAACCACCAGGGGGAGTTTTCCCCTGGCTGGTTTGTGCACAATGTTCAGCAAATAAACTTTATTGACACAAAGGCGGAGTATCTTTACCAATTTACCCGCCCTCATTCCCTATATAAACTAGTTGCTTAGTGACCAATGTACGCTTCCCTGAAGACGTTCACAAACGAAACGTACGTCGGAGCGGTACGTGGTCACATGTCCAGAATCGTCCCACCTACTTCCGGATCAGCTGGTTAGCTAGACGCACGGGGTGGAACGCACGCCGCATGTGCGATGTGATGCGAAGGGTTCCTGACTCCACTCACCCTGACATGCGAGCAGTCCCAGTGCCGGGTAGGCACCGATCAATGTAAGAGGCCAATTGGCTATTTTATTGTTCTCTAATTTTATATATTAAACGGTTTTACGCTATGAAGATTCCCTTTTGTTTCTCACATTTCCTATCCTGAATGAATGGGACGGGAGGGATCTATGCCTAAAGTACCATCCAGCCTTCCAGCCTTCATGTGAACAGGCACAATCCTGTACAAGCACTAATGACTTTCTTTTTAGTTAAAGAAGTCATTGGTATCTGGTAAGCAGATATCTATTACCTTCAGGTGTGTTTTCCTCTTGGGTGACGGAATCTTTATATCATCGCAAGAATTATTGCATTTGTGAGGATCCATGTGTCTGCTATGATGTTGGTTTCAACTGTTCTGCTCTGATCTTTTCAATGGATTGGGACTATCAAACATCACGATTTTATTTATTTCACTTGCACTAAGAATTTTGTTGATTTACTATTTTTCACTGAATTTTTATATTTATTTGTATTATAAACTATGTGTTTGTTATAATTTTAGTCCAGCACAAACAGCACTATTTAATTCACTGTGGTTGATTTAGCTAGTGTGTGTACCTTTTGGCAGATACATATGTTTTTAGGTCTCTAGCGCCCCCTACTGTACACCACTATTGATAAGTATCGTCCCCATTGGAGAGGTAGCTCTCTTGTCAGAAGTATCTCTAGACTTGAGATGCTATGGATTCATAAAATTAAATGTTATACCCCATATGGGCTCAATGTAGACATTGATACCAATGCGTTTATAGATAACTCATGAGGGCGCTTCAGGCCCTATGGTGTGGGAAGATTATGTTTTTGCACAAACATTTGGTTTTTATTTTTACCTCCTTTCTGATGATTTCGTTCTATTTATTTACTAATTTTTATTACAATTTATGTGTGACTAGTTTTTTTTACCCGTTTTAATTGTGCAGTTTAAACCAGACTCTGTGTGGGCTAGAGGAAATCGTCTTCAACCCCTTATTGTAATGATGGTGTGACATTTCTTCCTGCCAGTAATGGCTACATGTGTGAGCGGTGGAAGGTAATGGCCACTGATTACAATGTGGGGTCTACACATGAGTCCTTTGGCTATTCATTTGGATAGTGTATTTTGACTAATTTCCCCGTTATCGCTTATAGTATTATGTCATTTAAGAAGGAATAGTATCAAACATCTATTCTCGATCTGTCAAGGTTAGGGTGTTTCTCTTGTCCTCTATATATTTTTAATTAATTTTTTGTCTCTATGTTATTGTTTATTGGTCATCCCAAACATTTTTTAGTTTTTAGATTTTTAGTCTAATATCTGTAGTGCCCTGGCGCTGAAGTTGAATGTGACTGGTGCCTTTTTTTGTTAATGTATAATAATAAGTTAGACATAATTATAATTTCCTTCATCTTTGGCTATATTCGTTTTCTGTCCGGCCCGCCATGGGGGATTGCTTTTCCAGCATCTAATATGGCAGATCTGGGCTTGTGCCATGTTTTTGTGGAACGCTAGATTTCCTGGTCTGGGTTCACATTGAGGCTTGGTTTATTCTCATGTTTATATACGCGACACGTCAGTGCGTCGCCCGTGCCCCAGACGACGTCACCGTATGACGAAACGCACGTCGGGAGGAGCCGACGTGCTGACGTCTCGCGTGTACCGTTTGAGGGACGTGTGTTGTACTAGCCGGCCGGCTGATTTGCTTTTACATCTTTGGAACATTGTAAGTGACATTCTTTTTATACAATAAATATGTCTATCAGTGTTACGCTATGGTGATCTTTTCTCATTCTGGGAACATCTGAATGCCATCATTTTCTGACCGTACTTATGATCTGTGACTGGGGAGTTTGGCGGTCTTTGCTCTGCGTGCTGACCATCCTGAGGGGTTTTGCCTGGATTTCGCCCTCCATTGATAAAGGCCCTGGCCGGGTATAGGTCGCAAGCCTTCTGAGCTTGCCGTCTGGTAAGCGAGCATTCTGTTTGGTTTTTCACGGGTGTTACGGTGGAGGATGAACTCTAAGAATTGAACCACATGTACATCCTGTTTATTTAGGCACAGGATATTTTTAAAGATGGACAATTATTCATTTTTCTAGTTTTTTTATCATTTATATTGCACATTGTTTAACTATTGGTGTGTGGTTTTCATTCCAGAGGTTATTTAGCGCTGCTACTTTTTGCTTTATAAAAAAAAAAAAGAAGCAGACAGCTCCTGTCAGAGCCGCTGTACTAAGCATCCAGTGCTAGTGCAGCGATCTCCCCTGCTGTGCTATTGCGTTCTGACAGGCGCCAAATGGCTAGCTTCTGTCGGACCGGCAACCATACACACAGGCCGAACGTCGATCGGTTTTTAGTGACGCGGCCGTTGTCGCCAGACATTCGGCCCATGTGTACTAGACTTAAGTCCAGGTCACGTGACACTAGAAGACAAGGTAATCAAGTTACTTTTGTTACTTTGTTTTCCATGGAGTATCATCAGGTGATTGCTATTGCGAGAAAATACTTTTAATATACCTTCATTATATGCCAATAATGATTTAGTTTTCATTTTAAAAAAAGGGAGTGCAGGTTTTCAAGCCGATGGGCACTAACACTGGGTAGTTTGTTGTCCCCTAGTTCCTACCGATGTGGTTTAAATACATGCCGGTATTGTAACAAACATACAAGGAGTAAAAACACATTCAGTCTTGTGCCACAGGTGCGATATATCTCATTTAGCAGAACATTAATTGTGGATCTACAAATGTAGTTTATGTCGTGGACAGTGTTAATTTTGGCAGCAAATTTCGACTTAGTTTTAGTGTTAGTCTTAGGACTAAAATGGCATTTTAGTTTTAGTCCCATTTTAGTCTTCTGCAAGTGTTTTAGTCATATTTAGTCGACTAAAATCTCCAGTACATTTTAGTCGACTAAAACTAATTTTAGTCGTCTAAAATCGAATGGGTGTAATTAAATTGTAGTGCATTAGTTAATGTTTGTCTACAATTTCCAAAATCATTATATACTGCTGGAGTGAAAAATCTAATATGTTATTTATTATGGTATTGAGGTATGAACATGCACTACAGACCAGTGTTAATTTTGAAGTCAAGTTTTAGTCTTAGTCTTTTGACTAAAATGGCATTTTTGTTTTAGTCCCATTTTAGTCTTTTGACTAAAATGCCATTTTAGTTTTAGTCTTATTTTAGTCATCTCAGTTTTTGTTTTAGTCGTATTTTAGTCGACTAAAATAATATTCATTTAGTCGACTAAAATGTTTTAGTCGACAAAATTAACACTGGTTGTGGAATGCAGTTTGTGTGCCCTACGATATGTGGGGTGCATAACTAGACCTCAGAACAAGAATAAAAGGAGCATTATAAAGATGCCATCAATTTAAAATGGCAAGAATATTTCAAATGTGTCAAAACACTTTAGACCCCTTTTACACTGAGGCGCTTTTCAGGCTTTCAAAAGCACCTGAAAAGCTCACGAAAACCTATTTTCATTAAAATCAATGAATGCTTTCACACTGGGGCAGTGTGCTGGCAGGGTGGTGAAAAAACGCCTCTCTCCATTGAAATTAGGGTTGTCCCGATACCACTTTTTTAGGACCGAGTACAAGTAGCGATACTTTTTTTCAAGTACTCGCCGATACCGATTACCGATACTTTTTTTTAATGTCACGTGACATTTTTTTTTTTTTTAGGGGGGCGGGGGGGGGGGGGGGAGTGAACGGTGCCTGTGTGTCTGTTTTTTTTTTTTAGTTTTTTTTTTCATTTACATTTATTATTTTTTACAATTTTTACTTTTTTATTGCACTGTGTGTGTGTTTTTTTTTAAATTAGCCCTGTTGGGGGGCTTTGGTGAGATATCAGGGGTCTTAACAGACCTCTGATATCTCCCCCTTGAGACAGAGAAAGAGACCGAGGATAGAGATTCCCCAGTCCCTTTCTCTGCAGCGTCAGCTGCACTGACAATGAATGGAGAGAAGACAGCGGCTCCTCTCCATTCATAAACTGACACATCGTAATCACAGGTGATTACAATGTTTCAATTATGTGAATGGACAGAGTCAGCTGACTCTCTCCATTCACACAGCGGAGAGAGACAGCAGAACGGAGGGGACAGAGGAAGAGAGAGGGGGACAGCGGAAAGCCGGAACGGATGGGGACAGCGGAGGGGGACACAGCAAAGAAGAAGGACAGCGGAGGGGGACAGGGGAACGGAGGACAGCGGAGGGGGACAGAGCAAAGAAGGACAGAGGAGGGGGACAATGCAGCGGAGGACAGCGGAGGGAGACAATGCAGCGGAGGAGGACAGCGGAGGGAGACAATGCAGCGGAGGAGGACAGCGGAGGGAGACAATGCAGCGGAGGAGGACATTGGAATGGAGGGGGACAGAGCAACGGAGCAGGACAGCGGTGGGGGACTAAGGGGGATGAGGTGACAGTCAGCGGTGATCGTGTGTGGGGGAGTTACAAGCACCGATCACCGCTGTGTCACTAAAGCAGCTGAAAGCCGCGGGGGGAGAAGCTTGTAACTCCCCCACACGCTGATCACCGCTGACAGTCCAGGTATCGGGGGAAGCATCGGGAGCATTTGCCCGAGTACAAGTACTTGGGCAAATGCTCGGTATCGGTGCCGATACTAGTATCGGTATCGGGACAACCCTAATTGAAATTAATGAAAAGCGCTTCAAAAGCGCTCAGTGTTTTACTGGCAGTGTACAAGCACCTCTGTGTGAAAGGGGCCTTTGAGAACATGCTTGCAATAAGGCCCCTTTCACAAGCTTTTCAGGTGCTTTTTTTGCGTGAAAGCGCCTCAGTGTGAAAGGGGTCTAAGAGTTCCTTCTTGTCATGTGGGGTCAAACGTGTCTTTAAATCTCCAGGGGTGGCGGCATATCGGAAGCTAATCAAACAAATCTGGCTGATTTTAACTTTATGCACTAGGATCATACACGGGTCTCAACCATAGATGGATTGTGGATCTACTTTTGAGGTAATGATTCAAGCCATCATGCACCTATACATATATCAGTACACAATCTAGCTTTATGATTTGCTCATACCTTTCTAGAAATAAGTTATTGATTGTGAAGGGACAGGGGATTATAACGGTGCTAAAGTACTATATGTGAAAATGAGAAAGATATAAAATTACAAAATTTTATTTCACAATATTAAATACATAGAAAGAGCAATAAAATGGTTAACAACCAAAAAGCATATATATTGCGTGCGACCCAAATGCGATAGGGTGTGCCCACCCTATCGCATTTGGGTCACACGCAATATATATGCTTTTTGGTTGTTAACCATTTTATTGCTCTTTCTATGTATTTAATATTGTGAAATAAAATTTTGTAATTTTATATCTTTCTCATTTTCACATCTAGTACTTTAGCACCGTTATAATCCCCTGTCCCTTCACTCATCAGTTAATTACTTTGGGATGAGGTGCCGTATCCAACATAACCATCTAGCCACATTCGTAAGTTATTGATTGTGATTTCACTATCTACTTAAGACTTCTGCAATATTATTTATATTACTGATATTTGAAGTGTGAATAAGATATAATTGGATTTTCACAGGGTTTACATTTTTCTGGTGTGTTGATGTTTATACACTACTAGGTCTAAATTCATTTATTTTTAAATGAAGCTGTAGTGTTTTGTCTTTGTCCAATGCAGCTGTTCCTCCTCTTAATTGGTTTTCAATTAGGACTCACCCGTTTGCTCATACATTCAGGGAAATGGTGGTTTGTTTAGTTGTGATGTGCTATGACAAAAACCTGATGGCTGAAACTCGTTAGCGTTTTTTACCCTGTACTGACGATATAGCCAATAAAAGTTACCCTAATTTGGTGGATACTGAGTTGCCAGCTATCCTTTTATTCATGTTGCAGATGTGAGTGAAGGCACTTAAGCCTGGACCCCAGCTTTCCCAGCTCTCTTACAGGTCACAGCTGAGTGATGTGCACTGTATAGGTGTGCTAAAATAGGCAAATGAAACTACCTCGAAAAGGCAACCATCAGACATGCGTCTCTCTGACAACCCAGAGAGTTGGAAAGCTCCTGGAATGGAGAATTGGAAGCTGAGACAAAAAAGAGTCTAAAGTTTCTACTCTGAAAGGAGGAACAGGACTTGACAGTTTCTGTAGGTTCAGGATCCATCCGAATCATTAACAGTTGGACGGTTAATTTCATATTCATAAGAGCCTGTGCCGCATGTTCCCTCAACAGAAGGTTGTCTCCAGAAGAATGCAGCAGGGCCAATACAGGAGCCAAGACCTTGGTGGGGAACACAAGTTGCTGTTGAGAAGCCAACGATCAATGAAGTGTAGGAAATCGCCGATGAGCTAGAATGATGGGGACATTATTAAGCATCCTGGATGTCAACTGATCCCTGGTGAGGGGAAGCAATAACAGAATTTGAGTGGAGAAACAAAAAGGGACATTTTTTTTAACAGAGGGGAAGACTTACAGTGTTGTTCCTTAGGCTCCTTCCGCTGAGAAAGATGGATGCTCTTGCCATCGGCAGCATCCTTGACAAGCTTGTTCAAAGAGATGCGGTCTCTGGTAGGGTTCCTCACTCCAGGACTTTGTCAAAGTGCTCTACACATATGAACCGAGATAATACACATGCAAGAAATGAGATGGGAGGCTTTTAGCAAACCGTCACAACTGAAATTTAATGACACAGCAATCTGCTTCAAGTGTTCTCTAAGTGAGGCATCAACTTTGACAGCAGTCAAAATTCTTAAGGGATTATGACCAGTCAGACATGGTGTGACAATGTAGGGTCACAACCAAAATTGGGTGAAGAAAAGGCTCGCCAGCAAGAATAGAGCTCTAGAAAACACTGGAGTGGGAAATCATTGTGGGCATATTCAACAAGCACAATAAAAAGGAACTCAATTGCCTACAGGAGACAGTAGCTAAGAGGTAAAGATCATGCGCCACTTAGACAATAGAGAACATTTTCCCTAGGATATTTTAGAATAGGACATAAAAGAAGGACAATATCCTGGATTCAGGTAAAAGGTAGAGACCACCTTCTAGAGGAAAGACACCTTAGACTTCAAGAAAACTTTGTTCTTGTACAACACCTGAGCAACAAAAAGAAGGGGAATTGATGTGAGCCACACTGAACAAAGCCCCCAACTAGGGAATGAAAGGGCTAAGATCTCTGAATTAGCACATGCAAGACTGAGATTTGACCCTTAATTGTATTCAAGGACTGATGTTAGTCCAGACCAGGCTTGAGGAAAAACACACTAGGAAAATGACTATGGACTATGAAAGTTCCTTAACTCATACAACGCAAAATGGGCTTTACAGGTGTGATTGTAGACTTTATGAGAAGTTGATTTCTCAGCCTTCAAGAGGGCAAGGATGACAGAATCCAAAAGGCCCCTGACCCTCCGGACTGTGGCTTCAACATCTATGCTGTTAAAGCCAGTGACCAAGAAGCAGAATGGTACACTGCACCCTGGGACAAGAGCACCGGACAATCCGGAAGGGGCCACAGAGCGTTTGCTATGACTATATATGACTACTAGGTTATCCTGGGCCAATTGGGTGCGATGAGGATCACCAGAATACCCTCTTTTTCAATCCAGAGACCTGGGTAAGGGAGAACGGGGGGGGGGGGGGGGTTGAAAGGAGTAGAAGATCAAGCTGAAATAATTCTACTGTATCACCAGAGCATCCACTGTGAAGGCCTAAATGTCTCTGGACCCAAAGATAAAACTTTCCAGTCTCCTGTTGAATTTGGACGCCATCAGGTTCACATTTGACATCCCTCACCTGTGGCAAAGAGCTTGAAACAAACCCCAGTTGGATAGCCCACTCCCACAAATTCAGGCGCTGGTGACCGAGAATCACCTTCCAATATTCCATCTTCGGTTTGTGGACAGCAGACCAGGCCGGAGCATGAAATTCTGCCTAAGAGGGGATGACGTTTGATTCCCTGTGATAGATGAGACTTCTGGTGCCTCCTTGACTGATGTAGGCCATGGCATTGTCTAACTATATTTTCATCTAAAGTCTGCATCCTGAGTTCTAGAATATTGATGGGAAATCAAGCTTCTTCCTATGAAATATCCTCACACTGAGGGTCTTCCAGGACTGCTCCCCAGCTACACAGGCTGAGATCATTTGTGAGAACCTTTGATAACTGGAGAAAAGAGCCTATCTAACCCCAGGATTGGGTTGGAAATCCACCACACTAGGGAAAGAGTGGCCCTGGAGGCTAGATGTATAGGATGGTCCAAGGACTGGTATGACATTGCCAGAATGCTGAGACTTGGGAGTGAAACTGGGTGTATGGCATAGCCTCAAAGAATGCAATTATGAGGCCCAAGACAATCAATGCAAACATGATTTAAGAATTCCCTCTGAGCCCAAGCATGAGAACAAAAGAGGCAAAAAAAATTTCTGAAGGAGGAAGATCACGGACAGAGCCGCCCAAAGTAATCCAATCTGTGAAATTATTCCAGTGATGACTTCCACGGATCAACCCTAAGCTCTGCAGAGTCTGTGCGGTCTGCTGGATGTGAGCTAACAAGGAGGATTGGTCTTTACATCATACTGTTCACATACCCCACAATAGGAATCCCCGGACTGGAGAAAAGCCAAAACTGGGGCAATCACCTTGAAGACCTGGGGAGCTGTTGACAGACCAAAGGGGTAAGACAAATTGGTAATAAATGATCGCCCACTGCAAAACGCAAATCGCATTGATGAGGCAGAAAAATACAAATGTGCAGGTAAGTATCCCAGGCGGCTATTGAAGCTAGAAAATCCCCCTAAAGGAGGGAGTCAATCACCGATCTGGCAATTACCATGCAATATTTTACTACTAGTAGAAACAAGTTGGGGCTTCAGATTTAGACTAGGCTTGACCCCTCTGTTTATTTTGGGACCCATAAAAAAAAAATTAAAAATTGGAGTGTTGAGTAGAAACCTTGAAAGCATCCTTTTGTTTGTATAGGGATAATGACCCCTTGAGACAAGAGCTGCTGACAGTAGCAAGCAGATCAACCCACTTGGACAGGGAAGGAGACAGGCTTTAAAGCATGAAGCGGGGAAGTAGTGGGGTTGAAAACACCAGTTTTTTAGTACCTGCAAATGTCAATCTGGAACAAGATTGATGTGAGAATGCCCCAAAACTGTGAAGAGGCCTTGGAAGACTAGGTCTTCTTCGGAAACTACATTCCTTTCTAAGATTTGGCATTGGAAGGCAGAGGGATGAAAGGATCCTTCCTAACCTCAAACCTACTGGTAGATGCACAAGGATTCCTGAGGGAGGAGAATGCTCTTAACCCCTGTGATCTCTGATGTACTTATCCAAGAAGGGGACAAACAAGCAATCGTCTTCAAAGAGAAAGGTGTTTAGGTGTTTCTTGCATGGGAGCTCAGCTGACTAGCATTTAAGCCAGAGAATCTTGCCCATGTGGATAGGGAGAAGACTCATTCTGAAGATTTGGCAAAGTGTCTGTAAAGCCATTCATGAAGTAGCACAAGGCTAAAGGTCTGACTGTTGAGATAAGGTAGGAGCTAGGATTTCAGACCATGTTTCAGACCGCCATGTACACTACCAAGGAAAAAAAGAGCTTTAAAAAGACAGCTTCTAACCTCTTATTTACCAGAGAGGTTCATCACTTACAGACACTAGCAAAAAACTAAGGCTAGCTGGAATTTGGAGGGAGTTTTACAGGGGGGTGTTCCTGCAGCTTCTTTTTTTTATCCAGTATCCAGCCATCTGAATATATATTAAACTGACTGTGTCCTGTACAACTAGGAAAGCTTGCATGATCATAGTAAAACACATCAAGATGAGATTTACGCCAAGAAGGAAGAGAGAGTAGAGGGCCCAGCCACTTCCATATGAACCAAGTAACCCAATTAACTGTAGGGGAGCAACATGAACGGATCCAAGAATAAAGTTCCACGTGGCTCTTATCAAGCAGGAAAATTCTGGATGCTGCATGGTGGTAAAAACATCATGTGTGTCTGACACTACTCTGTGGAGAATGCCGTTAATCCCAGGACAAACCTTTTGCTGCGTTCCCTCACAGATAAGTTTGTATGATGGAGCCCTCTTGCATACTTTTAAGTATGACAAAGCATATACTCCTTCCCTCCTAAAAGGCAGTTGTTTGCCTTGAACAGCCTACCACCCGGCCCAAACACAGTCACATAGGGGGCAAGAGGAAAGTCACTGACCCTGTGTAAGCTCTGACAATAAATGACAGGTTAGACAATAAGTAGATCCAGGTCTGAAAGACAGAAAGTGCAGTGGAGTACAGTGCAGGTATCAATAGGTGAGTCGGTGGCATTTCAAGACAACATATCGCTGCCCTGAAAGCCAGCATCCATTTAAAAAGTAATACATTGTAATCTACTATCCTATAAAAGGTTTCTGAACTCCACATTATGTACACAAATACTTTCCTAGTGCATAACATACCTTGATGGAACCTTGAAATTTCTGCCAATGATCGTCCGGTAACTCTTGTGGCAAACATAAAAGAAGTTCAACACAGCTTCTGTGGAGGTGAAAAAAAAAATGCCTACATTTATTCACTACATACAGTAATTTTACATTTCACATGTCACAATTAGAGAAATCAAACATGCTGTAGTTAAAAACCAACTTCTACGACATGAGCCCTGAATGTGATCCACCAGGCACAATGTAAAACGGGGTAGGCAACCTCGGCCCTCCAGCTGTGGTGAAACTACAAGCCCCATGAGACATTGCAAGACCCTGACAATCACAGGCATGACGGGATTTGTAGTTTCACCACAGCTGGAGGGCCAAGGTTGCCTACCAAAAGGTTGCTATCCACAAGCTTCTTTTAGCCACAAACGCCATAGACTGGGTGGATTGGTCCTTTAAGAACGCAATGTTGCAGTACACAGGCTTTGGACATAGATTCCTAACATGGAATGATATATATTCCAACCTTTGGCGAATATCAAAATCAGAGTCATGTTATAGCAGGACGGTCAAGCTGCACGCCCCCCCCCCCCCCCCCCCAATATATTTTATTGGCTCTTGAGCCACTACTATGCCAAAATAGAAAGAATGCCAACATTAGCTGCAACTAATCTTCAAGAGTATAAATTGTTGGTATAGGTGGATGACCTGCTATTTTTCATAACCAAGTCCCTAATGTCCCAACCTGGAATTACAGAATTTCATAGATAGTCTTTAAAATTCCAAAACAAACCTCAAGAATTCAGAGGCCTTGAGCAGCAATATAAATCAGACGACTATGCAAAAACTTAAAGACCACTTTCCATTTAAATGGGCTCATGTGTGCATAAAATACTTAACTCAATCTATGTGAAGAAAGTATTTTCAGCTATATTTCACCCATTCAAACTAAAGAAAAAACTTCTGCGCTACTATTACTGTAACGGTGCTTCTTAATGATGCTGCAAAAACATTTAGTGAACACCCCTCACTACACATAAACTGAAATAAGTGCAATCGTGATAGATTGTGAACGTGTTTCTGCGCAAACAATATACTGATGTGAAAAAACTGCTGATTTTAAATACAATCCTAGCTGAAATACCTCAAATAAAATGTATAAATAAACAGAATAAAAGTCCATAAAGTAACATCAAACGTGCATCAAAGTGTCTAAGGTGTAGTTAAATTCACATAAAAGCATAAACAATAGTGACTGGTGAGTGAACAAATGTTGATAGGTGATCAAGTGACTGTTCGCCGAAATGGACACCCACTCGGGGCTCACAGAACTCTCACCTCCATGGCACAGTAAAAGTGCCTGTAGATTTCAAAGAATCTGTAGTTGCTTTAATCCGGTGGTGATAATATTGTCCCGGGCCTTCTCTGGGGGTGGCGTCACTTCCTTCAATGGATAGGCTCCAAAAGGAGGTGATAAAAAACAAAGAAGCTCCGATAGTGTGATAAAGTTTAAGCCAAGGGGTTTATTAGGATAAAAATGGCTGCTTACATAAAGAGAAACGAAAACACGCCAAACAACAGTGAGGACAGCTTGTTAGCGATACTCGCTACGTCACTTCCGGTCCGCGCTATCGTACTTCCGGTTGCGTGCCTACGCGTTGCGTCATATCACGTGACTTCTTCAGGGCACCGGATTGGCTCATGCCATAGTGATTTTATATCAATGGGACAGGAAGTGGAAATGGCTTCATTTTCTTGTAGACCAAGTAGGTAATTAAGCCGCGGCCATCTTTAAGTGGACAATGTCGTTTGGAGACTGATTAATAAAGTTACATTCAAACGAAAAAATAAAAAAATTTTAAAAATTGGTTCAAGAAAGTTACATAGTGTATAAAACCTCTTGAAAACCCAAATTAGTACTACCATCGATCCATTAACTGATCGGTCCGTGTATATTCCGAGTTTAATAAAAATGATCGTACCAAGAGATAATTAACCTTTTAATCAGAGACTTTGATTAAAAGGAGGGAGCAGATATAAATAAGTTAAAATACGTTAGAAAATGTTAAAAAATACGTTAAAAAATCTAAATTTAAAATAGGGATAAAAATTGTGGATAAAAATGACGGGTCAGATGCATAAAATATGCCCTCAAATTAAAAATTAAAAATAATAAAACACACCGGAAATGAAGTATTGAGTTTACATCGATAAAAATACACAATTGCTAAAAATCACTAATGAAGCAGTTAAGATCGAATTCTACATTTAACCCTCCAGGTACTAGTGTTCTGGTTCTATGTATCCACTTTGATTCCTTCTGGCTGAGGGTTCTGATTTTATGGTCACCTCTCCAAGCCTTGTTGTATCTTTCTATACCCCAAAACATTAATTCTGTGGGGTCTTTATTGTGAAAAAGTGCAAAGTGTTTTGATACGTTGTGTTTCGGGCACCCTTTTATGATGTTCACTATATGTTCCTTAATCCTGGTTTTTAGTGCCCTTTTAGTCCTTCCTACATACTGTAGGTTACATGAACATTGTAACATGTAAACAACTCCCTCTGTATAGCAATTAATAAAATCCTTGATTGGGTGTGTATTTCCCGTACTTGTTGCCTTAAAATCATGTTTCTTTGTTTGAAATTTTTTGGCATGCGTGCATGCAAAGCAATATTTACAGGGATAAAACCCTTTGCCATTAAAGAAAGTAAATGTATTTTTGGGTGGAGGTTCAACCACATTCTTCACAATGATATCCCTCAAGGTCGGAGCTCGTTTATAAATAGATGGCTTTTCTGGTAAGATTTGTCGTAGATGTTTATCTTCCCTTAAAATGCACCAATGTTTGCGGATAATTTTTTCTATGTCTTTGAATTGGGTGTTAAAATCTAAGTATAGTAATAATTGGACAAAGATTTGTCAAGAAAGGCTATGAAGAAGAACAGATAAACAAAGAGATTGAACGGATTCAAAATATGGATAGAAAATTATTGATACATGCACCCAAGAAGGTACAGAGCCTTTCAGAAGTACCGAGCCTAGTCTTAGATTTTAACACCCAATTCAAAGACATAGAAAAAATTATCCGCAAACATTGGTGCATTTTAAGGGAAGATAAACATCTACGACAAATCTTACCAGAAAAGCCATCTATTATTTATAAACGAGCTCCGACCTTGAGGGATATCATTGTGAAGAATGTGGTTGAACCTCCACCCAAAAATACATTTACTTTCTTTAATGGCAAAGGGTTTTATCCCTGTAAATATTGCTTTGCATGCACGCATGCCAAAAAGTTTCAAACAAAGAAACATGATTTTAAGGCAACAAGTACGGGAAATACACACCCAATCAAGGATTTTATTAATTGCTATACAGAGGGAGTTGTTTACATGTTACAATGTTCATGTAACCTACAGTATGTAGGAAGGACTAAAAGGGCACTAAAAACCAGGATTAAGGAACATATAGTGAACATCATAAAAGGGTGCCCGAAACACAACGTATCAAAACACTTTGCACTTTTTCACAATAAAGACCCCACAGAATTAATGTTTTGGGGTATAGAAAGATACAACAAGGCTTGGAGAGGTGACCATAAAATCAGAACCCTCAGCCAGAAGGAATCAAAGTGGATACATAGAACCAGAACACTAGTACCTGGAGGGTTAAATGTAGAATTCGATCTTAACTGCTTCATTAGTGATTTTTAGCAATTGTGTATTTTTATCGATGTAAACTCAATACTTCATTTCCGGTGTGTTTTATTATTTTTAATTTTTAATTTGAGGGCATATTTTATGCATCTGACCCGTCATTTTTATCCACAATTTTTATCCCTATTTTAAATTTAGATTTTTTTAACGTATTTTTTAACATTTTCTAACGTATTTTAACTTATTTATATCTGCTCCCTCCTTTTAATCAAAGTCTCTGATTAAAAGGTTAATTATCTCTTGGTACGATCATTTTTATTAAAAACTCGGAATATACACGGACCGATCAGTTAATGGATCGATGGTAGTACTAATTTGGGTTTTCAAGAGGTTTTATACACTATGTAACTTTCTTGAACCAATTTTTAAAATTTTTTTATTTTTTCGTTTGAATGTAACTTTATTAATCAGTCTCCAAACGACATTGTCCACTTAAAGATGGCCGCGGCTTAATTACCTACTTGGTCTACAAGAAAATGAAGCCATTTCCACTTCCTGTCCCATTGATATAAAATCACTATGGCATGAGCCAATCCGGTGCCCTGAAGAAGTCACGTGATATGACGCAACGCGTAGGCACGCAACCGGAAGTACGATAGCGCGGACCGGAAGTGACGTAGCGAGTATCGCTAACAAGCTGTCCTCACTGTTTGGCGTGTTTTCGTTTCTCTTTATGTAAGCAGCCATTTTTATCCTAATAAACCCCTTGGCTTAAACTTTATCACACTATCGGAGCTTCTTTGTTTTTTATCACCACCTTTTGGAGCCTATCCATTGAAGGAAGTGACGCCACCCCCAGAGAAGGCCCGGGATGATATTATCACCACCGGATTAAAGCAACTACAGATTCTTTGAAATCTACAGGCACTTTTACTGTGCCATGGAGGTGAGAGTTCTGTGAGCCCCGAGTGGGTGTCCATTTCCACGAACAGTCACTTGATCACCTATCAACATTTGTTCACTCACCAGTCACTATTGTTTATGCTTTTATGTGAATTTAACTACACCTTAGACACTTTGATGCACGTTTGATGTTACTTTATGGACTTTTATTCTGTTTATTTATACATTTTATTTGAGGTATTTCAGCTAGGATTGTATTTAAAATCAGCAGTTTTTTTCACATCAGTATATTGTTTGCGCAGAAACACGTTCACAATCTATCACGATTGCACTTATATTTCACCCATTCCTATCCAGGATTTGACAAGACCTAAAGCAGTAGTCTGCTTTGGGATTTTTACCTACAGGTAAGCCTATAAAGGTATTATAGGCTTGTAGGCTTATATTATAGGCTTATAATTATTTCATAATGTGCTCCTGAGTCCTGCTGCTGCGTCCATTGACACAGACAGCAGGACTCTGCCCCGCCCCCCGTATCACTGGATTTGACTAACAGCAGCGGGAGCCAATGGCTCCTGCTGCTATCAATCTATCCAATGAAGACCCAAGACAGCGACTGGAGCTGCTCTGCTCATCCTTGACCCTGTAATGATCGGGCTCAGGTAAGAAAAAAAGGGGGGCTCTAGGGAGCAACTGCGCCACAGAAGCTTTTTCACCTTAATCCATTAAAATGAATGTACTTTCACAACTATCTCCATTCCAGACTTTACCAGTCTAGTTTCCAAAGTCTTTCCTTCATCAGAATAAAACTGAAATTGAAAAGCTCCATTGGACCAATAAGTCTCAGAGTTAGTCAGTCTCTCTCTCAACCTAAAGATACAGGAGGCCTAGGTCTCCCAGACTTGGTTAAAGATCATAGGGCTACACATATGAATATTGGATTGGTACAACATGGCTTCTGGAAAACATTGGTGCAAATGGAACAGACTTTTCAGAGACACCACTAGGGGGCCTTGCCTGGCTACCTGCAGATACCATCAAAACACTCCACCAGCAGCCGATCTTAAAATGGTTTACGAAGGACAGAACGAACATTTTATCGGCACAGATCCCCTTTCACATGACACCTGTGATGGGCCACCTGGTATTCCAACATGGATAAAAGGAAGGGGCATTCCGTTCCCTACTGTTGATCAATATAGTCTACCTAATTTTCTTACAGATGGCAAGTTGAAAACATTGGAGGTACAAGGTATGTTTGACACTCTCCTTGTGTAAAGCAATGCAATTACGTCACTTTCTCTCTAAACTATGGAACAAATCTTGACCTCTCCCCCCACCCACACAGTTTGTGGCGTTGCATTTAGAGACCGAAACACCCCGTTATGGCCTATCCTCATCTTATGAAATGCTTTCCCATCCACCTGATGTGGTCTATCCAAAATAATATATAGAATAGGAAAAAGACTTGGATTTCACATTTACAGTTCAGCAAAAGGACAGGATTATGCAGATGACCCATAAAGCATCTATTGCCTGTCCTATTCAGGAAATGGATTAGAAGATACTGGAATAGTGGTATAGCATTCCCAAGAGATTACACAAAATTTTTCCTCAATGCTCCCCAATGTGTTGGAGATGTCAAAAAGAGGTAGATAATACACCTAATGAAAAATCTTGTATTCCAATCTACTGGAAAGAAATCCCCTTCCGAGCGGGGGGGGGGGGGGGGCGTGGCCTGAACATGGCGGTGTGAAGACATGCTAGAGTGGAGCTCCAGGAACACCATGCTCTCCCCGACCAAACAATAGCCGACCAATAGGCCTTACCGCGGTATGAAGACAGCCCGGGAAACACAATCTACAACAAGGAGAACCCAGCCTCCTGCTTCCCGCACGATACAGGGAGACATCCAGCAATACTTTGTCCCGTCTTTACGAGTGTCTCCAGACGTTACAGTGGCTGCTTTACACAGCTCAAGCCAGGCTGTCAGTATCAAGCCAAGCTTACCTGCTTTACCCCACATGCCGGACTCTAAGCTGGAAGTTCCGGTGTCCTCACAACCTGCACAGGCGGAAGCCGGCGATCCTCTACAAGCTGAGGATACAGGCAACATGGAAGGAGACATCCGAGCGCTACTGAGAGAGCTCCCCACATGCCGGGATATTGAAGACCTGATCCGCCGGGTAGAGGAATCACACCACCGGGACATTCAGGCGGTAAGAGCAGACATTGAGACACTCGTGGAGAGGGTGAACATAGGAGAGGGAACTGTGTCTTCACTTGACCAGCGGGTAAAAGCTATTGAAAAAACACAGACTTTTCAGGATGATACAGCGGTGGAATTACAGCTCCATATGGAGGTTTTGGAAGATAGAAGCCGCCGCAACAATTTGCGGCTTCGGGGTATCCCTGAAGTGATGGAGGTAGAAGATCTCCAAAAAATAGTGAATACCATATTTCAGACGGCTTTAAAATCCCCTCAGTTGGAGGTCGAGTTAGATAGGGTCCACAGAGCCCTGGGCCCTAAATCAAGAGATCCAGAAAGACCCAGGGATGTTATATGTCGACTATATAGATATTCACAGAAGGAGCAAATACTTAGAGCTGCGTGGGAAGTAGGGAATATTGACTTTGAGTGGAACCCTGTTAAAATTTTGGCGGACCTATCTCGGGCTACCCTCCAGAGAAGAGCATGTCTGCGGCCTATTTTAGATCTGGCTAAAAAACAGGGGTACACATATAGATGGGGATATCCACTGACGGTGACATTTCGTAAGGCATCATCTTCGTATATGCTTCGTACACCGACAGATCTCCCGGGACTATTTGCTTTTATGGACGTGCCACCTATTCAGACCCCCAACTGGCTCTTTTATATTCCACATATGGGGGGTAGATCGGGCCCCCAGAGCAAACAAGGCCGTGGAAATAATTCTTAAGTGATACATCAATAGCAACCTTGATGCGGACCCCCAAGTTCCAGCAGAACATAGAGCTAAGAACTAGGACTCAGACCGATTGTCCAATCGAGGGGAAAAGGCGACAGAAAGATCACCAGGGACCCTTTTTTTTTTCCTCCCACCTATCTTAGAGCTGTAACTTTGACCTCTCCTATAGGTATTAAGATAGGTACCCTGGAATTTCTGAATGGACGTTACAGATATCCTAAGACAGGACATTAATGTAGTTACTTATTGAATTAAGAAATGGCTAGCCCTTTATTTAGGATGCATTAAGAAAATAATTATTTGCATTCAGTACGATGTATAAGCCTTTGACCCCCTCCCCCCCCCCCTTTTTTTTTTTGGTTGTATGGTTTTTATTTATTTCTATGTAACTATATAGGAAGTTTTGCACCCGCTGCCTCATAGCACTTAATAGGCAATCAATTACTCACAGTTGAAAGGGTATTTCCCTCTCTCCTTTCTCTTCAACACAAAGTCAATTAGAGGTGAAGGTATTGTCTGGAACACGAGATTGCTATGTGGAGAGTTGTCAATTTAGAAGGTTATAGTCTTTTTCTTTTTATAAGGTCACAGTTGGAGGTGCAATTATCTGTTTTTTCACAGGGCTCCCTTTTTTTTTTTTTTTTCCAACACTTGGATAGCACAGGTTTTTTCTTTTTTGAGTCATAGATTTTGGAATTTGTACTTGATAATTTTTTTTTAAAAAAAAACCAAAAAAAAAACCACTTATTTGTGTTTTAATTGAGGCAGCTGGTGTATCCTTCCTCCTTTTAAAGTGTTTATGACACTGGTTTTTCTTTTTGAATCTGTGATTTTTTGTTTTGTTCAGGCGTCTATTGATAGCAATATTATTTGGGGTCTAGCGGTGGCCTCCTAATATATATATGATATATTTTGTAAGCCCCCCCCCCCCCTCTTTTTTTTTTTTTTTGGTCCAAATGTAAAGATGGGTAAACTGGGTCTGGAAGTAGAAGAATCAGCAGAAACATGGATGTATAGGTTCATTCTGGTGTGATATTGGGGTCTCCCCCTTCCTTTTTTTTTTTTTTGGAAGCTTTGCCTGTTGCCCAAGAGCACTTGATAAATAGATACCTAACTATCACAATCGGAAGGATATTTTCCTTCTCATCCCCCCCCCCCCCCCCCCGCTTCTTTTCTTTTGGCCTGGAAGTAAAAGAACCAGCGGAAACATGGGCGCATAGGTTCATGCTGGTGTAATTTTGGGGTCACCCCCTTTTATAATTTGTTTTTTTTTTTTTTTCCTCTAAGTTCTGCCTGTTGCCCTAGAGCACTTGATAAATGGATATTTAGCTAACACAATTGGAAGGATATTTCCCTTCTCATCTCCCCTCCCTTTTTTTTTTATTTTTTATTGCACTTATTGGTGTTTTAATTCACGGAAGTAATAGGCACCTTCCCCCCCTTTTTTTTTTTTTTTTTTTTTGCACTTATTGGTGGATCAACACAATGAAGCAACAGGTACCCCATTCTTTTTTTTTTTTTTTTGCCCAAATATAAAGATGGTTAAATTGGGCTTAATGACTTAAATGAATATTGGGTCTTTTTTTGGATACATATATGTGTAAGTGTGTGTAGGTGTGATTAGTCATATATAGATAAATAGGTGGGTATGGATACTCTGTACCCTGCTTTGCGCCTCTTAGAATAGGGGATAGGTTATATGCCTAGGTCGCACCTAATGTAAGTAGGAGGTCCCTGTCTGTAGAAGGAGATGGGGAGGGGGGTTTGGTAGAGAAGATTAGTATCTCACTTACTTGGAATTATAGACGTGGGCCCTATGGAAGTATAAGTATATATATATATATATATATATATATATATATATATATATATATATAAATAAAATTTATATTTTTGATTTATAAGGTTTATTAAGAAGAGAGGGGACCTTAGAAAGGGGAAACCTTCAGACTTTGAAGGGACATTATTATATGCTTTTGATTATAAACGGCGAATTATAAGATAATACCCTCGTGTAAGTTGATACCGTGTAATAATATGAAGATTGTTATATGTTTTTTGATATGGCCTAGAAGGTCGGCTCCCCCTTTTTTTTTATATACGTATTTTTTTTTTAGATGGTCGGGGGGGGGGTGGGGGGACCCGTAGCCCCACCTTCGACCATTTTTGTCCACAACCCCATATAGGTTAACGCTCAATACCGGGTTGGACCGGTGAGCGTTTTAGCAGTATACTGCTTCTTTTTTTTTTTTTTTTTTGTTTAGGTATTTAAGTGTTTATCCCTTATTACTCCCCCCCCCCCCTTTTTTTTTTCTCTCCTTTTTTCCTCCCTCCTCACAATGGGAACCCTCAATGTGCTCTCGCTCAATGACAAGGGCCTAAATACACCAGAAAAAAAGAGGATGCTCCTGCATGACTTGCAGCGTCTCAAGATAGAGGTTGCATTTATACAGGAGACACATTTTAGAGATGATAAAGTACCTATTTTAAAAAGCCGGCCATATCCAATAGTTTATCATTCTACAAATCAAATGGCGAAGTCAAGGGGAGTGTCTATTATCCTCTCGAGTAGAGTACCATGGTTTTTTGTAGAAGCAGTTAGAGACCCTGGAGGGCGCTTCTTGTTTGTTAAGGTCAGGGTAGGCGATGTGGGGGTTACATTGGCGACAGTGTATGCTCCCAATGTACATCAAGGGACTTTTTTGGATAAAACGCTTAAACGGTTAACTGAATTCTCAGGTCAGTTGATCTTAGGAGGAGACTGGAACATGACATTAAACCCAATGGAAGATACTTCCACTGGACTGTCATCTACCTCTTTTAGTACACGGAATGGTATTGCTCAAATTCTGTACAAGAACCAATTGATTGATATATGGTGCATACTCCATCTTACAGAAAAAGATTATACTTTTTACTCCCATAAATCCTACTCCCGCATAGATATCTTCTTCGTTCCACATGCCCAACTTCACTCAGTACGAACCGCTACAATCGGCTCTATTACTTGGTCAGACCACGCACCTATATTTTTGACATATGACCTAGACAAATCCCGGACGAATAGATCGACTCAAAGGAGATTGAATGAGAGTCTCCTACAGGACAAAGATGTCCAGGAAGACGTAATCAAAGAGTTAGAATTTTACTTTAGCGCCAATGATACCCCAGATTGTGATCCCGGAATTGTCTGGGCAGCACATAAGGCGGTTATTAGAGGGGTACTGATTAAACATGGAGCTAGGATTAAACGGAAACGGGCAGAACAGCTTAAATTACTATTGGAGGAGTTGACCTCTTTAGAGCAGCGGCATAAACAAGCTCAATCCGCGTCATTAGAGACAGATCTTCTGGCTAAACGGGCACAAATTTCGGACCTTCTTCAATATAAAGCGAAGGCAGCACTACAAATTTGTAGGAAGGTCTCATACGAGTCTGGGGACAAGTGTGGAAAATTCCTAGCTAGGTCTTTACGTGAGCAGAAATTAAGGAACTATATCCCACACTTGGTTACATCTAATAAGCTTAAGGTTACGAAACCATATGATATAGCGCAAGAATTTCAAAAATTTTATAGTTCCTTATATAATTTGCAGACGCAACTCCCCACTCAAGCCCAGATAGATCGGTATCTTTCGCGGTCATTAATGTCCCAACTGTCGGATGAGGATAGAAATAACCTTGAAAGTCCCATAACTATGGAAGAACTTCAGAAAGCTGTAAAGACCACTAAAACAGGTAAAGCACCAGGCCCTGACGGCTTGACGGCGCAATATTATAAGATTCTGCTCCCCTCTCTAGCCCAATATATGATTAAACTATTTAACGCTCTTGGTTCGTCAGCAACACTAACACAAGATACCTTGCTAGCTCATATCTCGGTGATACCGAAAGAGGGGAAAGATCCAGCTTTCTCTGGAAGTTATAGACCGATTTCTTTGCTTAATTTAGATCTCAAAATCTTTACCAAAATTTTAGCAAATAGGATCCAACAGTATGTTCCAAACCTGATACACCTGGATCAAGTGGGATTCGTTCCCACACGTGAGGCAAGAGACAATACTACGAAGGTCCTGAATCTTTTACAGGTAGTGAATAAAACACAGACACAATGTGTGTTTTAAATACAGATGCGGAAAAGGCCTTTGATAGGGTGAACTGGAGGTATATGCTGGCAGTTTTGCAATATGGAGGTTTCGGGAATAAAATGTTGCAGTGGATCACCTCCATTTACTCTCGCCCAGCGGCTCGAGTTCGGGCTAACGGGGTTTTATCAGAAACTTTTTCAATCTTTAATGGGACACGCCAGGGATGCCCCCTGTCACCACTCCTGTTTGCCCTGTCATTGGAACCGTTTCTTTGCACAATACGTCTGAATCAAGATATTACAGGAATACAAATAGGGGAGGCGCAATGTAAAATTTCAGCGTATGCAGACGATATGTTATTCTCTCTCACGAACCCTTTGATCACAATTCCAAATTTAATGAAAGAATTTGAGAAATATAGTCTAATCTCCAATCTCCGTATAAATTTTTCGGAAGCAATGGGGGTTAATTGTCCTCAAATATCAATTGAGCAATTCAAGCAAAATTTTAAGTTTAAATGGACAGATAAAGCGCTAACATATTTGGGCACGTTGATTCCACCCAATATAGGTAAGATCTTCGAGTCAAATTTCCCCCCATTACTTAAAAAGGTTAAAAGTTTACTGGATAATTGGAAAACGGGCTTTCACTCATGGCTTGGACGCTGTAACATTATTAAAATGAGCATCCTCCCCAAATTTCTTTTCCTCCTACAGGCATTGCCGATATGTATACCATCTACATATTTTAAACAAACTCAGAGGTTAATCTTTGACTTTATTTGGGCACATAAACAACCTCGGTTGCAACGCAACCAATTAACACTTCCAAAAAGATGTGGGGGACTAGCGGTCCCAGATATACGAAAATATCATCAAGCTATACATCTGAGCAGAATAATTGATTGGAACAGACATAAAGATCTTAAACTTTGGGTACAGTTGGAATATGCTCAGTCGCCCGTTCCATTGGACGGAGCTCTATGGTGCTTTGCCCATCTTCCTTGAGTGCTCACCAAACATCCTTTAATAGGTACTACTATTAGGCTCTGTTCAGCCCTGTTACCTAGTATGGGCATAACACCCGAGGAATCCCCCGTATATCCGATACTGGGAAACCCTCCATTCCCTCCAGGGATGGAAGATGTGGCATTTAAGCATTTATTGAATATGGGCCATGTACAGGTGTCTTGCTATATAAGAGCTGGGGCGTGGCAAACAGTCTCGGAGTTAATGGAACAGGCGGGTATGTTCAGATTGAGATCCTGGAATGCTCTCCAGATCACCCACTTTTTTAGCACTCTTCCGGCCCCGGGACGGTTTGCCAGGCTCCTTACCACTTTTGAAAAAATGTGCGCAGAGACTGGAGCAATATCTCATACTTTATCGGTCAATTATGAACTACTGATTACACTCAAAGGAAGTAATCTTTTAAAGTGCGTTCAGGAATGGGAACAGGAGCTGGGAAAACCTTTTAGCTTAACACAGTTACAACGTATTCTTAAATTTACGCATGAATCATCGATCTGTGCGAAAGTTCAAGAGACTAATTTCAAAATTTTTGCTCGATGGTACAGAACGCCAGTGAAACTGAAGAGAATCTTTCCTGACTCCTCTGACTTGTGTTGGAGATGTCAGAGAGACAGGGGTACGATGTTACATATTTTCTGGAAGTGTCCTAATCTAGAGAAGTTCTGGACAGAAATTAGACGTATTGTTAATGTTTATGGATAGTGAAACACCAGTAGACCCTGCTTTCTTTCTTCTCCATGCATCTCATAAATCAGAAAAGATCTACAAGAAATCAATTATTCGTCATCTTCTAGACGCTGCTAAAGCGTGTATACCCCTGACTTGGAAAACATCGACGCCCCCGACAATAGGAATGTGGTTGCGTAAAGTAAAAGAGATTAACAAACTAGAAGACCTGGTTCTTTCTGCGCAACACCAGCAGGAGCGTTACTTTAAGACTTGGTCACTTTGGAATGTGTTTATGGTTTCAGGGGAGGGAAGCACCCTCCTTGACACTAATCTGGGTAGTTAGAGGGAGTACTTAATTTAAGGTTCTTAACTCAATCCCCCTTTTGATACATGAGCACAATTGAGGTGCATTTCCATGGAGGAGCTTGACTTCCCCCCCCCCCTTTTTTTTTTGCAGTTTTGTTGTTTTGGTATAAAATATTTTCTTTTGTATAAAATAGATTATGACGAGTTCGAGACTACAGGATGGTTGGACAGGGGATGCTTGGTTAAGAATATTTTGCTGATGAGTAGTGTCCGGGTAGCGAATTAATTTACTACATGATATGATTTTAATGTGATAATGGATGTAATATTTGCCTAATCTACTGTATATGTATTCGAACTTGTCTTATGATGGAATAAAAAAAATAATTGAAAAAAAAAAAAAAAGAAATCCCCTTCCATCTACCTATTAACGTGAAAATAGAGAGGAATTGATGGTGGCAGCTAATTCCACAGAGGAACAAACTTGGTTCTTTTGGACCAGCTTTACTCTTTCACAGAATACTGCATCGTAATACAAGAGACCTAATAGTGGCTATTCAGAGCAGGATCTTCGGGCTAAACCACCACAGCCTCTTCCTACCCCTCTTTTTTTTTTTAACACCTTTTCAAATTTTTGTCCCATGTCTTACATTTATACCGGTCTCATATGCAGGAAGCTAGGTCATCTCTTCACTGCTTGTTTTACCCTGAAAAGCCCACAGTACTGTGCTGCAGCCGCTTGCATGCGCCATTCATTTGAAAGGGTAGCTTTCAGCAGTAGTACTACCACTGAAAGCCACATGGGGTAGAGCTGCACAATTAATCGTTAAAAAATCGTGATCTCGATTCACCTCCCCTGACGATCTCTCCTGCTGCGTTTGCCGATTCTTTCATATAAACAAGTGGAGAGATTATCTGCTCACTCAGCTGTCAAAAGAAAACATCCAGGCAGTCTGCCAAGTTTAGAACTTGAAACATTGTATCTAACTTGCTTCTTAGAGCCCTTGCACACTGGGGCGGTTTGCAGGCGCTATTGCTCTAATAACTGGAGCGATGCGCTGGCAGGATGGTAAAAAAAGTCCTGCCAGCAGCATCTTCGGAGCGGTGAAGGAGCGGAGTGTATACCGCTCCTTTACCGCTCCTGCCCATTGAAATCAATGGGACGGCACGGCTATACCGCCGGCAATGCGCCTCTGCAGAGGCGCTTTGCGGTGGTATTTAACCCCTTCTCGGCCGCTAGCGGGGGGTAAAACCGCCCCGCTAGCGGCCGCATACCGGCGGTAAAACGCCGCTAATAATAGCGGCGTTTTACCGCCGACGCCGTCCCCGCCCCAGTGTGCAAGGGCTCTTAGATCAAAGGGATAGAACATCTCTGTGTAAACAAATAACCTGGGCAATCTGCCAAGTTTTAAACAATGTGTAAATGCAGGAAGTTTAACCACTTAAAGTCTAAATCTTTTTCTGACACTTCTTTCTTAAGTTAAAATCAATATTTTTTGCTAAAAAAAAATTACTTGGAACCCCCAAACATTAGAGAAGATTATATATATATATATATATATATATATATATATATATATATATATATATATATATATATATATATATATATATATATATATATATATATATAGATAGATAGATAGATAGATAGATAGAGATATATATATTTATTTAGCAGAGACCCTAGGGAATAAAATGGCAATTGCTGCAATATTTTATGTCACACTGTATTTGCCCAGCGACCTTTCAAATGCAATTTTTTGGGAAAAAATACACTTCAATAAATAAAATAAAAAATGAAACAGTAAAGTTAGCACAATTTTTTTTGTTTTAATGTGAAAGATGATGTTACGCCGTGAGAATCGTGATCTATCCTCTAAGCAAAAAAATCGTGATTCTCATTTTAGCCAGAATCGTGCAGCTCTAACATGGGGTATAATTTTTGCTGCAGCAGGTGTATAAATGCAGCTCAAAAAGCCTATTTTTACTGCTACTTGTGTGTACAAGCCCTAATGGTGTGATTTCTCTGCTGTACTATTTGTCTCTACAAAGATCATAACACAGTAGAACACCTTTTGAGCAGCTGAGAATAAAAATGGTAAAACTTATTCCTACCAACTGGGTTATATTAAATAAGGATTCCAAAGATATGCTAAATTAAACAGGGTTTGAAATAAGTAGAATGTGATCCAACCTCCTTGTAACTAGGGTTGCAATGATGCCAGTACCGGTGGCAATACTAGGTACTTGCACAGGTATCGGTACTCGTGCAAATGTACCGATACCCTCTGGCTTCCTTTTTTTCAGCTGTCAGCGGGATTTCCCTGCTAACAGCTGAAATATAAAGAAAAGAATGCCGGTAAGTATTGGCTAAGGAGCGGAGCCACCGCATCCTTAACCGCCAATGACATTTTAGCCATCCGCCACAAGGGTGACACCATTAGGTAGCACTGTGGTAGGTTTGGAGGGAAAGGGGGTAGGGGGGAGGGCACTATGCAGCGCGTGCCTCATGCTTTAAGCGAGCATCCTAGTTATTGAGCAAGTGAGCGGCCCCTCTTTGGAGCTCTGTCATTGCTGGCTATGACTGCTGTAGTAGGGCTACAAAAGTGAGCCTGGGGTGTGGTCCCACAGTGAGGGCAGTGCTGGCAATGAGGGGACAGGACAGCAATGTTTTCCCAGACTCTGGAGCTCCTCCAGCATCAAGAGCGCTGGTCTTCAACTTTTCTGCTCATCCTCACCATCTGGCTCTTCAGGCAACTGCACGAGAATAGAGGGGCCATGGTGTATGGCGAGTGCATGGGACGGCACTGTAAGGGTTAAACCGGGGGGGGGGGTTTGGGCAGATTACAGGAAAGAGAAGTCCTCTGCTGCATACTCATCACCCCTGTACTGCTTCATCGTCATTACCCCTCTGCTTCTTCATCCTCACTTATCCCCCTACTCCCGCTCACCCTACCCTCACCCCACTCCCTAACTCCCCCCACTACTCTACCTACTCTTCCTAGGCGATAGGTATCTGTATCGGCGAGTACTTAAATTATCAGTACTCGTACTCTGTTAAAAAAAAATGGTATCAGTGCATCCCTACTTGTAATCAAAACTCTAATCTCCAACAAATAACAGTTGTATCTCTTTCTCTTTGGGCTTAACCACATGGGAAGCTAGGAGGAATAGTAGGTAGTAAAAAAAATTAAAAAAAAAAAAGTGGGTTGAGCGTTGAGCCACCGTTTTACTGCCCCATACCCACCCACGTAAAGGACATGTAACAGCACTGGGCTATACAAATACCATGACCGCAATTGTTAGAAGCCATGTAAAAAAATAAACTAATGAATGGGCTTGGGCCACAACTGCCGTGGTTGTGTCGTAGGTGTTCAGTCTTCTCGGGGTTGGAACAGCAGGTAGCCAGCCACGAGACATCTACAGCAAAATGGTGAGAGACTCAATGCAAACTGCTGTCGTATTGGAGGTGTAGAGTGGCGCTGACATGAATGTTGAAGGACTTTTTCTTCATAAATATGTTTGACACAAACTGGTAGGTGTACTTCTAAATCCAGCAATATTCATATACACAGTGGTATAGTTTTCAGCACTGTAAAAATACTCACAAAGCTAGTCGTTCAAGTACCAATCCAACATTTTCACACTGTGAGGTAAGGTATGGCCGAGCATTTGAGTAACTATGAATGGCTACCATGTACACTTCCAATAATGGCAAAGAATCTTCTGAGGCTTTCCATTTTTCTGCAAATTCAAGAAGAGTCTGTTGAGAAAAGAAAAAATTAGCATTTTTGTATAAAGATGCAGAATTTAAACAGACACATTAAGAAAGCAATTTCATTACATGGTTTAAAGGGGTTGTAAAGGTTTGTGTTTTTGCACCTTAATGCAAAACACCTGTCAGTGACCGGCCCCAGCCCCCCCCCGTTTTACTTACTTGAACCCCCAAACTTGTCCCACAGGGATGCGCCGTCTCTCTGCTAGGGGGTTCTCGGCTGTTGATCAGATAGATTGATAGCAACGCAGCCATTGGCTCCTGCTGCTGTCAATCAAAACCAATGACGCAGCTGCCGGGGGCGGGGCAGAGTCCTGCATTCGGTGTTGACGCCGAATGCTGGACCCGGGAGCACGCCCGCAAGGTAACCCCCCGGGAGAGCGCTTCTCCCAGGGGGTTATCCGATGTGGGGAGGAGGCGAGAGAGCTGCAGAGGGACCCCAGAAGAGCAGGATCAGGGCCACTCTGTGCAAACTGAGCTGCACAGTGGAGGTAAGTATGACATGTTTTTTTTTGTTTTTTAAATAACAAACACCATGAACCTTTAGTGTCACTTTAAATTGCGAAAGATGCCATATGCATAGATTTGCTGTCATGAGGCAGAACTTTTTCTGACAATTCTAAGTCTTATTCACCAGGATCACTTAACCAATTTGGTCACTACTTAATCAAGAAAGGCAATCTAAAGTCCTGACCCACTGTCATAGGGGGATTTACACTGGGACCAGTTTTGTTAGCAACTGACTGATCCACCAATATGTCTGATATTGGGGAGCCCCAAGTAAATATAGGCAGAGCATACTTCCTTTACCACAGCGGGAATTAAAGTGGTTATAAAGGCAATTTATTCCCTAAAATAATAAACATGTTTTCTCTTGTGTTCATTGAAGAAAAACAGCTTGTCACTAGTTTTAACTGTAGGATTGTAGCCCCGCCTTCAGGAATAGGGCACTAGGCAGAAAAACAAACAAACACAGCACTCAGTCCTAACTGGTAGACAGTTTCCACTGATATAAGCAGCCCGGTTTTTTCTGCCCAGTGTAGGGATTAACTATCCCCCCCTATTGACTATAGGCTAGGCGGGACTTTTGTCAATCCGGGAGGACGTCATATGATGTCCTTTCCGGATCACAGGGCCGCGCTGCGGCGTGATCTGTCACTGGCTGCGTCCGCCAGACACAGCCTGTGACTGATCATTGTACCGGGCCCGCTGCTGGTACCATGTGACCGCTGTAACCAATCACAGCAGGTCACATGACAGTTGTAAACAATGGATGGCTTCCTTTCAAACCATCCATTGTGTACAATTGTGTTGCTAGCTGTGATTGGTCACAGTGACCACATGGTACAGACTGGGCCAACCACAGCCCATCTGTGCTATGTGATCAGCTGTGGCCAATCACAGCTAATCACAACAAAACAAACCGAATGAATCAATTTCATTCAGTAAAATGTTTGCTTAGGCCTCCTGTACACAGGGCAGTTGGAAACCTCCTGAACACTGGAAACTGACAGCTGATGGACAGTGAAAAACCTCAGTTTAACAGCTTTTACATGCTGAGTTTAGCAGCAGTTGAGGTTAGAAGCTTTTTTTTAAAGATAATCTCAGGAGGCGGGGAAGCCGGATGGTGGTCTGAGCAGACCTGCAAGTGAAGAGCTCCTGTCATCCCGATATCTATCCTTGGCTTTTCTTCCTCAGCATACCCACCTCACTTTCTCAACACACCTCAAAGTTCCCTAGACTGTCAGCACGCCGCCAGGGGGCGTTATCGCGGCACCCCTCAGTACTGCAGCCCCCCCGGGGACAGATCGTGGCTCCGGCCTCAGCTTGGGGAGTAGCAGCCATCTTACTCCACCCGTACACTGTACCAGCACTGCCTCCTGACTTCTGGCTCTCTCCTCACACAGCACCGGAGACAACAAACTTGCCCACCACTGCCTACAGCCCTCACAGTGTCACTGCTGTGTACCAGCCTGCGGGTGATTCCCGGACCCAGCACGTGAGTAGCGGCCATCTTGCTACACCCAAACAGATGCCCGCTGCCTAACAGTTTCTTCTGTGGCCGATCTGGGCCCCATCTATCCACCGGAGCACCCTGACCTGTCCCTGGCTGGGTTAGCAGCAGGTATCCAGCCCCATCTGTTACGGGTCGCGGCCGAAGCCCTGAACCCGGTGCTACGATTGGCGGCCATCTTGCTCCACCCTGCTGCAGTGTCTACACTCACTCCCGGTCTCCCTGATCCTCCGGTCCCCGGCTCACTCCCTGTACTGCCACCAGCATGGTTCAGCCTGTTAAACTGCCACCTCTCCATAGCAGGACTCCTCTGCATCCACAAGCTGCCTGAAGAGTAATCCCCAGCATCAGTTCTGTGAGTGGTGGCTATCTTACTACACTCAAGCAATTCTTTTAGCCTCTCTGAATCCTCTGTCTGGTCCTTGATCTGGCCACCAAAACTCCCTCCCCTGACAGACTGCTGCTGCACCATAATATTGCAGCAAGTTTCCAGCTCAGTCTGTGGTGGGGGGTCACGGGCTGCAGCCACGGTCCTGGCTCCAGCGTCACATGATCTGGCTATCCAGCCCCCCCCCCCCCCCTTACTAAAAACAACCCTTTCCTTGATCCTCCTAACAAGCATCATTCTCCATAGAGAGCAAAGTTCCTCGCCTGACAAACAGCTGTCTGATGTCCCGAAAGAGGCGATCCAAAGCTAAACAGCAGCCAAGGCACAGACTGCAACTCCAACCACAAGTGTGGATCCCAGCCTACTCAAAAGACTACAAACCCTGTTGGCAGATATGGAAGAAAATGCTCCTGCTGAAACCTCTGTGCCTCCTATAACCCCGTATCCTACAGGTGACACAAGCATGATCTTAGCTGCGATCGAAAGCAGTAGAACATCTCTATTGATACGGATCAATCACCGCATCATTGCAACGATCACTTTGGTAAAGCTATATTGTATGCGTTTTTTTTATATATTAAAAAAAAAAAAAATTGTTTTTTTTTCCCCGCACTGTCACCAGTTAGTATTTCTGTTTACCGCCACACCAGCTATATGACGACGATGTACTGCACTGATTACAGTAGGTAAAATAAAAAAATAAAATGTAATTTTCCAAAAAATTGCAGCTTCAAAAAACTTGCAAGGCCTCTTACTAATACCTTGGACTGTCTACATTCCAAAAAAGGGGTCATTTGGGAAATATTTGTACTGTTATGACATTTTTGGGCCTCAAGAAATGAGATCGGGTGTCAGTACATCAGGACTGATCAATTTTCAGGTAGATATATACCATAGTTTGTAGACTAACTTTCCTACAGACTAAATATACACTGATTTGGGTTGTTTTCATTCATGTAACAGAATACAATTTGGCCTAAATTTATGAAGAACATCTATTTGCAAAATGTTATTACTAGAAAAAGAAGTAAAAGAAAAAGGTTTTTTTTAAAAAAAAAAAAGAAGATGCACAGAAATTTTGGCGGCTGAAAATGGTTTTATTAGCATTCTGCCGATAGGAGAAAGGTGCCGATAATGGCACCAAAAGCTTGTGTGATTTTACTATGTGTATGGTGTTGTTATAGGTCATGTGACTCAAAAACTGCACCAAAAATGTAACACTGGAGTGTTATTGATGAGTTTTCAATGCATTTCAACGGAAGGTGCTTTTTTTTTTAATTGACCAAAAATGCAGCAAGCTGGATTTTTAACACCACAATGGAAGCATAACAGACCAGTTTGAAGACATACATAGAATTTAAAGGGATGCGTTTTTCTTAAACTTTTCTTGGGCTAAAAAAGGCGCCAATGGCCGACAATGAACTCATATTCATTTAAATTCATATCTGAAAAGTCAAATAGAATACAATTATATCTAAAAATATATATATATATAAAATTTAAATAACACTACACTAACCCAATAAACAATGGTAAAGCTGCTACACACAAATGTGACCAATATTCAAAACGTACTGTAATAAAATGTAGTGCTAAAATAAACAATCAAAATGCAAACAAATAATGTGGTGGTCAGTGGATGCAACCCACTATAACATAAAAAGTAAAAATAAATGTATAAATGTTCAGTGACTCCAGTGTATTTTAAACTAAACCATAATGTGGATAAGTGAAAAAGTCCCATAATGGAGGGTGAATTGTGAATCTAAAGTGAATGAAAAATCTTCAGGTCGGCATGAAAATCTCGAGTAGGAAATAGATGGAATACTCTTACCAGAGAAGGTGGATTCGGATGCCAGCGACACCGAATCAAACAGGCTGAGAGATCCAAAGAGGAAGTTGTCATCAAGTGAGCCCCGGATCTCAAGGGACATCCCCTCTCTGCTCCACCAATCAGGACGAGGACCGCCATTGCCATCAAACTGTTTGATGAGCCAGTTGAAGTCCAATTGGACGAAACGCGTCGGATGAGCTACACTCTTCCCTACACTTAATTTTAATCCACGTGATCACGCTTTTAATTGTTTTGTTTATTGGTGTGACCCAATAAATATACCTTTTTGATCTGCACTATTGGCGCATTTCATTTCTTGCCTCCCCATATCCCTGGGATTCCCTACAAGATTTGGATACTTCCATCTTTCCCTCATGATCCCTCCGGATTGGTGGTCCTCATCCTGATTGGTGGAGCAGAGAGGGGATGTCCCTTGAGATCCGGGGCTCCCTTGATGACAACTTCCTCTTTGGATCTCTCAGCCTGTTTGATTCGGTGTCGCTGGCATCCAAATCCACCTTCTCTGGTAAGAGTATTCCATCTATTTCCTACTCGAGATTTTCATGCCGATGAATCACAGACCTGAAGATTTTCCATTCACTTTGGATTCACAATTCACCCTCCATTACGGGACTTTTTTCACTTATCCACATTATGGTTTCGTTTAAAATACACTGGAGTCACTGAACATTTATTTTTACTTTATGTTTCAGTGGGTTGCATCCACTGACCACCACATTGTTTGCATTTTGATTGTTTATTTTAGCGCTACATTTTATTACAAAAATATATATATCTTTTTTAAAAACTGTCTATTTCGGGTTTTCAGCCAAGTGCATCGTGCATTTTCGGTACCAAAATTTCCATTCGATGCACCTTCGAAATTTTTTGTCTTTTTTTATTTTGCTAAACACCCAGTGTTGATTAAATGCCACCAAAAGAAAGCACTAGCTGCGTTTACAAAAAATGATAAAAATGTAGTTGGGTACAGTGCTGCATGACGACGCAAATGTCATTTAAAGTGTGAAAGCTCCCCCCTCCTGGAAAGAGCTGATAGATGCAGCCTTGCCCATGTACAAAATCACATATGAATAGAGGGTGTAAGTGGAAATATAAGGCTCCTTGGACCCCCTCCTGAGTCTATCAACTAATTGCACACTATATTGCACTATGTATAAAGTCTAGGATGCCAAGTAGAATATGTAGGTGCATTATTCCCCCCCCTTTTTTTTCCCTTCTTTCCTCCGCTCATCCCCTATGCTTCCCTACCCCCCCCCCCCCCCCCCCGTTTCTCTCTCCCTCTTTTTGATTTACTGGTCGCACTACCCATCTCTTGAGCACCAATATAAGCTCTTTCCTTTCCCTGTACGTGTTTACTTTGTCTGTTTTAATTGCTGTAAGATACATTAAGCATTGTATTATGTCATTTTGTAAACTTGATTTTATCCTGTGAGATACCAATAAAGCACCTTTGTTTTGGAAAGTGTGAGAGCTGAAAATTGGGGCTTAAGTATTAGGGGGGTATGCTGCTCACATAAGTTTTTTTTTACCTTTGTGCATAGAATGCATGAAGGTGAAAAATCTTTTGCCTTTACAACCACTTTAAGGCAAAAAAAAAAACCTATGTCCAGCTCCCTTCTCCCCCAGCCCTTGCTTATACATGCCTGAGCTCGATTTCGATCTAGCAAGGTGCACAAGAGCAGAGGTCCTCTCCCCCTGCACTGACTCAGATACAGTAGTTGAAGCCAGTGGCTCCCGCTGCTGTCAATCACAACCAGCGAGGATGGAGTGAGGTGTCCAGGGAAGAGCCACACAGTCATATGGACACAAAAAGATGGCTCGGGAGTGAGCTCACATAGCAAGCTTTGAGACACTGTTCCTCAGACCATGAAGAACAAATGTTTGATACATAAACTCCACAGTCCTGCACCATATTGAGGGTGCGCGTTACAGCAATTTGTCCACAAGTACTATAAGCAAGGGAAGGGATCAACTGCAGAAGAGGAAAGAGGTCCGTAAAGGGAAGTTAACAAGCTACCCATGGTTTGACATGGTACAATTACATGCAGGAGCAGTAGATTTCACTATTCAAGGGCAGAGTCGACCACCAATAGGGTCAAAATTAATTCTCAGATTTGGGCATAGTAGTCAGTCAAAATCTGTCTGAAGTATTATTTTCTCAGGGAGGGCATAGAGCCCACATGTTTAAGCGGAGCTCCAGCCCCCTCACCAAATAATTAAAAGTCAGCAGCTACAAATACTGTAGCTGCTGATTTTTACTATTAGGGCACTTATCTGTCCAGCGGTCCTGCAGTGTCCTCACCCAAGCCAATTCTTGAATCAGCTCTCGGGTGTTGGCACTGCCATCTTGGGCAAGGGAAACTGGCAGCAAAGGCTTGTAGCTTCAAAGCCAGTTTCCTACTGCGCATGCGTGAATCACACTGCGCTTTCTCAATGAGCCGGCTGAGGCGAGGGCCAAACTTCTGGCTGAGTTCACCGCAGAGACCTCAGCAGGAAGTGGGAGCGTGTACCTGACAAAACCAGGTACCTGCTGCTCCCCCCTCCCCCCCACAAAATGCCAAATGTGGAACCAGAGGAGGAGGGGGGGTAGGGGAGGCAGACAAGCGGAGCTTCTCCTTTTGGGTTATTAGAAATTAAAGAGAAGCTTTAGTCATGTTTTGAAAAATTAAGTATGTAGCTACAAAAACTGTAGCTGGTGACTTAATAGTCACTCACCTGTCCCAGGATCCAGTTGGGTCCTCACCCAGCCGGTTTCTTCATTGGCTTCGGTCACCTTCACAGCTGGCTGCTCACTGTGCATGTGGGGGAAGCAGGGAACTTCCGTTACTTCCGTTCAGATCGCCGCAGCGATTTGATCAGAAGTGGGGAGCGGGTACTATATATGGTTTTTTTTAGCAGACACCCTAGGGAATAAAATGGCGGTCATTGCAACTTTTTATCTCACACGGTATTTGCGCAATAATTTTTCAAACGCCTTTTTTTTTGGAAAAAAAACGGTTTCATGAATTAAAAAATAACAAAACAGTAAAGTTAGCCGAATTTTTTTATATAATGTGAAAGATGATATGCCGAGTAAATAGATACCCAACATGTCACGCTTTAAAATTGCGCACAATCATGGAATGGCGCCAAACTTCATTACTTAAAAATCTCCATAGGCGACGCTTTAAAATTTTTTTACAGGTTACCAGTTTAGAGTTAAAGAGGAGGTCTAGTGCTGGAATTGTTGCACACGCTCTAACGCACGCGGCGATACCTCACGTGGCGATACCTCACGTGTGGTTTGAGCGGCGTTTACATATGTGGGCGGGACTTACGTGTGCGTTCGCTTCTGAGTGCGAGCTACCGGGGACAGGGGCGTTTTAAATTTTTTTTAATTTAAATTTTATTTATTTTTTTAATTACTTTTATTCCTATTACAAGGAATGTAAACATCCCTTGTAATAGGAATCTATGTGACAGGTCCTGTTTATGGAGAGATGTGGGGTCAATAAGACCCCACATCTCTCCTCCAGGCTGGAAAGCATGAGATCGGGGAAAAAAAAAAAATTCACCGATCTCATGCTAACAGCCGCGATCGCGGCTTTGTTTATTTCCGGGTACCCGGGCGCGACGTTAGGACGCCTCTGACGGTCATAGAGATGACTGGTGACCATCTGGTCACCAGTCATCTCTATCGTCAACATCTGGCGCAGGCCGATTCTATTTCCGGGCACTCGATGGCATGGGAGCCCGGAGAAGCACAGGATGGATGGTGTCGGGAGTGGGGGACGTCCCCTCCCGTCGCCTATAAGAACGATCAAGCGGCGGAACTGCCGCTATGATCATTCTTATTGTGCACATAATCGCCGGCTGCAAAGAATGATATCTGAATAATGCATCTAGCTGCAGGCATCATTCAGATATCACCCCACAAAGTAGGACGTCATTTGACTATAGCCGGGTATTGAAGTGGTTAAAGTGTTTGTAACCAAAAAAAAAAAAAAAGCTCCTGTTCCCTTAGACCCCTTTCACACTGATGCGGTTTTCAGGCGCTTTCGGGCTAAAAATAGCGCCTGTAAAGCGGCTCCCCTGCAGTCTCAGTGTGAAAGCCAGAGTGCTTTCACACTGAGGCGATGCACTGGCAGGACGTTAAAGCGGTGTTCCGCCCCCCCCCCCCCCCCCCCCCAAAAAAAAAAAAAAAGCCAGCAGCTACACATACTGCAGCTTCTGGCTTTTAACAATAGGACACTTACCTGTCCTGGAGTCCCGTGATGTCGGCACCGCAGCTGATGTTTCCATCAGCTGTCGGGTGCTGCCACCGCCATTGTGGGTAAGGGAACCTGGCAGTGTAGCCTTACGGATTCATGTCGGGAACCCTACTGCGCATGCGCGAGGCCTCGCTCCTCTCTCCTACTGGCCCGGCGACAAGGAGAGGAGGATGTATCCTGTCCCCCCTCCCCCCCAAAAGGTGCCACTTGTGACACTAGAGAGGGAGAGGAAACAAAAAAAAGAGTGGAGGTTCCACTCTTGAGTGGAATTCCGCTTTAAAAAAAAACAGCATCTTTGGAGCGGTGAATACACCGCTCCAGCCCATTAAAATGAATGGGCAGCGGCGCTGCCTTTTTTCGGCCGCTAGCTGGGGTTAAAAAGGGCCCCGCTAGTGGCCGAAAACTGTTGCAAAAATAGCGGCGCTTTACCGCCGACGCCCCAGTGTGGAAGCAGCCTTATAGCAGGTTCAACAGCACAGTGCTTGCGCTGTCTAAGGCTTAATGTACACGGGACGTTTTTACAACCTCTCCTGAACAACTTGACAGATAGTAACCCACATTTAAAAACGTCAGTTTCGCCGCGTCTAGCCATGTTTGCGTTTAGAGAAAAAACGCCTGTAAACGAAACGCGGCTAAGAACGCGAGTTACCGCGCTTAGCGCTTGAAATGCCTCTAAACTCAGCGTTTGAACTCTTTTTTTGCTTTCCAAAAAAGGCCTCTAAACTCAACTGCCTAGAAATGACCCTGTGTACATGTATTGATAAGATAACAGAGGAGAAATCAGGAGCAGTTGAAAAAAAATGCCCAACTGCTCCTACACATCCGTTTAGCAGCAGCAGTGTACATAAGGCCTTAACTTCCCATCTCGAAGCTGTAAAAAACCTGGCTGATCCTGCCAGTTCCTGTGTCCCCCGCTGTGTGCTGACCACGATAATCAGGGCTGCTGAGCCCTGATTACCATGGTCAGTTTACATGCCTCCGTCATCCACAGCTCTGCCCTCCTTCACCCCCCTACCCCCCCCCCCCCCGTCAGCTCCTTCCTGTGCGTCTGTCTCTGCCCCCCTCCTGCTCTTAGTAGAAAAGGAAAGTTTGCAAATTGTCACTGCCAGCCCCTCTATTTCATCAGGCATAACACACTCTGTTTTTTAAAACAAAACTTGTAAATGCCTGCCAAGTACTTGTATGCCATTGAAGTATACAGTGGTCACATAATTATCCAATACTGAGCCAAGGTCTGAGGGAGATCCATTCCCCTCCAAAGTACATCAGAAGAGGAAGCATGAACTGCTAACCTTGTGTCCAGACAGTGCTAATTGGTGCTGTCCCGATAACGACAGCTCCAGAAAAAAAAAAAAGTCTTTACTGATATACTGTAGTAGAAAAATATAGATTCAACATTATATTCCTTGTATAAAACGATCATACAAGTACATATTTGAAATCCAAGCTTTATTTTTCAGCAACATTGTATACCTGGAGCTACAGATCCATGATAATCTATCACTATTCCACCCACTGTGTATTTGGCTAGTTAGTGGGCATGAGGGAGGGAGGGAGGGAGGATGCGGGTTGTCATTCATTACCTGCATAAATGCCCACATGTATGATGTTACTCATGTGACCTGCACAGGTCCGATCAGAAGAAAATGTCCTATATTGAAACACAAACCAAGAATGCTCATTGCTTACCAACGCTGCTCTGTAGAATCAGCAGCTGAATTGGGGACAGTGAAAGAAGGGAGGATCAGAGGCTGGAAGGATCAACCAGATTTTTTTTTTATTTTACTTTTTTTGTTTATTTTTATTTATTTTATTTTTTTTCACACGATGCTGAGCATTAACACCTTAGGTGCCAGAGTGAGCATGACAAGGATCCATTACTGCATATACAGACAGGTTTTATTCTTGTGGGTTTGGTGACACCAAGTAAAAAGCACATAAAAAAAAAAAGGTAACCAGACATTTTTATTTTATTTATGCTGTTAATAGGAACATGTAACAAATATAACATGGGTGTTATCCCAATTTGGCTGAAAAAGTGGAAATGCACGTTAAACCGGCCATACACTTGCAGATTTTGGAATGAAAATTCATAAAATTGTGAGAACATTCTAGGTTTCTTAGATAACTATTTACATATGCATTAGGCCCCATTCACACCTGAGCAATTTTCTGCTTGAAGCTCTTAAAACGCTCAACGAGGCAAACCCTATTTATTTCAATAGCCCCTGTCCACATCTAAGCATTCTATTATTCGTAGCAAAACGCCTGTCGCGCAAAAAAGTACGAGTTTGTAGGCAGATCGGGCCCCATACACTTCCTAATCCAGCTCTGAGCAATCCTCTTATTGTTCAGTGAGATAAAATTGACAAACAAACAGACAAACTTTGTCAAATCCTCCCCCTTGCTGTGAGTGACAGGTGATTTACATCTCGTGCATTAGCCTAAAACACATGCAGTATTTTTTAATTCCCACCCCCACTCCTTTCTTCAGCAGCTCTGCAAGGATTGGCTGTTCCACACCTCAGCATGATTTGGCATGCTGAAGTCATGTGGTTACTTTCCTGTCTTTTCACTGGATGTTAGAGATCATAGCAGAAGTTCAGTGTTAGAGATACACAGGAGAAAATGCATATTGACAAGGGGAGTGTAGAGGTGGGCGGGGAGTCTACTGACATCACGACTCCACCCACCGAGCTCCAGACAACAGACCCACCCACAGAATCTGCAGTTTTTCGGGTCTAATAACAGACAGAGGGGAGACATTTGACAGGTAAAGATACATGCAGGCGGCATGTATATCCTTATAGATGACCACCATGGCAGTAGTTCAGAAAGGATGACATTGGGTTTACATCCACTTTAAGGATAAATTTGTAACCTGGCTTTTGGAAATTCAGGGGTCCAGTGTGTTTGCGTGATTGTAAACGTGTACGAGACTGACATTGTAAAGCCCCATACACACCATTAGATTTTCTGCAGATTTTTGTCTTCAGATTTACCAAAACCATATAATATGAGGTCAAACCTTAAGAGTTTCAATTTGTATGCAATCAGGCAGGCCCTTGCACTACATGGTTTTGGTAAATCTGAAGACAAAAATCTGCTGAAAATCTAATAGTGTGTATGGGGCTTAAGGCTACATTCATACTGACGATTAAGGTTGGTGCAAATTGTAGCAACAGTTCCTGCTGCAGTTCTCTGTGGCTGTGGGCTCCGTTCACTATGACAAAGTGCATCCAGCAGCAATTACCACAGGCAATACCTGGCTGTGCAGACAGCTGTGAATAGATGCAGCCACTGGCGACCTGTCATAGCAAATGGAACCAAAGGCCAAACCTAGCCACTAAGAACCGCAGCAGAAATCAGAAGATTAGAAGACAATCTGCAGCGACCTTAAACGCCAGTGTGAATGTAGCCTAAAAGGTTGATAACATTGCTAAAAATCTAAGAAATTTAGAGAACCTTTTAGTGGACCCTTTTGTTAGTAGAACCAGCCAAGTGAACAGTCGTTCCTGACATGTGCTATTGGCCAGGCAATTCACACACTTGACAAAACACATAGGCCGATCTGCTTAATACCCTTGAACGGACTTACCCGCTTACGTCACTCCATGTCATCTAAAGGTTTTAAATCTTTTTAAACTCTGCAAGCTCAATATAAAATTCCCAACTCAGAGATCTTTAGGTACCTTCAAATAAAAAATGTTTCTACCTCCAAGCTCTCATCCACTACGGACCTCAGCGTGATGACTACGTACGAGCATTTCTGTGCATCTGACCAACACGCAAAGGGTTCGATCAAAGATTGTATGGCTCAGAACAGTGGAAAACAAAGTCTTACTTTGGAAGTTTGCAGTCAGGGTGTCCAAGCCAAGGTGTCCTCCTACACACCAATAGACAAACTGTCATCAAGAAGCAGCCGGCAACTCCATAACATCAAGCGTATTTATTCCTTCACAGTGAGTACAGTCAGCAGCAGACTGGTTTCGGCGATAAGCCTTTGTGCTGTGAACAAGGCTTATCGCCAAAACTAGTCTGCTGCTGACTGTACCCACTGTGAAGGCTTTAAATAAATATGCTTGATGTTATAGAGTTGCTGGCTGCTTATTTTTCTTGATGACCAACACGCAAAGGTTGTTCTATCTAAATTCTATACAACACTGCTATCCACCCCGTAACCATGCCCACCAGCCCATATAGCTAAATAGACCACAGATCTAGCCCTGGACCTTTACCCTGAGGATTGGTCAGACATTGGTAAACAACCCACAAGGTCTCCCAAAACATTGCGGCCCTGGGGATGCCTTATGTTTTATGGGAGGTGGTATCTGGTGCCACACAGGATAGCCAAGTGTGTCCCAGGCTACTCATCTACCCGTTTTCAGGGGTGTAGAGAGCTGGGTACATACATACACACCTGGTGGACCTGCCCTACAGTACAATCCTATTGGGAGGAATGTATTTCTATTCTGTCTTTGCAGTTTGGCAACCTGATCCACAAATCGCTCTTTTAAATTATACACCCTCAAAGCTGACCAGGAACCAATTTTGCCTCCTCTTTATCAAGACTGCCACAAAACAGATGATAGCTAAAGCCTAGATGACGTCAGTACTTTGCAGGGTCACCACAAAAAAACAAATCCCCCAGGTGATGATTCATGCTAAGACTGAGGCAACACTCCAGGATAAGGCGAGATGGTACACTAAAATCTGGCAACCCTGGGTTGGTAAATTTTTACCTCCTGATTCTGACGCCTCATTTATGGAGTCTTAGCCAATTCTACACTCAGGATATCTGATTGAGCTCTTGGGACCATTGCCAGTTCAAATCCTGGGACTACCCTATTCACATCCCACCATCATCCCTTCTCTCCAACACATAGTTACATAGTAGGAGAGGTTGAAAAAAGACAAAAGTCCAACCTATGTGTGTGATTATATGTCAGTATTACATTGTATATCGTTCAGGTGCTTATCTAGTTTTCTGAAACTATCAATGCTCCCTGCTGAGACCACCGCCTGTAGAAGGGAATTTCACATCCTTGCCGCTCTTACAGTAAAGAACCCTCTACGTAGTTTAAGGTTAAACCTCTTTTCTTCTAATTTTAATGAGTGCCCACGTGTCTTGTTAAACTCCCTTCCGTGAAAAAAAGTTTTATCCCAGTTTTGGGGTCACCAGTACCGTATTTATAAATTTAAATCATATCCCCTCTCAAGCGTCTCTTCTCCAGAGAGAATAAGTTCAGTGCTCACAACCTTTCCTCATAACTAACATCCTTCAGACCCTTTATTAGCTTAGTTGCCCTTCTTTGTACTCACTCCATTTCCAGTACATCCTTCCTGAGGACTGGTGCCCAGAACTGGACAGCATACTCTAGGTGTGGCTGAACCAGAGTCTTGTAGATCGGGAGAATTATCGTTTTATCTCTGGAGTTGATCCCCTTTTTAAGGCATGCCAATATTCTGTTTGATTCTAGGACCCCTTTCACACTGGGGCGGTTTGCAGGCGTTATTGCGCTAAAAATACCGCCTGCAAACCGCCCCAAAACAGCCTCTGCTGTTTGTTCAGTGTGAAAGCCTGAGGGATTTCACACTGACGCGGTGCGCTGGCAGAAGAAAAAATCTCCTGCGAGCCGCATCTTTGGAGCTGTGAAGGAGCGGTGTATTCACCGCTCCTGCCCATTGAAATCAATGGGACAGCGCGGCAATACCGCGGCTATAGCCGCGCTGTACGAGTGGTTTTAACCCTTTTTCGGCCGCCAGCAGGGGGTTAAAACCGCACCGCTAGCGGCTGAATACCGTGGTAAAACAGCGCTAAAAATAGCGCTGTTTTACCGCCGACGCCCCCTACCGCCCCAGTGTGAAAGCAGCCTTACACTGCCCTTTGTGTTACTTAAAATATCTAAATACGAAAAATCTAGACTATAGCTTTAAACTGATACATGCTGCGGTCCAGCCGTATATGCTTTTTTCCTTTACATTCAGCAATATATAGTTCTCATATTACAAAAACATTTACCGCTCTCACCAAAATAGGTGTAAAGGGTAAACCACCCAATGAGGACTTTTGAGTTGGCTCGAGTTCTACATTTGAAGTGTTAGTGAACCCAAAAATCGAAATTTTATTATTAGCTCCCAAATGATATGCTGGAGTTTTCTATGAAGTGCAAGTCCACTTTTGTTGAGAAAATAAAAAAAACATTGCCCTCTGGGTGATCTATGTACATTGCAAGGATTATAACAACTTTTGTTGCAGATTCCTACCTTTTGCTATTCTGAAGAAATCCAAGTGTGTTTATCTGTGCCTCTGTACTGAGTCTAATGGGAGTGGTTTCATAATTAACTGTCAGCTGCAAGGCACTAATGAGGAAATCTGCTGGGTCTGCATCCCTTTAGACATGTTCCCATTAAAAGTATCTCTCCTAAAATGACATTTTTGTTGCAGGGGATGCCTGAAATCTGACTTGTATCTTAGACAGACTTCTGGGGAAATTGGTGAGTCAATCACACAAGCAGGAAATTATGTTTCTGGGCAGTGGTCAGTACACAATGTGTACAGAACAACTCAATGTAGCCATATTGCAATGCTTTCTTAGAAAATTACAATGGCTGCAGACTGAAAAGGAAGGGTAATTTTTAATAGCATTCAATTACAATATGAGTAGTGTCACAATGATATGTGCTATATTTTTTAATTATTTTTCCCCCACAAAAGTGGAGTTACCCTTTAAAATACAGAGCATTGGGTAGTAAATCTTGACAGCCTAAAGCACTTCTTTAGTCAGAATGGCAACACTTTACAGCCCAAGCCACAGCCTTGTGCATTGATGTGCATGCTTCCCTTTTCAGTTTAGAGAAAAGCCTGGCACTTCCTATTTGCTCCCAAGCTATCTGGCCCACATGACACTCATGCAAGTCTGCTCCTGCCTTAAAGCAGAACTAAATCTAACTTAAAGAAAACTGAGCTGGCAGCTCTTTATTGCAGAAGAGACATGCTATGTTACTGCAACAATACATATTTAACCACCTGCTTGCAGTTTTCTATTGAATTTTACACTGAGCTGCGCAACATGCATTCTCAGCACACTCAGGCTGTACTGGAATGACCAACTCCTGTTTACATAATGGTATGACATCATCCCCCACCAGCCAATTAAAAGGATGAAAACCCAGAACCTGGGGAGAACATGACAGCAGTCAGAGGGATGTGACCATTGCATCACTGGAAGGTTGAGGAGAGTATATTCTCAAAATGAGTTCTGCTTTAATTTTGACAGCGGGTAATTTTTCTCCCCTGTGATTCAGCCCACCCACCTGTCAATCTTGGGGCTGACATGCAGGAGCAACATGTGGAACAGCAAAGAACACTATAGGAAATGTTTTTAGGGCTTGTTCAAACGGGAGCTGCGTCCCGTACTGCATGCATGCACTGCTTCAATGGGAAAATTGAAAAACAAACTTAAATCTTTTGGGGGGTGGGGGGATTAAGCAATGTTAAATAGGACTAAGTACACACCTGCCATCATTTAAAGTGCCTCTGATTAACTCCAAATAAAGTTCAGCTGTTCCAGTAGCTCTCTCCTGACTTTTTCTTAGTCGCATTCTACAGCAAAAGCCATGGTCCGCAGAGAGCTTCCAAACCATCTCAATAATGAGGGATCTCATTGTTAAAAAGGTATCCATCAGGAGAAGGGAACAAAAGAATTTCCAAAGCATTAGATATACCATGAAACAGTCATCAAGTGGAGAAAATATGGCACAACAGTGACATTACCAAGAACTGGATGTCCCTCCAAATTTGATGAAAAGACGAGAAGAAAACTGGCCAGGAAGGCTGCCAAAAGGCTTACAGCAACATTAAAGGAGCTGCAGGAAAAGCTGGCAAGTTCTGGCTGTGTGGTACATGTGACAACAACTTCCCGTATTCTTCATATGTTTGGGCTATGGGGTAGAGTGGCAAGACGGAAGCCTTTTCTAAGAGCCCTTGCACACTGGGGCGGCGTCGGCGGTAAAACGCCGCTATTATTAGCGGCGTTTTACCGTCGGTATTCGGCCGCTAGCGGGGCGGTTTTACCCCCCGCTAGCGGCCGAGAAGGGGTTAAATACCACCGCAAAGCGCCTCTGCAGAGGCGCATTGCCGGCGGTATAGCCGCGCCGTCCCATTGATTTCAATGGGCAGGAGCGGTATACACACCGCTCCTTCACCGCTCCGAAGATGCGGCTAGCAGGACTTTTTTTTACCGTCCTGCCAGCGCATCGCTCCAGTGTGCAAGCCCTCGGGGCTTTCACACTGGAATGCAAGGAGCGGCACTTTCTGGGCGGTTTGCAGGCGCTATTATTAGCGCAATAGCGCCTGCAAACCGCCCCAGTGTGCAAGGGCTCTTACGGAGAAAAACATTAGCCTGGCTAAATTTTGCAAAAACACATCTGAAGTCTCCCAAAGCATGTGGGGAAAATGTGTTATGGTCTGATAAAACCAAGGCTGAACTTTTTGGCCATAATTCCAAAAGATACATTTAGTGCAAAAACAACACTGCACATCACCAAAAGAACACCATATCCACCGTGAAGCATGGTGGTGGCAGCATCATGCTTTGGGGTTGATTTTCTTCAGCTGAAACAGGGGCCTTAATCAAGGAAGAGGGAATTATGAACAGATCCAAATAGCAGTCAATATTTGCACAAAACCTTCAGGCTTCTGCTAGAAAGTTGAACATGAAGAGGAACTTCATTTTTCAGCATGACAATGACCCAAAGCATACATCCAAATCAACAAAGGAATGGCTTCACCGGAAGATTAAAGTTTTGGAATGGCCCAGCCAGAGCCCAGACTTAAATCTGATTGAAAATCTGTGGGGTGATCTGAAGAGGGCTGTGCACAGGAGATTTCCTCGCAATCTGACAGATTTGGAGTGTTTTTACAAAAAGTGGGAAAATATTGCCAAGTCAAGATGTGCCATGCTGATAAGACTCATACCCGAAAAGACTGAGTGCTGTAATAAAAATCAAAAGGTGCTTCAACAAAGTATTAGTTTAAACGCTTCAGCCCTGGAAGATTTTACCCCTTCCTGACCAGAGCACTTTCTTCAATTCGGCACTGTCGCTTTAACTGACAATTGCGCAGTCGTGCGGCGTTGCACCCAAACAAAACATTCTTTTTTTCCCCACAAATAGAGCTTTCTTTTGGTGGTATTTGATCACCTCTGTGGTTTTTATTTTTTGCACTATAAACAGAAAAAAAACCGCAATGTTTTTTACTTTTTGCTATAATAAATATCCCCAAAAAATATATAAAAAACCAATTTTTTTTCCTCAGTTTAGGCCGATATGTATTCTACATTTATTTTTTTACCAAAAATATCGCAATAAGTGTACATTGATTGGTATGCGCAAAAATTAGCGTCTACAAAATAGGGGATAGTTTAATGGCATTTTTATTTTTTAAATTTTTATTAGTAAAGGCTGCGATCTGCGATTTTTATCAGGATTGCGACATTACAGGGGACACTTGACACTATTTTTGGACCATTGTCATTTAAACAGCGATCAGTGCTATAAAAATGCACTGATTCCTGTGTAAATGACACTGGCAGTGAAGGGGTTAACCACTAGGGGACGATGAAGGGGTTCAGTGTGTCCTAAGGAGTGATTCCAACTGTGGGGGGATGGGCTACTAGTCACATGACAGTGATCACCGCTCCCGATGGCAGGGAGCGGTGATCTCTGTCATGACACAAGCCAGAACGGGGAAATGCCTTGTTTACATAGGCACTTCCCCACTTCTGAGGCTCCATGACACAATTGCCGGAAGACCAGCGGACATAGAGTCCGCCAGTCCCGCAGGCACGGTCACGCTGCGCGTGCCTGGCATCGTGCAGACGTATATCGGCGTTCAGCAAGTGGTTAAGGGTTTGCACACTTATGCAACCACATTCTTTAAGTTTTTTTGATTTTTCTTCCCTCCATCATTTCAGTTTGTTGTTCAACTGAGTTGTACAGCTTATAGGTCACATTAAAAGGCGGAAAAAGTTCTGAAATTATTTCTCTTTGTCTCATTCTTAAAACACAGAAACCTGACATTCTATATCCACTGTGTTTGTGTGTGTATGTATGTGTGTACATATTTATTAGAGCTGCACGATTAATCGCGGAGAATCGTTATCGCGATTCTCCACCCCCACAATCTCAATCCCGGATTTAAACGATTCTTAAGGGTTAAACAAATTGTCAGCTTACATTTGAAAGCGTGCGCCACGATCAATGGTGTCCCCGAGATGCTGGCATCAGTATTGTGCCTGTATCGGAGCAGAGGGAGCAGAGGGGAGGCCGTCTGAGCCAGCGTGAAACGCAAATGGCGTAGATACTGGAACTGACGTCAGCAAAGAACGTGATGCTGTGGATGGGATTGGTTAGTATCATGTTTCTTCTCCCCAGAGGTCCCGGGGACAGCGCACCACCACAAGCGTGACTTCACTCACTCTCTCTCTCTCAATCAATCTCTCTGTCCTAAAAAAAAAAAAAAAAAATTGTTAAAGTAATTAAAAAAAAAAAAAATTAAAGTGCCCCCCATCCCCGCGAGCTCGCACCCAGAAGCGAACACATACTTCCCCTGATGAAGTCACGTGGTGTGACGTCACGCGTAGGGACGAGACAGGCTGCAAACACAGACAGAGGCACATGAGCTCGCTGCTCGTTGGATTGATAGGGACGAGACAGGCTGCAAACACAGACAGAGGCACATGAGCTCGCTGCTCGTTGGATTGATACTATTGCTTCTCAAACTTTATGTGAGTACCTGTAATCTATTAATAAAGAGTGTTACTTTTAAAAACTGGATTACACTATTGGCTTCTCTTCTGCTGATTACCCCCTATGAATACAACCCCCCTGCACTACACCTGAGGGAACTCCAACCCAGGATCCAGGACAGAGAGGGACGCGCTGGAACCCATAGGCGGACGCTCTAAAGCAGTTCTCTTGTCACATGCTTTTTGCCCTATTACTTGAAGGTAAGGGGCCATTACCCACTTAAGTGGTCCAGCACACGAAGAAAACACTTGATGTGATTTACCCCAGCACCCCAACTGCAACGTGTGCATGCCAGGACGTTGCTGTCACAACCACACAAAAGGACTGCTCCTGTGCAGCATATGAATGCGTTTTCTAGCACCTTAATCGCAACGTGTGCATGCTAGCACGTTGTTGTCACCTTTTCAACAAAGACTTTTCCTCTTACGCTGTCCATGCAAAATAATATTACTTCTTTTATGTGTAAACAAAAACTGTCCACTTGTTTCTACTTTTATTTTTATTTTTCTATTTTTGATGTCAGCATGCACAATATGCACCGTATATAAGAATCATTAGTTACCACTCCTTCAACCTTGATTTGCACCGGCACCTTCTGTTTGCACCATACACCTTGCTGGTTTTAATATAGATGCACGGTTACTATGCACTTTATTCTTCTGTTTAAATTTTAAACCAGTTACTGGTATTTTGACAACCCCACCACCACAGTTTTGTATTGCAATGTTATGGATTTTTTAGGTGATTGAAGTAATATTTTTATTATCATTTCAATATAATTGTGTTATGTTTATGCATTATTGAAGGTATCGAACACTCATAATTGTGTCACCTTTGATATACACAATTTCTTTCACTTTATGCCATTTTCACTTGGTTCACCAAGCGCATTATTGTTTATACACTAGTCTTCATAATAAGGATCAGCGCAGCACCACTCACTTTATACACATACGCAAGTCTCGCTGTGTAAACGACGTCCAAACCACACGTGAGGTATCACGGCAAACGATAGAGCGAGAACAATAATTCTAGCACTAGACAACTTCTAACTCTAAACAGGTAACCTGTAAAAGAAATTTAAACCATCACAGCGTCGCCTATGGAGATTTTTAAGTACCAAAGTTTGGCGCCATACCATGAGTGTTGCAATATTAAAACGTGACATGTGAGGTATCTATTTAATCGGCGACAGCGTAACATCTGTTACATTATATAAAAAAATGGGCTAACTTTACGGTTTTGTTTTTCTATTCATGAAAATTTTGTTATTGCCATCTTGTTTGTTTAGAGCAGTGGTTCTCAACTCCAGTCCTCAGGACCCACCAACAGGCCAGATTTTAAGTATTACCTTGGGGAGTTGCAGACTAGAATACTGCAATCACTGAGCAGCAAGTGATATCACCTGTGATGTATTTCAGCTATCTTTCAAACCTGGCCAGTTGGTGGGTCCTGAGGACTGGAGTTGAGAACCACTGCTTTAGAGGTTGTAAATCTTTCAAATAAAAAGTTTTTGAGAATTGTGAGAGAATCCTGATCTTTATTCTCTAAGCAAAAAAAATCGTGATTCTCATTTTTCTAGAATCTTGCAGCTCTAAACAGATAGATAAATGGATAGATGGATAGATCAAAGGACACAAACGCAAGGTGTGCGCGCTACCCACAAGTTTTACAATGTCTTGACGTGGAAGTGTGTAACAATTATTTTAATTTTTTGTATGTTGGTGAAGTAAAGGTATTTTCAATCATTTTAACGCTGTAATATATTCTCCATGACTTTACAGCTTGCAACACACATAAGTTAAAACATGTGGTAATATGTTTACACACACTTTAACCACTCAACCTCCGAAAGATTTACCCCTGGCATTCATGAGCAGGCCATTTTTTTGCTTTTTGGCACTGTTACTTTAACTGACAATTACCTGGTCATGCAACACTGTACCCAAATGAAATTTATATTGTTTTTTCACACAAATGGAGCTTTCTTTTGTTAGTATTTAATCACCGCCAGGTTTATTTTTTTGCGCTATAAAAGCGGAAAAAAGACCAAAAATTTAATTTAATTATTTTATACTAGTAATGGTGGTGATCAGCGACTTATAGTGTAACTGTGATAGTATGGTGGGCAATCTGACACTTTGTGAGAACCAGTGACACCAATACAGTGATCAGTGCTAAAAATATAAATGGTCACTGTACCAATGTTACTGGGAAGGGGTTAACATTTAGGGCAACCAAGGGGTTAAATGTGATGTGTGCCTTACAGTGCTTGGTGCATTCACTGTGTGCGTTTTTTCTAAAGTATATGCCGGTTTTTAGCAGGGAAACAAAAACCAGCACATCCCCGCTAACAGGACAGAGCTCTGAGTGGTTTACATTGAGAGGGCTCTGTCCGGTCATCCTCTTTGGCAATCAGCAGCTGCCGGCCAGCAATCATTGTACAGGACCCTCTAATCGGCTTGTGCTGTAACTAACCACAGCACAGCCAGTGCGCACCCCCTGCCCAGAAGAGCTCGATCATGTATTATATACGTGATCCAGCTCAGGAGAGCTGCTCTGTTGCTGTACTCCTACGTGAGGCGGTTGGCAAGCAGTTAATGTGGAAAAAAAGGTGGAAAGTACAATACATTTGGTGCAGCACTGTGGGCACAAAAGCAGACAAAAATCTGAAAACCCAAAAGCCACAAAATTTGTTAGACTAAAGCTGGTTATAAACAGATTTTTCATTCAACCATAAAAAGAAGTCAGGTTCCTCCATTGATACTTAACGAGGATGGACCCATCTCCCCTGCTGGCTATTGTAGTCTGACAGCCAGGACTTGTGACTGTCAGAATACCCCAACAATGACAGCAGATGACTGGTAAAAGTCACTGTTAGGCCCCTTTCACACTTATACGACTTGTCCCACGATTTTGTACTGCAAAATGGTATGACAAGTCATTCTCCATGATTTTCAATGACTACCATTCATATTGGCACGACTTTAAGTCGTGCCGACATGAAAGTAGTCCCTGCACTACTTTGGTCCAACTTCTATGCGAGTTGTACTCCATAGACCTCAATGTTAAACCCTCAAGTAGCATACAAATCGTACCTGAATAAAATAGACACGATTTCAGTACGACTTTGTAAGCACAAGCCTCACACCTCACATGTGCAGTACCTGACCGCGAGATTGTGTTTCTCAGCGACAGGGTACTGTGCGCCCTGCGGCCCCCCCACCCCAAAGCACCTTGTCCCCATGTTGATGAGGACAAGGGCCTCTTCCCGACAACCCTGGCCGTTGGTTGTCAGGGTCTGCGGGCGGGGTGCTTATCGGAATCCGGAGCCCCCTTTAATAAGGGGGCCCCCAGATCCCGGCCCCCCACCCTTTGTGAATGAGAATGGGGTACATTGTACCCCAACCCATTCACCTAGGGCAGTGTTTCTCAACTCCAGTCCTCAAGGCGCACCAACAGGTCATGTTTTCAGGATTTCCACTATTTTGCACAGGTGATTTGATCACTTTCATTGCCTTAGTAATTACCACAGCCGTTTCATCTGAGGGAAATCCTAAAAACATGACCTGTTGGTGCGCCTTGAGGACTGGAGTTGAGAAACACTGACCTAGGGGAAAAAAGTGTCAATGAAAAAAAAAACAGTACACAGGTTTTTAAAGTAATTTATTAGGCAGCTCCTCCCGGTGTCCTGATCTTCTGCCGGCTCCTTCGCTATCTTCTGCAGCTCTTTTGCTAGCGGTGAGCCGGACTTCTGCCTTCCTGTCTTCTTCCGATGTTGACACGATGCTCTCTCCGGCTGGAATGCTCTCCGAGCGCTCCGATGTGACTTATTTAGGCGGTGACCCCGCCCCCTTATGACGGCACAGTCCCAGCATGCTCCGGGACTGTAACGGCATAAGGGGGCGGGGTCACCGCCTATACAAGTCCATTGCGGAGCGCTCAGAGCATTCCAGCCGTAGAGAGTGTTGTGTCAACATCGGAGGAAGAGAGGAGGGAAGAAGGCAGAAGTCCGGGCCACCGCTAGCAAAAAGAGCTGCAGAAGATAGCGGAGGAGCCGGTAGAAGATCAGGACCCCGGGAGGAGACGCCGGAGAGACCCCCGAAGTCGGAAGACGACCCCGGAGCTGCCTAATAAATTACTTTAAAAACCTGTGTACTGTGTTTTTTCATTGACACTTTTTTCCCTAGGTGAATGGGTAGGGGTACAATGTACCCCATACTCATTCACAAAGGGTGGGGGGCCGGGATCTGGGGGCCCCCTTATTAAAGGGGGCTCCCGGATTCCGATAAGCCCCCCCACCCGTAGACTTTGACAACCAACGGCCAGGGTTGTCGGGAAGAGGCCCTTGTCCTCATCAACATGGGGACAAGGTGCTTTGGGGTGGGGGGGCCACAGGGCGCCCCCCCTGCCCAAAAGAACCCACCCCCCCATGTTGAGGGCATGCGGCCTGGTACGGTTCAGGAGGGGGGGGGGCGTTCGCTCGTCCCCACCCCCTTTCCTGACCGGCCGGGCTGTGTGCTCGGATAAGGGTCTGGTATGGATTTTGGGGGGACCCCCACGCCAATTTTTCGGTGTAGGGGGGGTTCCCCTTACAATCCATACCAGACCTAAGGGCCTGGTATGCCCCTGGGGGGGAGCCCACGCCCGTTTTTTTATTTAAAATATGGCGCCGGAATTCCCCCTCACGATTCATACCAACTACTGTATGTTTTCATTTGTTAATGCCAAAGTCGTACAAAGTAGTACTGCTCTCAAATCGCGGCAAAATAGCCGCTGCGAAATCGCTGTAAAATCGCGCGACTTTGAAGTCGTATAAGTGTGAAAGGGGCCTTAGGCTGACAATTTTCCACTCCAGGTGTTGCTGGCAAAGCAGCCGAGCTATTGAATTTCAAGCAACTCAGCAGGAAATGCCCAAAATCCATGTATGGCCAGCTTTACAAGGACAGGTGTATGTTTGAGGAAGAGAAAAATAAATATATTTATTGCGGTTTAACCACTTCAGCCACAAAAGAATTTACCCCTTAATGACCAGGCCATTTTTTGTGATACGGCACCTCGTCGATTTAACTGACAATTGCGCGGTCGTGCGACATTGTACCCAAACAGAATTGATGTCTTTTTTTCCCCACAAATAGAGCTTTCTTTTGATGGTATTTGATCACCTCTGCGGTTTTTATTTTTTGCGCTATAAAACAAAAGACTGACAATTTTGAAAAAACACAATATTTTTTACTTTCTGCTAGAATACATATACAAAAAATATATATATAAAAAAAATGCATCAGTTTAGGCCAATATGTATTCTGCTACATATTTTTGGTAAAAAAAAAAAAGAAAAAAAACAAATAAATCACAATAAGCGTATATTGATTGGTTTGCGTAAAAGTTAGATTTAGGGACTTTTTTTATTGTTTTTACTAGTAATGGCAGGGGATCAGCGATTTTTAGCGGGACTGTGACATTGCAGTGGACAAATCTGATCCTAAGTGACACTTTTTGGTGACCAGTGACACAAATACTATAAAAATGCACTGATCACTCTATAAATGGCACTGGCAGGGAAGGGGCTAAGACTAGGGGTGATCAAGGGGTTAAGTGTTCCCTGGGGAGATGTTTCTGTCAAGTGGACGGCCTGACTGGGAGCAGAGAGTGGGAGATCGCTGTTCCTGATCACTAGGAACAGCTGATCTCTCTCTCCTCCCCTGTCAGAACAGGGATCTGTCTTGTTTACGTAGGCAGATCCCCACCCTGCCTCTCTTCACCACGATTGCGGGTGGCCAGACAGAGTCCGCCGGACCCACCAGCGAGCTCCCGCAGTACTACATGCACAGACCGACGTACAGGTACATCAGTTTGTACAGCCGCATATATACTGTGCGCAAGGCGGTCAGCTAGTGGTTATCAACCAAGAATTTTCAGAAAGAAACATACTTTGATGCTTTTTAGTGCACATAGAACACAATACCCATTTTTTTGGTAAAACATAAAAGAGGTTACGCCAAGTAAACTGATACCAACATATCACGCTTTAAAATTGTGCGCTTAAAAATTGTACACGCCCATGGAATGACCACAAAACTACAGTACATTAATCCACAGGCAATGCTTTAAAAGCCTTTACAGGCTACCAATTTAGAGTTAAAGTGGTCTGGCACTAGAATTATTGCTCTTATTCTGATGTCTGCAGTGATACCTCACACATGTGGTACGATCACTGTTTAAGCATACACGTACCCTATCCACATGTCCAATCGCACAGAGGGGGGACGAGGGTGCTTTACATTTTATTTACATTTCTTTTTAGACTATTTTTTTTTTTTTTTTTTTAGTGTGGGGGGAATCAACTTTGTTGCGATCACAAAGGATGAACATGCATTACATGCAGCATGGGCAGTTACAGGTACTCTTTATGGAGACATCTGGGGTCTATTGTTAAGACCCCCAGAACCCTCCCTCTGCCCTCCAAAGCAGTCGATCAAACAAACCAAAAGTGACTAAATCCTTGTCGCTTTTGGTTTCATATACCATAAAGACAGGGGGGGGGGGGGAATATTCCTCCTTTTTGGAAAGCTAGCCTGACTGCCCAAAGAGGTCATGAGCTCCCCAATGAAATGGGAGTGCAATGGGAGGTTCCTGAATCCCATCATGCACTGGGAAATAGAGAACTAGGACCGTGCAAATCCAGTCACTTTGCGTTTGTACAGAGCTGCCTTGTGGTAATACCATTTACTTTTATGTGAAGGCAAAAGCATCAAGCCAGCCAGCAATATTGACAGTGTCAGGCAAGAGCAGAGGCATTGGCAAAGCTTTTTGTGTTAGCAAAGTGTCAATGCCAGCAAGAGTCGGTACAAGGAAGTGACTGTGCCAGCAAGTCTCATTAAAGTGTCTGTAAAGTCTCTTTTTTTTCCCCCAATAAACATGTTGCAGTGGATTTGCACAGAGCAACCCAGATCCTCCTCTTCTTGGGTGACTCTCCTGTGATCCTAGCCCCTCCCTCCCGTCAAGTGCCCTCAAAGCAAGCAGCTTGCTATAGGGAACTCGAGCCAAGTCACAGCTCCCTGTGCCAGACATGGCCCCTCCCCCTCTCTCTCCTGATTGGCTGACTGACAGCAGCGGGAGCCAAAGCGCACCTGTTGTGTCTCAGCCAATAAGAAGGATGAGCTCAGGCGTGCTCGCAAACAGCACACGCAGAGCCCGCCAGGAAGTCGGCACTGCCGAGCGCTAATCACAAGCAGCAAGACATTGTCCCGATGTGCGGCTGCAGAGATCAGGAAATGTCTCACTGCCTGTGATTAGCGCTGTGCAGTGCCAACTTCCTGGCGGGCTCTGCACGTGCTTTTACATATTTACATTTGTACTTTGTACTCTGCCTGGCAATTATTGCTGTCCTATCCAACTTGGACAGAACTACATATCGTATTTATCGGCGTATAACACGCACTTTTTTCCCCTTAAAATCAGGGGAAAGTCGTGGGTGCGTGTTATACGCCGATCCCCGCTATCGCTATGTGAATGTCGGCGATCGCCACCGACATTTACATAGCGAGTAGTTTCAAATATGGCGCCGCGGACTTCGGAAGGACTCGGCGGTGCTGAACGAGCGCCGCCGAAATCACAGAGCCGAGATACACATAGTCGGGTGTATTCGGCTCTTTCCGGCGCCGCTCACTGTCACGCCCAGTCCCGCCATTGGACCTGTGTTATGTCCATCATAGGGCGGGACTGTGAGCGGCGCCGGAAAGAGCCGAGAACCCTCGGCTATGTGTATCTCGGCGGCGTTCGTTCACTTCCGCCGGCGCCGAGTCTCTCCGAACTCCGCGGCGCCATATTTAAAACTACTACTATGTGTATGGCGGCGGCGGCAGGATGCAGGAGGCATGGGTGCAAGGCTGCACTGGGGACAAGGCTGCACTGGGGACAAGGCTGCACTGGGGACAAGGCTGCACTGGGGACAAGGCTGCACTGGGGACAAGGCTGCACTGGGGACAAGGCTGCACTGGGGACAAGGCTGCACTGGGGACAAGGCTGCACTGGGGACAAGGCTGCACTGGGGACAAGGCTGCACTGGGGACAAGGCTGCACTGGGGACAAGGCTGCACTGGGGACAAGGCTGCACTGGGGACAAGGCTGCACTGGGGACAAGGCTGCACTGGGGACAAGGCTGCACTGGGGACAAGGCTGCACTGGGGACAAGGCTGCACTGGGGACAAGGCTGCACTGGGGACAAGGCTGCACTGGGGACAAGGCTGCACTGGGGACAAGGCTGCACTGGGGACAAGGCTGCACTGGGGACAAGGCTGCACTGGGGACAAGGCTGCACTGGGGACAAGGCTGCACTGGGGACAAGGCTGCACTGGGGACAAGGCTGCACTGGGGACAAGGCTGCACTGGGGACAAGGCTGCACTGGGGACAAGGCTGCACTGGGGACAAGGCTGCACTGGGGACAAGGCTGCACAGGGGCAAAGGCTGCACTGGGGACAAGGCTGCACAGGGGCAAAGGCTGCACTGGGGACAAGGCTGCACAGGGGCAAAGGCTGCACTGACAAGGCTGCACAGGGGCAAAGGCTGCACTGACAAGGCTGCACAGGGGCAAAGGCTGCACTGACAAGGCTGCACAGGGGCAAAGGCTGCACTGACAAGGCTGCACAGGGGCAAAGGCTGCACTGACAAGGCTGCACAGGGGCAAAGGCTGCACTGACAAGGCTGCACAGGGGCAAAGGCTGCACTGACAAGGCTGCACAGGGGCAAAGGCTGCACTGACAAGGCTGCACAGGGGCAAAGGCTGCACTGACAAGGCTGCACTGACACTGAAAAGGCTGCAATGACACTAACAAGGCTGCAGATGAACACTGATGAGGCTGCATTGATGGGCATTTTAATGTAAGTTTCTTTTCCTTAAACTTCCCTCCTAAAAGTTTTTTTCCTTAAAATTCTCTCCTAAACTTGGGGTGCGTGTTATACGCCGGCGCGTGTTATACGCCGATAAATACGGTAATTAGTGCCTGGACTTTTTAGTTTTAGTTTTACTTTCTTTACTATTACTTTTCATTTTTTATTCTTTGTCATTTTTTATTATCAATTTTTTTCTTTGAAAATCAGCTTCGCTGGTTCAGTTGTTTTTTAAATAAAGTGGCCATACTTTATTACGCTATGGAAGCTCTTTTTTTCTTAAATACATGAGGGGAAGCAACATCTCCAAGGATTGAAAAGCATAGGAGACATCCAGCACAATACATAGCAGCAAGGCGATCCATCTCCCAATACAGGTGGATTACCCCGGTGCGGGGCTTGGGGAGCTGATTACAACACAAGTATCTATCAGATGGAACAACAAGTGAAGTGACCCAGCGTACTACACCATAAGCGTTATACCCCTGTTGGGGTTCTGGGAGCTGGTGAGTAAGCAACCAAAGGGGGAGCACGAGAGTCACCTGACAAATTGTTGCAGCACCAAGTCACCTGTGGGAATCTGAATAAGTTATATAACATCAATATATGGGACTGTTACAATATATGTTGGAAATTTAACTGCTGGTTTTTCTGGGCTATTATATTTGTTTTGGTTTATGCAATTGTAATCTATGCCGATTACGTATATGGTATCAGATCAGGATAGCACTAAATATATATATATATATATATATATACACACACACACACACATATACATACATACATATACATATACATACACACACACACACACACACATCACCGCATTGGTATATGGTTTCTAGCAAATGCACTATATGCAATACAGCTTCTGGCTCCTTTTCCAGACGCTGTAGGACCCAGTAAGCTGTGCGACACCTGTTTATCATAGTCATCTTAGCATATGATCAGTGGGCACATACCTAGCAGCTGTGGTACCACCCATACTGTAAATAAGGGGGCTTATATATGCTGCACACCTCTTAGATCTACATCTACGAGTAGGGGGTGCCAAACTATAGGCTATCCCAGTATTTACATAAATCGCTTATTATATCATATTTTTTAGGTAGCGCCAATATACCCACTCTTTAATCTAATACTTCTACAAAGAACCTCACCAGGTACTTTGTGTAAGGGTGGCTCTCCCTGTCAGAGGGAGGGGGGGGATCTGTGCTGATAATCAGCACATTGATTATCAGCACAGCCCCAATCAAAAGGTGCCCATTAGCTGACAATCAGTGCCCAACACCTGCCAGCCTATCCCAACAATAAACGCCCGTCAGTGCTCCAGGTTGCCTATCAGTGACCATCAGTTTTTGTCTTTTTTTTAAATTGTTGGTCTTTTTTCGTTTATAGCGCAAAAATTAAAAACTGCAGAGGTGATCAAATACCACCAAAAGAAAGCTCTATTTGTGGGCAGAAAATTCTAAAACTTTAGTTTGGGTACAGTGTTGCATGACTGCGCAATTGTCAAAGTGCGACAGTGCTGAAAGCTAAAAATAGTCCTGGGCAGGAAGGGGGGAAAGTGCCTGATATGGAAGTGGTTAAGGTTCATATTAAAGTGATAATAAAGTGTCTTTTTTTTTTAGGTAAAAATAACAAACATGCTATACCTACCTGCCCTGTGTAGTAGTTTTGCACAGAGCAGCCGAGATCCTCCTCTTCTCAGGTCCATGGCTGCTTGCTGTGGAGGCACTCAACAGGAGGGAGGGGCCAGTACCACCAAAGAGACACGAGAAAAGGAGGATCTGGGCTGCAAAACCACTGCACAGAGCAGGTAAGTATAACAGGTTTAAAAAAAAAAAAAAAAGTATCACTTAACCACTTGCAGACCAGCCACCATCGTTTGACAGCGGAAGGTTGGCTCCCCTGCACGAATCGCCATAGCTGCACGGCAGGCACTTTGAGGAAAGGGGGCCCGTGCGCCCGCTGTGCGACGTAGGAGTTACTGCGCGTGCCCGGCGACCACTATGTCCGCCAGCCACCTGCGATCGCTCCTGACAGAGACAGAACAGAGATCTGTCAATGTAAATAGACAGATCTCCATTCTGTCAGGGGGGAGGAGACAGATCTGTTGTTCCTAATTAGAATCATCGACCGGTCTCCTCCTCCTCCAGCAGTCCCACCCCCCCAGTTAGAAACACTCCCTAGGGAACACATTAAACCCCTTGATCGCTCCCTAGTGTTAACCCCTTCCCTGCCAGTGACATTTACATCAGTGCATTTTTACAGCACTGATCGCAGTATAAACGTCACTGGTCCCAAAAAAAAAAAAATTGTCAAAAGTGATCAAATACCACCAAAAGAAAGTTCTATTTGTGGGGGGAAAAAAAAGGACACAAATTTTGTTTGGGTACAGCGTCGTATGACCGCGCAATTGTTTGTTAGATCAACGCAGTGCCATATCGCAATAAAATGGCCTTGTCAGGAAGTGGGTAAATCCTTCCGGGCTGAAGTGGTTAAAGGGGACACAGGACACCTCATATCAGTTGCGGGTCGAACAATCTCAAGAAGGGTAACAAACGTAGACACCTTTGTTCGGGTATAAGCAAAGCCCATTTGGGGGTATTTCAACAATTTGTATTAGTATGAAAATGCATCCTGCAACAAACTTCTTTTTGGGCCATTCTTTCCAAGATCATTCTGAGCTGGACCAAGCCAAGTGTCAGAGGTCAAAGTATATGAGTTTATCTTGCAGATAAATGACAAATGTGCCTGCTATCACACCACATCCTAAACACGCCTCAATGCTGATCATTTCCTCTACATCACTTCCCCTTCAAGCACTTCATCCAAGAAAAACAACACTTTCATGAGCATTTAACAAGCTTTCCTTACTCTTTTTTTAATGCTTAAAAACACTTCATAAAACGCTATAGGCCTGTTGCTTCCTTCTTTATAATCAACACACTGAAAGAGCCCTTACACAGTTCTGTAATTTATAAGGTTGAAAAAGACACAGGTCCATTCAGTTTAACCTATGTATATATGATTCTACCTATTCCCATAGCCCAATGTATTCTACTGCTAAAGAAGATATCTGAAAAGTTTTTTTGAAGCAGACACCCTAGTGTCCACATTTTTACTGTTCTAACCTACTTTCTTCTAACCTCAAATGGTGGTCACGTGTACTCTTCAGGGACCTTGGAGTAAACAGTTTTTCACAGTCACTGGAGTACCATTGATGAATTTGTACATTTTAATCTTCATCACTCTAAGGACCCTTTCACACGTGCAGACCATTTAGATCCGCCTGTCAGTTTTTTCAGCGGATCTGAATGGTCACTGGATACATCTCAATGGAGCTGCGGATGTCAGCGGTGACATGTCTGCTGACATCCAATCCGCAAAATTCAGATGGATGGAATCCCTATGTTCCATCCATCTGGCGGATGGGAAGAAAACGGACAGGCGGTCCATAATCATCCGATCCCCCCCATAGAGGAGAGCGGAGATCTGACAGGTCCGTCCCTGCACAGTGTGTAGAGACGGACTTGTCATCCGCCGGCTCAGAGGGGATCAACGGATCACTCCCTGCTGAGCAAGTGGATGGCTGAATACAGAGCCACACGTCAGAAAGGGCCCTTAATTGTTTGCTGCCCGCCCACAGTCAAATGACCGCGGGGTGGTGCAGCTCTCATTCTGGGACTCCGTCATATGCCGTTCTGCGCGCAGCGTGGCGATCGCGCCCGCGTTGCTAGGACACAGCGCGACCCCGATCTCTGTAAAGAGCCAAGTCCGCGGCTCTTTAATCATGTGATCGGTTATGTCCAATCACAGCAGACAATTAATTCAATATTCCAGTCGCACACGTTCCCGGACAAACGGCAATAGAGCATTAACGGGTGCTGTAACGATTACCAGTTGGGTTCTGGAAGCATCAAACAGAAGTACATCTTCGCCAGCACACCATGGATCAGCAAACAAGATTGTCCAAAAAAGGTTTTTAATCCAAAACGGTCACATCCCAAGGGAGGTGCAACGTTTCGGGGCCGCGCAGGACCCCTTCGTCAGGCAGTGGTAAAATGTCAAAATTCAATACTCACTTATATTAAATCTGCAACTTTTATCCTGCCATAGAGCTCTTTACTTAAACCAGTAAACCCAAAAACAAACAGATTGCAGCTTAGATGTGATGGCTGCATTAGTTTCCTTTTTTAGGCTTTCTTCTATTCTCATCTGGTGATCCAACCAGCAAGTCTGTTTTCCAAAAACAAACTCCAGCAGAATGGATCAGTTTACATAGATGAGACAACCCACTTAACACTGGCAGCGGTGATTAACCACTTGAGGATTACCTACCGCAGATATACCCACCTCAGCTGTGCTGCCAATCAAGCCAATCAGCGTGTCCCAGACAATGATTTATGGCCGGCACCTGCTGATTGGCTGAGCGAATAACAGAAGAGAGCCCTGTGTTGGTAAACAACACAGGGCTCTCTTCTGTAAGCAGCGATGTGCCTTTTCTCCCTGCAATGCAGCTGGCTGCAACTCCTTGCGGCTTCACAGTCTGCTGTCCACTTTGCATGTGCGAGCCAGCTGCATTTTGTGAATTGTCCTGCAGCCTTCAGGGGCCTGTGACGTGCCCCTAGATGGTTGCAAGGGGAGGACTTTCTGTGGGTTGCCACAGCAATTTGACAGAAGGTGGGAGCCGGTATCCGCTCCCCCCTCCTCTTCCATTTGAAACTCTTTGGGGGGGGGGGGGGTACCTGGTTTTGACAGGTACCCACTTTTAGGCTCCATTCACACTAGCGCGTTTTTTGATGCATTTTGCAGAAATGCATGGGAATTTTTTAACATGGGTTCCTATGGAACATGTTCACATCAATGCCTTTTTGTACGTCTGCATTTTTGGAAAGGGTCAGGGACTTTTTTTCATGCAAAATGCAGCGTTTTGCATGTAATAGAATTCAATGGACCAGCATCAAAAACGCAAATGCAGCGTTTTTGGCGTTTTTCCCCTTTAGGGTGAAATTCTACTTTAAAAGGAGAAGTTCACCTTTCATAACATGTTGTTACACCCATATTCAGGGTGTAACATGTTACGGACCTCCCACCCTCCACCCTGATCTGACAGCTAGCAGGGATTTTCTCCCTCCCCGCTAGCTGTCACAATTTAAAAAAAAGCGTAACTGAGCAAGGTTTCACTAGCCCACCTACATCACTCAGTGTCCTGTGAATGAAAAACTACAAGGTCCCGTAGCTTGTAGTTTTCAATTAACTACCACAGTACTGCGAGTTCATTGAATTTTCCTGTCAGAATGTATCAGCTTCCTCGGGCGAGAAAGCCAAATACACTGACAGATCTGCAGGAGACCTGCATGGCACCAGCGAGCGATCTGCTGAATGCTTTACAGGCTCCTGCAAAAAAATTAAAAAAATAAATAAAAGGTACATTTTCTTTTTACTTGCAAAAAATGTGCAGTTATTTTTTTTTTTTAAATATGAACTTATCCTTTAACACACCCACCCTGAGAAATGGCATACATCCATTGCTGGAATGCATGCAGGTACACACGATTTGGCAGCAAATAGGATACTAGCGTTGCCCCGATTACTGGTGCCGATTCTAAGCATTTGCACGAGTACGATACTAAGAGCCCTTTCACACCGGGCCGCCCGCAGCGTCAGCAGGAAACCGCCGCTTTTTAGCGGCGTTTTACCGTCGGATTAGCGGCGTATTTCGGCCGCTAGCGGGGCGCTTTTACCCCCCGCTAGCGGCCAAGAAAGGGTTAAAACCGCCCGCAATAGCGGCGTTTTGCCGGCGGTATCCCAGCGCTGCCCCATTGATTTCAATGGGGAGCAGCAGTGGAGGAGCGGTAAACACACCGCTCCTTCAACGCTCGAAAGAAGCTGCTGGCAGGACTTTTTTTCCCGTCCTGCCAGCGCAGCGCTCCGGTGTAAAAGCCCTCGGGCTTTCACACTGCAGACAATGGAGCAGCTGTTTGAGGGCGGATTGCAGGCGCTATTTTTAACGCTATAGCGCCTGCAATATGCCCTTGGTGTGAAAGGGGTCTTAAACGGATACCTTCAGTCTCAGTTCACATATGTGTGGGCCGGTTTTCAGTGCAATGTCAAAGCTCGGTCCGGTGCGATGTCGTTCAGTGGTTCAGGTGTGATTTCAATGGGAATGGTAGTGTCTAAGATAAGGAATCACACAGGACTCTTTCAAATTGCACTCCGGCCGGCCCGCAAATATGTGAATATGCTCTAAAAAAAGAAAAAAATCAGTTTTTGTGAATGTATGGTGTGAACGAGCTATAAAAAAACTGTCACAACTCTAAAAATAGGTATTAGCGAATACTTGAGAAAAAAGTATCGGTACTGGTATTTGGTCTTAAAGTGGTTGTTACCCCAAACCTGTAAATCACTGCCAGCGCCTCCAATATAGACAAACCACACTGTATAAGCAATTTAATAAAACGAGGCATGTAAATACCTTTATAGCATCTTCAGGCCGTTCACGTGACTCGTGGCCGCTCTACACCTCCAATCCAGGGCTACTGCAGGAGGGACCGATCTCCCTCTTACGTCAACCCGGGGAGGTCACGTGGCCTGCAGTGGCCCTGGATCAGAGGTGTAGAGTGGCCGTGAGTCACGTGACCGGCCTGAAGATAGCTCTAAAAAAAAGGTATTTACATGCGTCGCTTTAATAAAACACTAATACTGTGTGGTACACCTAGAGGAGCTGGCAGTGACCATTTTTAATATTTTATTTCTACTAACCAGGGGGGGTGTTTACAGACATGGAGCAGACCACAGTTGTCATGGCTCAGCAGCCATGATTATCATGGTCAGCTCACAGAGGGAGACAGAGGAAGTGGCAAGATCAGCCAGGTTTTTTACAGTTTAGAGAATGGCAGATTACACAGCACAAGCAGTGTGCTGTTGAATCTGCTTTAGGGGAACAGGATTTTTTTTTTTTTTTTTTTTTTTAAGGGTTGCAAAAACTTTAAAAAAAACTGGTATTTGTGCATCCCTATAGGATACAGTTGATTGGTAGCACTGAGATGCACACAGGTGCATTGGGCTGTACAATTTAAAATATGCCTGTATAGCCACCTGTACAAATGACAAGATACATTTGGCCCACATATGAACAGCTCTTGGCATAAACATGCCTCCAGGGGTATACACCTATACAGTTTAGCGCCTGGAGGTGTGTTTGCTTGGGAAAATTCATATCCTACAGTTCTTTGGCACAGGTGATGAGGTGGGCCTGGGTGCTGAGATACAACCATATTTTATATTATACACTCCATTACAGTAAAGTGTATAAGCTGTTAAAAAGGTAAAAGCATTTTGATCTGAGCTGTCATAAGCAGAAGCCACAAAAGGAAAATCAGGACAACAATGAAGACACCAAGTCTTAAATAAAAGCTCATTAACCACAGGAGAAAACATCACGTTCTCTGCATGCTAGAATGTCATAAAAAGAGGGGGTGGGGGTCTATAGATAATCCCCTAAGACCCCATACACACTATTGGATTTCCTGCAGATGTTTGTCTTCAGATTTACCAGAGCCATATAATAGAAGGTCAAACCTTAATATTTGTATGCAATCAGGCAGGCCCTTGCATTACATGGTTTTGATAAATCTGAAGACAAAAATCTGCAGAAAATCTAGTAGTGTGTATGGGGCCATAGTGTCTGCATAGAAGTGAAAGCAGAGTGTGTGAGCCATTTCCTCTCCTCAAGCCCTGTGATCAGGAGCCATTGAATGGACTAGGGTAGTATTGACAGGCCTTCCCGTGATCAGATCCATCAGAAGAAGGAAGGAATGGATGAAATCGGCGTACAATAGCAGGCAGCACGGTTGCTGATCGTCCAGCATGCATGCCAGTGCCTAGCTCCAGACAGAAGGCGGGCGGCTGCAGATCAGAGCAGGGGGGCGGGGAGATGGAGAATGTTGTCTGTCACACACATATAGAGGGGACACTGAGGCCAGGCAGGTCATAGAGTCGGTGCAGTACATGCCAGCCTGGAGAGAGGTTACACAGGAGGGGACAGGCCTCTACAGATGTATGGAACATGTAAACACACAAAGGAGCCTGTGATCCCGCCCAGCTCACCCTCCACCATTACAGCAACAGGGAACCCAGCCGTCCCCATGACAGGCAATGATGGCCGCTCTACACCCCCCACCCTCCGCTCCCCTCACCGAGTCCTCTCACCTGACAGAAGCGCTGGCAGTATTCGCTGGCCGCCTGTACGGCCTCGTCCTCTCCTCCGCCGGCTCCCGCCACCCTCAGCTGCCCCTCCAGTTCCCGTAACCTCTCTTCCAAACGGGGCATTTCGGCGGCCAGGTCCGGGCAGGAGCCATTCTCCGCCTCGGCCTCCCCGTCCGCCATCTTCACACCCCGCTCGGTCTCGTACACACCAAACTCTTGCACACACCGCCGCTCGGCGTCACTATCCACAATGCCACGTTCCGACGTCGTAGCGTGCACGTCGTGATGGGGAGGGTCACGCTGAGCGGACCGGTGTAGTGTGCAGGCAGGCACAATACGTACAGAGCCCGGGCCCTGTACACAGCCAGAGAGCTCTGCCTTCTCATAGGACAGGAAGAGAGAATACCGCTTCACTGCCACAGCGACTACAAGGAACACATGACTTATGTCACATAGGGCTGCCCAATAACGAGCTATACACATTCTGCACTACATGGGCACACACAGCAGGGCATGTAGGGAAGGATTACACCAGGGCATGTCTACTTATAAGGAGTAGGGGTCCCTGGGATAATATTTAATATGTGACAGAAGCCTGTCAGAGACATAATAGAGAAGACAGAGACTGCAGACACATTACAGGAGATAGAGACGTATTACAGGAAACTACTACGTTATTACGCATTTGTTTACATTTGCCATTGGGGGGTGGCAAAAAAATGTGCAATTCTGCCAACCAAAGTGAAAGCAAACTCTCCTATTGTTTTCAGCCAAGGAAGATGCCATCTTGGCCTCTGTTTGACCAATCATCTGTCATGGTGCTGCACATGTGATCAGTTATGTCACCAGCCATTGGATGGTTTGACAGCACAGGCAATGTGACAGTTAGGGCTCATTTACACTTGCTTCGGCATTAACGGCTAATTTATACTTGCCTCAAAACAAGGCTTTGGACACGCTTTGTTAAAGATTTCTGAATGCCAGTCAAAGCCCCTGTCACTAAATAAAATCGTTAGCTTACAGTCCTGTTTACACCTTGCTTTTTCTTTGCTTCGGCTTCGCTTCAAAAATTATACCCCATGTAGCTTCAGTGGTGCTTCAAAGCATCCATAGAAGTCTATGGCAAAGCTCGCTTGATTCCTCATCGAAGCCCCACCAAAGGCTCATCGAAGCCCCACCAAAGGCTCATTGACCTCCACCAAAGGCTCATCAAAGCCCCGCCGAAGGCTCATCGGAGCACCACCAAAACCTTATCAAAGCTTCATCGAAGCCCCACCAAAGCCTCATCAAAGTTCCACCAAAGGCTCATCGGAGCACCACCAAAACCTTATCAAAGCCCCACCAAAGCCCCACCAAAGCCTCATCAAAGCTCCACCAAAGGCTCATCAAAGCACCAAGCAAAAGCAGGTGTAAACAGAACTGTAAGCTAATCATTTTATTTAGTGACAGGGGCTTTGACTGGGGTTCAGAGAGCTTTAACAAAGCCTTGTTTTGAAGCAAGTGTCAACTAGCCCTTACATTCCTGGCATGTAACTGTTTTTTTAAACTGTTAGGGCTAGTTTACACTTGCTTCAAAACATGGCTTTGGACACACTTTGTTAAAGCTCTCTGAACGCCAGTAAAAACGCCAGCTGGTCGAAGACCCGAATTAAGCCGAAATTGGGTCTGCTATCTAGTAACCTGGAAGCGATGTTTTAATATCACTTCCGGTTTACTCGACTGGCAATGGCGCCAATTTTTAAAAATCCCTACTATTCCAAAACGCAGATTTTGTCGTTTTGAATACTTTTACGTGGAAAGGAGGGATTTGGGGTCTTACAGACCCCCAAACCTTCTGTAAAGAGTACCTGTCACTGACTATAACTGTCACAAGGGATATTTACATTCCTTGTGACAGAAATAAAAATGATCAGAATTTTTTTTTTTTTTTAAAAAACAGTGTAAAAAAAATTAAAGTGCCCCCGTCTCTCCGTGCTCACGCTCAGAAGCGAACGCATACATAAGTCTCACCGACAAATGTAAACGGTGTTCAAACCACACATGTGAGGTATTGCCGCGATCGTTAGAGCAAGAGCAATAAGGATCTCCTCCGTAACTCTAAACTGGTAACCAGTAGAAATGTTTAAAGCGTCGCCTATGGAGATTTTTAAGTACTGTAGTTTGTCGCCATTCCACAAGTGTGCGCAATTTCAAAGCGTGACAAGTTTGGTATCTATTTACTCGGCGTAACATCATCTTTCAAATTATACAAAAAAATGGAGCTAACTTTACTGTTTTTTGTTTTTTTTTTAAATTCATGAAAGTGTCTTTTTTCCCAAAAAATTGCGTTTGAAAGACCGCCGCGCAAATACTGTGTGACCTAAAAAATTTGCAACGATCGCCAATTTATTCTCTAGGGTCTCTGCTAAATATATATATATATATATATATATATATATATATATATATATATATATATATATAATGCTTGGGGGTTCTAAGTAATTTTCCAGCAAAAAAGACGGATATTTTAACTTGTAATCAACAAATGTCAGACATAGGCTTAGGCATGAAAGGATTAAACTGCAATAGGCAGCGGATTGGGATGTTTACATGCCACTGACACAAAGCAAAGTTGACCCAACATGTAGCACTACACAATTCAAATAAATAAGGAAGCTCCACAACTGCGTCCAACTCAAAAGTCAAGACAGTTTCTGACAAGTTCTTTTTTTAAAAAAAAAATAAAGTGTCCCCAATGTAAATCCATTGTCAACAAAGGTGTGCACAGGGGGTGTGCCTGGGCACACTCCAATCGCCCTGTGCACTTTAAGGTCAGGTTGGTAACCGGGGACAGCACTCCAAAGTCTAGGCTCAGTCTGCAGGGTAGCAGTGTCATAGACCTTTAGGTGGGAAGCAACAGGCAAGGCACACACAAGAGCTTCCACTCTCTGACCTGTATCCAGCCTGTCCTTTTTTCTCTCCTCGATCCTGGAGGGACAACCAATGGGAACATGGGGGTGGGGACAGGACTGTCACTCACCCTGTACAAGGAGAGGAGGGGCAGAGCCAGACACTGTCATTCTGACGGTGTGGACAGAGGAGGGGTGGGAACAGGACCTATCACTCCGCTTGTATGGAGAGCAGTTGTTGGGGTGTCACTGCACAGGGCTGTCACTGAGCTGGTGAGCACTACAGGGGTCCATATATATATCACTATAGAGGGGCCCTATACATTCGTATTTATCACTATAGAGGGGCCACATACATTGCTATAGATATGCATCATGATAATAGGCGTACAGGGATGGCTGCAGAAATTATGGGGGTTTACAAATATAACTGTAGGAGAGACATATATACACACATATATATATATATATAGCTCAAAGTTCAAACACATATGCGTATGTGTGTGCGTAGCAGAACCCCCATTATAATTTATGCACCCCCTGAACCAATATATATATATATATATATATATATATATATATATATATATATATACTGTATAAACTCGAGTATAAGTCGAATTTTTCAGCACATTTTTTTGTGCTGAAAGTGCCCCCCTCGACTTATACTCGAGTCAAGCACTTTTCTGCAGCAAAAAATTCAATTTTCCGAACCGACTTTGGGGCCCCGTATCTCAGGGCCACTTGGTGCTAGAAACTTTTGGTGTGCAAACCCAGTGGAACTGGTACCACGACATATCCAAAGCTGAAGTTCCTAGCACTAAGTGGCCCCGAGATACGGGGCCCCAAAATCGGTTCGGAAAATGTCATTCTCTGCTGCAGAAAAGTGCTTGACATTTTCTGAACCGATTTTGGGGCCTCATATCTCAGGGCCACTTGGTACTAGGAACCCCAAGTTTGGTGTGCAAACTCAGTGGAACTGGTACAAAAACATATCCAAAGCTGGGGTTCCTAGCACCAAGAGGCCCTGATATACGGGCCCCAAAACCGGTTTGGAAAATGTCATTCTCTGCTGCAGAAAAGTGCTTGACATTTTCTGAACTGATTTTTGGGGCCCTGTATCTCGGGGCCACTTGGTGCTAGAAACCCCAGCTTTGGAAATTTTATGGTGCTAGTTCCACTGGGTTTGCACACAAAATTTGGGGTTCTTAGCACTAAGTGGCCCCGAGATACGGGGCCCCAAATTCGGTCAACTGTGTTCATCTGCAGCAATGTCATTTCGGGACCCTTTGGGTTCAGAGACCCCAAATTTTGGCTGCAGCTAGGGGGCATCTAGGAGCCCTTAACTACCGAGTTTGAAGTTCAGGGGACCTATGGCTGCAAATGGGCACAGTGATGCTGCAAATGGGCATTGTTGACCCTCTTTTCCACTTACAGTAGCTATGCATTTCTCACCCCCGTCTTATACTCGGGTCAATACATTTTTCCCATTTTTTTTGTGGTAAATTAGGGCCTCGACTTATACTCGGAACGACTTATACTCGAGTATATACGGTATATATATATATATATATATATATATATATATATATATATATATATATTGGTTCAGGGGGTGCATAAATTATAATGGGGGTTCTGCTACATACGCATATGTGTTTGAGCTTTGGGGTGCACACCCTAATGTAATAGGCTGCGCACACCTATGATCATCTATCACAATGAACGCCGGCCACTGACCTGTACAAAAAAAAAAGCCACCCGCTTCTGTTGCTTGACTCTCACCTCACCACTCCCCCTCCCCCCGCACCCCTAAATAAACAAAGTCGCGTGGTTACTGGTGACTACTGCCCCTATGACATCATCGGGTGGGGTCTCTGATGGATGTCATAGGGCAGGTCACCAGGTGACAGAGTGTCAGACAATGAGAGCAGTCATGTTCAGTGGCCTGGCGCTCGTGATTGATGATGGATTTACATCAAGGGGAATTTTTTTTAATAATGGACTTGTCAAACACTGTCCTGCGTTTTTATGTACTTTAAACATTTTTTGGGTGAATGTGCATACTCCTTCACATGGGGGCAAGGGGGTGGGATCGGGGAGCTGCATGCTCGGATAAGGGTCAGGTTTTTTTATTTTGGTATGGGATTTCCCTTAAAAGCGATACCAGACCAAAGGGCTTGGTATAGATTTTGGGGGGGGACCCCACACTTTTGTTTGTTTTTTTTTTTGGCGAAGCCCTGATTCGCACCTGAGCATTTTGTGGCTTGAAGCTTCAAAGCTGCAAAATGCTCAACAACTAAAATCCTGTGCTTTTTTTAATTGTGCCTGTTCACACACTTTTTCAAGCATCTCAAGCTCGATACCTGAAGATCAGAAACATACAGAAAAGGTACATGATCTAATTGTGAAGCAGAATGGGGCATTTTTGGCCCCATATAATTCAATGGGAGCACCTGAAAAATGCCTCAAAATGAGGGTTAAAAATGACCCACTGATACTTTCATCTGGATATAAGCAATTAAGTCTTTCATTCCTTCCTCCATTGGAATGTGTGGGCTCTCTTTACATTTGTGATTGTTGTGATGACACAAGGTACAGAGCCTCTCGGATCGACTCTGCACGCTGTCATCCAATGATAGCTCAGAACACTGCCAATAACGGGCACACTGGTCACCTGATTGTGATTTCTGCAGGGCCATTTATAAATGGCGTTGCAGGTATATGTGGTCACCACTTTGTCATTTATAAACGAATATCAGTAGATAAGTGATTAGGGACCATTTATACCATATGCGTTGGGCTGTGGTAGGAAGCCTTGCCCAATGCAGTCCCAACACATAGACAAGGCAATTTGCATTATGCCATATTGGATATCCGATGGATTTCAGCTTGTCATTGCAGTGCGCCTGCATTAAGAAACATGCTGTGTGAATAGGCCCTTACTGTATTATGACAGTGGCAGTCTATTTATCAAAAATGCATCTTTGTCTGTCCCTTCTCTATTTATTTTTTTATTTATGGAGTGCAGAAAAGGAGCTAACCCTTTGTTGCTGTATCAAAAACAAAACAGAAAATGTTGGCTGGCATTGACTTTGTCACAACATTGAAGAGACCTTGCGGTGCCTGGAAGTACCTGTGTCAGACTTCAAACTGACCCCCGTGTGTCTGCAGCATCTTTCAATACTAGTCCCAGAAAGGTTGTAGACCTCCCTTTAGACTTTGTACCAATAGGTAAGCCTAGAATAAGGTACTGTAAACATCTCCTAAACATGCGCCGTTTAGGAGATATTTACAGTATACTGCGCTGATGGTGTCACCGGCGCATGCGCTCTGAAGAAATGGACACCCGTGCCGTTTCTTCAGTAGCGAGTGCCATGACCGGTGGATCCCGCACGCACGCGCGGGAGTGACGTCATGTGACTCTGGCTAGTCACAGAGCCAGAGTGACGATCATGATCAGCCAATTTTTTGCTATTCAGCACTGCTTTAACTGGCAATTGCAGTCATGCAACACTGTACACAAATTAAATTTGTATCATTTTATTTCACACAAATAGAGCTTTCTATTGTTGTTTTTTTTCACCACTGGGTTTTTATTTAAAGACCAAAACTTTTTGAAAAAAACAACAATATTTTCTACTTTCTGTTATTAATGATTTCTGCATACATAATTTATTCATACATTTAGGCCAAAATGTATTCTGCTACATGTCTTTGGTAAAAAAAAAATCCCAATAAGTGTACATTAATTGTATTGTGCGAAAGTTATCATGTCTATAAGGCTCGGTTCACACAGGGGCAACACGATTTCAGCGCGACTTTGTACGGCGACTTCAACGCGGCTTCAACGCGACTTCAGCGCGACTTTAAGCAAAGTACAACGTGACTTCAAGTCGCCTCCAGGACAGGCGACTTTGGCTGTGGCCAATCACAGGATAATCAGCTCTCTGGGAGGGAGGGGTTTGCCTTGGCAAACTAAATTTTTTCCCTGCAAAGTCGCTTGACTTTAGAGAGAGATCCGACTTGGAGGAGAATTCCATTGATTTCTATGGTACAGGTCGCCTACCAAGTCGGATCCAAGAAGTACAGGGAGTACGCTCTGAAGTCGGAGCGACTTCAGTAGTGTCTATTAAGACGCTCCCATTCACTGTAATGTGAATCTCTTTCTGGGGCGACTTGAGGGCTTACAAGTCGGATCCCAAGTCGTCCCAGTGTGAACCGAGCCTTACACTATGGTATATATTCTCCCACGTCTCACCCCCACCAACTGGGAGAACACATTAGCTCCACAGGAAGGATTCCCCTGTCAACACTGTGTTTATGGGGGATTCAAGTGATTTTCTTTCCTGCAACCCATGTTACAAGAGAGAAAGATGCATCATCTAAGGCTGCATATCTCTGGAAATTTATCAGTGAGCTATCCCCACTTGTGTTTCTGGGTCTGCCCTTCTGCTTTGACCATTCTCTCTGTTGAAATTGTATATGTTTATATTAAAGCAGAACTCCATGTTTCAGTGAACTTTATATAGTTTGTATGGACCAAGCTGGTCGAAACTATTCCCTTTACTAACAGCGGCCGTGAGAGCTGTATATAAACGGTATGTTGCTCAGCTAGATACAGTATGCAGTGCTGTTCACAACCAGCTTCTGGAACAAAAAACAAGTCGGGCTGAGAGCTGCTCAGCCATTCACAGGGAGCTTTGTAATAAATGAATGAATAAATACCTTCATCTGAGGCAAAGAGGCAGGTACCTGGATGATGTCATGAAGGTGATTTTTCAGAGCAATACAAATAGTAATAGCTCATTAGAAAACATAACATCTTGTTGTGACTAATTCAGATGATTCTGGTAAGCCAAAATAGGAAATGGATGAAGGCGCATGTATTTATTTTTACCAAATTCTTCATGGTGTGCTTGAATGCACACCCGGACCACCCACCTAAACATGGAAAGGTAGGTACTCAGGACTGTAAACAGCTGTGGCAAAAATAAAATAGCTGTACCACCAGCTAACATGACTCCTTTTAAGTGAATCAAGTGAAATATTCCCATCGCACAAGTCAGGGGTCCTACATGGCCCCAAAACTTCACAGTTTACTGATGTGGTATTATCATTTTAATAAATTTTTCGGCGTTATTCTGAAGATCCATGGTGTGCTGGTGATACACAGCACTTCAGTTTACTAAATACTAGAGCTGCACGATTAATCGTTAAGAATCGAGATCACGATTCTTTCCCCCTTGTGATCTTAACAAAGCATTTTCCCGATTCTATGCAGAGTTCTCTGCTCAAGCCGACAGCTGTCAAAGCAGTCTGCCAAGTTTTACAACATTCCTCAGCCGCTGAGCGAACTATAAACATTGTAATGTTTTGTTCTTTAGATCAAAGGAATGAACTTCAGTCTGTAAATGAGGGAAGTTTAACCACTTCAGCCCCAAAAGAATTTGCCCCCTTCCTGATCAGGCAGTTTTTTGCAATACGGCACTGCGTCGCTTTAACTGACAATTGCGCAGTCATTGCTTTATATCTTAAAGGCCCGGGCTGGGTATTAAGCCAAAAGCGTGTGTGATCTCCCGTTAAAGGAGATCATTTGAAGTCGGTAAGTGGCAGTTTGTGTAGAGGTGGAAGTTGCATCTTTTTTCACCAGAATTATTGGGTGTATCATGTGTCAATCTCACATTGGAAACTCATCTTCAATATAATGGACTATTTATAGTGTGATAACTAATCAATTTCTTATTGCACGGATTCACTTCATGGAAGTTTAGCACAATCAATTTTATCGCACAGATTCCCTTTATATGGAGGTTTAGCGCAACTTAGTATTGAAAATATTTTATGTCACACTGTATTTGAGCTGCGGTCTTTCAAATGCAATTTTTTTGGAAAAGAATACACTTTAATGAATTAAAATAAAAAAAACTAAACAGTAAAGTTAGCCCAATGTTTTTGTATTATGTGAAAGATGATGTTACGCCGCGAGAATCGTTATTCTAAGCAAAAAAAAAAAAACGTGATTCTCATTTTTGCCATAATTGTGCAGCTCTACTAAATACTATTGCATAATTAGTCAGACTGCAAAATTTGTCATAAGCAAGCTAACGTAAATAACTACTAAAAAACTTTATCTGTCCATGCAAAGTTCACAGTTTTACCAATTTAGTCCTCAAGTCATAATACTGCAATCCTTTTCACAAGAAAAGTAAATAGCAAACATTCTTTACAGTACTGTCAGAACTGCTAGAATCAGGAAATTCAATCCATTAGTGAATATGCAAGAATAGTGGCAGTCACTGCGGACTGGTTTTTAAAATGTGCTAGAACGTGACACTGACAGTGCTTTCACTAACCAGAATGGAGTCAATTTGGTAACATGGCTCATTCTGGTAGCTGAAGCAAGCAGCTGCGTAAAAATGCACTTAAAATACTTTCACTTTCACTTTCACTTTAGCTTCCTTTATCTCGTGTCTCCCCATGTACTGTAAATATTTTTTTCTATCAGCAGCCTTCAATCAATAGAATAAAAATATTCTAACCAAAGTGGAAAAGAGAGAATTCCAGAGTTTTCAGAGCTGCTGGACATTTCTAGGGAGCTTTGACATGAGAAAGGGAGCAATAAAGCCTTTACAACAGGTAATGTTTGATAGGATAGCAAGAGGGATAGAATAGTTTACAGCATTCTAAAGGAGAAGAAGGGCCAAAGCTCTTTTGGCCCTTCTTCTCCTATGGATTACAGGACTGCTAAAGCCCGCTGTTGGCTGATGTTACTGAGCCGCTCCAGGCTCTGGAGAGATTCGGACTTTAATGTTGGTGTCCACCCAGATTCCTGAGCTGCAGCTCGCTCGGCCTCATGGTGAGCTGCTCAGTGGCTGAGCAAGCCTCTCTCACCCCCTCCACAGAGCCAACGCTCCAGTAAGCGTTAGAGAAGTAGAGCAGAGAGTCACTGGCTCTCTGCTTACTGAAGACTGAGAACCCAGTGATCAGTTGTCTTTGATGGCTCGGTTCTCAGTCTAAAGCCTTGTACACACGATCAGATTTTCGGACAACCGTTCGTCTGTTTTTTGTTGCATGCTAGTCTCATGTCGAAAGTAAAGAGGTTACTCACCGTACGAAAATTCTCGTACGACAGAATACAACTTCAGAAGTGACGTAATGTGTTGACTAGTTTTGTATGTATTTTCATTTCTGAGCATGTGTAGTCTTGCTCTTACGATTTGTTGCGTACGAAAACCATACTGATTGAACGAAAATCGGATGTTGAGTTCACGTACGACAACAATTTTATAGTCTGCACATTCCGCTTTTGTCGGATGAAAAACCGGAATCAGCTGTCAAAAGCACCATACTAACGATTCGAAAAACGGCAGATCGTTCGGACGAAAATTTTCTTTAAATTTTCGTATCGTGTATATGTGAATATGTACTGTATAATTTTTATTTTTTTTATTCCTGAACTTTTTTTAGATCTATCATATTCTTCAAATACTAGAAAACTGTTCATCTTCTTGTTATGATACACACTCACTTGCAAATGACCTTGTTTCCATTGAAAGAAAATGACCGTTAGTATGACTTCACATTGATTTCCAAATTTTTGATCATTCCACAATATGTTATATCCTGAGCATAGAGCTATTCCAAAAAAACAAACAATGAAACCAACCAATGTGCTACTAATCCTATTCAACAAACACTAAACCCAGAATGTAAAAGCATATATGGTTAAAATATAAAAATTACATAATACCCTTCCATGTTGATTTCAATTACTTATAGCCTACTCCTATTAATATGAACGATCTTGAAGTTTGTAAACTTACTTTGTAAAGATCTCTACATAATTTACTTGTAATTTTAGTCACAGATTTGACAGAGCCTGTCTTCGGTACTACTGCGATGCTGAGAGGAGGAGTTTGAGGAGGCGGAGTCAGTACAGGAATCACTGCTTGCAGGCAGCCAGGTACCATGGGATATGTAGTCCTTAAAAATTTAAAGTAAACAGCAAAGGAGAAGCTGCAAAGCATGCAGGAAATCTAGGGAGTTGTGGAAAGTGATGGTCAGCAGACAGGCAGCACTCACAACATGAAAGGAGATATTTAAAGTAAGCTTATATTGGATTGTCAAATATAACTATTGGTTGTAATGCTATTACAATTGTTGATGTTATAAAATGATATGATATACGATATACGGTGATCAAAGAAATAATTTCAATTCACCTGTGAGTTTCATATAACTCAGTCAAATCTGAGTTTCATATAATTCAGTGCATCTAGACATCATGGAACAAGTTTATGCTTTCTGGATGCTAATAGTGCAGTGGAAGGTTTTCTCTCATATTCTCTTTAGTTCCTGTGTCATTAATTCCATTTATAGCAGGTTTGAATATGAATGATGACTCTGAGAAATATTTCAATACTGGCGTTTTTTCTTTACCTTAGGCGTTTTTTGCACATGAGAGACAGAGAATAGCTTTCAGTTCTCAGGTCACTAGGCTGTTGACAATATGAACTGGGAGGTACTGGTGAACTGCAGCAATGTCAGGATCTGAAAAATGAAGTACTGAGCAGGTAGGCTGTGCACTCTGCTTTTTAAGATATAATTTTAAATTTTGACTGAATTGTACCTTTACAATAAGTTAAAGTTACTGTATATATATATCTCACAAAAGTGAGTACACCCCTCACATGTTTGTAAATATTTTATTATATCTTTTCATGTGACAACACTGAAGAAATGACACTTTGCTACAATGTAAAATAGTGAATGTACAGCTTGTATAACAGTGTAAATTTGCTGTCCCCTCAAAATAACTCAACACACAGCCATTAATGTCTAAACTGCTGGCAACAAAAGTGAAAATGTCCAAATTGGGCCCAAAGTGTCAATATTTTGTGTGACCACCATTATTTTCCAGCACTGCCTTAACCCCCTTTGGGCATGGAGTTCACCAGAGCTTCACAGGTTGCCACTGGAGTCCTCTTCTACTCCTCCATGATGACATCACAGAGCTGCTGGATGTTAGAGACCTTGCGCTCCTCCACCTTTTGTTGAGGATGCCCCACAGATGCTCAATAGGGTTTAGGTCTGGAGAAATGCTTGGCCAGTCCATCACCTTTATCTTCAGCTTCTTTAGCAAGGCAATTGTCATCTTGGAGGTGTTTGGGGTCTTTATCATGTTGGAATACTGCCCTGCGGCCGAGTCTCTGAAGGGAGGGGATCATGCTCTGCTTCAGTATGTCACAGTACATGTTGGCATTCATGGTTCCCTCAATGAACTGTAGCTCCCAGTGCCAGCAGCACTCATTCAGCCCCAGACCATAACACTTCCACCACCATGCTTGACTGTAGGCAAGACACACTTGTCTTTGTACTCCTCACCTGGTTGCCACCACACACGCTTGACACCATCTGAACCAAATAAGTTTATCTTGGTCTCATCAGACCACAGGACATGGTTCCAGTAATCCATGCCCTTAGTCTGCTTGTCTTCAGCAAACTGCAGGCTTTCTTGTGCATCATTTTTAGAAGAGGCTTTCTTCTGGGATGACAGCCATGCAGACCAATTTGCTGCAGTGTGCAGCGTATGGTCTGAGTACTGACAGGCTGACCCCCCACCCCTTCAACCTCTGCAGCAATGCTGGCAGCACTCCTGCGTCTATTTCCCAAAGACAACCTCTGGATATGATGCTGAGCACCTGCACTTAAAGCGGGGTTCCACTCAAATTTTTAACTTAATCTTACCCCCTTCAGTTAATTGCATAGATGTTCAAATGCCGCACAAAATTTTTTTTTATCACTGTAATTACCTTCATATTGTACTTTATTGTGGCACTTCCTGTCTCTCCTCCCATGGGAGTAGGCTTGTTTATTGCCTTTCCCCGGCGCCGCACTGTCTCCTGGTGCGGATACAATGATCATGCACGTGAACAAGCTGTGAATGAACAGGATTCACCGCATCCCAGAAATCAATGCTTGTGGGCTTCACATGCCCACAAGCAAGATGGAAACAGCCAGCATCACATTTTTTAAGTTTAAGTTTAATTCTTCAGTACGAAAACAGACAGAGGCGGAAATATTACACCCAAACTGTGAGTATTATTTTGGGATTAGCAAAGTGTCTCAATGACCTAAAAAAAAAAAAAAAGATTGGTAGCCAGACTCCCGCTTTAACTTCTTTAGTCGACCATGGCGAGGCCTGTTCTGAGTGGAAAATGTCCTGTTAAACCGCTGTATGGTCTTGGCCACCATGCTGCAGGGTCTTGGCAATCTTCTCATAGCCTAGGCCATCTTTATGTAGAGCAACAATTCTTTTTTTTCAGATCCTCAGAGTCCTTTACCATGAGGTGCCAAGTTGAACTTCAAGAGACCAGTATGAGAGAGTGAGAGCGATAACTCCAAATTTAACACACTCGCTCCCTATTCACACCTGAGACCTTGTAACACTAAAGAGTAACATGACACCGGGGAGGGAAAATGGCTAATTGGGCCCAATTTGGACATTTTCCCTTAGGGGTGAACTCACTTTTGTTGCCAGCGGTTTAGACATTAATGGCTGTGTGTTGAGTTATTTTGAGGGGACAACAAATTTACACTGTTATATAAGCTGTGCACTCACTACTTTACATTGTAACAAAGTGCCATTCCTTCAGTGTTGTCACATGAAAAGATATAATAAAATGTTTACAAAAATGTGAGGGGTGTAATCACTTTTGTGGGATACTTTATACACACACACATTTGGACATTTTCACTTAGGGGGCGTGTTGAGTTATTTTGAGGGGACAGCAAATTTACACTGTTATACAAGCTGTACACTCACTACTTTACATTGTAGCAAAGTGTTGTCACATGAGAAGATATAATAAAATATTTACAAAAATGTGAGGGGTGTACTCACTTTTGTGAGATACTGTATATATTTGTAAATTCTCAGTTGCATCTGCATAAGCATTCAATGCCTGAAATGGAAAGCTCATTATTTAAAAATCAGAAGGTTATTACATGCTAGTTACCTGCCTGGCTGTCTTCTCTGGTAAAGTTTTTTTTGAATACCGAACTAAAGATGCTGACTGTTTTAAAGGATACTGTTCACCTTTTGTAACATGTTAAAAGTTACACCCATATTCATGGTGTAACATGTTACAATTGCACCGGCCTCCACCTCCCTCGAGTCCCTGTTTTGACAGCAAGCAGGGGATCTTCTCCCCCCGCTCGCTACCACAATCTGAAGCAAGTCCCACCGCCCACCCAGCACGTCATCCATTCACAGTGTTCTGTGAATGTGAAAACTATAAGTTCTGCCAGCCTTTGCGATTGTCCACTTATATTTTTCAGTGAACTACCTACCATGATGCTGTTGAACGCTCTGGTAGTTCATTCTCTCTTCCTGTCAGTGTGTAACTGCCTGCCTTTATCAGGTACAAGCAGACAGATACACTGACAATGCTTCAAGTAAAAAAAATAATAAATGCACATTTTTTTACCTGCATTTATTAACTTTTCTTTAAAAGGGGAACTTATACTTTAACCATACCCAATACTTCTCAAAACGACCCTGTCAGGCCTTAAAAAAAAAAAGAGGCAAAAAATCCCCACAAAAAAAAGTGTTAATATACTCGGCTTTCTGGCAGCTTGTGTCTCCCGTTTTAGTGCTGCAGTCTTCCCAGTATATTCGGCATTTGACATTTCCAGGAGTGCCCCTAGCTGCCCCATAGTTTATTCTTTCAACCAGGTGAAATGGAGGTTGGAGAAAGGAACCAATAGCAACAGCAGGGGACACAGGCATCTAGAAGTGTGGAATATTGAAGAGACTGGTAGAGGCTGCAGCACAGGATTGGAGGGGAGGTACAAGACACACGCCACGTCAGAGGTAAGTGTACTACCTCTTCCTTTGCAGGGAACAACTCTTGCTGGTATACTTTAACAGTGGCGTCTCCAGCTTTCATATTTAGGGGGGGCACATGGGGGGACAGGGACAAAAATAGGGGGGCAATATAAAATGCAAATATATATATCTATATATAGATAGATATATCTATCTATATATAGATAGATATATCTATCTATATATATTTTATCTATCCTGGTGTCCTTTACCCCTTTACTACGATCCCACAACGGCCCTTTCACATGTTCTGCAGTGAGCTCCCTTCCTACTGTATTGCCCCCCCCCCCCCCCCCAGGGTGACAGAAAACAAGAGATTTATGTCACCAGCATACCAAGAAAATATAAGGGTCCAAAGCTGTGGGAGAACTATCAGGGTTGCAAAGGTTGTCTTGCCCCCAGGCCCCGGTGTTCTGTCACTGTGGGGTTCCCCAGTCTCCTCTTGCTGTCCTGCCCCTGCTATTGACAGCGCTGGTCTGGCATTTCTTGGAATTTACAGGCTGGTTCTCCTGTCCTAAGGACGGGAGAAATCAGTCTGTTTTGTTCAGTAACTGAGAGTCCTGGTGGAGTCCTTCCTGCAACTCGCTCTTCTCCCTGCCAATGAGGATGCAGGGGAAGGAGCAGATCGGGCGGCCGTGGTTGTGTGAGCGCTTGCATTATGCAGTGTCAGCGAGCAGAGGGAGGGGGGAGGAATCACTCGCAGGAGCTGACTGGGGACGTTCTCCCTCTCAATAGAGACTGTGTTACCCCAGAGGTGGCCCGAGTAAGAGGGTCCCTGTGCAACTGCACATTATATACAAACGATTTGTTCATCTCTGCCTGCAACTGAAGACCAAAACTGGAACAACAATAGAACAGCACTCTGGGAAGGTAGGTTATTTGAATAGGAAGGATTGAAAACCGCTGATGTGTCAAACCTAGGTGTCGTTACTCAGAGTAAGCGCTCCTAGAACTTAGTAACATCTGTAAAAACTAAAAACCCAGGTTTCTGAAGAACAAAGCTAGTTGTTTGTTCCTCTGATAGTTTGATGTTAAAATATAAATATGAAATTCTTTTTAAGCAGAGCCTTCCTCCCAATATACCGACCTGCCCCGCTTCTCTTTGATCTAGACTTGGAACTCCATGGCATCTACAACAGTGAACAGCACCTTAATCCAATTTGTCAACAATTTAGCATTACCTAAAATGAAAAAATTCAAACAAATTTAAAGCACTATAAACAAAGCTGTGAAAAATGTATTACTCACACGGATTTCTTTGGCTTTTTTCCTTGTCTCTTTTTTTTCATAGGTAGCTGTAAATATCCATGAGAGGTTGTGATGTGACAGAGCTATTGTTAAGCATGGAGGGTAGTTTCCTTATATGCAATGAAGCTGACTGACTGTAACTTTCCCACACAGTTGTATAGACAGGTTGCTTCATCTCACAGGAGATGTAGGCCAGCACCATCCATGCCTATAAGACTTTATTATTGTAATAGATTTGCACTTTGATAATAGAGGCATTCCATGTATTACTCATATTATGTAGGTCTGTCAGTTGGTTTCTATTAGATTATGGAAGAAAACCAATTTTTAAAAAATATTCTCTGCTTAAAAAGTGGCAAAACCTCCATGTAGTTTGCGGCATTGCTATACAAATAATTTTTCACCTTATACCTAAACTGAGTCACTACTTTCAGAACCAGCTCTGACAGGTGTTGTCTTGGGCTGCACATTCCTCATTTCCCCAAAAGTAGATGGGTTATGTAACCAGGAATCCATGAATTTCCAGCAGATTTCCATAGGCAGATCTCCAACAAAAGCATTCGTTAGGTGTTAGTGGTCACAAAGAAAACTTGTAGGTGATGTCTGTAAGACCGCCTTTTTAGAAGCATTCCTACTGTGTTAACAGCGTCAAGGGTACCTCTAAACAGCAATGGGGTTGATTTACTAAAACTAGAGTGTGCAAAATCTGGTGCAACTGTGCATAGAAACCAATCAGTTTCCAGGTTTCTTTGTCAAAGCTTAATTGAACGAGCTGAAGTTAGAAGCTGATTGTTTACCATGCACAGCTGCACCAGATTTTGCACTCTCCAGTTTTAGTAAATCAGCCCTAATGCATTAGAAGCACAGTAATCTGCAATTTTGACCACTTCCGTTTGTAATAGCGTAGCTGTAATGGTAATAGCTGAATGGCAGATAGCTCCAGATTACTTGGTGTTTGTCTCCGTATAATAATGCTCAGAAGCAGTTTGTAGCACTCTTCAACGAGAAATGCTAAGTTCCTGTTACATACAAACATATACCTGAGAGGTATCAGAATGCTTGCATCTATAAACAGTTCTGTGACGTGTCCATGTCATTGGTTGGCTTCTTTTATGCGATATTAGTTGTAGAAATGAAACTGAGGTCTGGAGGAATCTAAGACGTCAAAGCCTTTCAAACAGCTGTACTTTGTCCAGCTTTCTGGCCTGCTGTGGAACATAGCATATGTATTTGTAAAATGTTTAATAAAAAATAAGCCCAATGTTCTTCATAACGTGCCCATTGTTCTTTGTTTTCTAAAAAGTGTTATTGAGCCCCAGACTACACTGCAAAGTGGATCATGTGCTTTGGAATGCAGGTGCCTCCCCTTAGGTTTCTCTTGCTTGAGTCAGGCCCAGAGATGCCATGTGCTGCAAATCCATGCACAGTATGGTTCAGCAGTCTCCTCGCAGGAAATTTCCTTTCACACAAACAGATGTAGAGAACCAGGCAGCATACTCTGCTATATTTGAAGCACCACGAGCAGTGTGATACAGGCGGTGCAAAAATAATCTCCAAGTCTGTATTTGTTATGTTTCTTTTCATTGTATTCCATTGGTCCTTTCTCTGTTGCGAACACTTAGCCCACAGATGTTCTTGTACCAGTCCAATATTTTCCACTTATATGGCAAAGCATAAAATATCCGTTCATATTTGATTTCCAAGCCAAAAGACTCGAAGGATCCAGAGTTGTCACATGTTGATGTTATTGAAATGTTAATGGATGGCCATTTATTGCTGGATGCATGTAAGAAATGCATACTTTTCCCTCCTCTCCAATTACTTCCTAGGAGCAGGCTCGAAACGTATGAAGCACGCTGGTCTGTCCTCTTCTGTTTCCTGATCTCCTGATACTGTGTCAGAGGAAGGTGGGGCCACACAGTTCTGGTCTTCAGTTGTTTCCAATCCACAAAGAAAGGAAAGGGTGACCTGCACAGCAAAAGAAGGGGGTACATGGGGAAACTGCAGAGAAAGGAAGGACTGAGGAGTAAGCTGAAATATTGCAGTTAAGAGGAAATGAGGTTGCAATGGCTAAAAAAAAAGGTGAACAGCAGCATTTCCATTTTGCAGTGCTCTTTCTCCATAAGCTAGCATTGCAGCACCCAGAAAATGGCTGGAGGTGAAAACACTGTTTGTAAGTGAGTTATTTTTAGGCTGGAGAGCAGAGACGGTGGGACTGCAGAGTAGGCAGAGAGAGAGTAATGAAGTGAAAGAGCTGAGCTGGAAGGGGAGGAGTGGCTTTACTGTAGAGAAGGAGGAACACAAAGGAGGGGCTGCACTACAAAATGGACAAACACATGTGAAGGTCTGGTGCAGAAGGAAAATACTGGCCCAAATAGATCAAATCATGGATTATGTTTACTTCCCTAACATTGAAACAGTGTTCTTTGCATAAAGCACAACAACAATAAGCTGTGTGGATCAAATGCTCATCCATCTGTGCCCATTCCCCAGCTACCAACAATTCAACAGGCCATGGTGGTGAATGAAAATTTGTTGTAAAAAATAGTTGTTCGCATGGATTTACACATTAACTCACAGACTCTGTAAGATGTATTGCATCATACTATTTCAATCCAAGTTGTTATGATTTCTTGCACTTTGAGGCCTTAACAACCAATCACATGCTTTCTTTCATCGTGTTAACTGGAAATGGATCCATAATGAGACCAGATGATTCCTTGGTTTGGTTGTGATGCAAATTTGCGCTTTAATGCATTGTAGTGGCTTTATTATACATAGATTTTTTTAAATCCGTTAATGTTGTATTGGATACTAGATGAATAGAAAGTACACATGTGTCGTTTACTGTTTATGCAACATATGTGCCATAGCAGTTATGATCACATTCTAATGTAACACGTTGACATTTGAAAGCACCTTGGCTATCGAAGGGTTGCTGCCATTTCACTTGTTTACCAATGGCCAGAAATGCTTGAGATTTGTAAGAGATATATCTGTTTACAGACAAGGATTGCTCACAGTGCCGAACAGCAGCTTGTGTGATTCGTGTGGCAGAGACTATACTGCAGCATACACACACACACACGCCGTGTTTTTCAACCTACAAGACAGCAGTATTCATGAGAGCTAAAACTCTCCTCTAGTGACATGCAGTAGCGAAGGGGAAAGGCTCCTCCCTGTCACTGGAGAGAGCTTCAGCTCTCACTGTAACTCTTCCAGTGAATTCAGATGTCTTAGTTCTTGCCTACAAACATTTCTTTTATCAGTCATAGAACAGCAGAGCAACAGTGCCGCTGAAGTCATCAACGGCTATGATTTTTAGATAGACAATAACATTAACAGGCAACAATAAAATATTATATGTGCAATGCCTTCAAAAAGTATTTATGCCCCCTGAAATTTTCCACATTTAGTCATGTTACAACCAAAAAGCGTAAGAGTCGGTTCACACTGAGGCAGCACGACTTGCAGCGCGACTGCCTCAGACGACTTGAACACGACTGCAGCGGCGACTTGCAAAACGACTTCTATATAGAAGTCAATGCAAGTCGCCTCAAGTCGCCCCCAAAGTAGTACAGGAACCTTTTTCTAAGTCGGAGCGACTTGCGTCACTCCGATTAGAACGGCTCCATTGTACAGAACGGGACGCTACTTGACAGGCGGCTAAGTCGCCTGACAAGTCGTGCTAGTGTGAACCGGCTCTAAATGTATTTTATTGGGATTCCATGTGATAGACCAATACAAAGTGGCACATAATTGTGAAGTGGAAGGAAAATGATAAATTGGTTTTTAAATTTTTTTACAAATATATACCTGAAAAGTGTGGTGTGCATTTGTATTCAGCCCCCTTTACTCTGTTACCCCGAACTAAAATCTAGTGGAACCAATTGCCTCCAGAAGTCACCTAAATAGTAGAGTCCACCTGTGTGTAATTTAATCTCAGTAGAAATACAGCTGTTCTGTGAAGGCCTCGGAGGCTTGTTAGAGAACCTTAGTGAACAAACAGCATCACGAGGATCAAGGAACCCACCAGACAGGTCAGGGATAAGGTTGTGGAGAAGTTTAAATCAGGGTTAGAAAATAATATCCCAAGCTTTGAACATCTCACGGAGCACTGTTTAATCTATCATCTGAAAATGGAAAGAGTATGGCACAACTGCAAACCTACCAAGACATGGCCGTCCACCTAAACTGACACGGGCCAGGCAAGGAGAACATTAATCGGAAAAGCAGCCAAGAGACCCATGGTAACTCTGGAGGAGCTGCAGAGATCCACAGCACAGGTGGGAGAATGTCCACAAGACAACTATTAGGCCTTGTACACACGATCGGACTTTTGTCTGAAGGCGTTTGTCTGGATTTTGTCTTGCATACAAATAACAAGGAATTGTCGACCAACAAACACGAACGTAGTGAGGTACTACGTGGTTTTTCAGCTCATTAGCGCCACCCTTTGGGCTCCTTCTGACAATTTTGTGTTAGAAGTTTGGTGAATGTTGATTCACGCTTTTCATTTTGCGCTTTTCATTTAACGCTTTTCAGTTTGCGCTTTTCATTTCGTGCTTTTCAATTCGTTTCTGAACGGCCGTTCGTCAACCAGACATGTTGCGGACACAGAGGAGATAACATGTTATTTATTATTGGCCTTGGAGTTATTGCTTTGACCCAAGTCCAGTCCAGGAACAGGAGGAGGAGGAGTTCTTGGACCAAAAATTGGTTGCTTTATTAATTGTGACCAATTATGTCATATGCCTTTGCTGCGGGAGCTCCAGGAGAATAATCCAGATGTTTTTCAGAATTATCTCTGGATGACGGACCCCTGCTTTCACCAACTCTTGGCATTGTTGACCCCCTATATTAAGAAGCAGGACACATGCATGAGGCTTTTATTTTAATTTTTGGTTGAAATAATAATTATTTGATTTGTTATATTTTCTATATTTTTGGATGCATAGAATGCACTTTTTGGTTAAGTTCTACTGGCAGATAGCATGTCTAATTTTATTTCATTTCTTTTTTTAATGCACAATAAAAAAAATGTGTGGAATAATACTTGGCTATGTGTTTTACTTCAAATGACATTTTGGGAGTAGGCAGTTCCATTTAAAAAAATACAATGTAAAATTGACAAGGGACACCAACATAGTTGTATCTTTGATCTTAAAAACTACGGGATAATGGTGTTGTTTTAACTTGCCCAAAACAAAAAAAAAAAGCATAATATTATTCTTGATATCACTAGAAAAAAAAGGCTTTGAAAACTTGTTTGCAATAACTCCATCAGTATCACCAGCAAAGCAGCTTCATTAGTATTAGATTAAAGAAGAAGAGAATGTGCGCTGCATTTCGAGATTTCATAATTTGCCACGTCACGAATGTTAATTCTCCATTACAAATGCTAGTTTACAAGACCGACAGCTTCTGGCTCATCCTTGCTTCCGAGCATGCGTGTTTGTACTTTGGACTTTTGTCCAACGGACTTGTGTACACACGCCGCGGAATATCCAACAACAGTTGTCCGATGGATCGTACAAACGGTCGGATTTTCATCACACTTTTACCGTTAGAAAATCAGATCGTGTGTATGCGGCTTTAGTCATGTTCTCCACAAATCTGGCCTTTATGGAAGAGTGTCAAAGCCATTGTTGAAAGAAATCCATAAGAAGTCCCGTTTGCAGTTTGCGAGAAGCCATGTGGGGGACACAGCAAACATGTGGAAGAAGGTGCTCTGGTCAGATGAGACTAAAATTGAACTTTTTGTCCTAAAAGCAAAACGCTATGTGTGGGAGAAAACAAACACTGCACATCACCTTGTACACACCATACCCACCGTGAAACATGGTGGTGGCAGCATCATGTTCTGGGGATGTTTTTCTTTAACAGGGACAGGAAGGCTGGTCAGAGTTGATGGGAAAATGAATGCAGAGCAATCTTAGAAGAAAACCTGTTATGCCGCGTACACACGGTCGGACTTTTCGTCTACAAAAGTCAGACAGCCTGTCCGACAGACTTCCGGCAGACTTTCGGCGGACTTGCGGCGGACTTGCGGCATACTTTCTAACGAACGGACTTGCCTACACACGACCACACAAAAGTCCGACGGATTCGTACGTGATGACGTACACCGGACTAAAATAAGGAAGTTCATAGCCAGTAGCCAATAGGTGCCCTAGCGTGGCTTTTTGTCCGTCGGACTAGCACACAGACGAGCGGATTTCGGGGTCCGTCGTAGTTACGACGTAAAGATTTGAAGCATGTTTCAAATCTAAAGTACGTCGGATTTGAGGCTAAAAAAGTACGTTGAAAGTCCGGAGAAGCCCACACACGATCGGATTACCAGCCAGCTTTAGTCCGACAGCGTCCGTTGGACTTTTGTAGACGAAAAGTCCGACCGTGTGTACGCGGCATTAGAGTCTGCAAAAGACTTGAGACTGGGGCGGAGGTTCACCTTCCAGCAGGACAACGACCCAGAGCCAGAACTACAATGGAATGGTTTAGAGCAAAGCATATTTATGTGTTAGAATGGCCCAGTCAAAGTCCAGACCCTGAATACAAATGCATGCCACACTTTTCACATATTTATTTGTAAAAAATGTTGAAAACCATTTATCACTTTCCTTCCACTTCACAGTTATGTGCCACTTTGTGTTGGTTTATCACATAAAATCCCAATAAAACACATTTATGTTTTTTTTGTAACGTGACAAAATGTGGGAAATTTCAAGGGGTATGAATACTTTTTTAAGGCATTGTATACTAGTGAAAATAGCGTGTCAACCCCAAATTCATACTGTGTGCACCCTTATTTAAATAACCACGGCATCCTTGTTATAGAATAATTAATTTGTTAAGTTATTGCTATTGTTTTTTTTTCATAGTGGATTTGTAGATAATTTAAAATATACCATGATGCATATTTGTAATAAAGGAAACCCGTGAAACATGTTGAAAGAAAGTATTTGTTGCCTGGCTGATCTAATCTCAATGGCTTTATTGCGTTTTAGTCACTCACCTGGAAAATGGAAAGTTTATGAATACAGTCAGAGAAAATTCAGAATTACATTTGTGCATACTGGTCCTTGATCAGTGTCTGGAGCTGAAACCACTAGATCAGCATGACAACCAGGCAGCTAGCAATTTCAGGAGAGGTCAGCAATGGTGGTTTTCAGCACAAATTTCCTTTCCTTTCCTTTCCTGAAAGTACAGGTATTTTATTTACCTATCCCCTTGTTCTAAAGTAACCTCCCCTCCCCCACCCAAGATGTACTGTTTCCTTTCCTGAACACCACATCCCCGGCCTGTGGGACACTTCAAACCTCCAGCCAACATTTTGAATGCCTCTAGCCTAGCCTTCTTGGTCAATTCCCATACACTTCTAGACTTTCTACTAAGCATCACCTGATTCTTGAAATAGTCCCAAAAAGTCCATTTGGTTTAACTGCGAAGGCGCAGCCAGGGAAAAGGACAATTCTGGCTGGGTGTTTCTAAATAATCCTTCAGACTACGGCCAATAACATTCAGGTACACCTACATCTAGGGTGGAGAGTTGGGGGTTCTATTCAAGTGGATGTAAAGCCTTATGGTTTTTCACCTTAATGCATTCTATGCATTAAGTTGAAAAGCCTTCTGTGCTGCAGCTCCTCCCCAGACCCCCCCTTTTTCTTACCTGAGCCCGATCCGATCCAGCGATGTGCACTCTCCTGATTGGACAGATTGACAGCAGCAGGGGACATTGGCTCCCGCTGCTGTCAATCAAAAGCTGTGACACTGGAGTGGGGGGGCGGGGCAGAATCCCACTGTCTGTGTCAATGGACGCAGCAGCGGCACTCGAGAGCAAGCACGCACGAGTGCCCCCAGGGAAATCGGCTTTCTGTGGGGGCACCTGATGAAGAGGAGGAGCCTGGAGCACCAGCGGGGGACCCCAGGAGAAGAGGATCGGGCTGCTCTGTGCAAAACCATTGCACAAAGCAGGTAAGTATAGGCATGTTCTTCTTCCAGTCTTCTTCTTCTTCCACCGCTGCTCATGCCACTGACCCGCTGAAGATCAAAAAACGACCTTCCTCTGACACTGCGGCCCGCCGATCTGTTCGCTTCCATGACGCACATGTCATATATAACTATGGGACATGGCCACTGGAAGTCATCATCCAGAGACCCCGCCCCCTTGTGACATCACGGACCAATCATGCCCAGGCGGGGAAATCACAAAGGGCAGGGTCTCTGAATGACGTCATCTGCCCCATCGCATCATTGGAGGTGATTCATTTTTTCAAATCTTCAGCGGGAGCGGCGACAGAAGAAGAAGAAGACCGGAGGACTAAGCAGGGGAAGAAAAAGCCGGAGGAAGATTGAGAATACCAGAGGAAGATGGAGAAGACCAGAGGGAGATGGAGAAGACCAGAGGGAAATTGGAGGAAGATTGAGAAGACCGGAGGAAGAAGCGGGGAAGAAGAAGACTTTTTAATAAAGGAATTGTCAAAAACTGGCTATTGTCTTTTGTTACATTACACTACTTTTTTGGGTGATCAGGTATGGGTGCTATGTACCCCATACTCATTCACATAGGGGGGCAGGATCTGGGGGCTCCCTTGTTAAAGGGGGCTTCCAGATTCCGATAAGCCCCCTGCCCACAGACCCTGACAACCACAGCCTAGGGTTGTCGGGAAGAGGCCCTTGTCCCCATCAACATGGGGACAAGGTGCTTTGGGGGGGACCTCAATGCACCCTCCCCATGTTGAGGGCATGTAGCCTGGTATGGTTCGGGGGTGGAGCGCTCGCTCGTCTCCCCCTCCCCTGCCTGTCCTCCAGGCTGCTTGCTCAGATAAGTGTCTGGTATGGATTTTGGGGGAGACCCTACATCAATTTTTTTAAACTTTGGCATGGGGTTCCCCTTAAAGTCCATCAACGTAGGGTCCCCCCCATCCATACCAGGCCCTTCGGGTCTGGTATGGATGGGGGGGGACCCTACGTCGATTTTTCCCTTGATTTTTCATCTATATTGCTGGGACCCGGCAATACATTACAGCTGCGAGCAAGTTTAAATGACATTTTTTCCTTTATAAATGTAATTTTGCTGCAGCAATGTTCCACACAGTGGCCAGATGCGCTACTTTACAGGCAGACTAAGGGGACCCCCAGGCAGGATATTAAACCGATTCCTGATCACTGCGGCAGGTTGGCTCTCCTGGGCAAGCCGTCATAGCTGTACGTTGGCTCTTTAAGACACTTAGAAACACAGCTAGAAACACACATAGGGAACACAGTTAACCCCTTGATCGTCCCCTAGTGTTAACCCCTTCCCTGCCAGTGACATTTATACAGTAATCAGTGGCTATTTTTAGCTCTGATCACTGTATAAATGTCACTGGTCCCAAAAAAGTGTTAAAAGTGTCCGATGTGTCCGTCGCAATGTTGCAGTCCTGATAAAAATCGCAGATCACCTCTATTACTGGTAAAAAAAATTAAAAAAAAAGCCATAAATCTATCCCCTATTTTGTAGACGCTATAACTTTTGCGCAAACCAATCAATATACGCTTATTGTGATTTTTTTTTTTTTTTTACAAAAATATGTAGAAGAATACATATTGGCCTAAACTGATGAAGAAATTCGTTTTTTGGATACTTATTATAGCAAAAAGTACAAAATATTGTGTTTTTTTTTCAAAATTGTCACTCTTTTTTTGTTTTTTAGCGCAAAAAATAAAAAACGCAGAGGTGATCAAATACCACCAAAAGAAAGCTCTATTTGTGGGGAAAAAAGGACATAATTTTTGTTTGGGTACAACATTGCACGACCGCGCAATTGTCAGTTAAAGTGACGCAGTGCCGTATCGCAAAAAAGGGCCTGGTCAGGAAGGGGGTAAGTGGTTAAAGGAATTTTTCATTTTTATTTTTTCACTTTAAGCATTACTAAAGTGATTGTAAACGCACAAAAAATAAATAAATAAATAAAAGACCTGCAAGACAAAGGCATAATGAGCTAGTATGCATACCATACTAGCTCATTATGTAATACTCACCTGAGATCGAAGCCCCTGCTGCGGTGCTTGTACACAGCACCGGCCAGCAACATTTCTCCCCGGAGTTACTTCCGGGTATCGCGGCTCCGGCGCGCGGGAGCCGTCCGTAATGGCACACTCACTGAAGCATACGGCACGTACCTGCCATTGCTTCAGTGCGCATGTGTCGATGACGTCAGCACATGCAGATACAGGGGATATCTCCTAAACCTTGCAAGTTTAGGAGACATCCTGGGGTAGCTACAGGTAAGCCTTATTATAGGCTTACTTGTAGCAAAAAGTGGATTGTAAGGGTTTACAACCATTTTAAAATCACTGCTCCTGAAAAAAACTTTTTTTCAGTACCCAGACCCCCATATCCCTTTTATGGCCAATTGTTTGCATATAAGCCTTCAAAATGGGCACTTTTGATTTTTCCTGTTCGGTTCCCATGGACTTCAATGGGGTTCACAATTGGCACTTGCAGATCCCACATGGGGGCAAGGTGCTTTGGGGTGGGTTGCGCAGAGCCCCCCCTGCCCCAAAGCACCCATCCCCCCATGTTGAAGGCATGTGGCCTAGTATGGTTCAGGAGGGGGCGCTCGCTTGTCCCCTCCCTTTCCTGACCTGCCGGGCTGCATGCTCTGATAAGGGTCTGGTATGGATTTTGGGGGGACCCCCACGCCATTTAAAAAAAAAAAAAATTGGCATGGGGGTCCTCTCCAAATCCATACTAGACTCAAGGGCCTGGTATGGACCTGGGGGGACCCCATGCTGTTTTTTTTTTACAATTTTTTTTTTAGCCGGCATTTTTTTTTTACATTGAGCGGGAAGCCAGCTGACAGCTGATGACTCATCGGTTGTTAAGGATGCAGCGGCCGGCTTCCCGGCCCCGTCCTTAGCAACCAGCTATATACAGTGTAAAAAAAGAAATAAAAAAAACGCAAAGCGCGGAAAAAACGCAGTACTTGCGTTCTAGATGCTGGTCCATTGAATTCTATTACATGCAAAACGCTGCATTTTGCGGGAAAAAAAGTCCCCGACCCTTTCCAAAAACGCAGAGGCACAAAAATGCATTGATGTGAACATGTTCCATAGGAACCCATGTTAAAGAATTTCCCTGCATTTCTGCAAAATGCATCAAAAAACGCATTCGTGTAAATCAAGCCTTAAGGTCTATAAGTGCATGTGTTACAACCTCCCAATCAGTAGTTCTCCAGGTAATTGCCTGTAGCAATAGCAATCACCCCATGCTGGTCATACATACATGAAGTGGGTATTGTAAGTGTTGATTTTTAAGCTGTTTTCTCTCTCACCTTTAAAGTATCTCTGTCCTACTATTAACAGGAGCGTAACTACAAGATTTTGACGAGATGGTATCTCTTCCCGGTCCTATTTAACAAAATCAATTCAGCTATATCAGATTTATGATTTATGTTGGAGATGCTGTAAATCGAGAGGCACATTTTTACCCTTATGGTGGTCTTGCCCGAATATAAAATAATTTTGCCTGGATATATTTAAATTAAGTCATGTGATTATTGGCGGGAACTGGCAGCAGACCCTGGAATCAGCGCTTTTTTCTCTGATTCTGGGATCAATTAAATCAATTAAAAAGGGATTATTCAGATTTTTCCTGATGGCAGGAAGAGCTTTAATTCCAAGACATTGGAAATCCCCAATAACACCAACAATACGGGAATGTGGGTACTAGAGATTAATCACATAATTAGGATGGAAGAGCTAGTAGCTATAGCAAATAATAGATGACCAAAAGTTTAGGGAAGTTTGGGCCCCATGGATAGAGTTTTCGAAATCTTCTCAGCTGTTATATTTCTTGTAGCTTTTGAACATTGTGTAGTACGTCTTGTTTATTCAGTAGGAATCAAACTTACTTCAGCAGACTTGATATGACTAATTCCCAGGCTACATAACTATGACTGCAAAAGGGGCCAGCCTGAAAGCAGAAATCTGGGAAAAAACTTTTTTCCATGTCCTTGTTGCTGATCTCCTACCTTCACCGACTATGCTATACATCTTCTTCTGAGCTCTGTTGTTCCTCTTCAATATCCTGCTGATTTTGCTGAAAAACTGTTACTGCCCTGTGATATCCTGTTTGTAAGACCAGTAGCTGCTATTTCTCCTTTACCCTCAGCTAGCAGTCTTGTCACTTGCCAGTTGTAGTTCTCTCAAGCAAGCAAGGACTTTTCCATCCCTGCTTGCTGTAGTGGGCGGAATGGTCTCACAGCCCCTGGTCTGTACTGCCCATAGAGGTGGTGTCCTCCTCCTTCCTCCTCTGCTCCCTGCCAAATATGTGTAGGGGGGGGGGGGGGGGGTTTCCACCATCCCTGTAAAGTTTGCAGTCATTTTTAATGTCTTATTTTCAGTGCGATGTATAATATATGTGACGTTACATATCACCGAGACCGATATTGTAGTAATATTGACACTTATTGACATTTCCATACATTAGGGTTCCACCATTATTGTGTTTTTAATTAGTAAGTTAGCGCTGAAAATTTTTGTTTTTATCTCATGCCGACATTTACTTGTCACATGGTGATGTAAAGCAGCATGGCTAGGCTTTCTTTCTGTGGTGCGGATAGGGATGTTCTCATACAAGCACTGATTGCTGTTAGAAAGATCTCATAGCTGCAGCAGGTGGAGGAATATTTCTAAGGCTGGGTTCACACTGGTCCGACAAACGCTCCGACATTGGGAGCTCATGTCGCATGACATGTGAAATCCACTGTTTCCCTAAAGGAGCCGTCCTAACTGGTCCGACACAAGTCGTTCCGACTTTAGAAATGCTCCCTGTACTACTTTGGTCCGACTTTGATCCTACTTCAGACCATTGACTATCATTGAAATCGGATCAAAGTCGGATCGCCGTCTCGCATCATGATCCGACTTCGGCATGCGACTTGTGCTCAGATGATCTTGAGGGGGAACTCTGCGCCAAATTTTAAATAAAAAACCAACATGGGTTCCCCCTCCAAGAGCATACCAGGCCCTTGGGTCTGGTATGGACCTTAAGGGTGGGTCACCCCCTACGCCGAAAAAACGGCGTGGGGTCCCCCTCAAATCCATACCAGACCCTTAACTGAGCACGCAGCCCGGCCGGTCAGGAATGGGGGTGGGGACGAGCGAGCGCCCCCCCCCTCCTGAACCGTACCAGGCCGCATGCCTTCAACATAGGGGGGTGGGTGCTTTGGGGCAGGGGGGCGCCCTGTGGCCCCCCACCCCAAAGCACCTTGTTCCCATGTTGATGAGGACAAGGGCCTCTTCCCAACAACCCTTGCCGGTGGTTGTCGGGGTCTGCGGGCGGGGGGCTTATCGGAATCCAGGAGCCCCCTTTAATAAGAGGGCCCCCAGATCCCGGCCCCCCACCCAATGTGAATGAGTATGGCGTACATGGTACCCCTACCCATTCACCTAGGGAAAAAGTGTCAATAAAAAAAACACACTACACAGGTTTTTAAAGTAATTTATTAGACAGCTCCGGGGGTCTTCTTCCGGCTTCGGGGGTGTTCTTCTGACTTCAGGGGTCTTCTTCCGACTTCAGGGGTCTCTCCGGTTCTTCTCCGGGCTCTCTGGGTCTTCTGCCGGGCTCCTCCGCTATCTTCTGCTCTTTTGCCGCTCTTTTGCTATAGCGGTGGCCCAGACTTCTGCCTTCTGCTCTTCTTGTCTTCTTCTCTTCTTGTCTTCTTCTCTTGTTCTCTTCTTCCGATGTTGACACAACGCTCTCTCCAGCTGGAATGCTCTCTGAGCGCTCCGCAATGGACTTATATAGGTGGTGACCCGCCCCCTTTTGAGGTCACTGTCCCGGGGCATGCTGGGATTGTGCTGTCATAAGGGGGTGTAGTCAACATCACCCAGTGACCACGCCCCCTAAAATGTCACAGTCCCAGCATGCCCAGGGACTGTGACGGCATAAGGGGTGGGGTACACAGTGTGTACTGTGTTTTTTCATTGACACTTTTTTCCCTAGGTGAATGGGTAGGGGTACGATGTACCCCATACTCATTCACAAAGGGTGGGGGGCAGGGATCTGGGGGCCCCCTTATTAAAGGGGGCTCCCGGATTCCGATAAGCCCCCCGCCTGCAGACCCCGACAACCAACAGCCAGGGTTGTCGGGAAGAGGCCCTTGTCCTCATCAACATGGGGACAAGGTGCTTTGGGGTGGGGGGCCCGCAGGGCGCCCCCCTGCCCCAAAGCACCCACCCCCCATGTTGAGGCAATGCGGCCTGGTACGGCTCAGGAGGGGGGGGGGCGCTCGCTCGTCCCCACCCCTATTCCTGACCGGCCGGGCTGCGTGCTCGGATAAGGGTCTGGTATGGATTGGGGGGGACCCCCACGACATTTTTTTGGCGTAGGGGGTTCCCCTTAAGGTCCATACCAGACCCAAGGGCCTGGTATGCTCCTGGAGGGGGAACCCATGCCGTTTTTTTATTTAAAATTTGGCGCGGAGTTCCCCCTCAAGATAGTCTGAGCACAAGTCGCATGCCGAAGTCGGTTCATGCGAGACTGCGATCCGACTTTCATCCGACTTCAATGATAGTGAATGGGCTGAAGTAGGATCAACGTCGGACCAAAGTAGTACAGGGAGCATTTATAAAGTCGCAACGACTTGTGTCGGACCAGTTAGGACGGCTCCCATAGGGAAACATTGAATTTCACACGTCATGCGACATGAGCTCCCAATGTCGGAGCATTTGTCGGACCAGTGTGAAGCAGGCCTCATACTGAATTACAGCAGAGTACAGTGTGTATAATATATAATTATGGGCATGTGTCTACAGTTCAGTAATGATTACAAGTAAGTAATTACAAGCAAGTAAGGGCAATATGTTTATCTCCTGTTGTGGCTGCTGAAGAGGGAGAGCACAAACATGCTTTGCATTTATAGGGCTGTAACCTGTCTGGCTGGCTGCAGAATGAAGGGCGTGATTTATGTTGAAGTGGGCTTGTTCACATTTACATGTACAAGCCTAGTGTACCCTCCCACATTCAGTGCAATTTGCAAAGATTCATGGGAAATGTAGTTTGATTACATTGTAGACAGTGAGAAGAGGATATAATGTAATCACTGTTCTAACAGCACCTCCTTGGCAGAATACATGCAACATTTTTTGAATTACAGAGCTGATTTCCTGAAAATTAAATTACGGTAGACTTTTCTCTTCCGTGGTAAAAAATTTCACAAATGTAATAACTGTTTAGTGTTTTGGGGGGGGGGGGTTACTAATGGGGGACTCTGAAGGGATCTAGCAGGACTCAAAGCGGAGTTCTACCCAAAAATGGAACTTCCACTTTTCGGATTCTCCTCCGGTGTCACATTTGGTACCTTTCAGGGGGGAGGTGGGAACAGATACCTGTATAATCCAGGTATTTGCTCCCACTTCCGGGCATAGATCACAGCAGTATACACAGCGATCTACAGGGACCAGTGAGATGGTACAGCGTGACTTGCGCATGTGCAGTGGGGAACCAGGCTGTGAAGCCACAAGGCTTCACTTCCTGATTCCCTTACCGAAGATGCCGACGCTTCCACCCGGGAGCCGAGGGACAGATCGGCTTCAGGTGATTACATTGCGGGTGCCCTGGGCAGGTAAGTGTCCATATATTAAAAGTCAGCAGCTGCAGTATTTGTAGCTTCTGATTTATTTATTTATTTTCGGCGGAACTCCGCTTTCATTTTCTGACTAAAGTACTTTCAATTAAAATATAAATTTTCACATTGAATTTTAATAATTTCTAGCCTGCTCCTATTAATCTGAAAAGTCTTAAAAAATTTTGAATCAGAAAGCCTGGTAACTCGGATGCTCTTAAATAAAAGTCTTAAAATTTGAAAACATATTTTTTGAAGAATAACACATATTTGGTTCCTTGAATGCATGAAGCAAATACACTATGCCCTGTAAGTAGAGGACTGCTGTGTCATAGAATTCACAGATCCTGCCTTCTGAATTATCATCACTGCTTGAAGGTAGGTAGCATGGGATATGTTTTTTTTTTTTAACTCAACCGCTTGCGGATCGGGCCATAGCTGAAACACAGCTACAGCACGGTTGGATAACTCTGGGAGGGCGTACTATAACGTCCTCCCAGAATCGCACTCCCGCGTGACCCCTGGGGCGCGCATCCGGGAATGTCTGTGACCGTCGGGTCTCCCAGACCCGGCGTGTCACGGATCGGGATAAAGGGCCAATGACAGCGGCCCTTTACCACATGATCACTCCGTCCAGTGACCAGTTCAGCTCCTCCCCTTGCCTCACGCCGATCGGTACAGTTTGTGAGGAGAGGATGGAGCTGGATCTGAAGTGCCTGCATCTCTGATCTGTGCCCACCCCTGGCTCATCCATCCCTGGCTCATCTATCCTCATCCATTCATTCATCCCTGGCTCATCTATCCATCCCTGGCTCATCCATCCACATTCATGCTCCATCCCTGGCTCATCCATCCACATCCATGCTCCATCCCTGGCTCATCCATCCACATTCATGCTCATCCATGCTCCATCCCTGGCTCATCCATCCACATCCATGCTCCATCCCTGGCTTATCCAACCACACTCATGCTCATCCATGTTTCATCCCTGGCTCATCCATCCTCATTCATGCTCCATCCCTGACTCATCTATCCACATTCATGCTCCATCCCTGGCTCATCCATCCGCATTCATGCTCATCCATGCTACATACCTGGCTCATCCATCCTCATTCATGCTCCAGCGTTGGCTCATCCATCCACATTCTTGCTCCATCCCTGCTCATCCATCCACATTCATGCTCATCCATGCTCCATCCCTGGCTCATCCATCCACATTCATGCTCCATCCCTGGCTCATCCATCCACATTTATGCTCCATCCCTGTCTCATCCATCCACATTCATGCTCATCCATGCTCCATCCCTAGCTCATCCATCCTCATTCATGCTCATCCATGCTCCATCCCTGGCTCATCCATCCCCATCCATGGCTTATCCATGCCACATCAGTGATCATCCATGCCACATCCATGCCACATCAGTGATCATCTGTGCCACATTCATGCCACATCAGTTCTCATCCATGCTACATCCGTGCCACATCAGTGCTCATCCGTGCCCCATCAGTGATCAATCGTGCCACATCCATGCCACATCAGTGATCATCCATGCCACATCCATGCCACATCAGTGATCATCTGTGCCACATCCATGCCACATCAGTGATCATCCGTGCCACATCCATGCCACATCAGTGCTCATCCATGCCACATCAGTGCTCATCCATGCCACATCAGTGCTCATCCGTGCCACATTCATGCCACGTCAGTTCTCATCCGTGGCACATCCATGCCACATCAATGCTCATCCATGCCACATCAGTTCTCATCCGGGCCACCTCAGTGCTCATCCGTGCCACATCCATGCCATATCAGTTCTCATGCGTGCCACATCAATGCCACATCAGTGCTCATCCATGCCACATCAGTTCTCATCCATGCCACATCAGTGCTCATCCATTCCACATCAGTTCTCTCAGGGCCACATCAGTTCTCATCAGTGCCATATCCATGCCACATCAGTGCTCATTCATGCCACATCAGTGCTCATCCGTGCCACATCAGTGCTCATCTGTGCCACATCCATGCCACTACAGTGCCCATCACTTGTTATTATGACATCTATGTGAAAAAAAGAAGATACAAATCTTAATTTTGCAAAGAATTGTGAGAAAAAATGACAGCTTCAAAAAACTCACCATTCCTCTTACTAAATATCTTGGAATGTCTACTTTCTAAAAAGGTGTAATTTGGGGGGTATTTGTACTTTTCTGGCTTGTCAGGCTGGGTTTACACTGGTGCAACACGACAGCCGTCCTACTTTGGATCCGACTTTGCCCTGCGACTTGAAGCCGACATACGTCCAACTTTCAATGAACAGGAATCCAACTTGGATCCCCGCCAATACCAGGCACTGTGTTTGGTATGAATCTTGAGGGGGAACTCCACACCAAATTTTAAATAAAAAACCGGCATGGGTTCCCCCTCCAAGAGCATACCAGGTCCTTGGGTCTGGTATGGATTTTAGGGGGAACCCCCTATGTCGAAAAACGGCGTGGGGGTCCCCCCAAAATCCGTACCAGACCCTTATCCGGGCACCTTAGCGCAACAATTATTGTGGGTTTTTTCCATTGGATAAGCGGAAGTTCCACTTTTGATTGGAACTCCTCTTTATTTATTTTTTATTAACAGTTTTTTTGTTATTCAAGAATGAAAAACAAACAACAACAGGCAGTCTTCTCATGTTTTACATGTCATATATTTTCACACTCTCTAACTCCATGCTCCAGCACCTGTTCTTTCTGTATGGAGCCGCCAGGTACCGGCCAAGCACAGATGGAGCATTGTCTTAAAGGGCTAGCATGTGGGTTGCTCAGCGTTCCACACACTAGCAGCTGGACCCCTCCTGCATTCTCCTTGAGTGTTTTTCTGTGCCTCTTGTGATCCCCTGTGTTCCTATTTCCCCCAGCTTGTTTCCAGCCCTGCTCACAGTGTGTCCCAGTTCTTTGCTCCTGGTGTTTCTCAGATTGTTTCCTACCTTGCTCCCAGTGTGCCCCAGCTTATTTCCTACCTTGCTCACACCCATAGGGTCCCAGCTTGTTTTCTACCTTGCTACCAGTGTGTCCCAGATTATTTCCTACCTTGCTCACACCTATAGGGTCCCAACTTGTTTTCTACCTTGACCCAGTGTCCCAGCTTATTTCCTACCTTGCTCACACCCATAGGGTCCCAGCTTGTTTTCTACCTTGCTCCCAGTGTGTCCCAGCTTATTTCCTACCTTGCTCACACCCATAGGGTCCCAGCTTGTTTTCTACCTTGCTCCCAGTGTGTCCCAGCTTATTTCCTACCTTGCTCACACCCATAGGGTCCCAGCTTGTTTTCTACCTTGCTCCCAGTGTGTCCCAGCTTATTTCCTACCTTGCTCACATCTATAGGGTCCCAGATTATTTCCTACCTTGTTCACATCTATAGGGTCCTAGCTTGTTTTCTACCTTGCTCCCTGTGTGTCCCAGCTTATTTCCTACCTTGCTCACACCCATAGGGTCCCAGCTTGTTTTCTACCTTGCTCCCAGTTTGTCCCAGCTTATTTCCTACTATGCTCACACCCATTGGGTCCCAGCTTGTTTTCTACCTTGCTCCCTGTGTGTCCCAGCTTATTTCCTACCTTGCTCACACCCATAGGGTCCCAGCTTGTTTCCTACCTTGCTCAGAGTGTGTCCCAGCTTATTTCCTACCTTGCTCACACCCATAGCATCCCAGCTTGTTTCCTACCTTGCTCGCAGTTTGCCCCAGCTTATTTCTTACCTTGCACACACCCATAGGGTCCCAGCTTGTTTCCTACCTTGCTCACAGTGTGCCCCAGCTTATTTCCTACCTTGCACACACCCATAGGGTCCCAGCTTGTTTCCTACCTTGCTCGCAGTGTGCCCCAGCTTATTTCCTACCTTGCTCACAGTGTGCCCCAGCTTATTTCCTACCTTGCTCACACCCATAGGGTCCCAGCTTTTTTCCCACCTTGCTCCCTGTGTATCCCAGTTTATTTCCTACCTTGCTCACACCCATAGGGTCCCAGCTTGTTTCCTACCTTGCTCCCAGTGTTTTCCAGCTTATTTCCTACCTTGCTCAGACCCATAGTGTCCCAGCTTGTTTCCTACCTGCTCCCAGTGTGCCCCAGCTTGGTTCAAGCCTTGTATCCCTCTGCCTGTATCCTGCTCTTGTCACACCGTGCACTTCTATCTACATTCTGTCTTCCTTCACCTCTGTGTCTCTCTTTGCACCTCACTGTGTTATTTGTTTCTCTGCACCAGTCTGTTTCTGCTGTGAGTTAAAGCTACCTTTACATGAATGCCCTCCCAGTGTCTTCCTATGCTCTCTGGTTGTTTTCCTCTGTGCCCTGCTGTCTGATGAGTCCAGTGCCGTAGAGCTGCTTCAACTGCTCTTAGTTGCAGCCTGCTCAGACCGCAAGTCGGATATCATCTGCAGCACAACATCTCCACCTCTGGGAGCTCTGGTGAATACTAGGCATCATTTTAGACTCTGCACCTCGGCCCTTTTTAGGGCTCACATCACCACTGCTAAACGAGCAGCTGGGCATGTCTCTGTGTCCACTCTGTGGCTTTTGCCACCATTCGCCCAGCTGCTACACTTGGTTCTAGTTGGCCACTCTGCCCCTGGTGGGAGCAGATTGCTAAGTCGTGATGTATAAATTCTAGCCTAATCCTTAATTGCAGAATTAGTTCTTGTGAATTATTACAACGTTTTTATATAAAGCTGCCAGATGAACAGAAATAAACAAACATAAATTAACATTTCTGGTCAACTACAGTGAACAGTTTGATATGCAAACAAACACCTTTCCGTTCACATACAGTGTATTCATGTACGTAAGCACACACATGATGTGGGAGGGTAAGTAACATTGTCACAGAAATCCAATTATATGGACTCGAATAACTTTTATTAATCTCTGCTGAGAGTGAGTTCACAATTTTCATCTGACCAAGTTAGTGTAACAGTCTATCTGAAATTTATCTTAGAGGCGCTAACCCCAGTACCGCCACCCAAGGGTCCTATGTTTTGTTAAATTTGTGTGGACAGCTTCTGTGTATTAGTAATAAAGAGTTAAAGTGGTTCTAAAGGCTCACGGTTCTATACCTTCATGCATTCTCTGCATGAAGGTAAAAACCTTCTCTGTGCAGCAGCCCCCCTAATACTTACCTGAGCCCCATCGCGATCCAGCGATGTGCATGAGAGCCTCGGCTCTCAGAGGACTCTTCCTCCTCATTGGCTGAGACAGCAGTGAGAGCCATTGGCTCCCACTGCTGTTAATCACAGCCAGTGAGCCATTGGGGAGAGAGAGGAGGCGGGGCCGAGCGGCAGCTCTGTGTGTGAATGAACACGCAGAGCAGCAGCTTGGGAGCGAGCCTGCTTGGGTGCTCCTATTTCAAGGTGCTTTCCCTAGGGGCAGGAGGGAGGGTCCAGGAGCACTGATGGGGGACCTAAGAAGAGGAAGATCGGGACTGCTCTGTGCAAAACTACTGCATAGAGCAGGTAAGTATGACATGTTTGGTATCTTTAAAAAAAAGAATTGCCTGTAATATCACTTTAACCTGATTTTTTATTCTATGATTGTGAGTGGATGGGCAGACAAAAAATTTAGAGCAGTTAGTTTGCGAGCTATAAAGAATACCAGCATATATCTCCGGTAGGAAACCCCCCTTGTCTAGAATATGAAAGCCGGCCATAGATGGATCGAATCTCGGCCAGTTTAGTAGGGGCTGGCCCAGATTCAATCCATCTATGTGCAGGCTGATTGTACCTAAGTTGATCCATCGACTTGGGTACAACCAGCATGTTGGATTTCTAGCATGCGACTATTGCCAGCAGCTATAGCCGTTAGCAGCAATCACTGTATTCTTCCTGCAGGGGCAGCCCCCCCCCCCCCCGCCAGAAGAACACAATAGCTCCGCAGGAGGGATTCCCCATTAACACTGACTGTGTTAATGGGGGGATCAAGTGATTGCATAATATGGCCAGCTTAAGTATACAGACAAATGGGTCCAATAGTATTGCAACATGAAAGGTATTATTAATGGTGGTAATAACTGTTTCCCAATAGTGAAATAGCTTAGGGCATCTCCATAACATATTAATACGATCTTTGTTATCATTATGGCACCTGATGCAGTTTGGGGTGTCTCTATGACCCCGCTTTTACAATTTCTGTGAGGTGCAATAAACTGTATAAGATAAATAATTGAATTAGTCATTGGGTAGTTGAAAGGGATACTTTAGATACCGCTGCCAACACAGTGTGCCACCTGTCCTCTGGAATACACCCAAATATTTTTCCCATGCTATCTTGCATGGCAGGGGTGTTTTGTCGGATTATTCTTGATGAAGAGAAGCATATAGATATCATATTAGGGCCTTTTTTGTTATGTTGATGGCTAAAGAAGTAATTAGAGAGGCTGGGGATTTGGTTAATGTATATAGCATATTGCAAGCATGTCTTAGCTGTGGGTATTGATATAATTTATGTTTCAGGTGGGGTCATTCCATCTGTAGTGTTTGAAAGGATTTGAGAAAATTATTGGCGTGCAGTTGGTGGATACTGTATATTGGATCACCTGCTTATACCAGAGATCAAAACTATGCAGCTAATGAAGTTATTCATAGTAGGTATTATTCCATAGTGGGTATACAAATGTTAGCCTTCATACCTCATAAGAAGTTTCATTTCTATACAATTTTGTAGCAATCTGAGAATGGGGAATTGTACACTTATTCCTATAGTAATAATCCTGGTACACACTAATACCGCATACACACAATCGGAATAAAGTACAAAAATGGAGCATAGGCAGATAAATACAACCAATGGATGGCAATAAACAAATTATCCCTACTAGTTTCGCCAAAACATTGGCTTCCTCAGGGATATGATAGGTTGTGGTTCTACAGAAAGAGAATCTTAAATTTGTATAATATAATAATAAAAAAAAAAGAAAACAAACAACATTATGCATACTACTCAAGCGACTGTGAAGGAGATTAGTACGGACTCCCCCGACCAAATAATCCCAATCAAGATGGAGGTAACATCAATCAAAGATTGTCACAACATACCCACAGAACCCCAGGGGGCCAGATGGACAACGTCCAATGTGAGGGTCATCCTTCACCGCCCAGTAATGTGGCTGCAGGGGGCTTTATAAAAAGAACCTTGGAAATGGCTGTAAAAATACAGACGTATAAGGCCAAAAAAGCTCAGCTGTATATAATAGAAAAGAGGACAAAACAGTCCTAGATACTAGATACAAGGTATACTAATAAGTGACCAGGATGCTGAAGGGATCAATGGTAATTGATCGATTTGAACAAATTGCTTGATATATAGGCTGGCTGTACTAGATAAAAATTAGAAAGATAGTAAATGTAGATTACCAGTGATAAAGGATGTTCATGTTGTGCAGCAAAAGTTCTTAAACGGGCTTAATTAAAGAATCCTACCTGCAGAGGAAAATTAAGAAGCCAAACCGCAATGGAAGGGTAATCAAAAACAGCGTGATAGCTTCAGGTTGAAACACAAACTGGAGTAAGTGCACAACATATCCGCATCAGATAAAGTGCATGAGCCTAATGGACACAAACAAACAGCCTCCAGTGAACAAACATAATAGTAAGTAATATTGGGATCAGTTATCCCCACATATGCCATTAATGTAGTCACGTGAAAAGCAAATTTACCTGTGCAGTAACTTCAGCTTACACAGCGTCCCGGTGAGTCCGCAACAACAGACAAATTGCTGGCATATTTAAAGCCCCCCACCTGATTTGCAAAAGGATTTCGCCAATCAGGAGCGGACAAAAAGCTGCCCATGTGCCTGCGCACTTACCACCGCAGTATGCCTACAACTCCCATAATGCCTAGCGTCCTCTAGATGCGTCGGAGAACGGCGGTCATCCGACGCAATCAAACAGGGGCGTGGCTTGGCTGTGGGCCAACCCGTAAGGCGGGGGCAGCCCAAAGCCCAAGGGAAAGATGGGATTGTAGCCTGTTGGAAGAGGCGGAGAGTTGGGGGCGGAGACAGGCCGAAAGGCGGGCTGGCTATCATAGCTTTTACATTTAATATAATCTGCTGGTTTAGGAGAAATCATGGCCCCCGGATATTTCAACGACTCTACTATTCCAATCTGTGAGGACATGTGGTAGCTCTTCTAGGATGAGGTCAAGGGGTAGTAAAACAGATCTGTCCCAGCTTACAACTAATCCATAAATGGAACAAAATTGTGTGTTTAAGGACATTTAGGAAGTCAAGAAGGTGTTGGTATTCCCAAGAAAAAAAAGGGCATTATCTAACTATAACATCTTTTACTCTTTCTCCTCTTTTAAATCCCTTTATTAGGGGGGGTTGTCTGATAGCTTCTGTAATGTCTTTCACTGTCAGTGCAAACAGGAACAGTGATAGTGGACGCCCCTGTCTTGTACCCCATTGAAGTGCAAAGGGTTCAGATATTGCATTATTAATTCGCACACATGCTTTGAGGGCTGAGTATAAAATCTGAATCTATCTAATAAAGTGTCGCCCCAGCCCGAAGGCAGTAAATACTTCCCATAAGTACTGCAATTTTATGCTGTCAAGGGCTTTGGCAACGTCCAATGATAAAATAACTTTGTCGGATGAAATCTGAAGATTGAAAAAAATGTGTCTGATATTAGTTGCTGTGGATCTAGTATTTTAACACCAGACTGGTTCACATCAATTTGTGTATACTGTATATTAAGGACTCTTGCACACAATACTCCTGTTTGAGCATCTACTTTTTCAGACTTTTTTTGTATGCATTTGCGCGTGTTTTCGCACATTTTTGTGCGCACAAATGTGCGGAACTGCGCACTTATGCCGCATACACACGGTCAGGAAATATTCTATGAGAGCTTGTTGTCGGAAATGTCGACCGTGTGTAGGCTCCATCTGACATTTTTTGTCAGAATTTCCGACCAACAAAATTTGAGAGCTGGTTCTCAAATTTTCCGACAACAAAATCCATTGTCGGAAATTCCGATCGTGTTTACACAATTCCGACGCACAAAATTCCACACAGGAGCACACAATACTCCTGTTTGAGCATCTACTTTTTCAGACTTTTTTTTGTATGCATTTTTGCACATTTTTGTGTGCGTAAATCTGCGCAATTTTGCACGCATTTTCACGCAAATGCACGCAAACTTATTCTCGTGTTCTTGTTCTGCACAGTATGTAATGCCTGGTACACACGATCGCACATTCCGACAACAAAATCCATGTTTTTTTTTCGACGGATGTTGGCTCAAACTTGTCTTGCATACACACGGTCACACAAATCTTGTCGGAAATTCCGAACGTCAAGAACGCGGTGACGTACAACGCGTACGGCTCTTCTGCTTGATTCCGAGCATGCGTGGAACTTTGTGCGTCGGAATTGTGTACACACAATCGGAATTTAGGACAACGGATTTTGTTGTCGGAAAATTTGAGATCCAGATCTCAAATTTTGTTTGTCGGAAATTCCGACGGAAAAAATCCGATGGAGGCTACAATTCCGACAATAAGCTCCCATCGAACATTTCCCGCCCGTGTGTACGCGGCATAAGTGTGCAGTTCCACACATTTGTGCGCAAACGCACATATTTGTGCGCATGAGGCATAAATTACTGACCAAAAATGCAGATTTTTCTATTTTCTTTTTTTACTGAAGAATGCACGGCGCTTGTTTACGCACCTGTGTGCATAGGCACATTATAATTAATGAGCTGTATTTTAGCTCAGTAAAAAAAAAAAAAGCTGTCCTGAGCTTTTTCAAGCTGCAGTGTGCAAGAGGCCTTGGCCAGTCTGTTTGCTGGGGCGTGTTCCAAGATGTTTACTAGGGATGAGCTTCGTGTTCGAGTCGAACCCATGTTCGACTCGAACATCGGCTGTTCGGTCGTTCGCCGAATTGCGAACGAAATGGGCCGTTCGCGCCAAATTCGTGTGGCGCGTCACGGCCCATAATTCACTGCGGCATCGCAGTGCATTGCTTGCTGATGATTGGCCAAGCATGCACTATGACCCGCATGCTTGGCCAATCACAGCGCCGCCTGAACAGAGAGCCGTAATTGGCCAAAGCCAAGGAGGCTTTGGCCAATTATGGCTCAGGGGATTTAGTACACGCCCCACACTATATAAGGCCGCCTGCACGGCGGCCCTGTGCAGTGTGTTCCGGTGTGCTTAGAGAGAGAGAGAGACAGTGTCATTTCATTTGAGTTAGCTAGATTAGGCAGGACAGTCAGTCAGTTAGCTGCACTTAAAGTGTATTGTGTATATATATGCATCCCAGGTGTTGCATATATATATATATATACACTGTATTCAGTTTAGCTAGATCCGTTCCTGTTATCTTCTAGACTATTTACATTTAGTGCAGTGCGTCCTGCTCACAGTGTGCAGCTAGATCCGTTCCTGTTATCTTCCTACTGACAGGCAGGCTTGTCTTGTTACAGTATTTACAGCTACCTAAAGAAAATTACTGGTGTTCTTTTGATCCTATTAGTACCACGGTCAGGCAGCTAGACTATTTACATTTAGTACAGTGCGTCCTGCTCACAGTGTTCAGCTAGATCCGTTCCTGTTATCTTCCTACTGACAGGCAGGCTTGTCTTGTTACAGTATATAAAGCTACCTGAAGAAAATTACTGGTGTTCTTTTGATCCTATTAGTACCACGGTCAGGCAGCTAGACTATTTACATTTAGTGCAGTGCGTCCTGCTCACAGTGTTCAGCTAGATCCGTTCCTGTTATCTTCCTACTGACAGGCAGGCTTGTCTTGTTACAGTATATAAAGCTACCTGAAGAAAATTACTGGTGTTCTTTTGATCCTATTAGTACCACGGTCAGGCAGCTAGACTATTTACATTTAGTGCAGTGCGTCCTGCTCACAGTGTTCAGCTAGATCCGTTCCTGTTATCTTCCTACTGACAGGCAGGCTTGTCTTGTTACAGTATATAAAGCTACCTGAAGAAAATTACTGGTGTTCTTTTGATCCTATTAGTACCACGGTCAGGCAGCTAGACTATTTACATTTAGTGCAGTGCGTCCTGCTCACAGTGTTCAGCTAGATCCGTTCCTGTTATCTTCCTACTGACAGGCAGGCTTGTCTTGTTACAGTATATAAAGCTACCTGAAGAAAATTACTGGTGTTCTTTTGATCCTATTAGTACCACGGTCAGGCAGCTAGACTATTTACATTTAGTGCAGTGCGTCCTGCTCACAGTGTTCAGCTAGATCCGTTCCTGTTATCTTCCTACTGACAGGCAGGCTTGTCTTGTTACAGTATATAAAGCTACCTGAAGAAAATTACTGGTGTTCTTTTGATCCTATTAGTACCACGGTCAGGCAGCTAGACCATTTACATTTAGTGCAGTGCGTCCTGCTCACAGTGTTCAGCTAGATCCGTTCCTGTTATCTTCCTACTGACAGGCAGGCTTGTCTTGTTACAGTATATAAAGCTACCTGAAGAAAATTACTGGTGTTCTTTTGATCCTATTAGTACCACGGTCAGGCAGCTAGACTATTTACAGTTAGTGCAGTGCGTCCTGCTCACAGTATTCAGCTAAACCTACAAGTTAGTGGGGTGCGTCCACCTCACAGTGTTCAGCTAAAGCTACCTGTAGAAGGTTGGTGGTGTTCTCATACTACAGGCAGGCAGTTGATTTTGCTAGCTGCAGTATCAGTACATATATATATATATATATATATATATATATATATATATATCCCAGCTTAGTGCAGCTACAGGCCATTAGTATGTCTGGAAGGCCAAGAAGGAGAGGCAGACAGTCACAAGCCAATAAGAGAGGGCAAGCAGGCTCTGTGTCTAGTGCTGGTCGTGGAGACGGTGCATCCTCATCAGCACGTGGCCATGGGACACGCTTGGCCTTTTTTTCGGCAGCTGGCCGTGTTGAGCCGCAACATGCGGAAGACTTGGTCGAGTGGATGACCAAGCCGTCCTCATCCTCCTCATCCTCTCTCACCCATGCCCAGGGTGCTTTGTCTGGCAAAGCAGCGGCCTCTTCCCTCGGCTCAATGTCATCAGTGACTCCTTCCCTAGCTCCACCATTGTCTCCTGAGGAGTCCCTCGAACTGTTTGACCACAGTGTTGGGTACATGCTCCAGGAGGATGCCCAGCGTTTGGAAGGCTCTGATGATGATACTGAGCTCGATGAAGGCAGTAACATGAGCACGGACAGAGGGGGTGCCCAAGAAGAACAGCAATCTGGCAGTGATGCTCCCCCTGCTGCAGCATACTGCCAGGTTTGCTCCAGTGATGAGGAGGGAGGGGATGATGAGGTCACTGACTCAACGTGGGTGCCTGATAGGAGAGAGGAGGAGGAGGAGGAGGAGGAGGAGGCGGCACATCACCAACGAGGCAGGATGCCCTCCAGGGGCCAGCCTAAGGGCAGCACATTGACTGCATCACACCCCAAAGCTCCACATGTGCAGGGCGCTGCAGTCTCTGCGCGTTATTCAAAAAGTTCTTTGGTGTGGGCCTTTTTTGAGACGAGTGCATCAGATCGCACCGCTGCTATTTGCAACATATGTCTCAAGCGTATCTCACGTGGCCAAAACATCTCCCGCTTGGGTACCACATGCTTGACCAGACATATGTTGACCTGCCATGCAGTTCGTTGGCAAGCGTATCTAAAAGACCCACACCAAAGAACAAAGGGGACCTCTCCTTGCTCCTCATCAGCTGAGATTTCCAACCCCACTAGACCTCCAGTCCTCTCTGAGACCTGCACTGAGAGGAATGAAGGTGTAGAATTAGGTGTGTCACAGCCAAGTACTTGTGGGCAATCTGCTTTTGGTACACCGACGTCAGATTGTACCAGGCAAATTTCCCTGCCCCAGCTGCTGCACCGCCGAAAGAAGTTTGCTCCCAGCCATCCACATGCCCAGCGGTTGAATGCTAGCTTGGCAAAATTGCTAGCACTTCAACTGCTGCCTTTTCAGTTCGTAGACTCTGCCCCCTTCCGTGAGTTTGTGGAATGTGCGGTTCCTCAGTGGCAGGTACCCAAACGCCACTTTTTCTCATGGAAGGCGATTCCGGCTCTCTACCGGCATGTGGAAGGCAATGTCCATGCCTCGCTGGACAGGGCGGTCAGTGGTAAGGTGCATATTACCGCTGACTCATGGTCCAGCAGGCATGGACAGGGACGTTACCTAAGTTTCACGGCGCATTGGGTGACTCTGCTGGCAGCTGGGAAGGATGCAGGACAAGGTGCAGTAGTGTTGGAGGTTGTTCCGCCACCACGCCTCCAAAATGCTAATGATTGTGACACACCTCTCTCCTCCACCCCCTCCTCTTCTTCTTCCTCCATGGCCTCTTCCTCGGAACCAGCGGTGCTCCGTAGTCGTTCAAGGGGCTACGCAAGTACGCAGGCCAAAAGATGCCATGCGGTGCTTGAGCTGGTGTGCTTGGGGGACAGGAGCCACACTGGGGCAGAGGTTCTGTCAGCTCTGCAGGGGCAGGTTCAGAGGTGGTTGACGCCACGCCAACTTAAGGCAGGAATGGTGGTTTGCGACAATGGCACCAACCTCCTCTCTGCCCTCCGACAGGGACAAATGACCCATGTGCCCTGTTTGGCTCACGTCCTTAACTTGGTGGTGCAGCGGTTCTTGGGCAGGTACCCGGGCTTACAGGATGTCCTGAGGCAGGCCAGGAAAGTCAGTGTGCATTTCCGCCGGTCATATAATGCCAGTGCTCGGCTGACGGACCTCCAAAAGGAGTTTAACCTGCCCAAGAACCGCCTAATCTGTGACATGCCCACCAGGTGGAACTCAACGTTGGCCATGCTGCAGCGGCTGCACACGCAGCAGAGGGCCATCAATGAGTACCTGTGCGACTATGGCACCAGGACAGGGTCAGGGGAGCTTGGTTTTTTTTCCCCACGCCAGTGGGCCATGATCAGGGATGCATGCACTGTCCTGTCACCATTCAAGGAGGCCACGAGGATGGTGAGCAGTGACAGTGCATGCATCAGTGACACTGTCCCCCTTGTCCACCTGTTGGAGCACACGCTGCGTGGAATAATGGACAGGGCACTTGAGGCAGAACAGAGGCAGGAAGAGGAGGACTTCCTTAGCTCTCAAGGCCCCCTTTATCCAGACAGTGTTCCTGCGTGCCCGCCGATCACACAGGAAGAGGAGGAGGAGGAGGAAGATTGTGTCAGTATGGAGGTGGAGCCCGGCACTCAGCATCAGCAGCAGTCTTTAAGGGATCAGTCCCAAGAAACACATGGACTTGTACGTGGCTGGGAGGAGGTGGCTGTGGACGTTGTCGTCCTTAGTGACCCAGAGGACTCCGGACCGAATGCCTCAGCAAACCTACGCTGCATGGCCTCCCTGATCCTGCAAAGCCTGCGTAAGGATCCTCGTATTCGTGGTATCAAGGAGAAGGACCAATACTGGCCCTCCTTGATCCACGTTACAAGGGTAAGGTTGCGGACCTTATCTTGCCATCGCAGAGGGAGCAGAGGATGAAACATCTTCGGGAGGCCTTGCAGAAAGGTCTGTGCAACGCGTTCCCAGAGACTGGGAGGTTACAAACTCCTGTTTCTGGACAACGTGTTGCTGAGGCTTCGGTCAGTCAAAGAAGGAGCGGTGGAGAAGGTGGCCGTCTGACCGATGCGTTCAGACAATTTTTTGGTCCGCAGCCCCAAGGTATGATCGGTTCCAGCAACCATCGCCAGCGTCTGTTTTACATGGTGCAGGAATACCTAGGGGCAAGATCAGACTTGGACACCTTTCCCACCGAAAATCCTCTGGGTTACTGGGTCTTGAGGATGGATCACTGGCCAGAGCTTGCTCAGTATGCAATTGAGCTACTGGCCTGTCCTGCATCCAGCGTTCTTTCGGAACGCACATTCAGTGCTGCTGGAGGCGTGGTAACCGATCACAGGGTGCGTCTGTCCACCGACTCGGTCGATCGACTGACCTTCATAAAAATTAATCAGTCTTGGATCACCACCAGCTACCAAGCACCTGATGCTGATGTAACCGAATAATTTTTTTTGAAATCTCAGATCCCTTCAAAGACTGCCTATGCTGATGCTGAGTGACTATCCCTGAGTAATTATCCTCTTCCTCCTCAATCATCACGCTGATATCTTGTAAGAACATTTTTGGTTCTGGGCGCCACCACCAGTGCCTAAGGCACAATTTTTCAGCCCCTGTTTAACAGGGGCGTGTAATTACAATTTTTGATGTAATACTTTGCAGCAGGGCTCGTTCCTGCATTCCAACTAGAGTGTCTGTGAGGGGTTGCAGTGTTGTGGCACCAGCACCAGTGCCTAAGGCCCAATTTTTCTGCCCCTGTCTAACAGGGGCGTGTAATTACAATTTTTGATACCAATACTTTGCAGCAGGGCTCGTTCCTGCGTTCCAACTAGAGTGTCTGTGAGGGGTTGCAGTGTTGTGGCACCAGCACCAGTGCCTAAGGCCCAATTTTTCAGCCCTTGTTTAACAGGGGCGTGTAATTACAATTTTTGATGCAATACTTTACAGCAGGGCTCGTTCCTGCGTTCCAACTAGAGTGTCTGTGAGGGGTTGCAGTGTTGTGGCACCAGCACCAGTGCCTAAGGCCTAATTTTTCAGCTCCTGTTCAACAGGGGCATGTAATTACAATTCTTGATCTAATATTTCACAGCAGGGCCCTGTGAGGGCTTACAGTGTTGTGGCCACAGCAACACCTAAGGCCCAAATTTCTGCTGAGTATATAGGGCAGGACCCTACTTTCAACCGAATAATTTTTTTTGAAATCTCAGATCCCTTCAAAGACTGCCTATGCTGATTCTGAGTGACTATCCCTGAGTAATTATCCTCTTCCTCCTCAATCATCACGCTGATAGCTTGTAAGAACATTTTTGGTTCTGGGCGCCACCACCAGTGCCTAAGGCACAATTTTTCAGCCCCTGTTTAACAGGGGCGTGTAATTACAATTTTTGATGCAATACTTTGCAGCAGGGCTCGTTCCTGCGTTCCAACTAGAGTGTCTGTGAGGGTTTGCAGTGTTGTGGCACCAGCACCAGTGCCTAAGGCCCAATTTTTCAGCCCTTGTTTAACAGGGGCGTGTAATTACAATTTTTGATGCAATACTTTGCAGCAGGGCTCGTTCCTGCGTTCCAACTAGAGTGTCTGTGAGGGGTTGCAGTGTTGTGGCACCAGCACCAGTGCCTAAGGCCTAATTTTATTTAATTTAATTAAAATTTCCTGATCTAATATTTCACAGCAGGGCCCTGTGAGGGCTTACAGTGTTGTGGCCACAGCAACACCTAAGGCCCAAATTTCTGCTGAGTATATAGGGCAGGACCCTACTTTCAAACATCTAACTTACAAACGACTCCTACTTGCAAACGGAAGGAGACAACAGGAAGTGAGATGAAATCTACCCCTAGGAAGGGAAATTCTCTCCTGTAAGAGTTAATATGGGAAAAAAATTTCTCCTTTCCACTGATGCTTTCCAATCCTTGTTCCACAAAAAAACACAAATTTTCAAAAAACATTTTTCATTGGGACAAAAAGTGAGGTGAAATCTTCTGAAGAGGAGGAAAGACAGCAAAACAAATGTCACAGGGGTGATAACCCTTCCCTATGTTTTCCAAAAAGCTTAAAAAAGATTTTTTGGCTGGAGCTAAACACGTTAAAAATGTACCCGTTCAAAATTACAAAGAGATTCTACTTAACAACAAACCTACAGTCCCTGTCTTGTTTGCACCGCCTGTATACTGCTGTTCAGAGTATATAGGGCCTGGTGGCCCCACACCTTTCCTTATTTTAATTTGGTTGTGGGGTTCCCCTTAATATCCATACAAGACCCAAAGGGCCTGGTAATGGACTGGGGGGGGGGGGGGGGGTACCCATGCCGTTTGTCTCACTGATTTTCATCCATATTGCCATGACCCGACATTACATTAAACCCGCAAGCAGTTTTAAATGAGATTTTTTCCTTTGAAAATGACATTTGGTGCAGGGACTGTTCTAAACACGGGAAACACGCGTCACTTTACAGGCATACTATAGACAACCCCCAGGTACGATATTTAAAGGAATATTTCACTTTTTTTTTTTTACTTTAAGCATCATTAAAATCACTGCTCCCGAAAAAACGGCCGTTTTTAAAAGGTTTTTTTGCATTGATACATGTCCCCTGGGGTAAGACCCGGGTCCCCAAACCCTTTTTAGGATAATACCATGCAAATTAGCCTTTAAAATGAGCACTTTTGATTTCGAACGTTCGAGTCCCATAGACGTCAATGGGGTTCTAACGTTCGTGCGAACTTTCAGTCCGTTCGCAGGTTCTGGTGCGAACCGAACCGGGGGGTGTTCGGCTCATCCCTAATGTTTACATTGGAGGTGAGGAGAGATTGGGCAATAGGGGTCTGGTTGTAACAAGTCTTTTCCAGGTTTGGAGATCACCACAATCACTGCTTCATTTATGGAAAATGGAAGTAAGCCTCCCTCAAAAGCAAAATTAGGTACATTAAAGCGAAACTTTTCCCATAACAACTTAATAAAAATAATTAAATCAAAAAGATGCAACACTCAGACCAGTGGAAATTCAAATGCAAACTGGAAGTTGCAATCTGGGTGATGAAGCTGTGGTTTCCTCCCATCCACCAAAAGACAATACAGTCAAAGGAAAAAGACAGCTGGCAACTCCATAATCCTCAAGTATTATTAGGCAGAATGGGGAAATGCTTGTTCCTCTCCGTGAGACGATCGCGGGTATCTGTCCACAGGACCCACGATCACACTCACGGAGCTCGTGGCAGGGTCACGCGCATCCCGCCGGCAGCGTGCATGCGACCACACAGCGGCAAATTTAAAGGGACGTACCTGTACGCCCATTTGCCTGTCCGTGCCATTCTCCCGACGTAAATGTTCATGCGGCGGTCGGCAAGCGGTTAAACAATCAATGATCAATCATAAAGTGTCAGCAGGTGTAATGCTGGCAGAAGGAGGATAGGAAGTATTACCTATGTACAACACCTAGTAGAACAAATAGTCTTATCTCAATACATATGTAATAAAAGAGAAGGGTATAACAATATATATATATACAGTATCTCACAAAAGTGAGTACGTCCCTCACATTTTTGTAAATATTTTATTATATCTTTTAATGTGACACCACAGAAGAAATTACACTTTTCTACAATGTAAAGTAGTGAGTGTACAGCTTGTATAACAGTGTAAATTTGCTGTCCCCTCAAAAAAACTCAGTATACAGCCATTAATGTCTAAAGCCCTGGCAACAAAAGTGAGTACACTCCTAAGTGAAAATGTCCAAATTGGGCCCAATTAGCCATTTTCTCGCCCCGGTGTCATGTGACTCATTAGTGTTACAAGGTCTCAGGTGTGAATGGGGAGCGGGTGTGTTAAATTTGGTGTCATCGCTCTCACTCTTTCATACTGGTCACTGGAAGTTCAACATAGGACCTCTGAGGAACTCTCTGAGGATCTGAAAACAAGAATTGTTGCACTACATAAAGATGGCCTAGGCTGTAAGAAGATTGCCAAGACCCTGAAACTGAGCTTCAGCACGGTGGCCAAAACAATACAGCCGTTTAACAGGGCTGGTTCCACTCAGAATAGGCCTCGCAATGTTTGACCAAAGAACTTGAGTGCACATGCTCAGCATCATATCCAGAAGTTGTCTTTGGGAAATAGACATATGAGTGCTGCCAGCATTGCTGCAGCAGTTGAAGGGGTGGGGGGTCAGCCTGCCAGTGCTCAGACCATACGTAACACACTCCATCAAATGGGTCTGCATGGCTGTCGTCTCAGAAGGAAGCCTCTTCTAAAGATGATGCACAAGAAAGTCTGCAAACAGTTTACTGAACACAAGCAGACTAAGAACATGGATTACTGGAACCGTGTCCTGTGATCTGATGAGACCGAGATAAACTTATTTGGTTCTGATGGTGTCAAGCGTGTGTAGTGGCAACCAGGTGAGGAGTACAAAGACAAGTGTGTCTTGCCTACAGTCAAGCATGGTGGTGGGAGTGTCATGGTCTGGGGTTGCATGAGTGCTGCCGGCACTAGGGAGCTACAGTTCATTGAGGGAACCATGAATGCCAATGTTAGAAAAGTTTTAAATGTTTATTGTGTGACTATTGGAAAAACTATTAGAAAAACAATAACCCTGAGACTTTTCTTAAGATGACTTCTGAGCACATTGTTGTATTAACTTGCTGTATCGTTTGCTTTAACTAACTCCATAGTAAGTTGTAGAATGATTAGGCTTAACCATATATGGTAGAACAAGAATGTACAGGAAACACTAATTGGCAAATAAAGTACCATTTTGTACCAGGCACGCTATGTGTGTTTCCTCAGCCAATAGAAGCGTTATCTCTATATTATTGTAGGTATTAGGAGGGGGGATGTTCATCTCTTTGTATGATTCTTACTGCATCTTTTGGCTTGTAAGCATCATCCATTTGTGTGACACATCTGAAATAAATTGTCTGCTTTTCAATACACCTGGAGTTCGACTGATCACAAGAGGAGAGTAATCCTAACATTTTGGTCCTTCCGAGCCTGGAACCAACAAGTGAATTTCGGGTCAGATGGTCCCGACAAAAAACTTTGGTGAGTATTGGACCTCAAAGCTCACTGAGAATTAAAAGTCCCCCCACTCAACGTTAGTGGTGAAATAGGGGCGGGGGCCTGAGACCCAGATCCACTGTCTGGTTTCGAACTTCGTGATCCAGTCCTCCTGGTGTTTGAGAGGTAAGATAATTTAACTTATTCTTAATACTCTCTAAGAGTCTTTTCTTCTTTTTCTGTGTGATTCTGGTTTAATGTGTTGTAATTGCCGACACTGGTATTGATTGTATAATATCTTAATAATACAGTGTGCGAAGACAGAGACACTTGGGAGCGTTGTCTAAGGTAAAAAATAGCGTTACCCGCTGTCCAGGACAGATAAAAAAAAGATTTGAGGTATACCGAACGTCAGAGGATGAATGCCTGACGTCATCGTCGGAGGTGGATTGCCCGACGATGTAAGCGCTTAAGTGATCTAGGAAGATCACAAGACTAACTTTCTTTTGTGTGTTTAGTTTCTCCTTTCTCATGGTTAACCTTTCTGTTGATGCTGTAACCTTATTGAAAAAAAAAAAAAAAAAAAAGCCAACAGTACTGCAGAGACAAGTTAATTATTTTTTGATTCTCCCTATAGTGTGGGGAGTGATGATAGTTTTACACTTCTTGTATTCCTATTGTTACCGTGGGTGGAGGGTCACTATACCAGTGTTTTATAGGTAAATGAGAGACCTGTCTGGCGTTGACAATGGGGAATAGTCTCTGTAAAATAATGTTTTGTGCCTGCTTATGAGGCTGCTGTGTTCCTAATGTGCCAAGTGGGAGACTGGAACTGCTCTTTAAGGACACAGGGCTTTATAGGGAAGTTTGGATTCAATAGTAAACTAACTGTAAAAGTGTCAGGATTTGATGGATAAATTTAAATTGTTAGGACCTAAAGATAAAAAAAGGTATGGATTGATAATAGGAGTTTAAATAACCAGCAAAAAATCTTTCTTAACACCTCATGGTCTGTGTTTGTAAGATTTGTGTTGTAGCCTGCTTGCCTATCAGTGACAGATTGGGAGCTGGCAGAGAAGCAGGAAACTTTAGAAAAGCTTAAAGAGATACTTGGTTTAATTGTCTTATGGCTTCACTCTGTAAGGCAGCCAACACCTTGCTAGCCAATGTATTAAGCAGATAAATATGTAAAATACCAGGTGACATTGCACTATATGGCCCATGGGGATTGGACCGGAGCTGGCGTCTTGGATTACAGCACTGTCTCAGGTACCACTGGACAACATTGTCTGGGAGACTGTGCTACATCTGGGCCGTCTGCTCGGGGACAAACCTCGGTCGGACTCATAGAAACCAAACAGTTGGAGCTGCAACTTCAGGTAAAGGTGATCCAATAGCCATATCACTGATGGGTCTAGCAAAAGAGAATTAGACCAGATGCAAGTGTGATCTAAATGTTTAACAAATATTTGAGAAGCAGAAAAATAGCTAAGTATGACTGAGTAAAAAAAATAAATAAATAAGTGCGAGAAATCATCACAGGGAGATTAAAGCCTGTAGTTTTTCCTCACCCCCTCCCCTCGTGTGTGAATCTCCTGTATTACAGGAGGGAGTGAATTGCTCCTCCATTTCAAATTCCTGTGTGAGAGATTGTGTCTGTAAAAAAAAGTTAACTCTTGACCAGCTATGACAAAACAGAAGGGTTATATTGTAAATATTGAAACTGAGCATAAAAAAAAAAAAAAAAGAGTATCACAGAAATTGTTGATGGTTTTGAGGAGGTAGATGGGAGCCCAGAGAGAGGAGAGAAGGGAATATACAGACTTGATGCTTTTTCTCAGAAACAAGAAAATGCAGATTGCCTGACAGACATAGCAGAAGAGCGAGGTAGAGGATGGTGGATGACTAGTAGGGCAGCATTAACCCTTTGAGCACACAGAGGTTAATTTGTGCATCTGTAAAAATATTAGGATTTTCGGTGGGAAAGAAAGTCCAAATAATAGTCTTAAAGTAAATATTTCTTGGATATGTTACTTTTGGAACTCCCAGATTTTCAACTGTAAAGTGTTAATGATGCAATGCTGTTTATATTTAGGTACATTTATAAAATTAAAAGGCTAAGTTCTGAATTAGAATATGTGTTTGGGTTAAATAAAAAAAAAAATATGTTTTGGGACCAGAGAATAAGGGGAACAATACAAAAGGGGATTCATGTTTTATTCAATTCTGCTAAAATATCGGGGTCTGAGAAAAATATTTTTAGATATATTAAATATATATGTCAAATAATGTAAATGCCACTAGGAAACATTTTATGTCTGCATACTTGGTGGACTTATGGACTTATATTTGAATAAATGAAAGAATATTGTTTTTAACAACTCCAAAGTAAGGAAAGCTTTCTTTGGTAGTTTGATCTGTGATCCTGCGCTCATTCATGTTAGGTAAAGAGTATCTTTTTTCCCAGCCCCAATTCAAGTGCAGATATGACACCCCCCCCTCCTCCTTCTACACAACTGAAGAATGAGGCGAGTTCCTTTTTATGGGGTGGGTGTCTAGTGATTACATTAATGGGTACAAAATTGAACCTTTAGAGGTATTTTAGAGTTTAGAACATTAAATTAAGGTATGAAATAATATAGACTACACAGTGTCCATTGCTTAGACAAAGAAACAATATTGGAAAACAAAAGGTTGCACAAGTTTAGATAACATTTACATGTCACCTGATTGAAAACCGGTATTGCCAAAATCCTTATTTAGGTATGCAGCAGTATTGACACATGGAGTAACACATATGTCAAACAGGGGGGTGACTGAGATGTTTAATAAGGTATTTACAGCCCATGGCTTCACTAACTACTAAAAAAAACTTTTTGCTCTCAATGGATTATATGTGCAAGATACAATGCTTAGGGAGGCATAAGACCACAGAAAGGGAAGTTCCCCGCACCGCAATATCCATTCCAACACATTTGCATGGATTTGATTGAATTGGACAAATGTGAAAGGAAGAAATATTGTTTGCTAATCACAGACACCCTGACCAAAATGGGTGGAGAATTCCCGACAGGAAGTGCAGATGCACAGACAGTGATAATGGACCCTTATTTGTAAATAAAGCTATACAACATTTGACAGAAGTGATGGGAATTTAAGTGAAATACCATTGTGCCTATCATTCCCAATCAGCTGGATTGGTGGAAAGACATAATGGCATTCTAAAAAGTAAACTGACGAAAGCTATGGAAGAAACAGGTAAAAATTGGATGTACTGACTACTAGTGGCTGTGACTAGTATGCATATCACACCCACAAAAGAAGGTTTAAGCCCATTTGAGATGATACATGGAAGGCCATATAAGATACCCTTACAACCAAATGAAACACCTACTGAGGAGTCTGAGCACACACTAGCAGAACACATGTCTAGGCTGTTAAGACAAAGAAGTACTAATGATTTTTGTTCTATCCTAGAAGGTCCAATTCGAGAAGATGAAAAGGTGCATGTGGGAGATTGGGTCTTAACAAAAAGTAATAAGAAAAAGCAGTGGTACTCCCCAAGGTGGGATGGTCCTTTCAAAGTCCTCCTAACTACCCCTACTGCGATAAGGATTGCAGAGTGGTCTACCTGAATTCACCAGTCCCATTGCAAAAAGGTTTTACAGGTAGAGTAGGGCCAGTTGGCTACAAGAGGTTCAGAAAGTCCGGCTACAAAGGGAGGTCCTGCACAAGGTGGGACTTGTCTCAAACCGGTGAAGTCTCCCCTACCCTATCCGCTGGAACTCTGTAGCTGGTTAGGATGAAAGGGACAGTAATTATCCTTGGGTTACTGGTGACTCTAGGAGAGGCGTCCATAAGAGGGGGGAGACGTTATGGAAGAGTAGAGGAACCTTTGGATTGGGAAAGAACAGGAAAAGCATTGAATCTAACCTTTATAGAGTGAATAACTAGCACCATACTGGTAGACTTCTGTCAGATTGCAGATTGTGGGGATACAACTGGGGCTAGAGGACTTCTATGGGCAGATAAATACATTTGCTGGCTCTGGGATGGGGCAGGATGTCAAGCATGGGATCAAGCCCTGTGGACCACAGCACATCAAGATTGGGGGTATAATCTACCAGGGCCTAAAAAGAGTGGAATAAAGGAAAGATTCAATTACAGAAGCGGGCAACTCCCCCTACACACATAGTAAGAAATGTAAATAATTATTGACAACATTAAAGGAGTCCAGGAAGGAAGATCAGTGGTTGTACTCTATGGGAGCATGGGTGTCAGAAACTGACCCCTCAGGCAAATTTTTCCTCAAGGTATGACCACCTAATAAAACCTGACAACAGGAAAAGGTAGATTATGGGAGTGTAGATGTGGCACTATTTCCCTTCAAATTAAAAAAAAAAAAATATATATATATATATATATATATATATATATGTAAAATATTAGGGGAGGTATGCCTCAAATAAAATGAACTGTGATACATCCTCTGTCTGTTGGTCTCAAAATGTGTTTGAAAAAAATAAAAATATATATAAGTGCCAAACATCTAAACAAATGCAACTACTTTATGTATTAAATCTCTGATGCAGTAAACCACTTTTGTGTTGCACCCCCTGGGGGCAAGAATTAAAAATAACCTATACAAGTGATAGTGTTACACACCCTGTTGATGGATATCAGAGTGTGTGTGTTGAAGGTGCTGAACTTCAGATAGGGTGTCCAACTGATGTGCTACACCCTCTGGAGTCCGCAAACTAAAATCTATGAACTACAATATCTGGAACTGTAGAAATGTAGTGATCTAATACCTAGTTGGCAAAGTGATAAATATGGATGTCTGCTGTATCAAAAATCTGGTATGTGAATAAAAATCCAATTATGCCAATAGATAAACTTAAAGCAGAAGTAAAAAAAAAAGGTAATAATAATAAACAACAAAAATGTAAATGCACAATTCAATATACGTCTCTGTGTTACACCACAGTAAGACCACATTCAAAACCAAAACAAATGATGAAATTATTGCAAACACTAAATTATTAGTAGATAAGTCCATACAAAGTGACGTGCTTAAAAAAGAAAAAAGAAAAAAAAAATAGTGTGATATTGTTTAAAAAGGCTTTGTTTAATAAAAAGTTTAGGAGATATACTCACATGATAAAACAAGAGCCGGCGCTGTATAAACAACAATCGCCGCTCAGACCGGAAGTGACGCCATACTAAAATAGAAGTTCTGAGTAAAATTATAAGATTTACTAACCTAACAGTAGAAGATGCCATAGCTTTGGAGACAGGATACCAGGGAAAAAATGAGTGGTTAGGATGGTTGAGGTACACGGTTAAAACTTAAAAAAAAAAAAAAGGAAAACTGTTTAGTTTGTGCCAGAGCAAGACTACATTTAGCAACTATTCCTTTTCCTCTAGATCACAATACAGATCCAGAAGGTTTAAAATGTATGTTGTGATTGTATAATAAGAGCTATAAACCTGAAACAAATTCCACCTGTCACATGTTGAGTTTGTTGTTTCCCCCAGTACAGAGACCTCAGATACCTTCAGCGGTTACTGCTTATCCGGGCAACTTTGCTTGTTTTGCACTTCCAGGGAACTGTACCGGGGTGGATCTTGGGTCGCTACCCAATGACTATTGCAGGGAGAGGATTAACATGGGCAATGGTGACTGGGTTGAACATGACATTCAGAGAGCTGATGTCTGGTGGATGTGTGGGGATACGAAACTGTGAGCTAGGATACTGGCCAATGCCCGAGGGGATTGCGCTATGGTCCAGCTGGCTATGCCCCTGAGGATCCTGTCAGAACACCCGTGGACTAAGAGTCGCCAACGGTATTGGAGGGACACCTCTCCCATAGGGTCATTTGACTCTCGGATCTACATAGATGAGATTGGGGTTCCTCGCGGAGTGCTGGATGAGTTTAGGGCCAGGAATCAGGTGACAGCTGGGTTTGAGTCTCTTCTCTGGTGGGTGACTATAGATAAAAATGTTGACTGGATTATATGTATGTATATATAAATATACACACACACACACACGTACACTATAACCAACAACGATTTGTAAACTATACTAGGGAAGCTGTGAAGGGCCTAACAGAAGAGTTGGCCACCACATCTCTAATGGCATGGCAGAACCGAATGGCCTTAGATATGGTCCTAGTTGAAAGAGGAGGGGTATACAAAATGTTTGGTAGCATGTGTTGCACCTTTATCCCTAATAATACAGCTCCTGGAGGGACCGTGACCAGAGCCTTGGAAGGACTGACTGCTCTATCGAATGAATTAGTGGAAAACTCAGGTATTAATGATCCATTAACAAACTGGCTTGAAGGATGGTTCGGTAAGTGGAGTGGACTTATCACATCATGTTTGATCTCAATTGCTGTGGCTTTGGCCATTTTGGTCACTTGCGGATGCTGCTGCATTCCCTGTATTCGAGGACTTTCACAGAAACTGATTGAAACCGCAGTCTAAAGAACGATGTATCAAGCCCTTCCTACATCTGAGGAGACCTTTGTGGACATTGAAGCTCAACTTAATGACATACAGACCGAAAGTGTATAACACTGGGACTATCATCGAAATGTGTTGAGATAAAATAGTCACACAAGAGGAGGGAATGTTAGAAAAGTTTTAAATGTTTATTGTGTGACTATTGGAAAAACTATTAGAAAAACAATAACCCTGAGACTTTTCTTAAGATGACTTCTGAGCACATTGTTGTATTAACTTGCTGTATCGTTTGCTTTAACTAACTCCATAGTAAGTTGTAGAATGATTAGGCTTAACCATATATGGTAGAACAAGAATGTACAGGAAACACTAATTGGCAAATAAAGTACCATTTTGTACCAGGCACGCTATGTGTGTTTCCTCAGCCAATAGAAGCGTTATCTCTATATTATTGTAGGTATTAGGAGGGGGGATGTTCATCTCTTTGTATGATTCTTACTGCATCTTTTGGCTTGTAAGCATCATCCATTTGTGTGACACATCTGAAATAAATTGTCTGCTTTTCAATACACCTGGAGTTCGACTGATCACAAGAGGAGAGTAATCCTAACAGCCAACATGTACTGCGACATACTGAAGCAGAGCATGATCCCCTCCCTTCGGAGACTGGGCCGCAGGGCAATATTCCAACATGATAATGACTCCAAACACACCCCCAAGAAGACCACTGGCTTGCTAAAGAAACTGAGAGTAAAGGTGATGGACTGAAGACCCCTAGGTCGAAACGCGTCAAAAAAAGGGTTCATATACCACTCTCCATGTTGCCCATTTGTTTTTATTCATCGTGATCACGTTTTTATTTGTTTATGGTTGTTTTCTCAATAAAAACACCCTTTTACCTGCACCATGTGGAGGCATATCCTTTTTTGTCTTTACATTCACTGCATGAGGCCCAGTACCTCCAACCGCCTCCTTGGTGCCTTTTTGGAAACTCCTGATCCACGCTTCGGCCGTCCTGTGTGAGGACCCATCTGGTTGCCTTCGGAGATCTATGCAGACCACAACCCAAAGGATTGGAGATTCCAGACCTTCCATTTTATGTCATTGGTGACAAACTGCGCATGCGATTCCCTGTCGCTGACACGGGAATCCACGGGATCTGGTAAGAGTCTTTTTTGCATTTCTTCTTATTGGCTCATCCTGCTGGGAAGTCAGTTTAAGATGCAAGGTGACTTCTGACAACCATCAGATTACCACCACCCCTTGGAGTACCCACACCTCCTGTGCAGTTGGACATTCACACCCATTTATGGACATTATGTTTAACTCACCTTTGGCTAATTATTTTAGCACTATCTCACCATTTTAATCACATTTATATATTTCTTTTTCACATGCACTGCATTTTTTCCATATATAAGTTTACTGTTTTTGTCAGACTGTATGCAGCAGCTCCCATTTATCTTATTAGTTAGCGCGGTGTTTTACATTTATTTTGAAGGTGATGGACTGGCCAAGCATGTCTCCAGACCTAAACCCTATTGAACATCTGTAGGGCATACTCAAATGTAAGGTGGAGGGGCACAAGGTCTCTAACATCCACCAGCTCCATGATGTCATCATAGAGGAGTGGAAGAGGACTCCAGTGACAACCTGTGAAGCTCTGGTGAACTCCATGCCCAAGAGGGTTAAGGCGGTGCTGAAAAATAATGGCCACAAAAAATATTGACACTTTGGGCCCAATTTGGACATTTTCACTTAGGGGTGTACTCACTTTTGTTGCCAGTAGTTTAGACATTAATGGCTGTGTGTTGAGTTATTTTGAGGGGACAGCAAATTTACACTGTTATATAAGCTGTACACTCACTGCTTTACATTGTAGCAAAGTGTAATTTCTTCAGTGTTGTCACATGAAAAAATATAATAAAATATTTACAAAAATGTGAGGGGTGTACATACTTTTGTGATATACTGTATATAAAAAGATTTACTAAAAATACATATATAATGTGATATATACAGATAAAGATCGACTGAATAAGAACAACTTAAGAAACAGATCTACATCGTAGCGGTGATTCATTCCCTAGGGCACTCTCATTTGAAGATTAAATATCCACCAAACCTGATGTAACAGCAGTTTAAGGTGAATATACCCACTGCGAGAGAATGGTTTAACCCTTTCCAAACATAAAAAGGAAAAAGATGCCATATTTCCACCGTGTTCATATTTAAAGTGTTTGGATACATTAGATAAATAATGTTCTTTAGCAAGGAACATACATTAGACATTAATAATTCTGCTACCAAAATTAGTGTGCATTGTAAAATGCCTCTAGCATTGTTCCTGTTTCTTCTTGCTGGAGGCTGCCATTTTGCTGAATCCAAGAGCCCCATAGCAGCAGTAAATCTTCAGGCTGTCAGTAGATGGACCTCATTTTTTGCACAGTGCCAAAAATAGAGAGCAACTGTGCATGTGAAGAGCAGGCTGAGGCAGTGTGATACTGGATTATAAACAGTATAGGCACTTATTTTTAATGTTTTCAATAGCTATACCTGCAAAAGAGGCCATTTGTTTATACCTGCAAAAAGGGCCAGTGTGAACGACTCATTTCAAAATCAGTGTCAGAAATACTTGATTACTTGAGTTTGACAGGTATAATCTAAAATGGTTTGAAACTGACTTTATATGAGAATTATGGACATTAATTAATTATTACAGGCGTTCACAAAGTGGCTTCTACATCTGCACACACTTCAGGGCTTCCTTCCAGTGTTTGATCTGGTTAACATGATAGATTTGGTAGGGCTTCTCTTTGTGGGATGATAGGCTTTATATTTAACATTTCCTACCCTTTATAATATCTCAAAGGGTCCCTGCTCTCAACAATTGTCAAAATAAGAGCTAAATCATCGCTGAAATGCTCTGACTTTGGTATACCAAGTTGGGGTGCAGCTGTATCTGAGTCTCTTAAGTAGCCTGTAAATGCTCCCTGACCATGGGCATCACGTGTGCCTCCCGGTCCTGTATTTCCCAGTATACCCTGGACAAACAAAACTGTTGCAAAACCCATGTGGACACTGCCCTGGGAAATATATACCAATCCAAAATGCCCAATTTCATTAAATGACATGCCAGGGGGGAGGAGGTGCCTGAGGTACAGAAAGTATTGCTGCAGCACTGACATTTACAAAGGGAAAAGTGTTTTAAGTTGCCAGAAAATGACATCTCATCAACAGCTTCCTTTAAAGGAGAAGTATAGCCAAAGCTTGTTTGGCTGTACTTTTCCTATGAATCACAGGAGTGCAATTCTTTTGCAAGTCCGCTCTTTGCTGACGTCACAGAAATCAGTCCAGGCACCATGTCATCCAGAATTGGGAGTCTGGATCCACCAGGTGCCTGGACTAATATCCCGCTCAGCCTCTCAGCGAGCCGCTGAGAGCCAGAGATGGCTGCTCCCCGCCCCTCCACAACTCAGCACTCCAGTGAGTGAAAAGGAGGAAGAGCGGAGAGCTGCTGATTGACAGTCAGCAGCTCTCTGCTCGGGGAGCTGTCAGAACCAAGTGATCGGTGGTGTTTGATCGCTCGGTTCTTAGTGTAGAGGCGCCGGGGGACAGATGCAGCATCGGACCAATGCTGCATCCACCTAGGTAGGTATAATTGGGTGGAAAAAAAAAAACTCTTTACTTCTCTTTCAAATAAAAACAGCACACAGACCCCTCCAAAGGTTTGTTATGTATTTTAAAGTAGTTGGCAATAAATGTAATTTTGTAATTTCCTGGCAATGCAAATTGTATCATCTTTTTTCTTTGTAAATGTCACTTTTGCTGTAGCAAATCTTACAGCAAGAATGAAAAAAAGCAAACATAAAAAAAGCATGAGGTTCCCCTGAAAATCATACCAAACTCTAATCCAAGCATTCAGGAAAAGGGGGCTCAGCATGTGACCCCCCCCCCTTATTCTGAACCATACCAGGCCACATGCCCTTAGCAAAGCACCTGTCAGGGCTGGCTCAGCCCTTCCTTCTCTCAGCTGGCCGCTCAGCTGTCAGCTAATTGCCAGCTCTCTTCTCTCTCTACAGTTAACCAGCTGTTGTGGATCTGCTTGTCAGTCCCGCCTACTTAAAGATGTCCAGCTCAGTTCTTTCCTGCCTTCGCCTTGGTCACATCACAGGAAACCATCTCCTGCGTTCCTGTTTAAAGACTGGCTTGCTGACATCCCTTCTGGCTCCTTATCCTGCTTGCTGTTCCTCCACTTGGATCCCTGACTTCTGGCCTGGCTGATTACCCGATCTGGTTACTGAACTCTGGCTTGGCTGACTACCCAATCCGGTTACTGGTCTCTGGCTATGCTTTGACTACGCTTACTCATTTTCCTTTTAATTTTTATTAATAAACAAGTGTGATTTAACTGTACTTCTGTCTCGGTCTGGTTCATGGTTTCTGACAGCACCTTGTCCTGATGTTGATGAGGGCAAGGACATCTTTCCCAAAACCTTGGCCAGTGGTTGTGGGGGTCTTCAAACAGGGGCTTATTGCAATCTGGAAGACCAGTAGGTGGCAGATCCAGCATTGAATCTCATGAGGTTCTCTAGCAACACACCAGTTCTCAGAAGGATTAGGTGGTGGGGTGCTTTTGTTGGGAGTATTTTTTTTTTTTCTCATTAAAGAAGTTTATTACAGAAGTGTTAAGTAAACAATACAGATCAGAGAGTACAATAACAAAAAAAAAAATGTTTCTGATCGAGCATAAGTTTCAGTAAAACGGCTGCAGTTTACATTTGTTTATGCAATGTTGATTCAGAATAATCAAAAATTAAACATTGTAATATCGGTTGTGTCGTTTACATGAACCATATCATCTCAGGAGTAAGCCTGTTCAATGAATGTCACAACCCCTTTCGCCTAGGCCTTTAATAATATTATATGCGATATTACAATTGACCCTCTGAATAGATCAAAGAGATGAAAAGAGGGGAAAAGTATACATGTGAAAGAGGGGTAAACGAAAACCAAAACCCTATGTGAAGTATGATAAGTGAGGTTTGTGTTTATTCAAAAATCATATTATAAAAAAAAAAAAAAACAGCAGAAAAAAAAAAAAAAGAAAAGAAGAGAGAATGATCTTGAATGATCCTAGTTGACCTCGACCACCCACGTCGACCAAGTGTGTAATCCAGCACAGATCTACTGTTAGGCCATATCTAAAACTAATTTAGCTAATCGCCTGAACCTGGGAGTATTACACCCCAGGGTGGACTTACTGTGGTCATCTCCTGACACCTTGGCACCAAAGAGCACCTCACTGCTTTAGAATGGCTCTCTTGTTGATGAAGGGGCCCCTAGGAAGCCCTCTATGCAGTTGTATCGTTCCACTGCAGTGGATTCCTTGGGAAAACGACACAAAAAATGGGCCGGGGGACCCGCTCCACAGTCATATTGATAGGTTCAGAACCCCTGGTTCCAGCCATTCTTGAATCAGGTGTATCAGGCCATACAGCTGCCCACAGGCATGTTTTGCCTTTTTGATTTCAATGTATTTATTATTTTTGGTATAAGCTTGTGGTACAGATCAAACAGTCCACATTGCGGGTACAGAGAAAGTAAGCCAAGTACATGGATCAACAATACAGCAAACTGGTATCCAATAGACACTGTAAAACGGTCAGTGAAGATGTGACATTGTTGCTGCAGCATATCTCGGATCAATGAGAAGAATAACTAATCAGTACATAGAGCGTTGATATCAAAAGTAACATCATACGTATGGGACAAGAAGACCAAAATGGTCAGCCAAGAAGGAGGAAAAAAAGGAAGAAAAGGTAGTGAGGGGAGTGTCGAAAGAGAGGATAAAAGAAGTAAAAAAAAAGGGGGGGACTGAGGAGAGAGAACAGGAAAGAAAGGGTAAGGCCCATACTATAGGAGGAGAGAGGGAAAGGAAAGAGAGCGACTGGCATGGGGGGACCTCCGTTACACCAGATTAATGAGACAGCAGGCGAAGAGGGGTACGCATCACGGAAGAAGTTGAGGGTGATTTTAGGCATTCCAAGGATTCCAGATCTCGTTGAACCTCTTATGGTTTTTGGCAATGTTGCTTGTCAAATGTTCATTAATATAAAAACACATCCAACCAGGTTTTATTTTCAGAGAAGTGGACTGCTTCCTCCAAGCTTTAGTGATGGTCAGTTAAGAGGCCAAGAGTACATAATGTGCCAGTTTTAATTGATTTTTGGCAGCACTGGTGGACATTTATTGGCAGCACTGTTTTTTTTTGGCGGTTACCATGATTGACAATAATTTACAACAAGGGACATTTTTGGGGGACTTTTTTTTATAAAGGACTGGTCAAACATTTGGGTGTCTTTATTTCTAGGTTATATCTTTTTTTTTTGTGAATCAGTACCCCCTACTCATTCACGTACAGGGTGTCTCTATCAAATGGCCCCTATTTATTTAAGAGGGCTTCCAGATTTCAATAAGCCTCACATCCACAGACCGGTGGTTGTGGGGAAGACGCCCTTGTCCTCATCAACATGGGGACAAGGTGCTTTACCAGCCAACACCCCCCCCCCATGTTGAGGGCATGTAGCCTAGCATTGTTCAGGAAGGAGCGGAAGCTACACACTAATCCCTCCCTTTCCTGGCCAGCCAGGCTACATGCTTGGATTAAGGGCCTGGTATAGATTTTAGGGGAAACTCACACAATTTTTTTTTTGTTTTCATATATGTAGTCCCCCTTAAAATCCATACTAGACCCTTTGATCTGGTATAGATTTTTTGTAGGACCTCACATATTTTTTTTTTTACTTTATTAAGTACAACAATGTTACATAGGATGAAGTCAAAGTTATACATTGACACTGGAGGAAACAAAGTAGAGAACAATGTTCACAAAAACAGGCAAATACAATTCTGTGACAGGTTAACCGTTGGGGATGTGGGCCATCCTAAGCAGTATTACACTCTGAAAAGAGAGCAGGTAGTACCTTGAGAAGGGTTGATAGGTCATACCAGGGCCACTACTGCTGAAATACACCATAAGACTACATGGGCATAACATAACACTACTACAGGACTTTGCTAGGAGTGTGGCGCTGCATTTAGAGAGTATAGGTGTACTATTTAGTATTAAGCGTTAAACTTATATCTTGGGTCTCTCAGCCAGAAGGCCCACTGATTAAAGTACTTCCGTAGCTTGCCTTGAGATGGGCTTTTGCATGCATATATTCCATATGCCTGTGTTGATTAAATAAGGATATGAATTGCTGTAAAGTGGGCGCATGAGTACTTTTGCAGTTGCAGACAATGGCCAGCCATGTGAGTAATTACAGGATGGTACTGTACGTGCCACTCCTTTAGCCCCACTCCTAGCAAAGCAAGTTGTGGATTCAGTACAGTATTTGATTAAGTGAGTGATGCAAATAGAGTGTCTACATCTTTCCAGAATGAGGAGAGTGCCGGGCAGAACCACCATATATGAGCCATAGTTCCCGGGGGGCCACATTTCCTCATATTTTTTTTGTGTGTGTGATGTATCCCATTAAAATCCATACCAGACTCAAAGGGTCTGGTGTGCACCTGTCCTGTTATGAAGGAGCTATTGCTGACCCAGGCCAGAAGCAGAGATTGTTAGGCGAGTGTTGCTATATTTAATAATCTACTATTATTGCCCCTAGCTCCTAGGTAAATATATGTATATAGTTAAAGTAATATTAATGGCAGATTTATTATTTTTTTAAATGTCAAACATGTCATGTTATACTTATCTGCTCTGTGCAATGATTTTGCACAGAGCAGCCCCAATCCTTCTCTTCTTGGGTCCCTCGTCGGTGCTCTTGGCCTCTCCCTTCTGCTGAGTGCCCCCAGAGCAAGAAGGCTCGTTCCTGAGCCATGGTTCTGTGTGTCCATTCACACAGAGTCACTGCTCGGCCATACCCCCTCCTTATTGGTTCACTGGCTGTGATCGACAGCAGGGGGAGCCAATGACTCCTGCTGTTCTCAGCCAATGAGGTCAGAGAGTGCCCAGAGAGTCGAGGGTCTCCTGCACATCGCTGGATCGAGATGGGGCTCAGGAAAGAATTGGGGGAGCTGTGGGGGGGGGGGGGGGGCTGCTGCACAGAGAAGTTTTTTTTACCTTCATGAAGGGAAAAAACCTTGAGCCTTTAACCACTTTAACTCTTTATTGCTAATACAAAAATTGACCTTTCATCACAGAGGCTGTCCACACAAATTTAACAAAACATAGGACCCTTGGTTGGCGGTACCAGAAGGTAAAAGGTAGGAAGGTAAAAAACCTTAGGATAGGATTGGCGATGGAGAGTCTCGTGTATTAGGAAATAAAAACTTAGTTTTCTTTGGAGAAAAAGATACCTTAGTGGTTGTTTAATTAAATTGTATGAATACACCCAGAGATAACAAATGTATTTGTTATACAAACACAGTTAGTTGCCTAAGGATTTAAGAGAAATTTTACAAATTATTTTCTTAAAACTAATACAGTTATAATTATAAAAGGATGAGATAGTTTGATGCAAGGAAATGATCTGATTGCATTTGCGGGGTCATTAAGAAATGCTTTTTTCTTTGTAAGGAAAAACTGGTCACAATTTGTTTGCCTGTTCTTTTCATCAAAACTCTTGGAGTTTGCAATATGCTAGATGTGTATTATTCAACCTAATTAATTATGTAACTATATAAGCTTCCGGAACTGGAACATTTTAACATTGAGACTATCTGTAAGCAGAAAATTTAGAAATGAATTTCGAGTTGTTCTTATTGATGTTAACTTGATACACTGGCAGCTTGGCAAGAGGTGCGTCTGAAATGAATTTTAAAAACATGAAACGATTAAGTAGATATGAAAGTAATTAGATAAAGAGCTGCTCTACAGCCAGCAGACATAAAGTTGATCCCTGGCTTAGCTGCTAAATCCCACGCTATAGATGCAACTGGTATAAAAAGAGAAAGTGAAAAGTCAATAACTACCCCAGACATTCAGACTAACATCAAGGGTTCATCAAACCACGCAGTCATTCCCTGTATTGCAGGATAAAGGTAATAGAGTCTTTCATACTCTTTTGTGTGAAAATGCTATTTTAACTATGCTGGTTTGGTTCATTAAAAAATGTTGGGTAAGATTAATTGCCCAAACTTATCGTTTAATCATTATAAATGTAACTTAATCTGTGCTCGTGCCTTGCCTAAATATTTTTTTTTAAGTATAAAATGTGAAATTTTGACCTGTTAGACACCTGTAATGATTTTAATGTAATGCGTCTAGGGTGAGCATATTCAATTTGTGATCCAACTATTATGAACTCTTCACTTGTACTGTGTACACATCTTTCTAAGCTTTCTCTTGATCTGAGATTCTTTGAAATAGCTTTGTTTTTTTACTGGAGGAAATTGGTTTGAGTACTACAGAAGCAGCGGTCCTGCTCTGACCCTTACTATTCCTGGGTCAGGAAAGCTTCACATGTTCCCCTTCACTGTGATATAACTGCTCCAGACCTATTATGTGACCTGAGGATTAAATAATTGAAGCGGAGGGAGCCCTAAAGCATGTGTGTTTTTCCTGACTTCATCATTTACAACACAACATGTACCAGTCTATTCAACCTAATGGTCTGGGTCACTTGATCACACTAGTAGCCTGATTTGATTACCTATCTTACTTACAGTTTTAGGAATATTTTTTCCATACATTTATGTATTCTAATAAAGGTATTTATTTTAATATCTGGTGCCTATAAAGTCCATGTTTTCTATCCAATTTTCTCTTATACCAGTCAGGACGTGGCACTTTCTAAAACTACTACAGTACCACACTGTGATTGTGTAATCGTGTTTAATGATATCTATTCAACCTAATGGACCTGGGTAGATATTGTTAAAGCTGCTCATTTTGTAATCCAAATTATGTGTGTTTAGTTTACTTTTTGAAGAATTTAACAAATTTATAAGAATTTTTGGCTTACAGCTAGCACAACAGCCAAGTATGCAAAAGTAGACTTCACAGCCACTAATTTTGATAGCATTTTGAAAAATGAATTATAAGTTCTTTGAAGTGTCATATGTCTAGGGATACATGTGTACTTTCACTAACCATTCTGGTCTGCCTGTCGGCTCTAACACTCTACTAAGCAAAAGTGTTTAAAAGTCAACGCTCACGATCATTCAACGATCAGTCTTCGCCATTTCACTTTTAAACAAAATCTCCGTAATTAATTTGTTTGCAGGGACAATTCTGCCTTTAACAATATCTACTGAATAATTAAATACCTAATGGTGTGCTGTTTTTTTTACTGTTTTTTCCATGTGGTTAAAAAGGTCACAGTTGTAAAAAAAACTAAACTTTGCCAGTAGTTACATTTTTGTATACCTGGAAGCATGGAATGCTTGAGTGCCCAATTACATTTGGCCGTACGAAAATCAAATCTTTCAACATCTATCACACTGCAAAAATACCAACAGAGCCTGCACTGCTTTCATGCACTAGGTGGCAGCCAACTCTTTTTCAAGGGACATAATATACTCCTAGGAGAAAATAGGCATGTTGCGATTTTAAATATAGTTAGTTGTTAAACATTTCTTTACCTGGCATTGCACTTATTGCCTTTCCATATAAAATGCCCCTATTATCCCAAAAATAAGCTTTGGAAGTAAATACATACAGTAACTAATGTTTTTTTTGTAATTATGGCACAAGGTGAGACTTGATATCGCCTTTCTTCGACAAATAATGTAAATTGTACCCAGTACTTGGTTGATGAAGTAATTATATGAAAATATGCAAAGAAATCTTTTAAAGTCATTTTAGGTTTGTGCTTGAGTATGACGAAGAATCAAGCACCACTTCTTTCACTTGACAATAATAACTATAAGACAAAAATAAGAATATTATTTTGCACAACATTCAAGTATATTTTTGAGCATTATTGGAATTTCTCAGGTGGATATGTTTGTTTTAAATTTTAACTTTAGTGCTTTCTGCAGAGAAAGACTAACAATATGACAAGGTAAAAGAAAAAAAAAATCAGATCTTTGGTGTTAATGGATTGGATTTGTGTGGGTTTAGATTTATATTGGTGGGAACTGTAAAACAATGTAATAGAATGGACCATAGGTGTGCGCAGCCTAATGCATTAGGGTGTGCACACCAAATCTCAAACACACATGCCTTTCTCCGCAGCCTCAGCTGCACAGTGAATGATTGGGAAGTGCTGTGTGCTGAGCGGCTTCCTGTTCATTCACAAACGGAAGCATAGTAAACACAGTTTACTATGCTTCCATTGTGAATGACCACAGTGAGTGAGTGTGCTCACTGTGTTCCTTTAGAAAAGCAAGGGGAACGTAAATTACATTATTACTAGCCCTTTCCCCTGCTCTCCATTCTGAAACATCCCCCACAGCAGCCGGGGTGAAAAGAGGGAAGCCAGCAGCACTGCTGGGGTGAAAAGGTGCAACATAGGGGGAAGCCAGGGCAGTAGGGGGAATCTACAGGTAGTGATTGTACACGCAAGCAATTTTGCACATCCTGAGCACACCTATGGAATGGACAGAGATTGCATGGACTAGTTTGCCAATAATCTATGATTGTTATGCAATCAAAGACAGAGTCTAGTAGATACACTAAGTTGTAATGTTCTAACCCAAGTATTTCTTTAAAGATAATAATTAAAATTTATAACCGATATGGTGTAGGGTCTTTATAATTTAAATGCAAAAGGATATCTCCATATTTATTAAATTAACTTGTATCTGGATAGCGGAGACATCATTTGGACACTGATTGATCGCATATATTCTGATTTGCATAGTCGCAACAAACACTAAGATACAATTACCAGGTAACTGCTGATTGAATCCAATTTTGGAAAAATAGATATGATATAATGTTACAGGCATTTGTTAAAAAAAAAATTCAATTGAACATTATGGTTACGGTCTGGAAACCAATGGTACGCTGTAAGTCAATTCCTTATTAGTTGTCAGATCTTGACATCCAATAAATTCTATAAAAACACATACCTCTTAGCAGTGTATGCCATAAAAACCAAAAGAATCAGCATCGGTAAGGCTGGATTTACACCTATGCATTTTTAGTGCTTTTTGCAGATTTGCACTTCAGAACGTGTTTCATAGGAAACCATGTTAAATGGACTTTAGTGCAAATCTGCAAAATGCAAAAAGCACTAAAAATGGTAGAAAGAAAAATGGTAAAAATTGGCTTCTGTCCAAAATTGGCCCTAGTATATGAATGTGAGTTGGGGACTTTGGATTGTGGGCTCCTTGAGGGTAGGGACCAATGTGAGTATGTGATATATGTGTGGAGCGCTGTGTAAATTGACAATGCTATATGGGTACCTTAAATAAATAGAGATAATTGTAGACACGCACCCACACTCACTCAAGTTGAACTGGATGGACTGGTGTCTTTATTCAACCATACTAACTATGTAACTATGTAACTATGCATAGGTGTGAATCCAGCCTGAGGCATGGTTAACACTTATGCAGGTTGCAGTTTGCATATTGCAGGTGCATTTTGCGTTTTTCAATACATGCTTTTCATCCATTGAAGTCTATAGAACCAAAAAATCTCTGGCCCTTTCCATAAAATGCACAGATGAACTGCATCCATAGGAATGCAGTGTGTTTCTGCAAAACTGAAAACGCGGTAAAAAACGCATAGGTGTGAACCGGGCTTTAGTGTGCAGTCAGAAAAGAGAGCAATGCTTCCAAGAAACAAACAATCCTTTAATGCAACTATGGGCTGCCCTACTGAACATTATGTATATGAAAAATAAACATTTATTGTAATTATCAAGGATGCATGTATAAAAAAAAAACAGAACGGTCATCCCGATAAATATCTATAATTACCAACAAAACACAGACAAAGAGAATGAAAACACATAATCAACCCCCATAATAAAACCCTAACTGCCATTAAGTTTACCGGAACCAGTAACCAAGGGACTTACTAGAAGTTGCATACTGGTGTAGCCCAGGCCACAATATGCTAAATTCTGCTAAGTTCAGGACATCTAGTCGATCTGGAGAATATTAATAACAGGTGATTTTTTTTTTTACAGCTTTTACATTTATTAAAACTCAGCTATGTTTTCATTACAATACTATATAATTTAGGCAAAGGATAGTTCATGCAGGCTAGTTAAGAGACGTTGTGAGATGTGTACTGTGTGCATATACTGTATATAAAACCTACGCACATTTTCTGTCCCTTTGCCCTGCATTTCCTAAAAACTATGCTGTATTATTTAACAGTGATTCCCAAGGAACCAATAGTGAAAGGGTGAGATCAGCATATGTGTGACATTGCCAACAAACAGCAGTATTTTCATTTGTGTGACAGTTAATATATGCTATAAAATATATTCCCATAAGTGTCATTCCTTTATATACAAAAGCAGAATACGGAGTACATTTTGACTGCTTTGCAATTCATTTTTTTATATATTGGTATATCCCCAATGATTAGTCCTCAATAGGTTAAACAATTCTCTAAAAAGAATGGGAAATTTAATACAGGCTTGTCACTTACACAGGCATGATGCCAAACATTTCTTAGTGGTAATTGTGTAGAAGACTGCATTTGTAAAGGATAATGTTAAAGCAGTATGACATATTAAAGGCACTGTACGCCAAATTAGAATAAGACACCTCACCTGTGTACAACAACATGTCATAACATTCTAAAATATTTTAACTAATAAAAATACTTGTTTTTTTATTTCAGACACACTATGGATTGTTATGGAAAATGCATAGCACTTGCACTGATCTTTTTGTCAGTCTGTATGCATGTCCTCTATACCTTTCCCGATGATAATTTTTTGACTCCAGGTAAGGATGTTTACATCTAAAGGGTAATTTTTTTGTTAGCAATTTAAGTTTTAGAGTTGCTATACAGCTCAAACTGTGGGATTAACTTTGAAGTAAACATGTCACGAGCCACAAATTGAAGTGGGCATATCATGAAAAAAATCCCTAAGCACAGTCACCTTTTGTTTAAAAAGTACATAAGAATGATCAGTTGAGTTGAAGTTCTATGCAGTGGATGATCAGTAAGTTTGTTAAAGCTGTATGCCTAATATTTTTCTTGGTATGGGCAGGACATTGACATTTTTTGTGACAGCTGGGAAAAGCGTTGTGCTATATACAGATGTCACTGACTATTAATGAAATACAAACTGCATAATTCTCAGGCTGGCCCTAATGATGTAACATTATTCTAGAGATGATTGATTTATTGTCACTTGTCCTGGGACCAGTGTATTTGTTAACCACTTAAAGACAGAGCCTCTTTCTGAGATTTGTTGTTTACAAGTTAAAAACAGTTTTTTTTGCTATAAAATTACGTAGAACCCCCAAACATTATACATTTTTGTTTTTCTAACACCCTAGAGAATAAAATGGTGGTCGTTGCAATACTTTCTGTCACACTGTATTTGCGCAGCAGTCTTACAAGCGCACTTTTTTTGGAAAAAATACACTTTTTTTAATTAAAAATAAGACAACAGTAAAGTTAGCCCAATTTTTTTATATTGTGAAAGATAATGTTATGCAGAGTAAATTTATACCCAACATGTCACCTTTTCAAAATTGCGCCCGCTCGTGGAATGGCGACAAACTTTTACCCTTAAAAATCTTCTTAGGCGACGTTTAAAAAATTCTACAGGTTGCATGCTGTAAGTTACAGAGGAGGTCTAGTGCTAGAATTATTACTCTCGCTCTACCGATCTCGGTGATACATCACATGTGTGGTTTGAACACCGTTTTCATATGCGGGCGCTAGTCACGTATGCGTTCACTTCTGCACGCAAGCTCGTCGGGACGGGGCGCGTTTAAAATGTTTTTTTTTCTTATTTATTTTACCTTTTTTTTTTTACATTTTTACACTGTTTTAAAAAAAAATGTGTAAACATCCCTTGTGACCAGGACTTTTTGATGATAGGCAAATCCTATCCTCATATTGATTAGTGGTTCCAAATTAATAATAACTACTGCGGTAAGGAACAGACACAAAAGATACGCTCAGCATCTTTCCAAATAACTGTTCTGCTTTATTATGACGCAATTGAAGGTTTTTATACACATGACTACATACAGTCGTATGCAAAAGTTTAGGAACCCCTGACAATTTCCATGATTGTTATTTATAAATATTTGGGTGTTTGGATCAGCAATTTCATTTTGATCTATCAAATAACTGAAGGACACAGTAACATTTCAGTAGTGAAATGAGGTTTGTTGGATTAACAGAAAATGCGCAATATGCATCAAAACAAAATTAGACAGGTGCATAAATTTGGGCACCCTTGTCATTTTGTTGATTTGAATACCTGTAACTACTTAGCACTGATTAATTGGAACACACAATTGGTTTGGTGAGCTCATTAAGCCTTGAACTTCATAGACAGGTACATCCAATCATGAGAAAAGGTATTTAACCACTTGCCGACCGCCGCACACAGATGTACGTCGACAAAGCGGCACGGGCAGGCAAAAGGGCTTACCTGTACGTCCCTGCCTGCCCACGGGTGGGGGGTCCGATCGGACCCCCCCCCCGGTGCCTGCGACGGTCGGCAAATGTCCCCCGGCGATCGGTGGTGAGGGGGAGGCCATCCATTCGTGGCCCCCCCCTCGCGATCGCTCCCAGCCAATGGGATCATTTCCCTGCCTCTGTATTGTACACAGAGGCAGAGGAAATGATGTCATCTCTCCTCGGCTCGGTATTTTCCGTTCCGGGCCGAGGAGAGAAGACTGTAATGTGAGTGCACAACACACACACACACAGTAGAACATGCCAGGCACACATTACACCCCGATCCCCCCCCCGATCGCCCCCCGATCCCCCCCAATCACCCCCCCCCCTGTCACAAACTGACACAAAGCAGGTTTTTTTTTTTTTTTTTTTTTTTTTCTGATTACTGTATTGGTGTCAGTTTGTGACAGTTAGTGTGTTAGGGCAGTGAATGTTAGGCCCCCTTTAGGTCTAGGGTACCCCCCTAACCCCCCCTAATAAAGTTTTAACCCCTTGATCACCCTCCGTCACCAGTGTCACTAAGCGATCATTTTTCTGATCGCTGTATTAGTGTCGCTGGTGACGCTAGTTAGGGACATAAATATTTAGGTTCGCCGTCAGCGTTTTATAGTGACAGGGACCCCCATATACTACCTAATAAATGTTTTAACCCCTTGATTGCCCCCTAGTTAACCCTTTCACCACTGATCACCGTATAACTGTTACGGGTGACGCTGGTTAGTTCGTTTATTTTTTATAGTGTCAGGGCACCCGCCGTTTATTACCGAATAAAGGTTTAGCCCCCCGATCGCCCGGCGGTGATATGCGTCGCCCCAGGCAGCGTCAGATTAGCGCCAGTACCGCTAACACCCACGCACGCAGCATGCGCCTCCCTTAGTGGTATAGTATCTGAACGCATCAATATCTGATCCAATCAGATCTATACTAGCGTCCCCAGCAGTTTAGGGTTCCCGAAAACGCAGTGTTAGCGGGATCAGCCCAGATACCTGCTAGCACCTGCGTTTTGCCCCTCCGCCCGGCCCAGCCCAGCCCACCCAAGTGCAGTATCGATCGATCACTGTCACTTACAAAACACTAAACGCATAACTGCAGCGTACGCAGAGTCAGGCCTGATCCCTGCGATCGCTAACAGTTTTTTTGGTAGCGTTTTGGTGAACTGGCAAGCACCAGCCCCAGGCAGCGTCAGGTTAGCGCCAGTAGCGCTAACACCTACGCACGCACCGTACACCTCCCTTAGTGGTATAGTATCTGAACGGATCAATATCTGATCCGATCAGATCTATACTAGTGTCCCCAGCAGTTTAGGGTTCCCAAACACGCAGTGTTAGCGGGATCAGCCCAGATACCTGCTAGCACCTGCGTTTTTCCCGTCCGCCCGGCCCGGCCCAGCCCACCCAAGTGCAGTATCAATCGATCACTGTCACTTACAAAACACTAAACGCATAACTGCAGCGTTCGCAGAGTCACGCCTGATCCCTGCGATCACTAACAGTTTTTTTGGTAGCGTTTTGGTGAACTGGCAAGCACCAGCCCCAGGCAGCGTCAGATTAGCGCCAGTACCGCTAACACCCACGCACGCAGCATACGCCTCCCTTAGTGGTATAGTATCTGAACGGATCAATATCTGATCCGATCAGATCTATACTAGCGTCCCCAGCAGTTTAGGGTTCCCACAAACGCAGTGTTAGCGGGATCAGCCCAGATACCTGCTAGCACCTGCGTTTTGCCCCTCCGCCCGGCCCAGCCCAGCCCACCCAAGTGCAGTATCGATCGATCACTGTCACTTACAGAACACTAAACGCATAACTGCAGCGTTCGCAGAGTCAGGCCTGATCCCTGCGATCGCTAACAGTTTTTTTGGTAGCGTTTTGGTGAACTGGCAAGCGCCAGCGGCCTAGTACACCCCGGTCGTAGTCAAACCAGCACTGCAGTAACACTTGGTGACGTGGCGAGTCCCATAAGTGCAGTTCAAGCTGGTGAGGTGGCAAGCACAAGTAGTGTCCCGCTGCCACCAAAAAGACAAACACAGGCCCGTCGTGCCCATAGTGCCCTTCCTGCTGCATTCGCCAATCCTAATTGGGAACCCACCGCTTCTGCAGCGCCCGTACTTCCCCCATTCACATCCCCAACCAAATGCAGTCGGCTGCATGAGAGGCATTTTCTTTATGTCCTCCCGAGTACCCCTACCCAGCGAACGCCCCCAAAAAAGATATTGTGTCTGCAGCTAGCGCGGATATAGGGGTGACACCCGCTATTATTGTCCCTCCTGTCCTGACAATCCTGGTCTTTGCATTGGTGAATGTTTTGAACGCTACCATGCACTAGTTGACTATTAGCGTAGGGTACAGCATTCCACAGACTAGGCACACTTTCACAGGGTCTCCCAAGATGCCATCGCATTTTGAGAGACCCGAACCTGGAACCGGGTACAGTTATAAAAGTTAGTTACAAAAAAAAAAAAAACACATACAAAAATATAAAATAAAAAAAAAATAGTTGTCGTTTTATTGTTCTTTCTCTCTCTATTCTCTCTCTCTATTGTTCTGCTCTTTTTTACTGTATTCTATTCTGCAATGTTTTATTGTTATTATGTTTTATCATGTTTGTTTTTCAGGTATGCAATTTTTTATACTTTACCGTTTACTGTGCTTTATTGTTAACCATTTTTTTGTCTTCAGGTACGCCATTCACGACTTTGAATGGTTATACCAGAATGATGCCTGCAGGTTTAGGTATCATCTTGGTATCATTCTTTTCAGCCAGCGGTCGGCTTTCATGTAAAAGCAATCCTAGCGGCTAATTAGCCTCTAGACTGCTTTTACAAGCAGTGGGAGGGAATGCCCCCCCCCCCCCCCACCGTCTTCCGTGTTTTTCTCTGGCTCTCCTGTCTCAACAGGGAACCTGAAAATGCAGCCGGTGATTCAGCCAGCTGACCATAGAGCTGATCAGAGACCAGAGTGGCTCCAAACATCTCTATGGCCTAAGAAACCGGAAGCTACGAGCATTTTATGACTTAGATTTCGCCGGATGTAAATAGCGCCATTGGGAAATTGGGAAAGCATTTTATCACACCGATCTTGGTGTGGTCAGATGCTTTGAGGGCAGAGGAGAAATCTAGGGTCTAATAGACCCCAATTTTTGCAAAAAAGAGTACCTGTCACTACCTATTGCTATGATAGGGGATATTTACATTCCCTGAGATAACAATAAAAATGATTTAAAAAAAAAATGAAAGGAACAGTTTAAAAATAAGATAAAAAAATAATAATAATAAAGAAAAAAAAAAAAAAAAAAAAAAAAAAAAAAAAAAAAAGCACCCCTGTCCCCCCTGCTCTCGCGCTAAGGCGAACGCAAGCGTCGGTCTGGCGTCAAATGTAAACAGCAATTGCACCATGCATGTGAGGTATCGCCGCGAAGGTCAGATCGAGGGCAGTAAGTTTAGCAGTAGACCTCCTCTGTAAATCTAAAGTGGTAACCTGTAAAGGCTTTTAAAGGCTTTTAAAAATGTATTTAGTTTGTCGCCACTGCACGTTTGTGCGCAATTTTAAAGCATGTCATGTTTGGTATCCATGTACTCGGCCTAAGATCATCTTTTTTATTTCATCAAACATTTGGGCAATATAGTGTGTTTTAGTGCATTAAAATGTAAAAAAGTGTGTTTTTTCCCCAAAAAATGCGTTTGAAAAATTGCGGCGCAAATACTGTGTGAAAAAAAAAAATGAAACACCCACCATTTTAATCTGTAGGGCATTTGCTTTAAAAAAAATATATAATGTTTGGGGGTTCAAAGTAATTTTCTTGCAAAAAAAAATTATTTTTTTATGTAAACAATAAGTGTCAGAAAGGGCTTTGTCTTCAAGTGGTTAGAGTGGGTGATGTGTGACATAAGCTTCTAGATGTTGTGCATAAAATGCCAGGACAGTTCAAAACCCCCCCAAATGACCCCATTTTGGAAAGTAGACACCCCAAGCTATTTGCTGAGAGTCATGTTGAGTCCATGGAATAATTTATATTGTGACACAAGTTGCGGGAAAGAGACAATTTTTTATTTTTTTTATTTTTTTTTGCGCAAAGTTGTCACTAAATGATATATTGCTCAAACATGCCATGGGAATATGTGAAATTACACCCCAAAATACATTCTGTTGCTTCTCCTGAGTACGGGGATACCACATGTGTGAGACTTTTTGGGAGCCTAGCCGCGTACGGGACCCCGAAAACCAAGCACCGCCTTCAGGCTTTCTAAGGCCGTAAATTTTTGATTTCACTCTTCACTGCCTATCACAGTTTCGGAGGCCATGGAATGCCCAGGTGGCAAAAAAAAACCCCAAATGACCCCATTTTGGAAAGTAGACACCCCAAGCTATTTGATGAGAGGTATAGTGAGTATTTTGCAGACCTCACTTTTTGTCACAAAGTTTTGAAAATTGAAAAAAGAAAAAAAAAATTTTTTTTTCTCGTCTTTCTTTATTTTCAAAAACAAATGAGAGCTGCAAAATACTCACCATGCCTCTCAGCAAATAGCTTGGGGTGTCTACTTTCCAAAATGGGGTCATTTGGGGGGGGTTTGTGCCACCTGGGCATTCCATGGCCTCCGAAACTGTGATAGGCAGTGAGGAGTAAAATCAAAAATGTACGCCCTTAGAATTCCTGAAGGCAGTGATTGGTTTTCGGGGTCCCGTACGCGGCTAGGCTCCCAAAAAGTCCCACACATGTGGTATCCCCATACTCAGGAGAAGCAGCTAAATGTATTTTGGGGTGCAATTCCACATATGCCCATGGCCTGTGTGAGCAATATATCATTTAGTGACAACTTTGTGCAAAAAAAAAAAAAAAAAAAAAAAATTTGTCACTTTCCCGCAACTTGTGTCAAAATATAAAACATTCCATGGACTCAACATGCCTCTCAGCAAATAGCTTGGGGTGTCTACTTTCCAAAATGGGGTAATTTGGGGGGGTTTTATGTCATCTGGGCATTTTATGGCCTTCAAAACTGTGATAGGCAGTGAGGAGTAAAATCAAAAATGTACGCCCTTAGAAATCCTGAAGGCAGTGATTGGTTTTCGGGGCCCCGTACGCGGCTAGGCTCCCAAAAAGTCCCACACATGTGGTATCCCCGTACTCAGGAGAAGCAGCTAAATGTATTTTGGGGTGCAATTCCACATATGCCCATGGCCTGTGTGAGCAATATATCATTTAGTGACAACTTTTTGTAATTTTTTTTTTTTTTTTTGTCATTATTCAATCACTTGGGACAAAAAAAATGAATATTCAATGGGCTCAACATGCCTCTCAGCAAATTCCTTGGGGTGTCTACTTTCCAAAATGGGGTCATTTGTGGGGGTTTTGTACTGCCCTGCCATTTTAGCACCTCAAGAAACGACATAGGCAGTCATAAATTAAAGGCTGTGTAAATTCCAGAAAATGTACCCTAGTTTGTAGACGCTATAACTTTTGCGCAAACCAATAAATATACGCTTATTGACATTTTTTTTACCAAAGACATGTGGCCGAATACATTTTGGCCTAAATGTATGACTAAAATTGAGTTTATTGGATTTTTTTTAGAACAAAAAGTAGAAAATATCATTTTTTTTCAAAATTTTCGGTCTTTTTCCGTGTATAGCGCAAAAAATAAAAACGGCAGAGGTGATCAAATACCATCAAAAGAAAGCTCTATTTGTGGGAAGAAAAGGACGCAAATTCCGTTTGGGTACACCATTGTATGACCGCGCAATTAGCAGTTAAAGCGACGCAGTGCCGAATTGTAAAAAGTGCTCTGGTCAGGAAGGGGGTAAATCCTTCCGGGGCTGAAGTGGTTAAGGTGGCCAATTGCAAGTTGTTGTTCTCTTTGACTCCCCTCTGAAGAGTGGCAACATGGGGGCCTCAAAACAACTCTCAAATGACCTGAAAACAAATATTGTTCTACATTATGGTTTAGTGGAAGGCTACAAAAAGTTATCGCAGAGATATAAGCTGTCAGTGTCCACTGTGAGGAAATGGAAGACCACAGGCACAGTTCTTGTTAAGGCCAGAAGTGGCAGGCCACATAAAATATTGCAGAGGCAAAGGCGAAGGATGGTGAGAACGGCTCAAAAACAGCCCACGGACCACCTCCAAAGACCTACAACATCAACTTGCTGCAGATGGTGTCACTGTGCATCCTTCAACAATTCAGCACTATGCACAGGGAGAAGCTGTATGGGAGAGTGATGCGAAAGAAGCCTTTTCTGCACACACGCCACAAACTGAGTCGCTTGAGGTATGCAAATGCACATTTGGACATGCCAGCTAAATTTTGGAATAAGGTGCTGTGGACTGATGAAACAAAGATTGAGTTATTTGGTCATAACAAGGGGTGTTATGCATGGCGGCAAAAGAACACAGCATTCCAAGAAAAACACTTGCTACCCACAGTAAAATTTGGTGGAGGTTCCATCGTGCTGTGGGGCTGTGTGGCCAGTGCTGGCACTGGGAATCTGGTTAAAGTTGAGGGTCGCGTGGATTCCACTCAATATCAGCAGATTCTTGAGAATAATGTTGAGGAATCAGTCACAAAGTTGAAGTTACACTGGGGCTGGTTATTTCAACAAGACAAGGACCCAAAACACTGCTCAAAATCTACTCGGGCATTTATACAGAGGAACAAGTACAATGTTCTGTAATGGCCATCCCAGTCCCCAGACCTGAATATCATTGAACATCTGTGGGGTGATTTGAAGCGGGCTGTCCATGCTTGGCAACCATCCAACCTAACTGAACTGGAGATGTTTTGTAAGGAGGAATGGTCCAAAATACATTCATCCAGAATCCAGACACACATTACAGGCTATAGGAAGCGTCTAGAGGCTGTTATTTCTGCTAAAGGAGGCTCTACTAAATATCGATGTGATTTTTCTGTTGGGGTGCCCAAATTTATGCACCTGTCTAATTTAGTTTTGATGCATATTGTGCATTTTCTGTTAATCCAATAAACCTCATTTCACTACTGAAATATTACTGTGTCCTTCAGTTATTTAATAGATCAAAATTAAATTGCTGATCCAAACACCCAAATATTGATAAATAACGATCATGGAAATTGTCAGGGGTTCCTAAACTTTTGCATACGACTGTAGGTATCACAGTAATATTACATTTGTACATTTATGATAACAAGGGGCGTTACATAGACAGGCTAATTCTAATCAGGACTCGAAAGAATGTAAACATGTACTGAAAACATTATTAGTGCCGTGTGCACAGTGAGGGCAGTGTGCAATACAGTGGGGCAAAAAAATATTTAGTCAGCCACCAATTGTGCAAGTTCTCCCACTTAAAAAGATGAGAGAGGCCTGTAATTGTCATCATAGGTATACCTCAACTATGAGAGACAAAATGTGGAAACAAATCCAGACAATCACATTGTCTGATTTTTAAAAGAATTTATTTATAAAATTATGGTGGAAAATAAGTATTTGGTCACCTACAAACAAGCAGGATTTCTGTCTCTCACAGACCTGTATCTTCTTCTCTAAGAGGCTCCTCTGTCCTCCACTCATTACCTGTATTAATGGCACCTGTTTCAACTTGTTATCAGTATAAAAGACACCTGTCCACAACCTCAAACAGTCACACTCCAAACTCCACTATAGTGAAGACCAAAGAGCTGTCAAAGGACACCAGAAACAAAATTGTAGACCTGCACCAGGCTGGGAAGACTGAATCTGCAATAGGCAAGTAGATTGGTGTGAAGAAATCAACTGTGGGAGCAATAATTACAAAATGGAAGACATACAAGACCACCGATAATCTCCCTCGATCTGGGGCTCCACGCAAGATCTCACCTCGTGGGGTCAAAATGATCACAAGAACAGATAGCAAAAATCCCAGAACCACACGGGGGTACCTAGTGAATCACCTGCAGAGAGCTGGGACCAACGTGACAAAGGCTACCATCAGTAACACACTACACCGCCAGGGACTCAGATCCTTTAGTGCCAGACGTGTCCCCCTGCTTAAGCCAATACATATCCGGGCCTGTCTGAGGTTTGCTAGAAAGCATTTGGATGATCCAGAAGAGGATTGGGAGAATGTCATATGATCAGATGAAACCAAAGTAGAACTGTTTGGTAGAAACACAACTCGTCGTGTTTGAAGGAGAGAGAATGCTGAGTTGCAACCAAAGAACACCATACCTACTGTGTAGCATGGGGGTGGCAACATCATGCTTTGGGGCTGTTTCTCTGCAAAGGGAACAGGACGACTGATACGTGTACATGAAAGAATGAATGGGGTCATGTATCATGAGTTTTTGAGTGCAAACCTCCTCCCATCAGCAAGGGCATTGAAGATGACATGTGTCTGGGTCTTTCAGCATGACAATGATCCCAAACACACCGCCCGGGCAACAAAGGAGTGGCTTCCTAAGAAGCATTTCAAGGTCCTGGAGTGGCTTAGCCAGTCTCCAGATCTCAACCCCATAGAAAACCTTTGGAGGGAGTTGAAAGTCTGTGTTGCCCAGTGACAGCCCCAAAACATCACTGCTCTAGAGGAGATCTGCATGGAGGAATGGGCCAACATACCAGCAACAGTGTGTGACAACCTTGTGAAGACTTACAGAAAACGTTTGACCTCTGTCATTGCCAACAAAGGATATATAACAAAGTATTGAGATGAACTTTTGATATTGACCAAATACTTATTTTCCACTATAATTTGCAAATACATTCTTTCAAAAACCAGACAATGTGATTGTCTGGATTTGTTTCCACATTTTGTCTCTCATAGTTGCGGTATACCTATGATGACAATTACAGGCCTCTCTCATCTTTTTAAGTGGGAGAACTTGCACAATTGGTGGCTGACTAAATATTTTTTTGCCCCACTGTACATACAAAATATAATACAATTATATACAGAACTTACAAATTTCCATTACAGTCTCCCCTCTTTTGATCAATATTTTGATCACTAACCATACCTGCTATCACCTTTAACCTGGAACCTCCACACGCTTAGGTGGAGGTAGTCCTGGCCAAAGAGGCAAAAACTCCATTGTGGAGAAAATAATAGCTGAGCAGCTTTTTCATTACAAAATGACTTTTCATTGTGAAAAACAAATGATTGATAAGACATATTTACAGAGTACTGGCTGTACACTCCTGTGGCCAGAATGGCCTTCTAGCTGAATTGTTGGCATGCTGACTTATCAGCATATGTAAACACAGACAATTCTACATAAAATGGAAGGCTTACAAAAGACAAATATGACTTCAACATGGCTACTACTTTTCAAATCACATTTTATATATATATATATATATATATATATATATATATATATATATATATATATATATATATATATCCCTTACAATTAAAGTAATTGAATCAAAAAGTACCCTAGACTGTGATCGCAAGAGTGAAACAAATCAAACACAGAGATTTCTTTAAGTTAGTCATTTTTGCACTGTCTGGTGTGGATCCAGGTGACTTTTTCCTTCACGTTTTGCAAAACTGTACATAAAATAGATGCTGTATTGAGTCTCCAAACATTTCCTTATATATATAAATGACAATTACAAAAACAATCCACAAGTCAACTGGCTTTAGTTTTAGATCCTTCCAAACTTTTAGGATCTGGAATTGGGGAGAAAACACATAAATGAGTTTGTCAAAAACCTTAAAAGATCAGCAACATTCTCTGTAAGATCCGAATGGAGGACTTCAGCTGCTGAGACAAAATATAAGCAAGTGAGTAACACACTCCCAAACAAAATCTCATAGGGAGAGAGTCCAACATCCCCTTAGGGGCTTGATAAAATATAAGAAAACATTCAGGCAAAAGTTTTTCTAGTTTCTTACTCTACTTTGTCCCCTACATTGCAGACAGTAGGGAGTGTAAAAATTAAACCTCAAAACGTCTAGTAAGGACTCTCCTATAAAAATTATTTGCTCTGTTACTCTCTGTACTTTCTGCACTCTATATTTACAAACTACTTCTGATAACACTTTTTACTGTGGCCTTTGCAGTAGCATTTGCCACTGGACATCCAGAAAACATGTCCATACAGACAAAATGCATACTCGTAAGATCCTGACTTGGGCATCTGGATATATCTTTTTGTAATCTCTGGAAGGGATGTTCAGCTTTTGGTAACAGGTAAAACAAGAAGTGGTATGTTATAAAAACAACTGTGGTGAACCCTGGCTCTATCCCACACTCATTTACTAAGGCAGTCATAACTGTTTGTGACTGATGACACGGTCCATGTGTCAAACTGGAGGGAAAAGAGTGGCTGGCAGACATAAATGATCACCTTTTCCAAAGTCCTGTTTCATAAGAAGTTGCCCCCCCCGTGGACCACTTGTTCTTCTCGTTCTGGGGTCCTCAAAGTTGAATTATTAATCCCAGCTATACTGGGCCAGAACTAGGGTGGAATCTGTGAGTTGCACAGACCCATCAAGTGTCCGGGGCTGTAAATGCAGCATCCTTAGTCGCCTGGTCTGCTTCCATGTGTGAGTTTTAATGTTAGTATGGCTATCTCAGCAAGAAGCTGGAAGGCTGAAGACAGCCAATCAAATTAACTTGGCATGCTTGATTGGTTTACCTGCCGAAGTAAAAACAAACTTCTGGCCCTTCAAATGGAACCAAAAGCTCTCTATATCTCGACTATCTATATAAATATATACTCTTTTTATAGCTTACAGGCTTTGCTAAAACATGGAGCTCTGCTTCTTGAGCTGGGGAAAAAAGGATCCAAAGACTTTAAATACAGAGTATCCTTCTGGGTGATAAACTGCATCCTCAGTATAAAACCGGTAATAACTCTACAAAAAATGTAATATCTGGGTCTTCAGGGAGTGTGTCCTGCACTGGGCTCACAGCAGCTGATTCCTATGTCATCAATTTAACACATGTGGCTTCCTTTGTCTCCAGCCTCCTCCAATAGAGGCAATAAGGTGGCTGGATTCAAATGTACACATTTTTCATTGTTAGATTTGTACATAAACAAATAAAACAAATTCATATTTTGAACCTTTCATTAGACAAACATTTAGTTAGCTGTATATTTGCTGCGCAGAATGTGGGACCATTAAAAATTAAATATTTGACCAAAATAATGTCTGTAACTTTGTCTAATAGCACCTTTGCATAAATCTACAGCTCTGATATATCGGGATGAACCCTTCATTACTGGGTCCAGCTTGCATAAATATATTACAATGGCTTTTTTTCTATCATGCTGTTTGTGTAAGAACTCCAGTTTCATGTTTCAAAAAGACAACTTTTTCCTGGCAATATTCTAATAAATGATAATAATACCCTGCGGTCATGCAGAGATGTCCATAAATCCAAAATATTCTTCTGCTTATACCACTGCACTTACAAGGAAAAGGGGCACATAATTTCACAATCCACACATTCTGCTTTGGATTTGAAAAAAATAAAAATAATTAAAAACAAAAAGACCGACAATTTGTATGATGGACCACAAAGCATCAAAAACTGTAAAACAATTGGCAGCAGGTGGCATCTATCCTAACAGGGTGTGTGGACTTGATGTGATGGGTCTGTTATATTTAAATTTTATTTATTATAACTCTCACATCATGGACCGCACATCAAGTTATTATCAAAAACCTTAAAATTTCATTTTTGTAGAAAAACTGCTTATGTATCCCATCCATCTTGGCTTTGTTAAATATTATGGCAGCTTTATTCCAAATAACAACCTCAGCTTAATATTTTTTTTTCTCTCAATAAGGGCTTATTGCATAAATGTAAAATTACAAAATTGTTATCTTAATCTAAACTAATCCCATTCATTACAAATTTTCCCATTAACCTGGACTTCATTTCCAACCAAAGGTGTTCCAACCAATATATCTATATTATTAATACAATTGTTAAACTCATATTATAAATTAATACTCAAATGATAATTTCAATATCACACACTAATATATATCCACAGATAAATTTCATTAAAGGGGGACATATTACTTAATTTTACTTAATTTCCCTTTTTTTAATGCGCTGTTTCCACTATCAAAGGATATTCAATTTGTGTAATACACGGTTAAATGTAACCTTCATTTTATCATGTTTGGAAAACAGATTCAAAAATAATTGTGATCACATTGTTTATCATTAGATTCGTTAACCCGGCACATTTTGTTATAAATGTTTTGTCTAAAAAACTGAAAATGGTATGGTGTCCTTCCAGCTTATCACTGACCTCTCATCCCAGCCACATTCTTTCATGAGAGCACAAAGGAGGGGGTCACATCTGCGTACATGACACACACAAGGGATAGAACTAAATGTCCCAGCATTCACACACATACACGAATATCTCTCTAAAATCGCTTACATTTTTCCCATTTGTACAAAACACATGCATATCATTCTCTCACTTTCTTTTAACTCTTTTTAATATTTCCTTGATTAACTTCTGCTTTCCTTATTTTGTTCTGATATCCTTTGCATCCAGTGTATTGTAATACCATACTTCACATACTGTACCTTCTATGATTCTATGATCAGACGCTCATAGATTATCAGATTCAGTGCTCATCCCATCTTCTCTCTCTGACAACATATAAAGTATTCTGTTTTAATTCTCATTTCTTTGTTTCTGACTTTACTAGTTGTAGTGCCTGACCCCAAATTCATCCCACAACTTAACATGAATATGTCCCTTTCTGTCTAGTGTTAATTGTCACCCTTGATCCATCCTGCTCACATAGTCCCTGATGATTCTTAGTCCCTGTGCACTTTGGTGGTAACCCAGTTACCCATTGTGGATCCCTGTCCACTTTAACCATTTAACTACTTTATCTAGCAGATGTGCACTACATATACCTGTGAACAGCACTATTCTTCCCTTTCCTATCTATAACACTCCGATGGACAGTAGACAGTGACAACATAACATATAACCACCAATCAATACAGTCCGATTAAGGTAAGTAAAATAGGTACCCTTTGTCCCGAAAATGCCTTACCGATCAAGGAAGTCTGATAACTCAAAATGTAAGCAAAAGGCTTACCTCAGCCGGCTGATTATCAGAAATTCCCGGATCATCTCAAGCTCCTCGTTTCGGATTCTCAGGGTCACCTGTAAAACCCCTCCTAGGCAAAGCTTGCCACGTGACCAGGACATTTTGATGATAGGCAAATCCTATCCTCATATTGATTAGTGGTTCCAAATTAATAATAACTACTGCAGTAGGGAACAGACACAAAAGATACGCTCAGCATCTTTCCAAATAACTGTTCTGCTTTATTATGACCCAATTGAAGGTTTTTATACACATGACTAAGTAGGTATCACATTAATTACATTTGTACGTTTATGGTAACAAGGGGCGTTACATAGGCAGGCTAATTCTAATCAGGACTCGAAAGAATGTAAACATGTACTGAAAACATTATTAGTGCCGTGTGCACAGTGAGGGCAGTGTGCAATACATACAAAACAGAATACAATTATATACAGAACTTACAAATTTCCATTACACCTTGTAATAGAAAAAAACATGACAGGACCTCTTAAATATGAGATCTGGGGTCAAAAAGACCTCAGATCTCATATTTACATTAAAATGCAATAAAAAAAAATAAATTTGTCATTTAAAAAAAAAAAAAAAAAAATGGCCTTTTAAGAGCTATGGGCGGAAGTGACGTTTTGACGTTGCTTCCGCCCTGCAGTCTCCATACCCAGCAAGGGGACTAACGCGATCGCCTCCGCCGCTGCCGACGGCTCCGGTAAGTGGCAGAGGGCACCGGACCGTGGCGGGAGGGGGGCCCCGCCCCCCTTACCCGCCGCCGATAAAAATGATCTTGCGGCGAATCCGCCGCAGAGACCACTTTTATCTTGTAGCGGACCGCTGAAGACGAGGATACTGGGGTTATGACAGCTAGCTGCTGCCATAACAATGATATCCTCCTTCAAAGTCATCACGTAAAACGACGGTGGGCGGTCCGGAAGTGGTTAAAGTATAGCTGGAAACTGGTTTTGCATGTAGCATACAGAGACTTCAAAGTAACATGCAGAGCAGATTTGCATTGAAATCCCTATTGCTTTGCTGAAATACACAGTTCACTAGTTGCAGTGCATGATGGTAAAATACAGTATGTAATGTATTTTGAGAAAGTATCAAAACCTCATTTTTATGTATCAATTAAGCATTTCAGAGTTTGTTTGTTTTATTTACCAGGTTGCCCTGAATGCAGACTGAAGGAAAACCTGCGTTTTTCTAACATGGGAATAGGTCGAATTTATCAGTGCAGTGGATGCTGCTATTCTAGGGCATACCCTACCCCAATGAGATCAAAGAAGACAATGTTGGTGCCAAAGAACATTACCTCTGAAGCTAAGTGCTGTGTGGCAAAGACTCAATACAGAGTAAGAAATTCACATGTATTCAAAATATTTTACTTGAAGCTGTTGATCTTGTTTTAACTTGTGCAGGCTGAAAGTCCAACCCCATATTTTCTGTGTCCCTCCCAATGGAGATACAGAAAAGCAATAAAAACATGGCAGTGCATCTACAAAAAAAAAGAAAAACGCTATTTGTGGATGCGTTAGGGAGGTTTCTCTTCACCCTTAATTGTTGCTGACAACCATCAAAAGTTTGATAATCAATAATTTGACAAGTGATAAGAAATCTACAGTATTGGGAAACTTTACAGAGTTTTTTTTTAACACTTCTCCACTCTAGCCAACAATAAAAATAAAGTTCTGGCTGGACTTGGGCTTTGATGGCATTCCTATGTAGTAAATGGCATTGTACTTTAAATTAGTCGCCTGTGTTACACTGTGCATCCACAAAAAATAGTTATACCTATAGGAATGCACATGAACAAATACAAGCACATGCTGTAATAGTGCACATCCACACAGGTTATCATAGGTAGCCATGGTACAGAAGTGGGGCAGTAGTGGGGCTGGGACATATCTATTGTTGTTTACTGATTTTTGAAACATTCTGCTACGCTCATTGGGATATTTGCCCAGATTTGTTGCACGAATATTTTTTTAATATTGTTAAAGAGTTGTTGATTTTCTATGAAAAACACAACAATCAGACACGTAAGGGTATGCTGGAAACCTTCTTTGGTCAATTGCACTGCTTTCTTTACATGGATGATTGTTGCTATGAATACCTTAATCAGGCACAATGCTAGTTCAAAGGGCTTATGTGTGATCAATTTGGGCTTAGACATTCACATGACGATGGAGACATGGAAAAGGTATTGATAGATAGCCACGTCATTGACAAGTCCAGCTTACTTAAAGCGGAGTTCCACCCAAAAGTGGAACTTCCGCTTTAAGCACTCCTCACCTCCTGACATGCCACATTTGGCATGTCATTTTTTTTGGGTGGGGGAATGGGTACTTAGTTTAGAGTGGGACTTCCTTTCCCACTTCTTTCTTCCTGCTCTTGGCCGCCTAGACGACTCCTCCTCTTCCCCTAGGTGGCCCCTCCCTGCCAGCAATCTTCTGGGACACGTGACAGGTCCCAGAAGATTTCCTGGCCACTAGCAGAGCGTGGCGCGACTCGTGCTTGCTTGTGAAGCCCAAAGCTGTCATGGGCGGTTGTCCACAGTAGCTATGATGGCGCCGGCGGAGAGGAGGGGGAGAGGAGCGGGGCTCCAGGCAGCCACATCGCTGGACCGTGGGACGAGTGTCTGTTTATTAAGAGTTAGCAGCTAAACTTTTTGTAGCTGCTGACTTTTAATAAACTAAAAAATGTGTGGAACTCCGCTTTAAATCAGTAGTGAGCATCAAATGCCTATATTTTAGAAAAATCTGCTAGAGATGCAAGGATGATATAGACAAATGTCTATAGTTGCTTCAGGCTGGCCATGTAGCATAAATATAATTGTCTACAGTTGTCCATGAGGGAGTACCACATTGCACATTAATTATTGTGTCAGTAGAGCCTATATTTTACATGCCATCTAATATCTCGCTGTGCTCATGTAGGTCTCCTATGCAATAATTTGTGTATCATGCAAAAAAACTGATGACCTGCATAGCATTAATGGAAACAGAGAGATATTGACAGACACTGACTAATAGACAAAAAAATAATAGAGTCAGGGGAACATTGATGAACTGTTATAGATGGACACATGTTGTCATAAGGTACCATTCTAAGAATAAAATATGCTTAGTTAGCTGAATAGCCATGTGTACTTTAGAAACTCCCAACAACTTCCATGTACATGGTTATCTGAAAATGTCTAGGGCAGTGATGCCAACCACCTCTCTAGACTGAGATTAATTTGACAGTTCAAAAAGGAATACCTTGGATTGCAGAAACAGTGTAACCATACACCATAACTTACTGTTTATACAGATATAGTTATCAGGTTGTGCCTCAGAAGAGATGCATAATTTTAATATTTTATAATTATTTTTATTACCATTTAAGTCGAATAAAAATCAACAAAGGTAAACCATTGACAATTCTAACCAGGTTAAAATAAACTTTTTAGCTATAGTTTTCTAATATTTTGATGTTTTTCCAGTTATGAAATAGAGAACTCACTGATCCATCTGGTGAATTTGAAAATCTAGCTCCTGGCAAACTCACCAGCCAAATAACTTTATATAAAAACCTGCCCTAGGTTTGTTTGAGCTTCCTGAGAATATGCGCTCAAATCTCCAGCTTTAAATAAAAAATACCTACTTTTTGACTGTTTTACTTCCTTTTCTTCAAAACAATGTGCAAATTAAAACCTTCACAGTTCTGTTTTGATTTTCCCCCTGTTATTACTAAATTTTCAACAAATGTAATAGTTATGGAATACAACTCAATGTGGAAATTAATGCACATCTTGGAGACAGTTTTAAATGAAGTCTGGCTATAGTTGGTTGAAGGAAATAGAGGAAAGTGTTCAATTTTTAAAATAAGATATGATTTAGTTGAATAAATATGCTACTTCAGAAGAAGGTGCTGGTTTGTAATAATTTATTTGGATCTGAATATTTTTCATGTGTTTCCTGTATTAAATAATTATAAGATCTGTTCAATGAGCCTGTGGCCATGAATGTTTTTTTTTGTTTTTCATGAAAATAGTCTCAATATAATACATTGGGGTTGATTTTACCAAAACTGAAGAGTGCAAAATCTGGTGCAGCTGTGCATGGTAGCCAATCAGCTTCTAACTTCAGCTTGTTCAATTCAACTTTGACAATAAAACCTGGAAGCCGATTGGTTTCTTTGCAGAGTTACACCAGATTATGCACTCTCCAGTTTTAGTAAATCAACCCCAAAGTGTTTACTGGCCTAGAGAAGCCTACACTGAAATGCCCCTACTACAATTATTCACATTTTAGGGTCGATTTGATCAGGCACCACTGGGCACGTAAACATCCCTTGTAATAGGAATATGGCATGACAGGTCCTCTTTACAGTGAGATATGGGGTCAATAAGACCCCACATCTCACCTCTAGGCTGGGAAGCCTGAAATAGAAAAAAAAAAGATCCTGGCTTCGATCGTAGCGGTCAGTCGGGGTAGAAGCACCGGAGGGCGGCGGGAGGGGGGGGACATCCCCTCTCGCCTCCCGTAAGAATGATCAAGCAGTCGAACAGCCGCTATGATCATTCTTATGGTGTAGGGAATCGCCGGCTGAAAAAGCTGATATCTGAATGATGCCTGTAGCTGCACCCATCATTCAGATATCCCCGCACAAACTGAAGGACGTTGTATGACAGCCAGCAGGCGGGAAGTGGTTAAAACGCATTTTTTTCTTTTAACACAAAGTTGTCCATTTATACAATATTTCTAACACATAGCATGTACATACCAAAAATGACACCCCAAAATAGATTCTCCTCCTCCTCCTGAGTACGGCGATACCACATGTGTGAGACTTCCACAGCCTGGCCACATACAGAGGCCGAGTACAGCCGAGTATGGCTGAGCATGGCCGAGCATGGCCGAGCATGGCTGGGTATGGCTGAGTATGGCTCAGCATGGCAGGGTATGGCTGGGTATGGCTGAGTATGGCTTAGTATGGCAGGGTATGGCAAGGTATGGCAGGGTATGGCAGGGTATTGCAGGGTATGGCGGGGTATTGCAGAGTATGGTGGGGTATTGCAGAGTATGGCTGAGCATGGCAGGGTATCGCCGAGTATGACTGGGTATATCTGGATATCACTGAGTATTGCAGAGTATGGCTGGGTATGGCAGAGTATTGCAGAGTACTGCGGGGTATTGCAGAGTACTGTGGGCTATTGCAGGGTATTGCGGGTTATTGCAGAATATTGCACAGTATTGCGGGGTATTGCAGAGTATTGTGGGGTATTGCAGTGTACTGCGGGGTATTGCAGAGTATTGTGGGGTATTGCAGAGTACTGCGGGGTATTGCAGAGTACTGCGGGGTATTGCGGGGTATTGCAGAGTATTGCGGGGTATTGCAGAGTATTGCGGGGTATTGCAGGGTACTGCGGGGTATTGCAGAGTATTGAGGGGTATTGCAGAGTATTGCGGGGTATTGCAGGGTACTGCGGGGTATTGCAGGGTACTGCGGGGTATTGCAGAGTACTGCGGGGTATTGCAGAGTATTGTGGGGGTATTGCAGAGTATTGTGGGGTATTGCAGAGTATTGTGGGAGTATTGCACAGTATTCTGGGGCATTGCAGAGCATTAGGGATGGCTGAGCATGGATGGATGGATGGATGGATGTCACTGAGCAGTGCTGTGGGCACTACACATCCAGCCCACAGCGCTGCAGCCATCCATCCATCCCCCTCTCCGCTCACAGTGTACCGATCAGTACACAGAGGGGAGGAGAGGAACCGGCATCATCTCATGACGCTGGTTTGTTTACATGTGATCGCTCCGCCTTTTATCACGGATGTGTTCGGGTGCGCGCCCCAGGGGGCGCGCGAGAGGGTTAAGCAACCGCCCTGCAGCCGTCATTCGGCTATGGGCCGGTTGTTAAGTGGTTAAAATCCTTAAAATGTACATAGATCACCTAGAGGGGAATGTTTTCTTCTCAACAAAAGTGAAGTTAAACTTTAGGGCCCTTTCACACGGGGCTGTCCATTTTTACTCTTCTGCTTGCTCAGCGGGGATCGCTCCGTTGATCCCCGCTGAGCTGGCGGATGACAAGTCCATCTATGCACACTGTGCAGGGACGGACCTGTCAGAGAGACCGCTCTCCTCTATGGGGATGGAAAATAGGACATCCATCCATCTGGATTTTGCGGAGCGGATCAGGGCGGATCGGACGTCAGCAGACATGTCACCGCTGACATCCGTCGCTCCATAGAGATGTATGGAGCGACCGTTCAGATCCACTGAAAAAACTGACAGGTGGATCTGAATGGTCCGCACGTGTGAAAGGGCTCTAACACTTTAATACACTTTAAAGAGTATCAAAAGCCTAATTTGTGGTTGTTTTACAGATAGAATAAGAAACAGTAAGGTATTTATTGCTGTCCACGGGGGGGGAGATTAACCCTCTCTTGGTGTATTGGTGACCATTCTCACTGTAACAGAAAGTGATGGGAAATCCAGAAATTTACACTGTCTCTGGAACACGAGGTGAAGCAAAATCTCTAAATGGGGACACCTCTGCTGATGATAACTGTCTAAGGGGGGGTTTCCGATCACTTTTGAAAGATTTCTGACTGCTTGCTGTGTCTCTGAGACAGATAAGTCTTCCCAACGAAACACAGGGTTCGACTTAAGCAATACCTGCTCTTTCTAAAACTAAAAAAAAATCTTTTGTCTATAGACCCAACATGTTCATATCTCAACAGCAATAGCCCATTGATCGCTAAGTGTGAACCATATGTAAAATTGTATTAAAGTTCCACCCTGCAGTTTTTACTTGTTTTGTTATTTGCTTCAGAATTGTATATTTCTTTTCCAGGTTACGGTAATGGACAACGTGAAGATTGAAAACCATACAGCTTGTCACTGCAGTACCTGCCTGTACCACAAATCCTAAGCATCAAATGCTGTGTTTTGTTAACATGCAATTATAAAACAGCTTTCCTGCCTTTTATTAAGAACCTCTAACAATGTCCCTGACTTTACATGTCTGAATAGAAGCACAGTTTCCCTTCACCTAAATTACCGTAACTGGTCTCAAATAAAGCTGATTTTTTTTTTTATTCTTGCTTGTGAAAACTCAATTAAACTTAGATTAGAATTAACATTTGATGTACATTTTCACAATTTTTCAAGTCACTGATTTAGTATTTGTACACATTTATAAAACTGGAAAAACTGTCTATTGACGAAGGCCTGATTCACACCTATGCATTTTTTGTGCTTTTTGCATTTTGCTGATTTGCACTACAGAACGTGTGCAAATCAGCAAAATGCACTAAAAATGCATAGGCGTGAATCAGGCCTAAGCTAGTGTTTCCAATGTAGGGCTTTTTTTTAGCCACTTTTTTAAAATACCTATTCAATATTAAATGACATAATGGCTTATATTAAAACAAGAGAAACCCCAAAACAAATATTTTAGGACTTGTAAGTTGCAAAATAATTAATTCTTGTTGTGTCCAACATATTTTTTAATAATTTTAGTATATTTTACACAAACAACAAAACACATATACATACACAAATTAAATAAAGTCACTCAGAATACATATTTAACCTTAATATTCATTAAAGTTATAGTTATTAAATCATAAACATAAAGTAAAAAAAAAGGGGGATAAACAAAAAACATAATAGGTGGTGTCTCACATGAAATCATAGTATCTCTTTTCAAACTTTAAAGTTGTTTTAATCAAGTAGAGTATGTATGCTCCAACAGCGCTAAATTTTTGAAATTGATACATTTCCAAATGAGTTTTTAAATGTTATCCAGGTCTGCCACACCCCATTAAACTTCTGTATAGTATCCTTATTTTCAGCTACCAGTTTCTCCATATGCATAATACTATTAAGAGTCTCAAGCCACTCTGGGATTGTAGGAACTGTAGGGGATTTCCAATATCTTGGTATTAATTGTCTAACTGCTGATAAGAAAAAACAAAGAAGGGATTTTTTGGCTTTAGGTAATAGTTGAGGTAGGAAAGAAAAAAAGAGCCAATTCTGCAGAATTATTAATCAATTCACCCACAACAGTATTATATAGATTAATCACTTGATCCCATAATTTATAAATAGGAGGGCAGGCCCACCATAAATGGGATAAATTACCTATAGCGACATTACAATGCCAACATCGATCTGATTGCGCTGAAAACATCCGGTTTAACCGGTTCCCGACTGGCGCACGCCGATGTACGTCGGCAGAATGGCACGGCTGGGCAAATGGACTTACAGGTACGTCCATTTGAATTCCCCACCGTGCCATTGCGTGCGCGCCGCCGTGAGTCGGGTCGCGGGTCCCGCGGACTCGATTGGCGCGGGGATACCCGCGATCGCCTCACGGAGAGGACGAACAGGGAGATGCTGATGTAAACAGCATCTCCCCGTTCTGCCTAGTGACAATGTCACTGGATGTCTGCTCCCTGTCATCGGAGCAGAGATCAGTGACATCACACACACAGCCCATCCCCCCTACAGTTATAATCACTCCCCTAGGACATACTTAACCCCTCCCCGCCCCCTAGTGGTTAACCCCTCTACTGTCAGTGTCATTTACACAGTAATCAGTGCATTTTTAATCGCACTGATCGCTGTATAAATGACAATGGTCCCAAAAATGTGTCAAAAATGTCCGACATGTCCGCCATAACGTCGCAGTCACAATAAAAATCGCTGATCGCCGCCATTACTAGTAAAAAAAAAATATATTAATAAAAATGCCATAAAACTATCCCCTATTTAGTAAACGCTATAACTTTTGCGCAAACCAATCAATAAACGCTTATTGCGATTTTTTTTTTACCAAAAGTATGTAGAAGAATACGATCGGCCTAAACTGAGGAAAAATTTTTTTTTTATATATTTTTGGGGGATATTTATTATAGCAAAATGTAAAAAATAATGCATTTTTTTCAAAATTGTCACTCTTATTTTGTTTATAGCGCAAAAAATAAAAATCACAGAGGCGCTCAAATACCTCCAAAAGAAAGCTCTATTTGTGGGAAAAAAAGGACGTCAATTTTGTTTGGGAGCCACGTCGCACGACCGCGCAATTGTCAGTTAAAGCGACGCAGTGCCGAATCGCAAAAAACGCTCTGGTCAGGAAGGGGGTAAAATCTTTCGGGGCTGAAGCGGTTAAGTTGACCAGAGTGCAATACCATCTAGAAAGCAAATTAAAATTGCGCTCTTGGGTATCACAAGCTATTGAAAATTTATGAGTATTATTAAAAATTTGATCCCATTCTTCCTCTTGTATTGACCGGCTCAATTCCAGCTCCCATTTGATCGCATATGGTGGTAAGCCCGGTGACTTGAGAGTAGATAGTAGGGTATATATCTTAGATATAGTGTGTGTGAGTGGATCTAAAGATAAACATAACTGCTCGAAATCTGTAAGCCAGGGGTCTCAAACTGGCGGCCCTCCAGCTGTTGTGAAACTACAAGTCCCATCATGCCTCTGCCTCATGCTAGTAACTGTCAGCCTTGCAATGCCTCATGGGACTTGTAGTTTCGCAACAGCTGGAGGGCCGCCAGTTTGAGACCCCTGCGTAAGCGGTCGATGGATAGAGTGTTTCAGAGTTAAAGAGGAGTAAAAGCTTCGCAGTTGCAAGTAAACAAACCATATACCTTTCCTCTGATCATGTAAAGTTTGAAAATTTACGAATGGCATAAAGATACCCTCCAAAATCGTATGTCTAATCTGATCTAATTTTTGTTTTACGTTCTGTGTACTGGGCTGATATCTTTTGAGGGAGGGTGCCCTTTTTTTAAAAAAAACATAAAAACACTGGCATTGGATACACTTTGAGGTTGATTTACCAAAACTGGAGAGTGCAAAAATCTGGTGCAGCTGTGCGTGGTAACCAATCAACTTCTAACTTCAGCTTGTTCAATTAAGCTTTGACAAAAAGAAAACCTGGAAGCTGATTGATTTCTATGCAGAGCTGCACCAGATTTTGAATGTTTCACTTTTAATAAAGCCTGGTACACACAATCAGATTGCCGGACGAATTTTCGTCCGTTTTTTGTTGCATGCTAGTCTTATATTGAAAGTGAAGAGGTTACTTAACATACGAAAATTCTCGTACGACAGAATATAACTTCAGAAGTGATGTAATGTGTTGAATTGTTTTGGATGTATTCTTTCGTTTTCAAGCATGCGTAGTCTTGCTCTTACGATTTTTTTCCAGACGAAAACTGTACTAATTAAGCGAAAATCTGACGTTGTGTTCACGTACGATAAAAATGTTATAGCCTGCACCTTCAGCTTTTGTCGTCCGAAAATTTGGAATCGGCTGTCAAAAGCACCATACTAATGATCAGAAAATCAGCAGATCGTTTGTCAGACCAAATGTTACTTCCGATTTTCCTATTGTGTGTAAGGGCCTTCAATCAACCTCTTTGTTTATTGAAAACGCGGTTCACCAAGCCCAAGGTGACCAAAGAAGCTAACACCAGTCCAAAAATAACTCTTATGCCTGGTACACACAGTAAATAGAAAACGCTGACATGCGAACGTTGACATGCAAACGTATATCAAATAGCAGCCAGCACAACACTAATGCCCCGTACACACGATCGGACATTCCGACAACAAAATCCTAGGATTTTTTCCGACGGATGTTGGCTCAAACTTGTCTTGCATACACACGGTCACACAAAGTTGTCGGAAATTCTGATCATTCTGAACGCGGTGACATAAAACACGTACATCGGGACTATAAACGGGGCAGTAGCCAATAGCGTTCATCTCTTTATTTATTCTGAGCATGCGTGGCACTTTGTGCGTCGGATTTGTGTACACACGATCGGAATTTCTGACAACGGATTTTGTTGTCGGAAAATTTTATAGCCTGCTCTCAAACTTTGTGTGTCGGAAATTCCTATGGAAAATGTGTGATGGAGCCTACACACGGTCGGAATTTCCGACAACAAGGTCCTATCACGCATTTTCCTTCGGAAAATCCGACCGTGTGTACGGGGCATAAGACAAGTGTAAATCAAGGGATATGTGAAAGGTAAAATTTTGTGCAGCGCTCAAAAATTCATGATAATAAAAATTCATATATATATACAAACTAATATACACTGTGCAATGACCACAAAAAAACTGTGAAAAAGTGATGTGAAATTCACACCCAAACTAGAGTCCATGTGCCATCATATAAAGATTTTTAAACTATAAATATAACCAGGGCCGTCTTTAATTTTGATTGGGCCCTGGGCAAACTTTTTCTTGGGGCCCCCCCTCCATTCTGAGACATACAAAAAATAGCAGGTAGACTCAAAATCAGTTTACTGCAGCAGATCACGCAGCGATTGCAATTGTTTGCCAGAGGTTACAGCCTATCATTACTGCTCAATGGCTGGTTTCTAGAGGTTACAACACATAATTTCTGCTTGCCGATTGGTTGCTAGAGGTTGATGTACATTATTAGCGCTCACTAATTGGTTGCTAGGGGTTACAGCACATCATTAGCACTTACTGATTGGTTGCTAGAGATTAAAGCAGATCACTACTGTTTGCTGATTGGTTGCTAGAGGTTCATGCACATCGTTACCTCTCACTGAGCAGTGGAGCAATCCCAAATAATTGAGCAAGTAAAGGGGCACATTAATACACATACTACAGGAGAGGTTCAGAGACTGCGGACATACTGCAGAAGACAATCAGAGACTGCGGACATACTGCAGAAGACAATCAGAGACTGCGGACATACTGCAGGAGACAATCAGAGACTACGGACATACTGCAGAAGACAATCAGAGACTGCGGACATACTGCAGGAGACAATCAGAGACTGTGTACATAATGCAGGAGACAATCAGAGACTGCGGACATACTGCAGGAGACAATCAGAGACTGCGGACATACTGCAGGAGACACTCAGAGACTGCGGACATACTGCAGGAGACACTCAGAGACTGCGGAAATACTGCAGGAGACAATCAGAGACTGCGGACATACTGCAGGAGACAATCAGAGACTGCGGACATACTGCAGGAGACAATCAGAGACTGCGGAAATACTGCAGGAGACACTCAGACTGCGGACATACTGCAGGAGATTACCAGAGACTGCGGACATACTGCAGGAGACAATCAGAGACTGCGGACATACTGCAGGAGACACTCAGAGACGGCGGACATACTGCAGGAGACAATCAGAGACTGCGGACATACTGCAGGAGACAATCAGAGACTGCGGACATTATACAGGAGACAATCAGAGACTGCGGACATACTGCAGGAGACAATCAGAGACTGCGGACATACTGCAGGAGAACCTCAGAGACTGCGGACATACTGCAGGAGACAATCAGAGACTGCGGACATTATACAGGAGACAATCAGAGACTGCGAACATTATACAGGAGACAATCAGAGACTGCGGACATACTGCAGGAGACAATCAGAGACTGCGGACATAGTGCAGGAGACAATCAGAGACTGCGGACATACTGCAGGAGATTACCAGAGACTGTGGACATACTGCAGGAGACAATCAGAGACTGCGGACATACTGCAGGAGACACTTAGAGACTGCGGACATACTGCAGGAGACAATCAGAGACTGCGGACATTATACAGGAGACAATCAGAGACTGCGGACATACTGCAGGAGACAATCAGAGACTGCGGACATAGTGCAGGAGACAATCAGACACTGCGGACATACTGCAGGAGATTACCAGAGACTGCGGACATACTGCAGGAGACAATCAGAGACTGCGGACATACGGCAGGAGACAATCAGAGACTGCGGACATACTGCAGGAGACAATCAGAGACTGCGGACATACAGCAGGAGACAATCAGAGACTGTGGACATACAGCAGGAGACAATCAGAGACTGTGGACATACTGCAGGAGACAGAGACTGCAGACATTATACAGGGGATGGTCAGAGGACTTTCAGCAATGCACAGCTTTATATTTAAATAACACAGCTCAGGGTTTAAACATTCAGGCATTCTATGGTAGTAAGGACATACCTGGCCAGCCAAACTCATTACATACATTCAGGTGTGTGGGCGGGGCTTCCACTCTCTGCTCTCACTAAAGCAGCTGGGAGCTCCACTGATGCTTTGTTGGGTGGGCCCTGGGCCCACATCACCCGTGAATTGTCACCCCGATGACAGCTTTGCAGAGCGCACAGAGGACATGGGAGGATGTATTCCGCGCTAGCCAGCTGAGAGGGGCGGGGCCGGGAGCTCCACTGACCCACGTGCAGCCTGTATACTGTGAATAGAGCGCCTGTAGTGAGAGCCAGTGATCGGAGTGGGAGTGTCATTGGAGCTCCCGGCCCCGCCCCCGGACCTCTGTATTCACCAGCCAGTATAGAGGGGGCGGGGCCGGAAGCTCCACTGACACTCGCACTCCGATCACTGGCTCTCACTACAGAAGCTCTTTTCCGAGTACACACAGGCTGCACATGGGGGGGTCAGAGCGTCAGTGGAGCTCCCGGCCCCGCCCCCTCTTAGCTGGCTAGCGAGGAATACATCCTCCCATGTCCTCTGTGCGCTCTGCAAAGCTGTGATCGGGGCCCCAATTCACGGCTAACGCGGGCCCCCTAACAAAGATTGGGCCCAGGGCAAGTGCCCGTTTGCCCTGCGCTAAAGACGGCCCTGAATATAACAGTCCTTGAATAAACAGTGAAAACAGATTATGTAACCAGAAGTGGAATTCCACGTGACATTGGTATTGAAGTGAAGACAGACAATAGAACAACCACCGGTTAGTGAGGAGCAGGGCTTTTTTCCTCTGAGAATAGGTGCAGGAACTCCCCCCGTCTGACCACCGTCCCTTGATTCCACCCACCTACCAGTACTGCCCCTTTTAGAGAATACAACACCAAGTATCATTTTGTGGTCCTAAATCATTTGTATGGAACATGTTAATGATAAAAAGAAAAGCAGTAAAATAGATCCCCTGCAGCCAGCAACAATAGAATCCCAGCAATAGATCCCCACACAACAATAGACTCCCCCAGCAACAATGGACTCCACCCACAACAAAATATCACACCCAGTAACAAAATATTCACCCAAGCAACATTAGACCCCCCCCCACAGCAGCAACAACAGATCTCCCAGCAGCCAGCAACAATAGATTCCCCATCAGCAACAATAGTCCCTCACACAAAATCAGATCCCCACTAGTGACAATAGATCCCCCAGCAGACAACATCAATAGAACCTCCAGCACACCCCACACCCCATGCTATTACATACATTCAGTGCTGGAACTGCGTTCCCCCCGCGTTCCTGCTGAAAAAAAGCCCTGGTGAGGAGGCTTACCGGAGTAAGAGGACTCAAATAGGCATATGCTCAGTGAGTCAACAAGGCATATGGTGTAAACACCAAAGTATGGGACCTCCACGTCTGGGCTCCAGATCAAGCTGGAAGACAGTCCAATTGGTCAGGAGATGTCACAGAGAAGCAGTCTTCAGAAGCAGCTAACTTGTAAGACCAAATCCTCTCAAATGTTCAAAATAGCGTGACCAAAAAAGAAAATACTCCACATATTGTGAATCCGTATAAACATAGAAATTTATAAAAAAAAATTGGAAACACTCACATTTAGAAAGTGGATCAAGCGCTTAAAAATAAGGTTCGTGGGTAACGCAATGACATCAGCAGGGCTTGACCCGACACGCTTCGTACAAAGAGACATCATCTGGGGTATGAGCCTGCTGTAGTCACTGTGTTTATATATGTTATGGGGCCCAATAATGATATTACCAACCTGTGATCTAAATTGGTGCTTCCTTCATGTGAACACTGCAATTCCTGGTTTGGACAAAATGGCGCCGGGGCATGCATTCCAAGCCTTACTCTGAATAGAGTTGAAAAATCCATTGACATGTGAGGAGGTAGGTTTTTGCGAGTCAAGCCTCACTGTGATCCGCATGTAAAGTAACCATGTCAGCAGACACATCCCTCACATCCCTCACATCAACAGAAAATACAATGATCATCGGCATTGGGCTCGCCACCTACAGGCGTAATGCGGTACAGACCTCAACCTGAATAAACAGAGAGGTCAGTATATCAACTGCAATCTAAACAGGAAGTGTGAACGGCAGTGACACCATCATATATATTGAAGAAAAGGGGAAGCAATTAATCATATATTAATGGTAAGAATAAAATTAAATTTAGGCAATTTGATCACAGGACTGGTCTATATCAAAAATAGATTAAATAATAGCTAAAAATTAGATATAAATACATTACATAAAATTATTTAAAAAAGGTTAATATATAAAAAACATTTGTTAAATGAATATTCAGAAAAATTCATATAAACTAAACCTTAGGTGTTATTAATGAATGCATTAATGTATTCAAGATTGAAGCCCAAAGGGGAGTGGCATTGGAGCTCGTAAATCCAATAAGTTTCGAGGTGTGACACGCCCCTGGTCATGGTCCCGCCCCTCGAAGGGGGAATGTACCTGTCAATAATTAAAAATTCCGTGGCAGTAGGATCTCTGTTATGAAACTGTCGATAATGTCTTTGGACATTATGTTTAGTGTCACCTTTCTTAATGAGAGTTATGTGTTCATTAACTCTCACTGAAAAAGCCCTAATAGTTCTGCCCACATACTGCTTACCACATTGGCAGGTGAGCAGATATACCACATTTTTTGTGGCACATGTACATGGAAACGGAAGTGTTTAATGTGGTATAAACGATTGGTGATAACTGATTTGAATTGTAAGGTCTTACACCGTCCCCGTGTGTTATAAATACACACATATGTCGTTAAACTGGTAGTAATGCACACAAACTATATGGCGTTAAAATGGCAGTAACGCACAGAGAAGTAAATGGCGTTAAACTGGCAGTAACGCACACAAAACGATATGGCATTAAACTGGCAGTAACGCACACAAACGATATCACACAGAAGTAAATGGCATTAAACTGGCAGTAACACACACAGAACTATATGGCTTTAGACTGGCAGTAACGCACACAGAACTATATGGCGTTAAACCGCCAGTAACACACGCAAAACTATATGGCGTTAAACTAGCAGTAACGCACAGAGAAGTAATTGGCATTAAACTGGCAGAAACGCACACAGAAGTAAATTGCGTTAAACTGGCAGTAATGCACAAAATTATATGGCGTTAAACTGGCAGTAATGCACACAAAACGATATGGCGTTAAACTGGCAGTAACACAAAGAGAAGTAAAATGGCTGTTAAACTGGCAGTAACACAATCAAATAGATGGTGTTCAATCGTCACTACACTGATGCTATCTGAACTGTCCCTACTCTAGCTATACACAAATGTAAAAATTACTGACACGGTCTCACTACACTACACTGAAACTATCTGAGCTGTCCCTACTCTACACTAATGTATGTATGAATGACACGGTCTCATTACACTACAGTGAAACTATCTGAGCTGTCCCTACTCTACACTAATGTATGTATGAATGACACGGTCTCATTACACTACAGTGAAACTATCTGAGCTGTCCCTACTCTAGCTGCACACTATGCAAATCTGAATGATGGTCCTCCTCACTACACTCACATCATCCCTAGACTGACACTGAACTAATATTCTACACTGACAATTGAAGCAAAATAACACAGTATAGCACACTTACTAATAGCACTGAACAGAGCCCTGTTCTATCTCACTCCACACCGAAATCACACTGACAATGGCTGCTATTGAAACAATACTTTTATACTGTGGGATAGAATGAGCCATGATTGGATAAAGTCATGATGGCAGTGTCCAATCATGACTCTGACAGTACTCTGTACCCTGATTGGCTGAAGCTTTCACTGCTTCAGCCAATCAGGGCTTGCAATGCACTGTTCAGCGTTGCAATGCATTGTGGTCCGTTCGGGGGCCTGAACAAACAGTCGAACGACCCGTTTGTTCGGCTGTTTGCCGAATGACTGAGCAGTGAAAGTCCGGCCCGAACTTATGCTTGGGCCGAACCGTTCGCCCATCCCTATCCGCAGTATGAGCTATTTTTAAAAAAAAATCCTGACTCTATTTGTGAGCGTTGTCTCGCAAGATGAGCAGGATTCAAGCCGCTGGGGTTTGCAGTACTGCATTTGGCCAGAGGTGCGGGGGTGCCGGTGACGCTCAGAGACACTTGGAGACGGTCAAAGATGCTCGGAGGCACTGGGAGACATGCGAAGACACTCCATTTCAGAGTGTCTCAGAGCGTCTCTGAGTGTCTCCGGCACCCCCACACCTCTGGCCACATGCGGTACTGCATACACCGGCGCCCCCGCACCTCTGGCCACATACAGTACTGCATACACCAGCAGTCAATGTGGAACAAATTATCTGAGTTTCCATTGATCCCTATGGGGAAACTTGCTTTGATAACGAGTGCTTTGGATTACAAGCATGCTTCTAGAACAGATTATGCTCGTAATCCAAGGTACCACTGTATATTTAGAACTATCCAATATTGATTCATTGCTTAACCTCCTTGACGGTATTCCCGAGTGTGGCTCGGGGTGTATTTCCAGCAGCAAAAGCAGTAACCCCGAGCCACACTTGAGATTGCATCGCAGGATCCATGTACAGCTTACTTACCTTGTCCCCAGGATCCTGCGATGTCCTCCCCGCTCTGTGTGCGAGCTGTCCTCCGCCGGATCTATCACAGAGCCGAGCTCTGTTCCCTGCGAGCGTTGCGACGCACGGGGACGGAGCACGGCGCCAAATTCAAAAAGTAAAAAAACACAATACATATACAGTACCCTGCAATCTTACAGATTACATTACTGTATCACATTATTTCACCTCCCTTTTGTCCCTAGTGGTTTCTCCAGTGCCCTGCATGCAGTTTTATATTATAAATACTGTTCTTTCTGCCTGGAAACTGGAGATTGTCCATAGCAACCAAAACCGTCAATTTACATCAAAAGTGGTTTTAGACTAGCTAGAAAACAGCGATAATAAATTAGAATCACTTGCAGAATTGAGCGATAGTGATTTGTGGGGAAATCCGTCATCAAACACTGAAAGTAATTACAGTGACAATTCTGCAACTGAGCAAATTTCAGTGTTTTTGATTTGATTACATTATTGAATAATTTTTATTATTATATTATTATTTTTGATAATTATTTATAGTTATTTATTATATTATAATTTATGATTTCGTGTTTCAAACCTTATCATACCTGGGATGTCTACTAGACTCTTGTTTGGACAGATTTAAGTGAGTTATTCCTTATGCCCCATACACACGGTCGGATTTTCCAACGGAAAATGTGTGATAGGACCTTGTTGTCGGAAATTCCGACCGTGTGTTGGCTCCATCACACAATTTCCATCGGAATTTCCGCCACACAAAGTTTGAGAGCTTGCTATAAAATTTTCCGACAACAAAATCCGTTGTCGGAAACTCCGATCGTGTGTACACAAATCCGGCGCACAAAGTGCCACGCATGCTCAGAATAAATTAAGAGACGAAAGCTATTGGCTACTGCCCCGTTTATAGTCCCAACGTATGTGTTTTAAGTCACCGCGTTCAGAACGATCGGATTTTTCGACAACCTTGTGTGACCGTGTGTATGCAAGACAAGTTTGAGCCAACACTTGTCGGAAAAAATCCATGGATTTTGTTGACGGAATGTCCGATCAATGTCCGACCGTGTGTACAGGGCATAAGAATTACAGGCCTACAATATAAAATGCCCAATTTCCATGCAAAATAATTGTACCGCTTTCAGCATCAAAAATCTGAAATAATCATATCGCCAGGGAGGTTAACATTTGTATTACCTAAGTTCTTGATGTTCCCCTGCAAGCTTATATATATATATATATATATATACAGTGGGGACGGAAAGTATTCAGACCCCCTTAAATTTTTCACTCTTTGTTATATTGCAGCCATTTGCTAAAATCATTTAAGTTATTTTTTTTCCTCATCAATGTACACACAGCACCCCATATTGACAGAAAAACACAGAATTGTTGAAATTTTTGCAGATTTATTAAAAAAGAAAAACTGAAATATGACATGGTCCTAAGTATTCAGACCCTTTGCTGGGACACTCATATATTTAACCACTTCAGCCCCGGAAGATTTTACCCCCTTCCTGACCAGAGCGTTTTTTTCGATTCGGCACTGCGTCGCTTTAACTGACAATTGCGCGGTCGTGCGACGTGGCTCCCAAACAAAATTGACGTCCTTTTTTTCTCACAAATAGAGCTTTCTTTTGGTGGTATTTGATCACCTCTGCGATTTTTATTTTTTGCGCTATAAACAAAATAAGAGCGGCAATTTTGAAAAAAACGCATTATTTTTTACATTTTGCTATAATAAATATCCCCCAAAAATATATAAAAAAACATTATTTTTCCTCAGTTTAGGCCGATCGTATTCTTCTACATATTTTTGGTAAAAAAAAATCGCAATAAGTGTTTATTAATTGGTTTGCGCAAACGTTATAGCGTTTACTAAATAGGGGAAAGTTTTATGGCATTTTTATTAATAATTTTTTTTTACTAGTAATGGCGGCGATCAGCGATTTTTATTGTGACTGCGACGTTATGGCGGACATGTCGGACATTTTTGACACATTTTTGGGACCATTGTCATTTATACAGCGATCAGTGCAATTAAAAATTCACTGATTACTGTGTAAATGACACTGGCAGTGAAGGGGTTAACCACTAGGGGGCGGGGAAGGGTTAAGTGTGTCCTAGGGAGTGATTACTAACTGTAGGGGGATGGGCTGTATGTGTGACGTCACTGATCTCTGCTCTGATGACAGGGAGCAGAGATCGAGTTACACTTGTCACTAGGCAGAACGGGAGATGCTGTTTACAACGGCATCTCCCCGTTCGTCCTCTCCGTGAGGCGATCACGGGTATCCCCGCGGCGATCGAGTCCACGGGACCCGCGACCCGACTCACGGAGCTCCCGGCCGGCGCGCGCCCATTTGCCCAGCCATGCCATTCTGCCGACGTACATCGGCGTGCGCCGGTCGGGAACCGGTTAACTCAGGTGCTGTCCATTTCTTCTGATCATCCTTGAGATGGTTCTACACCTTCATTTGAGTCCAGCTGTGTTTGATTATACTACTACTACTACTATTATACTGATTATAGACTTTATTAGGAAAGCCACACACCTCTATAAGACTTTACAGCTCACAGTGCATGTCAGAGCAAATGAGAATCATGAGGTCAAAGGAACTGCCTGAAAAGCTCAGAGACAGAATTGTGGCACAGATCTGGCCAAGGTTACAAAAACATTTCTGCTGCACTTAAGGTTCCTAAGAGCACAGTGGCCTCCATAATCCTGAAATGGAAGATGTTTGGGACGACCAGAACCGTTCCTAGAGGCCGTCCAGCCAAACTGAGCTATCGGGGGAGAAGAGCCTTGGTGAGAGAGGTAAAGAAGAAAGAAAGGAAGAAATAAGAACCCAAAGATCACTGTGGCTGAGCTCCAGAGATGCAGTCGGGAAATGGGGGAAAGTTGTAGAAAGTCAACCATCACTGCAGTCCTCCACTAGTCGGGGCTTTATGGCAGAGTTGCCCGACGGAAGCCTCTCCTCAGTGCAAGACACATGAAAGCCCGCATGGAGTTTGCTAAAAAAACACCTGAAGGACTCCAAGATGGTGAGAAATAAGATTCTCTGGTCTGATGAGACCAAGATAGAACTTTTTGGCCTTAATTCTGAGCGGTATGTGTGGAGAAAACCAGGCACTGCTCATCACCTGTCCAATACAGTCCCAACAGTGAAGCATGGTGGTGGCAGCATCATGCTGTGGGGGTGTTTTCAGCTGCAGGGACAGGACGACTGGTTGCAATCAAGGGAAAGATGAATGCGGCCAAGTACAGGGATTTCCTGGACGAAAACCCTCTCCAGAGTGCTCAGGACCTCAGACTGGGCCGAAGGTTTACCTTCCAACAAGACAATGACCTTAAGCGCACAGCTAAAATAATGAAGGAGTGGCTTCACAACAACTCAGTAAGTGTTCTTGAATGGCCCAGCCAGAGCCCTGACTTAAACCAATTGAGCATCTCTGGAGAGACCTAAAAATGGCTGTCCACCAAGGTTTACCATCCAACCTGACAGAACTGGAGAGTATCTGCAAGGAGGAATGGCAGAGGATCCCCAAATCCAGGTGTGAAAAACTTGTTGTATCTTTCCCAAAAAGACTCATGGCTGTATTAGATCAAAAGGGTGCTTCTACTAAATACTGAGCAAAGGGTCTGAATATTTAGGACTATGTGATATTTCAGTTTTTCTTTTTTTTAAAAAACTGCAAAAATATCAACAATTCTGTGTTTTTCTGTCAATATGGGGTTCTGTGTGTACATTAATTAGGAAAAAAATGAATTTAAATGATTTTAGCAAATGGCTGCAATATAACAAAGAGTGAAAAATTTAAGGGGGTCTGAATACTTTCCGTCTCCACTGTAATCTTATTTTTTTTAGTCTAGAGTTTCCCTTTAGGTTCTTTCCTGCTGGGGTGGCTCCAGCCGAGACCAATATATTGTCATTACATAGTATCCAGTTCCTTCCTTTTCATTACCCATTCCCTCTCCTTTTTTCTTTTATATAAATGTCACATAGCTTTCCTGTTTCCCCTTATGGTTTGACAAAGGAGTGTTGCGGAGCTCCGAAACATGTTACCGCCCATATCCTACTGATGTCATCACGCCCTACCTCACTTCTGGTTCCGGCCTTGACGCTGGCTTGCGTTTCAGTGTGGTTACGACTCTCGCTGGTGGACACTGTTCAAGCATTGCATCCCTCAGCTTAATGTCATCTGAACAACACAGCTGCTTCCTGGTTTCCATCTACCAGCATCTTTGCCATTCTCCATCGAGCCCTGTTAGTGACTTAAGACTGAGGATGAGCTTGTCTTTCTTTTACTCTTGTGAGTGTATTTTAACCATTTTTTAAATTGTTTTTAATAAGTGTATACACTTAGATGGTGGCACCTTCTGCTTTTTCATTTGTTGCAGTGCAGAGACCATCTAATACTCTGGTGGAGGAGCTGTAGTCATCGTACAAGTGGTTCTCCCTAATTAGACTCTTTTACCTTGGAACTTTATTATTCTCTTTTTTGTGCCATTGAGTTTGCTTTTCTTTATTACAGAGTCTTACCTGTGTTCATTACAGATTTTTACCTGCAGTTAGGTAATAGGTTCAGGGTTGGTTTTACCATGAGTTCACAGTGAACCTAACGTTTATGGTTCCATAAAAGATACTGCAGGATAACACCCCCCCCCCCCCCCCCCCTTTCTTTGTAAGTATAATGCACAACAAGGGTCTTTGAACTTAGGTCAGTTTAGAAGGACCAATAATAATGTGCCAGCGACCTCACTATAAAGGGAAGGGGAGGGCACAGAGCAACAATAGTATTTGTGTATTGGAAAATGTTGTAGAGAAAGGCTGACAAACTGCCTAGGAAAAGATTAGCGTCAGTTAGGAAACTGTACTTTCATTTAGACTGCAACAAAGAGAAAAGGTCTGATGTCACCGGTGACACACCTCCATCCCTAATAATAGCAAATATATACAAGAAGTCTCCCTGGGACTTTGAATGAGGTGAGCACAGTTAGCCACAAAGTAACAGGAGTGAATAAACATTTTTACTGTATTTACTCCTGTTACTTTGTGGCTAACTGTGCTCACCTCATTCAAAGTCCCAGGGAGACTTCTTGTATATATTTCATGCTGCCCTTTTTGTTCCTATTATTGTAGGCTTATTTGTCTTTCATTTTATCTCATAGATTGTAAGCTCTAACGAGCAGGGCCCTCTAATTCCTCCTGCATTGTGCTGTGATCAAGGCTTATAAGCCGTAACCTGTGAGCCCCTGTATGTTTTACTTACTTTTTTATGTACCAATAAAGAAGCAACAAGGACGTTTGAAGTTGCCGGCTCTGTTCTTTGTATTATGGCGACTTCTTGTACATATTTCATTTAGACTGCAAGCTGTTTAGGCAACCAACCCCCTTGCTGCCTTTTTTGTTCCTATTATTGTAGGCTTATTTGTCTTTTATTTTATCTCATAGATTGTAAGCTCTAACGAGCAGGGCCCTCTAATTCCTCCTGCATTGTGCTGTGATCAAGGCTTATAAGCCGTAACCTGTGAGCCCCTGTATGTTTTACTTACTTTTTTATGTACCAATAAAGAAGCAACAAGGACGTTTGGAGTTGCCGGCTCTATTCTTTGTATTTATGTCTATACCAGTGGGAGAGAGAGCATCAGAGCCAGAGCACCCACTGTGGATTTTATTACAAGCCTGAAAAGGACCTACACTGATTCTGAGCATTGCATTATCTGCTTTTACCAGTCCTCCTGCATTGTATTGTAACTGTACTGTCTGCCCTCATGTTGTAAAGCGCTGCACAAACTGTTGGCGCTATATAAATCATGTATTATAATAATAATAATAATAATAATAATAATAATAATAATAATAATAATAATGTGGTGATTGATTTAGGTCAATGTTCACTTTTATCTACTGAACTGTCCACAGCAAACCATTTTTGGCTGCAAGACTACCCTTGGGCTTTTGGTTCAAAGTGCAGTATTTTGGGGTTTCTATTAATTTTGGGCTGTATTTTTTATGCTGATAAAGCCTTTATTTTAGGTTTTGCTGCAAGGCTTCCCTTTAAAAAATTGACTTTTGTTTCAGGGGTGGTATTTTGGGATTTTTATTTTATTTTGGTGGGTTCTTGTTATTTATTTTATGTTAATAGGGCATACTTTTGGGGAGCTTAAAGCACAGCATTCACTTGTTTCTGGCCATCTTTTCTTGGAGCTGCTGAATCAATTGAAAGAAAAATAAAACTGAGTGCAAGAACAGTGTACACCTAAATCACCTCACATTATATCACTCACATTCTTAGCACCATCTTTATCTCCTTAACCAGTTAAGGACCAGACACTTCAATTTTACTGCGGCAGGTTGCCTCTCCTGGGCGAATTGCCGTCATTGTACATGGGCCGCTTGAAGATCACTAGGGGACGCTGGAGCCAATGCGCGTGGCTGGTGGCCACCTGCGATCGATCCTGAGAGAGACAGAACAGGGATCTGTCAATGTAAACAGATAGATCCCTGTTCTGTGAGGGGAGGAGAGACAGATCTGCTGTTCATAGTGATTAGGAACAGCGATCTGTCTCCTCCTCCAGTCACTACACTGCCCCCACAGTTAGAAGCACCTCCCTAGGAAACACTTAACCCCTTGATTGCCCTCTAGTGTTAACCCCTTCCCTGCCAGTGACATTTATACAGTAATCAGTTTGCTGATTGCTGTATAAATGTCAATGGTCCCGAAAAAAGTGTCAAAAGGGTCCGATCTGTCCACCACAATGTCGCAGTCCTGCTAAAAATCGCAGATCCCCGCCATTACTAGTAAAAAAATAATAATAATAAAAATGCCATAAATCAATCCCCTATTTTGTAGACGCTATAACTTTTTCGCAAACCAATCAATATACGCTTATTGCGATCTTTTTACCAAAATATGTAGAACACATATTGGCCTAAACTGATGAAGAAATTCAATTTTTTACATTTTTTGGGGGATATTTATTATAACAAAAAGTAAAAAATATTGTTTTTTTTTTTCAAAATTGTCGGCCTTTTTTGTTTGTAGCGTAAAAAAAGCTCTATTTGTGGGAAAAAAAAGGACGTCCATTTTGTTTGGGTTCAACGTCACATGACCACAAAATTGTCAGATAAAGCGACGCAGTGCCGTATTGCAAAAAATGGCCTGGTCATTAAGGGGGCACATCTTCTGGTCCTTAAGTGGTTAAACACAATGGCAACTGTGCCAGTTATCACCAGAGACATACATTGAATGTAGCATACACTGCACATACACTAGTAGGCAAAATGTGAATTAAAACACTGAAGAAAACAACTTTGGTATGTTTAAATAAAATTTCTGGCTTAACCCCAACTACACTATCCCCTCCCCACCCCCAACACCTATGCTTACTAGCCTGTGTAAATAAGAGCTGTATACTTGCCTATTTGCAGGCTGCTCCAGTCCAGTCACATGATATCCTTCCCCTGTGTCAGCCAAATTGGCTGCAGAGGGGAGGAGGGAGCGCCAACAACGTATGGGCCTTTGGGGCCTATGGGTGATGCCACCACTTCAGGCTTTACTAGCCATTGTCAGAGTGTCCTCTGCTTTTCCCTGCAGTGCCGCTAGCAGACATGGGAGATCACGCGCAGTGGCATAGCTAGCACATCTGGCACCCAGGGCTGGTAATTTTTTTGCACCCTCCCCCCCCCCCAAGAAAAATGGTATGTGGCAATATAGCGGCGCCACGCCAAAACTGTGGGTGTGGTCAGACAACATCAACAGTGGGAGGGGCCTAAAGGGCCACATGCTTTAATGACTGTGCCACAAGCGAGTATATAGCAGACAGTACAAACCTCAGTATACTCATTTTAATAAAATAAAACTGTTCTAGTGCATATTTCATATTTACTACACACAGCTAACCTTAAAGTGATATTAAAGTCTTGTTTTTTTTTTTTTTAATAACAAACATGTTGTACTTACCTGATCTGTGTAGTGGTTTTGCACAGCTTGGATCCTCCTCTTCTCGGGTCCCTCGCCGGCACCCCTGGCCCCTCCCTCTTCATGGGTGCCCCCACAGCAAGCAGCTTGCTATGGGGGCACCCAAGCAGGAGCGCTCCCGAGCCGCAGTTCTGTGTGTCCACACATAGAGCCACGTCTGGACCCCGCCCACCTCCATCTTCTGATTGGCTCACTGGCTGTGATTAACAGCAGTGTGAGCCAATGGCTCCCGCCGCTGCCAAAAGCCAATCAGGAGTGCGAGTCCCCCGACACCCAAGGCTCTCGTGGACATCGCTGGATCAAGAAGGGGCTCAGGTAAATATTAGGTGGGGCTGAGGGGGCTGTTGCACACAGAAGGTTTTTTACCTTGCATAGAATGCATGCAGATTAAAACCTTGTGCCTTTACAACCACTTTAACAAAGAATGTGCTGTACTTAGAATGCAGTAGTCAGGAGTAAGAAATGTAAAACACAGTGAGGGGAATTGATCAAAACTGGTGCAATCAGAATCAGTTTCTATCTTCAGCTTGTTCAGCTTTAAAAATGAAAGCTAGGAGCTGACTGGTTACCATGCACAGCTGCTCCAAATTCTGTCTGCTCTAGTTTTGATAAATTCCCCTAAGCCCAGGTTCACTGCGGGAATAAAGCCGTGCGAGTTCAGCTGTACGATTTCACTCCTGTATGTCATTCCCGATTTAAGCCGCGATTTCAGAGACATCTGTGCAGGTTTCTGCACAGATGTCAATGTAAATCGCAGCTCGAAATCGCAAAAAATTTGTACAGAAACTACTTTTTGAAATTAGGATGGTGCCATTGCCAGCAATTGCCGGCAATTTGACATGTCAAATCGCATGTCAAATCGAACCAATGTGAACCAGGGCTAAGGGCTCATTCAGACAGGCATTGAGACTTTTGCTGCATCTGTATCCACCAGAGAGCTTCACCTATAGAAGTGGGTGCACAGATCTGAATGCAGACACTGTGCATTTGGATACATGCATCCCTTCCTGTCTGCATGTCAGCTTTTGACATTCGAATATGACCATGCAGCTGCTGTGTCACAATTGACTTTGACTGGACTGCCTGCCCAGAACACCATGCATCCCAACGTGGTACACAGCCATCACACTGGGCATGGATGCATATGCTCCATGTGAATGAGGCCTAATTGTCATGTGGGCCAGATAGCAGGAAAGAGGAAATGTCAGGTAATTAAAAGAGAAGTATGGGAATATTATTTATGAATCATACTTACCTAGGTATATGCTGCATCTGTCCCCCGTCAGCTCTAAGGCTGAGAACCAAGTAATCAAACACAGACGATCACTCAGTTCTCAGTGCTCCCTGAGCAGAGAGCTTGTGGCTGTCAGTCTCTGGCTCTGCTCTGCCCGCTCAGGTTCTCACTGAAACACTTGAGTGTGGAGGGGATGGGAGTGGTTGGCTCAAGCTCTCAGCGGCTGAGAGCTGGGTGCTGGTCCAGGTATGTGGGCGGATCCTAACCATATGGTTGCGATCTTTCCCCAGCCTGGACCGTCTCTGTGACATCAGCCGAGAGCGGGCTTAAGCCCACTGTCAGCTAAAAATGCATCACAGGAGTGCAAAACAATCTGCATTGCTGTGATCCACAGGAAAAGTACAACCAAACAAGCTTTGGCTGTACTTCTACTTTAATAAATCTATAACATGACCTGTCTCTCTGCACCTGTTTGCCATTACTTGCGACAATTGATAAATGTCCACATTTATGTTGTGAATTCACCCTCCAGGGCAAAGGCAGGCTCTTCCTCAGCCGAGGGTTTAGATCCAGGCTCTTTCTCCTTGAAGCTGGTAGGAGCTTCAGGTACCATCTTTCCTAGTCCAGAGAGCCTCCACGATCCCCCTCTCATAGTCCAGGGCCCCCATACATCTGCTGCCCTACTCCAGGCCCTCCAGACACCCCCTCTCCTAATCTGGGACCTCCAGGCACCCCCTCACCTAGTCCAGTATCTCCCTTGTAACCCCCATATCCAGGGGCCTTTGCCACACCAACCATCATTTCCTAGTCAATGGCCCCCTCTGCACCCACCCCCCTAGTCCAGGGCCTCCTCTGCACTCCTCTCCTAGTCCAAGGCCTCCTCTACAGCCCACCCTAAGTTCAGAGCCTCCTCTGCGCCCTGCTCTACGAATCCAGGTTCTTTACCACATCAACCCCACTTTTCAAGTCCAGGGCCTCCTCTGCACCCCCCCCAGTCCAGGGCCTCCTGTGTACTCCCCTCCAAGTCCAGGGCCTTCTCTGCATCCCCTAGTCCAAGGCCTCCTTTGCAATCCCCTGCTAGTCCAGAACCATCTCTGCACCCCCTAGTCCAGGGCCTCCTGTGTACTCCCCTCCTAGTCCAGGGCCTCCTCTGCACTCCCCTCCTAGTCCAGGGCCTCCTCTGCACTCCCCCCTCTCCTAATCCAGATGATTTGCCACCCCAACCCTTTTCCAGTCCAGGGCCTCCTTTGCGCCCCCCAGGTCAAGGCCTCCTCTGCACCCCCCAGCCCAGGGCCTTCTCCGCACTCCCCATCAGCCCAGGGCCTCCACTGCACCCACCAGTTCAAGGGCCTCCTCTGAATCCCCCCAGTCCAGGGCCTCCTCTGTAGCCCCCTCAGTCCAGGGCCTCCACTCCACCCCCCAGTCCAGGGCCTCCTTTGCACCTCCTTCCTCCAGTCCAGGGCCTTCTTTGAAGCCTCCCCTTCTCTGGCATACCTCACTCAGAAAAGACATAGGCTGTTTGGGCACTGGGCAGGACTAAAAGGGAGATCTCACAGCACTCCGCCGGGGGGAACCGCTCGCACCGGTGTATTGCCCTAAAAAGTGTTTGGGGACCTGTGTCCTGCCCCAGGGGACATGTATCAATGCAAAATAAAGTTTTAAAAACGTCCGTTTTTTCGAGAGCAGTGATTTTAATAATGCTTAAAGTGAAACAATAAAAATTTAATATTCCTTTAAGTATCGTGCCTGGTGGTATGCCTGCGAAGTAGAGCATCTTTCCCATGTTTATAACAGTGCCACAGCAAAATGACATTTCTAAAGGAAAAATGTAATTTAAAACTGCTTGTGGCTGTAATGTATTGTTGGATCCCAGCAATATAAATAAAAATATCAAAGATACCAAAAAAAATGGTGTGGATGTTCCCCCCGAAATCCATACCAGGCCCTTCAGGTTAAGGGGAACCCCGCACCAAAAATTTTAAAAAAATTGCGTGAGGGGCCCCCAGACACTATATACTCTGAACAGCAGTATATATACTATACAGCCTGCCCTATATACTCTGTAGAAAAACTGGGCCTTAGGTGTTGGTGGTACCAGAACACAGTAAGCCCTTACAGTTACTCTTTTCTGGGAGCAGAACGGGCCCTGCTGTGAAATATTATATCAAAAATTGTAATTACATGGCCCTGGTAAACAGGGGCAGAAAAATTGGGCCTTGGGTGGTGGTGCCACAACACTGTAACCCCCCACAGTTACACTTTTCGGGGGCAGGAACGGGCCTGCTGTGAAATATTATATCAAAAATTGTAATTACATGACCCTGTCAACAGGGGCAGAAAAATTGGGCTTTGGGTAGTGGTGTTGGTGCCACAACACTGTAACCCCTCACAGTTACTCTTGTTGGGCGCAGGAACGGGCTCTGCTGTGAAATATTATATCAAAAATTGTAATTACATGCCCCTGTTAAACAGGAGCAGAAAAATTGGGCTTTTGGTTTTGGTGGTGCCAGAGCACTATAAGCCCTCGCAGTTACTCTTGGGTGCAGTAACTGGCCCTGTGTTGAAATATTATATCAAAAATTGTAATTACATGCCTCTGTTAAACAGGGACAGAAAAATTGGGCCTTGGGCGGTGGTGGTGCCACAACACTGTAACCCCTCACAGATACTCTTGTTGGGCGCTGTAACGGGTCCTGCTGTAAAATTTTAGATCAAAAATTGTAATTAGAAAAAGAGGGGGATTAACTGCGCATAAGTGAAATTGTGTAATCAATAAGAAAATTTTTAAAAGCTGCGGATTCCTATATGTAACACAAACACAAAAATAAAATCGTATAAAAATATTGAATCGCGCTAATGAGAAACTAGTGTGCATACAAGTGACGATCAGTTCCCCTTTGGGATAAAATCCAAATAAATGTGTAAACATATAAATTATATAAATTATATAAATTACCAATATATAAATAAAATGGCAAATAAATAAATGAATCATCAAAAGTGCAATGTTGATGTGCAACAGTGAGAAAAATAATTGTGTAAGTCCATATGAAATAACAGGATAGATCACCCGGGTGTTAATTGGAATAGAATGGAGGTCCTGCTGGATGAGGACAAGGTGCTTAAGTCCACCACCACATACAGAGTGACTGGCCGCTTACCAGAAACTCATGACCCCTCGTTACAGAGGGTCTGAGTGAGCTGTTAGATCTGATTGCTCTGGACCACCACCGAAAAACCGAGATTGGCACTGAGATGGAACGTCAGGGACCTGAAATGTTGGAGATCTCTCCTTCTGGACATGGGACGCACTCGTTTGAGCTGTGCCATCTCCTCACTTTCCTCCTCTCTTCTCTCAGGCACCCAAGTACAGTCAGTGACCTCATCATCTCCTCCCTCCCCGTCACTGGAGCAAACTTGGCAGTATGCTGCAGCTGGGGGTACATGACTGACAGTTTTTGTCCTTCTGTGGCACCCCCTCTCTCTAGGCTCACGTTACTCCTTTCCTCAACCTGTGAACCAACATCGGAGCCTTTAAATCACTGCGCATCCTCCAGCAACATATAACCGACACTGTGGTCGAATAATTCTGGGGACTCCTCCGTGCATGATGGTGAGGCTAAGGAAGAAGTGACTGTGGAAAAGAAGCTGGTGGAATAGCCCGCTTTGGCAGCTGCGTTGGAAGGCAAACTACTCTGAGCCTGGGTGACAGAGGATGAGGAAGATGAGGACGGCTTTGTTATCCACTCCACCATTCTGCATGTTGTGGCTCAATAACACGGCCAGCAGCAGCAAAAAAGTACAAGCATGCCCCACGCCCACCTGCAGAGGATGAACCATGTCCACGACCACCACTGTTTACTGTAGATACAGAGACTGCTTGCCCTCTTTTTGTGGCCTGTGAGCATCTACCTCTCCTTGGTGTGCTTCAGGACATGATGTATTTTTTGTTTTGCAACACCACACTACACTATATTAGATATTGTGTACACTGCCTGAAGTGTATTAGAAACTGTACAATGGCTGCACTGTATTGTATTCTGTGTACACCACCAGAAGTGTAGTAGAAACTGTACACACTGTATTATATACTGTGTACACCACCTGCATTCTATTAGCAACTGTACAATGGCTGCACTGTATTGTATACTGTGGACACCACCAGAAGTGTAGTAGAAACTGTACACACTGTATTAGATACTGTGTACACCGCCTGCACTGTATTAGCAACTGTACAATGGCTGCACTGTATTGTATACTGTGTACACCACCAGAAGTGTAGTAGAAACTGTACACACTGTATTAGATACAGTGTACACCGCCTGCACTGTATTAGCAACTGTACAATGGCTGCACTGTATTATATACTGTGTACACCACCAGAAGTGTATTAGAAACTGTAAACACTGTATTAAATACTGTGTATACTGCCTGAAGTGTATTAGAAACAGTACACCACTGAATGCACTGTAGATATAGGCTACACTGAATGCAGTGTGTATATATATATATATCTATATATATATATATATATATATACATGTGATGGAAGCAGAGGCTGTCCAGGATGGCTCTGGTCCTACTCTGGTGGAACAAGGTTGGACTAAGTCACACAGTGAGAGTGTGTGAGCGCAGCCCCACAACCCTAAGTGTAACCCAGTGGGCAAGGGGTTCATTCAGCCTGCAAAAGCTGAGTGTGCAAAGCTGGATGAATCTGTAGCACCACCAGAGCAAGGTGGTGAAAATGGTGTACTGCACTTGGCTTTAGGGGACGAAGCATCACCCCAGTGCGACATTAGTAAAAGCATGGTGTCGCAATATGACATGTATAGAAGTGACAAGTGTGCTATTTTGGCTAGTGAATCCCAGGTTTCTGTGGGGCCTTCTAGAGCAGGTGATGCAGTGCTGTGGAGCACCAGTGATGGAACCACAAGGGACTGGGATGATTGGTGCAAGGAAGCACTTGCGGCACTAGGCCAAGTGACAAGGAATTACGAAGCAATGATGTGTAACAAAGGTGTGGACAGAACACCTGCTATGCCCAATGGAGGGATCGCAGAATGGCCGGTGCTCAAGGGCACGCCAGCCCCTGCAAAGACCGAGGCCCTCCAGTCTGAAGGAACAGTTCTGGGCGCAGGCATGGCAGATGGGTTGTCCACAGCCCAACAACTAAGTAATGGCAAGTGTCAAGGTGACAATGTGACTATTGTTGACCTGCAGAGGCTCATTGTTGAGTTGGAGGGGAAGAGGAGACATATGGCTGACAGTGCTCCAGGGGAGCAACAGGCGGTGATGATGGGTACCTCCAAGGAGGTGGAGGTCTCTTCCAAAGTCTCAGCCTCTCAAACTACAGTGGATGAGCCCCTCCATGTCTCAGAGGAGGGAAAGGTCCCTAAAGAGGTCACAAATTTAGACATGGAATGTATAGATGGAAACTTTACTTGAAATGCTGGAGTTGGCAAAAACACACTCACTGTACACTTGGGTGTCTCCATCGTGGTCGGACCAGGTGGTGCTGCGTAGTGCCAATGGGTGGAACCAGGTGGTACAAGTGGTGCTGGGAAACCTTGACCAAGAGTGTAATTGATGGGACCAATGTTTATTAACCGTTTGGCACAGGATCTTCCGATTCCCTGTGAGGGTACTTCCAGTTATTGATTGGTATGGGGGGCGCTCAGGGGAACTGTTGTCAAGGAAAGCAGAGTTTCCCCAAGAAAAATGAATAAGCCCAGGGACCCAAAAAAAAGAGGGAGAAGGCTGAGTATAGGGAAATATAGGACTTTGTTAAGATCCAGAGTGGGACGTACCTGGAAGCACACCCGGAAAAAGGGTTGGGCCTACGTGGCTGACAGCCAGCACAGAGGTGTCCCAACCGTGATGACGGGTGCTGGTGTTCCTCCCTCTGGATCAAAACAAGGGGGAGGGGTATGTAATAGTGAGAGTCCCTGTCACTATGAAAAGGGATGGAAAGTGGACACAGAGTCTGCATGTCGGCGGACTGCAGAGCTTCAGAGCATAGCTTTGAAACAGAGAAACCTGTTTTGGCAGCTTTCTCCAGGTTTTGCTGTGTTCGGATGGGGCTCTGTAGTTTGGAGATCCCTCAGAGACTTTGGTGGGATGGGATCTCTAACCCTGTGTCCAGGTCTTATGGATAGCCAGCAGGTTGTGTGCCCAGGTGCAAACAGCTCATATAACGAGTGGCTGGTGAGAGCCGAGGATGGGGGAGAGTGAGCAGCTTGCTGCTGCATTGTGAAGACAGACTTGTGCCTGGAAAGTGGTCTGCCCTGTGGGAGACTGAAGCCCGTGTAAAGGGGATTCTTTGCCCAGGGACTTGGAAAGGCTGGCCAGCCTTGAGAGTCGGGGTGACTGAGGAAGCCAGTGAGTCCAGGGGGCTGCAAAGAATTGCCAAATCTGTTGAGAGCAAGCAGAGGAACTGCTGACAAGAGAACCAGGTGGCTCGGTATGTTTTCCTTATTTTAGGAGTGCTTAATGAAGTTAAACGTGGGCTACCAGGCCCTTAACTATAACGCCTGTCTGATGTGGACACACTGCACTAAAAACACATTTATCACTTGAGCTAAACATCCCAATGTCACTATATATATATATATATATATATATATATATATATATATATATATATATATATCAGATACGCTGCCACTGACTGAATAACTGCCTGCTTAATCTAACTCAAGCTATCTCTCTGTCCATGCCAACAATCCCACACACGGCTGCTCTGAAAGCAGCCTTATATAGTGTGGGGCATGGACTTAGTCCCCCTGAGCCATGATTGGCCAAAGGCACCCTGCCTTATGGCTCTCTCACTAGAGTGATCTGTGATTGACCAAAGCATGTAGGTCAGGTACATGTTTTGGCCAATCATCATACAGCAATGCACTGCAATTTCACAATGCATTATGGGACGTTCCACGGCACTCAAATGTTCCGCGAACGCCCTATAATATTCGCTGTTCGGAGAATGGGCCAACACCCGATGTTCGACCCGAAGATCGAGCTCATCCCTAGTGTAATGTATAGTTATCTTTTTCTCTCTACTTTAATGATTTATTGTATGATACCTAATATTTTATCTAATCCTATCATCAGCATCCCAAACATAAGCCAGATGGTTAAGGCAAAGTAATTTCATAATGTTTGTTCCTTTATGTTGGCATTGTTGCTGTTATGTCTTCATTGCGTTATTATTTTTTATGACTTCTGAGTCATTTTATACAGAAGACAGTTGAGTCATTTGGGAACCATTCATATAAACTTATTCAACAGAAATCTTTTAAATATTTTATGTAGAAATTGGTCAAAGTATTAATGTTTAAAGGAGATTGAAAAGAGATGAAACAATAATGCCGCGTACACACGAGCGGACTTTACGGCGGACTTTGCCCGGCGGACTGGATTTCGTCGGACAATTCGATGTGTGTGGGCTCCAGCGGACTTTGTTTTCTCAAAAGTTGGACGGACTTATGCCGCGTACACACGAGCGGACATTACGGCGGACTTTGCCCGGCGGACTTTTCGACGTACTTTCCGACGGACTTTGTGAATGAACGGACTTGCCTACACACAATCCACCAAAGTCCGTCGAATTCGTACGTGATGACGTACGACCGGACTAAAACAAGGAAGTTCATAGCCAGTAGCCAATAGCTGCCCTAGCGTGGCTTTTTGTCCGTCGAACTAGCATACAGACGGCGGACTTTTCGACCGGACTCGATTTCAACGGATAAATTTAAAACAAGTTTCAAATCTAATTCCGTCGAACTTTTGAGAAAACAAAGTCCGCTGGAGCCCACACACATCGAATTGTCCGACGAAATCCAGTCCGCCGGGCAAAGTCCGCCGTAATGTCCGCTCGTGTGTACGCGGCATTAGATTTGAAACTTGTTTAAAATTTATCCGTTGAAATCGAGTCCGGTTGAAAAGTCCGCCGTCTGTATGCTAGTTCGACGGACAAAAAAGCCACGCTAGGGCAGCTATTGGCTACTGGCTATGAACTTCCTTGTTTTAGTCCGGTCGTACGTCATCACGTACGAATTTGACGGACTTTGGTGGATTGTGTGTAGGCAAGTCCGTTCATTCAGAAAGTCCGTCGGAAAGTACGTCGCAAAGTCCGCCGTAAAGTCCGCTCGTGTGTACGCGGCATAACTGTTGGGCAATGCAAAAAAGAATTTTGTATTTTTTAAAATACAAAGATCATAAAAGAGATACATGACATTATATCTGAAGATATTTTCTGTCTACAATCTAATAATGCAGCATTTTTTCTAAAGGGAAAAAGTTTAATTGCTTATCGAAGATAATTAACAACATAACAACAGACAAACAGATAAAATACAATGAGGGACATCCTCAGTTTGAAGGGTCACAAAAAGAGGTATAGCAACAATTAGAAATAGTTTTTGTAGCAAATATATAAATATACTGTATATATAGTTTTGTGTTTGATGTCCTGACCATCACCTAAAACCTCCAGGCAACTTCTGGGAGTTCCCTGCTGCTATGGCATTTTGGACATATTGCTTATATTTAGAGCATCACCCTGGATCTGCTCTTTAGGTATGTTATGCATGTGGCTTATTTTAATTACCTGCTGTTGAGCAGTTAATATTACTTATACCCCTGCCTAGTGTTGTCCCTATATTTTATGTTGACGCCAGGGGTGATTTCCGATGTCATTTTATTACACTGTTGGGTTATGATAAGTAGGTATGTAAATATTAGTTAAATGTACTATCACTATTGCTAGTTGCCTTGGTAAAGGTGGGCTGCACCCCGCTGAAATGTTAGATACAATATAACTGCTTCATTCATTATTTTGTTGCTGTGGCAACATGTGCCTTGATCAACATATCTTTGACTACATTCTTTTTATACTTAAAGTGATTGTAAAGTCAAAAGGTTTTTTTTATCTTAATGCTTTTTATGCATTAAAGTGGATGTAAACCCAATTCATGAAATTTGAGCTGAGCACATATATCTGCAGTGTTTTCTTATCTCTCTCCAAAGCCCTAAGACCCGTGTCTTTCTGCTGCTCCATTCCTCTGTTATCAGCATGATAACTTCTGACAAGTTCTCTGACACTGGAGATAAAAGCAGCTGGAAATGTGTGTCGTGGTGGGTCCTATAAATAGATTAGCAGAGAGCTGGTCTAATTACAGCACAGCTCGGCACATTCCTTTCTTCCTCTGCCCATGTGGGGGGGGGGGGTTGTGCCTTTCCTTCAATCAGCTGTCACACATATTCTCTCTTCTATTATTTTTTAAATTCGAAAACACAAGCAAATACACAATTAATAAACATACATATGTTTCAGTTTCATTATTACATTATTACATCATTTCATTTGTATTCCTCCATATCCCATAGCCCCTCCCCAAGCCCCCCCCCAAAAAAAACACCCCTAGTCTCTCTCTCCTCTAGACCCCACTCCCTCCTCGACCCCTTCCTCGACTTCCTCCCCCCTTCCTTTTCCTCCCCTGCTTCCCCTTTTTTTCCTTCTCTCCTTCCTCTCCCTCTCTAAACTTTACAATCTCCCACCTTATTTGGTCCCATTAGGCATCCATCATAGTCATATCCAAGAGATTTTTTGAACTTCAGTCATTTCCCCCATATAATGTTATATACCTCTAAGGAATCATCTGCTATATGTATTGTTTCCACTATAGATCTCAGCCAGTCCATCTTTGCTACCCACTCTTTCATATTCGGGGCTTCTGGGGTTCTCCATAGTCTCAGCATGAGACTTTTAGCTAGGTTTAATAAGTATGGAACTATGGTATACCTATACTGAACGACCATTTCTCTCGTGTCATAAAATAGGCATTTCCAGGGATCCATCTGAGAATATTGTACTGTTATTTGATATATCGCTCCAGTGATTCCCACCCAGTAAGGCTGTATCTATGCACATTCCCACCACAGGTGCGCAAAGGTTCCTGAAGCGTCACAACCCCTCCACCATGTTGGGGGGACATCTGCTTCAAACCTTCGCGCCCTCTGTGGGGTCACATACCATCTTGCCAATAATTTGTAGCACATCTCCGTTGTCGTAATGTCGCTTGAGGAGAAAACAGGCTAATCTTAAAATCTTCCTCTTGTGTTCCGCATCTCTGAGGGTTCCTATTTCCTCCTCCCATTTTCCCAAATAAGGTGGTTGTTCAGGCTCTACTTCCTTTACCAGTAGTTTGTAAATCTTAGATATACTTTGATTTAAACACAGAGGGGAGCATAACAGCTTCTCTATTAACCTCATATTTTCTTTCCCCCGTAGTGGCTGCGGTAGTGATTGTGTAAAGTGCTGTAATTGTGTGTACCTCCATCTATCTAATGGCATATTTTCCCATTTTTGTGTAATTTCAGTGTACGTGTATATTCTTTTCCCTTTCATCACATCCTGCAATAATATTTCTCTTTTTTTGCCCATCTAGTAAAATATACGTATTCCTCTTTCCCTGGCTTAAAATAATATGTGCCTAATAAAGAAATTAATGGTGCATTGTGTTCCTAATGATATAGTCTGCCTAGACCGTCCCATATCCTAAAAGTGTTTCTAGTCAATGGATTTGTGCTACTAGCTAATTCTCGGTGTTGCCATGGTATCCATACCATCTTCCCAAAGTCAACTTTACTTTGTGACATCTCAATATTTACCTAGCTTTTTCCTTCCTTATTGTGCATCCACTCTACTATCTGTGAAATAGAAATTGCCTGATAATATTTGTTAAAGTCAGGTGCTGCTAACCCCCTTGTCTTTTTTTACTTTGCAAGCGTCGCGTATGAGACCCTAGGGTGTTTGTGTGCCCATATATATTTTAATACCATAGATCTTAATTCCCTAAAATATTCCTGGGATAATGTTATTGGGATCATTTGAAATATATATGTTAGTTTTGGCAAGATATTCATTTTTAGTGCGTTTATTCTTCCTTTCTAGGAGAGAGGTTTATGTCTCAGATAGTTCAGTTGTTCCTTAACCTTATTAAGCATTGGGATATAATTAGCCTTGTACAGAGTCGCTAGAGATGCAGTTAGCTTTATTCCCATGTATCCCAATTCCTCTCTATACCATACAAAAGGGAATTTAGGTTGAATTGCCAGATGTTCCTCCCTTGGGGTAGTTATATACAGGATATCTGATTTGGATGTGTTAATTTTAAAATTTGTCAGCTTCCCATATCGGCCCAGCTCCTCTAGCACACTTGGAATTGTTATCCTGGGATTGTAAATATAGAATAGCAGATCATCCGCATATGCAGCCACTCTATATTCCCTATCCCCTACTCTCACCCCTCTGATATCTGCGCTTTTGCAGCTAACAGAGGTTCCAATGCTATTACAAATGCCTCGTTTGCCTCATCCCATTAAATAGTTTGAGGGAAGGGGATAAACTTCCGTTTATTCTAATTTTAGCCAGTGGGTGATAATAAAATGCAAATATCCAATGCATCATCCTTTCCCCAACACCCACAATGTCTTAGTGTTCCAAGCATGAAACCCCAGTCCACTCTGTCAAAGGTCTTTTCGGCGTCTATTGACAGAAGTACGACTGGGGTCTCCCTCTTTCCTACTTCATGTATCAGGAATAGGGACTTAAGGCAATCGTCCCTCCCCTCTCTCCCTGTCACAAACCTTACCCAGTCATTATGAATTAGTCTTGGTAACAATGGTTTTAATCGTTCTGCGATTATTTTGGCGAAGATCTTTATGCCTGTGTTTAACAGCGATATCGGTCTATAGCTCACAGGAGCTGCTGGGTCCTTCTCCTCCTTCAAAATAAGTTATATAAGCCAGCAGTGACTCATCCTGTAAGTTCTCTCCTTCTGCTAACGTATTCAGATAATCACGTCATTTAAGGTTCAGGAGTTTTTGGAACCTTATATAATATAAGATAGAGTACCCGTTGGGGCCCGGTTCTTCCCCAGGCCATACTCTTAATTGCTCTCAGCACTTCCTCCTGCGTAATCGGAGCCTCTAGTTGTGCCAACTCCTCCTTAGGCACTGTGGGAAGGTCTAGGCCCCGCAGGTACTGTTGGGCTTCCGAGTTCTCCTCTCCTCCCCCTCCGCTTTACTCTTTTTTGGTCTCACATTATACAACAGATTGTAATATGAGGTGAATACCTTGGCTATTTCAGGGGATGAATGCACCATTTCCCCTTTGTCGTTTTAAATTTTAGGGATAAAGGATGCGTTTTTTTTCCCTTACTGCACTAGCCAGCCATTTCCCAGATTTGTTACCCCATTGATACCTCTCTTTATTTACTATATGAAAAACATGTTTTTCTCTTATCGTCTTCCAGGACAGCCTCTGAGACATAGGGCTCCTTCCTCCGGGACAGGAAACACATTCACCAAAATAGTTAAAAGGAGGTCCTCCAGACCTTCCCCTTCAGTTTTGTGTTTCCTGCCGGACGGAAAGGAGGCAAATGAGGAACCCGGGGAGCTCTATATCCCAGGACTGTCCTGGATGAGTTTTCTGGTATACCTTCTCCTCTGCCCAAAGCGTCCCTCTGTCTACAAGCAGTGAAGAGAGGGCTGCTAGCACACCGCTGCCTTAAGACTCGAGAGAGTCGGACCCCTGAAGAGCGGCGGGTCCCTACCTCTGTTTCGCTGCACACATCCTGCCCTCTATCCTCCTGAGAATCTCTGGTGGGCAGACCCCTGCACTGCAGATGCAGCGTTTGTTACAGGCAGCGTCCGTCACAGGGGGGCATGTTACTCATCTCTTCCGAGTATACGAACGTGCGTGCGTCGGAAGAGGGGCATCTGCGTTCCAATGAACCGAAGTGACACGGCTTCCGGCGGAGCAGTTTAACTAAGGATGATTCTATGACAGAGTGTCATAAAATGCTTACGTCTGTGAAAGATGAAATTGCATCCGCTTTCAAATCATTTAGAGGCATAATGGATAGGATGCAGGGTCCCTCTGTGCCCATTTCTAAAGCTGCAGGTTTGCCTTCCCTATCCGAACCTAGTCAGGGAGATAAGGAAGATAGGGAGAGGGAACCCAGATCGCTTGCCTCTTCTCAAGCGGACTCAGGGTCTGATTCTGAAGAAGAGGAAGATTCCTCCAGAGGGTCCAGGTACAGATTGACTCTGGACGATGTGGGGGACTTACTTAAGTCGATCTATGACACCTTAGAGATCAGGGAGGAGTCGGTACAACTTTCTAAGCATGACCTTATGTATCAGGGGGTCTCTGCACAGAAATCCAGAGTTTTTCCCGTGCACAAATCTCTAGTGGAAGCGAGCTTGCTGGAGTGGGAGCACCCTGAGAGAAGACTGTTCTTCTCAGGCAGTCTTAAGCGTAGATTTCCCTTTCAAAAGGACACGACCCATCCTTGGAACAAGGTTCCTAAACTGGATGCACCGCTGGCAAAGGGTTCCAAATAGACTGATTTGGCCTTCGATGACCTGGGATTCCTTAAGGACCCTATGGACAAAAGGGGTGATGTGCTGCTAAAGAGGGCTTGGGATGCCTCCTCTATTGGGCTTAAACCAGCCCTTGCAGCTACCTGTGTTGCTAGAAATTTAGAGTGCTGGTTAACCCAGTTGCCATCTCACATTTCAGCAGGCACGTCCCGACAACAGCTGCTAAAATCTTTTCCTTTATTATTTAAAGCAGTTGGGTTCTTAGCTGACACTTCTAGCGGCCAGGTCTGCAGCTTTGGTGAATGCCGCAAGAAGGGCCGTATGGTTGAAAGTTTGGTCGGGGATGCAGCATCAAAGCTCAGGCTTTGTGGATTGTCTGTTTCAGGCGATCACCTCTTTGGACCTGGGCTTCAGGAGGCCTTAGAACATACCCAGGACAAGAAAAAGTCTTTCCCAGAGAAAAAGAAGAAACCTGAGGGTAGACGTCTTTTTCAAGGTTTCAGGGAACAGACCCAACAGGAGAGAGAGGGTCGTCCTAAAAAAGGGACGTGACAGAGGAGGAATATTATTTAATCCTCCTCAAACCACCCCAAAGCCCCAATGACTCTTGTGTTCCAGTGGGAGGAAAGTTGGGGGACTTCCTCCCGCAATGGGCCAACGCAACTTCAAGCCCGTTTATATTGAACTTAATAGAAAACGGCTACAAGTTGGAGTTCAATGCCATTCCTCCACCTACTTTTTTAGTGACCCAGTTACCCAGAGACTGGGAGAAAGCAGGAGCTCTGAGTTTACTGTTGGGAGAGTTGTTGGATCAACGGGTCATCAGCCCAGTACCTCAGGAGGAACACGGACAGGGAGTATATTCCCATGTGTTCGTAGTCCGAAAGCTGTCAGGCAAGTTCAGGTTGATTCTAAATCTCCGACCCCTGAACAAGTTTATCAAATACAAACGGTTCAGGATGGAGTCTATCTTCACGGTAACAAATCTCCTGTTTCCCGATTGTTATATGGCGACGATCGACCTCAGGGACGCATATTTGCATGTGCCGATACATCGGGAATTCCAGAAATTCCTCAGACTGGCAATCAGGGGGAATTCAGAAGTTCTCCACTTCCAATTCAGGGCACTTCCATTTAGACTGGCTTCCTCTCCGAGGATCTTCACGAAGGTCCTGGCAGAGGCCCTAGCCCCGCTGCGTGTCAGGGCCATTACAGTGATCCCCTATCTGGACGATCTTCTGGGTGTCGCCCAGTCTTACCTGCAGTTAGAAGAAAATCTACAGGAGGCACAACGTTTCCTGCGTTCTCTTGGTTGGTTGATCAATCAGGACAAGTCTCAGCTGATCCCAACCCAAGAAGTACTATACTTGGGATACAGAATTTTTTGAGTGGAGAGGAAGGTCTGCCTCCCATCAGAAAAGATCGAGAAAGTAGGTCTAGCGGCAGCGCAGCTTCAGACCAATCAGGAAGCCCAGGTCAGGGATGTCATGAGAGTGATAGGTTTAATGACATCCTGTTTTCCAGCAGTCCCTTGGGCAAGGTTCGATCAGCGCCCGTTACAGGCTCTCCTTCTGCAGTGCTGGGATGGCAGCCAGCAGGGTTTGGATCAACCCATGCCTATTTCCACCAGAGTCAAAAGGACACTGTGGTGGTGGCGAACCAATCACAAGCTGGACAGAGGTCTGTTGTGGTCCAGACCAGAAGCTCTAGTGGTAACTACAGACGCCAGCTCTTTTGGCTGGGGCGCACACCTGGAAAGGGATCTGGCGCAAGTATCCTGGTCTCAGGTGGAAGTTAGACGGACATCAAATCAGAGGGAGCTACTGGCAGTCCAAAGGGCGCTAGAAGCCTTCCAGCAAAAGATAAAGGGTCGGCATCTTCAAGTAAGGTCAGACAATGCGACCACAGTTGCATACATAAACAAGCACGGAGGGACCAGGAGCCCTGCACTGCAGAGGATAGCAGGCAAAATTTTCACCTGGGCCGAATAAAACTTGTCTTCTCTCTCAGCAGTACACTTAAAAGGGACTCAGAACTCTCTGGCGGACTTTCTCAGTCGTCAGCGAGTGAAGCAGGACGAGTGGTCACTCAACCAGGAAGTGTTCGAGCAGGTGGTAAAGGTCTGGGGCATACCACAGGTGGATCAGTTCGCCTCGGAAAACAACAAGAAAGTTGCTCAATTCTTCTCCCTGCACTCGCTGGATCAAGCCAGGGGGATGGATGCCTTCGCCAATAATTGGCACTTCCATCTCTGCTATGCGTTCCCCCCTGTAAGGCTAATTGCGGCGGTCCTTCAAAAGCTTCTGACCCAGGAGATGGATCTCATTTTGATAGCCCCATTTTGGTCAAGGAGGGCCTGGTTTGCAGTCCTAAAGAGATTGACCATATATCTTCCGATTCCTCTACCAATGAGGGAGGATCTGGTCACTCAGGGTCCTATCCGGCATCCTCAGATAGAGACCCTCAAGCTTACAGCGTGGAGTCTGAGGAACAGCTTTTAAGAGCCCAAGAGTCGTTAAGACTCTCTTAAAATGCAGTAAGCCAGTAACCAGGGCTATCTTCGCCAAGGTCTGGAAAAGGTTCAATTCCTGGTTAGCGGAACAGGGACAGGAAAAACCAGGAATTCCAGCAGTGTTGGATTTTTTCCAGGCTGGGGTAGAATTAGGTCTTTCTATTAGGACCCTGAAGGTACAGGCTGCTGCCTTGAGCGTTTTTCTCCAGGTCTCTCTGCAGCAGGATCGTTTTGTAAAAGATTTCTTTAAGGCTCTCTCCAGGTCCAGGCCAGTGAAGGTCAGAGCCTGTCCCTCATGGGATCTGTCCTTGGTCCTCAGCGCACTTACAAAGAGTCCCTTTGAACCTCTGGAAAAATCCGACATTAAGTGGGTGGTGCTAAAGACAGTCTTTTTAATTGCAATCATCTTGGCCAGAAGAGTGAGTAAGTTGCAGGCGCTCTCGATTAGAGAGCTGTTTTTGTTAATTTTGGAGGATAGGGTTGTGCTTAAAACAGATCCTAGTTTCCTCCCCAAATTTTCTGATACTTTTCATAGAACTCAGGACATTATCCTGCCAACACTTTACTCCTCCTCAGAGGTCGAGGAGGAAGGAAAATTCAGTTTAGTTGACATCAGGCATAGCCTTTTAGTTTATTTAGATATCAGCAAAGATTTCAGAAAAACAGAATCTTTGTTTGTGATTTTTGCAGGATCACGCAAAGGATTTAAAACATCAAAATCCACCATTGCCAGATGGATAAGGATGACAGTTTTAGAGGCATACAGGTTGACAGGGAGGCAAGCACCTCTAATTAGGGCGCATATAACTAGGGTGGTTTCAACTTCGTGGGCAGAGAGAGCCGGTGCCACTCCGGAGGAGATCTGCAGAGCAGCGACGTGGTCCAGCTACTCCACGTTCGCAAAGCATTACCGCTTGGACCTGGTGGCTGATAAAGAACAGGCATTTGGGGCGAAAGGTCCTCCAGGCAGTGGTCCCGCCCTAACAGAGTAAGTTTCTTGCTTATCATCTCAGAGGCTGTCCTGGAAGATGATAAGAGAAAACTGGAGTTAGACTTACCGGTAACTCTTTTTCTAGGACTCTTCCAGGACAGCCTGGTTTCCCACCCAGAGTTTTATAGCTGGTGCAAAGGGGATATACTAATGTTATGCCAATGTGTTATGTCTTTCAGAGCCTTTCGGTGGTTCTTGTGGAAACTGAAGGGGAAGGCCTGGAGGACCTCCTTTTAACTATTTGGGTGAATGTGTTTCCTGTCCCGGAGGGGGGAGCCCTATGTCTCAGAGGCTGTACTGGAAGTCTCCTAGAAAAAGAGTTAAGGTTAACTCCGGTTTTTCTCCTGTTCCAATAGTTCTGCTAGCTCCTCTTTTTTTTTTCAGTTAATTCTTGTTTCTCTGGAATGCCTTCGGGGCTCGTCAATTGTTCTAAATCCTGTATATCTCCTTATAAAGGGTACTCATCTTTTCCCTCTTTTTTTTCCTTCCTGCTCCTATCCCTATTAATATTCCCCTTATATAAGCCTTATGTGATTCCCACAAAGTAGGCCACAAGTTTTCTGGTGTGTCATTATTGAAAAAAAACAACTCCAACTCCTGCTTCTTTTTAATTATCTTGGGGTCCTGGATAAGGGAGTCATTTAATTTCCAATTCTTTCCCCCAGGGGCACCTACTGATGTTTCTAATTGGATCACTACTGGGGTATGGTCAGAGAGAGTAATTGTTTTAATATCTGCATTTTTAAGAGAGGATAACAATTGATGCTCTATTAACACGTAATCAATCCTTGAGACTGACCCATGGACCGAAGAATAAAATGTATAATCCCGAATCTCTGGATGTCTAGTCCTCCACGCATCCACTAGCTGATAATCTAATAATAATCTCTTTATTTCATTCTGCCTTTGAACTGGGAAGCGGGGGGGACCCCCTATAGTATCTACCCATGGAAGCGAGGGGGACCCCCTGTAGTATCTACCCATGGCTCATGTTAAGATCTGCTGCTATCATGAGTTTGCCTTCTTTAAATATCATCAGCTTTTTCAGGGTTTTCCTCAAAAACGTATCTGGTTTCCTGTTTGGGGAGTAAATACTTGGAAAAGTACAATCCATATTAAACAATCTCCCCTTTATAAAAAGAAACCTTTCTTTGGGGTCTGCCAGCTGCTCCTTTACCATGAATACCATAGTTTTGTCGAAACCTATGGCAACTCCCCATGAGCGACTTGATGTTGAGTCGCCATAAAACCACATAGGGAACAAATGAGAGGACGATCTGCACCCCGAAGCATGTGTAATGTGTGTTACCTGAAGACAAACTACATTCGCCCCATAATAGTGCACAATTTTTTATTTACCTTATACTTTCTACTAGGGGTATTTAAACCTCTCACATTATAGGACACTGAATTTATTGTAGCCATCGTTCATCAAAAGGAGCACCTGTCAGACCCTTCTTCTCTTCCTTATAGGGTCACGAGGGAGTAAAAGAAAGAGAGAAAGAGAGAGAGAGAGAAACCCCCCCAAAATACATAAAATAAACAAAAAAAAATCCACCACCACACCCTCCCTCCACAACCACCCCCTTCCACCCTCTCAGGGAAAATAACTCTGTGGAGGGCTGAACAAGTCTCCGCCCCTGCCATCTTGCCCCTTTTCTTAACCCCCATTATACCCCTTTCTTTTCATCCTCTGGTCTTAGACTACTCTCAGACCCCTTTATTCTTTAAATGTCTCTCATTGTTAATTCATCTATCAATAAATCCTCCTCATCCTTTTTCCCTCATGTGTGGAAAGAAGCTGGTTAGAGGAAAAGAAAAAAAAGAAAAAAGAAAAGGGGGGGAAAAAAAAGAAGTCCGTAGAGATACTCTGTCCACTTCATTTTCTACTCCCTCCTCCCCTCACTGCGAGTCTATCACGTATTACTTGGGGCCCATGATGTTCCTATATTTTTTTCCCAGCCCAGTAATGGTGGAAGGGGGAGATCCAACTTAATGCAAAAAACCCCCAAATCTTCAGGGAATCTCAAAACTGCAGTTCATACACCTTTTTTCTGGAAAACCCCAACGATATAGTATATTGGATATCCGCATTTGCTCAGTCAATGGCTTTAGGAGTCTTCTTGTCAGAGTGTCCCTTGATAAATCCGTAAATACCTGTCTTCTCCTTCATAAGAGATTCACGTCAACTTTCATATTTTTTCCAAGATTATCGATTTCTCCTGCAAGGGTGAGTCGGTTTATGATTGGGCATATAATTGTGCCACATCCAGTACTTTCAAAAATTTAAACAAGATCCCCTGGTGGCAAACTTTTGAGGCACAAAGATAGTAAAGAATATTCTAATATGAAAAATATTTATTGAAATATGAAAAATACAAAACATTTAATAAAAAGCATATATAAAGTGGACATTCCAGTGTTGTCATACAAAACAGAATACATATAGCGAGCTAATATTTCTTGTACCCAACGCGTTTCGGAGTGAGAGTATAGTTCTCCTTCTTCAGGGAATTAGTTTAAACAAGAAAATCAGTATTCTACATTAGAATAGAAAAAATGATAGCATAAATATGCAAATATATAACATATTATACATCCAAATATAGAATAACATGCAGAAATGGTGGGAAAATAATGAAGGGGAAGGCACTTACATAGACAGGAATGACAATTGTTGCTGATTAAAAACATGGAGGTGCCAAGAAAGTTTGTTTCCAAATTGCTTGAGCCAGAGAGTTCAACATAAAGGCATACCTCAGGAACAGGGAAATGCCTGGCCCATAAATGCTGGTCCAGCTCCCCCACACCCACACAACACCGTTTGAGACCCCCTGGGGGATTACCCCCAGTGCTTTTTAGTCGTGTCGCTGTTGAGTCATTAGACCTTCCCACCTTGGCTTCTTCCTCTGTTTTTTGCCTACCAGCCCCTGGCCGAACTGTGAACCCCTGCCTGGGTCTACTGAATCCCCCCTCGGGTATACTTGTTTCTGCTAATATACTGCTGAATGCCTCCTGGGCTCCTTTGGCTGCTCCAGCTTTATTTGATTTGCCTACCATATTTACTAGGCTAGAAAAAGCGATTAAATAGTTATATATCTGAGAACTATACTTCCAAAGAGTTCATCAAGGGTGGGGAAGTTTTTCAGGGAATGCAGCCGTTTATGCTATAGCCTGTTATCCCCTCTCAATCGATGCAAATACACCAAACACACCAAGAGTCATTCAAGTTATTCAATAGTATTATACAGTCCTGTTTCCCCCCCCCCCGCCGCTCTGCAGGCAGCTCTCTATATGCCACCAGGAGTCCCTTCACAGTCCTGGTCTGTCACAGAGGCACCCTTCCTTAGTCCGAACTGAGCAATGCTCAAATAGGAGTAGCCAAATATATTAAGTAGATGGAAGGCTCAAAAATACATATAAGTCACTTCAAAGAGGGCAGAGCAGAGTTGAGCGCATCAATAGTTTTCAAAAATATGCAGGGAGATATAAATTTAATGCTGCAAAGTCAATAGAACATAGAAAGAAAAAATGAAAACATTTCTATCAACCTCCAAGTTGTCCTTCTCCTCTCCTGCATTTACCTGGTTCAATTTCATCCCAGGGTCCCATAGGCAAAGCTGTAATAGCGATGATCAGTAGCAGCCTGCAGAGGGAGTTGTGGCTGTATCTGGACATCAGAGCTGCAGACCATGGGCTCTCTCCCAGCTTTTCCACAAGCATCTGTCCCCGCCTCAGCAGTCCCAACAATCCCCTCATGCTGAGAGCAGTCCTCCTCCTCTAGCCCTACTCCCCAGCCAGAGCGGGATCCGAGAGTAGGCAGCAGGGAGGCCCAAGCACAGGCAGCAGGGAGGCCCAAGCACAGGCAGCAGTAAAACCCGGCAACAAGCAACAGTGGCTTCACAAACAGCCAGCAGGATTCAGGGGCAAGCAGCAGCAACATCCGGGAAAACCCTGCAGCGCGATCCAAGAACAGGGATGGTAAGCTCCGGGGCCTGGGTTCTGCAGAGATCTCACAGGGGGGTTAGAGGCTTAAGCCCCATGGAGCCATGCACCTTTCTCCTCTCCTCCCAACGTTACGGCTCCTGCCCTGCCTTAGGTTTCAGGCATAAGGCATTAGGTAGCACTGGGGGGGGGGGGATCAGACGGGAGCAAAGCTGTCCAGCGTGAGCACCGTTATGTGTCAAGGCTCCTCCCCATCCCTAGAAAGAACAAATTCTAACATGATGCACACTTTCTAACGAATATAGCAAGCTGAAAACAGCAGATATACATGTAAAACTTATGTAGGGAGATTTGTTTCAGCTCTGTGTATCATCTGAGGCTGTTCACTTCACTGGGTATATGTGAGGGTTTACATCCACTTTAAGATAAAAAGCCTACATTTTGGTACGTGTACAGTGACTATGTTTGATAACTTCAGCTGTCTATTAAAAATCATTTTTTTACTCCTTGTGCCAAGTCTCATGAGTGCCTGCGTCACATCTAATATTAATTCTATTGATTTTGTGTGTGAACCAGTGATCTTCTGTTTGACCTGGAGTGCAGGTACCACTTCTCCACGTTGTATATTGTTTGTGTATATTTGGTAAAGCCAGACAGGGATGCAAGGTAATCTCAAAGTGTGCTGAACATCCATGACAGGCATAAGATAGTAGGTAACAGTTTGTTGTCCTTTACTATGAACGTAGTAACATCTGGGGGAAGAAAATTCTTTTGTAGTCCTATGGGCCATTGGAAATAAACCAGTTGTCCCCTACCATTTTTAGAGGCTTCCAGGCCAGTTCCAGAGCATAAACATACGACAAACTCAGGCTCAGTCTAGGAGCTTCTTTTTGAAATATTATTGCAGTACTTGAACAAAGGCGAGTAGTGAGATGAGGGTGCAGGATACTCCAAAACAGATGCAGGTATTACAGGAAAGTCCTTCAGTAGCATCCTTAAAGCATACCTCCACTTTAGTCGGAAAAAAATAGCAAGCTAAAAAAAGTAATATATAACTTTGTAATTGAAAATTATAAAAAATGACCTTTCCTTTTTAATCTTTAGCTCTGTAATTTTCTGTAAAATGCAATGCAATCTGGCACCCTGGAGGCACCCTTTACACAGATGGTGTACAGAACTCCCCACCAGAAATGTAATTTTCTGCTTTTTTGATTGACTTACTGATTTTCATAGAAGTCTGCACTAAGATACAAGTCAGATTTTTGTCATCCCCTGCAACAAAAAAGTCATTTTTGGTGAGATACCCTGTGACGGAACAACTTGCCACCCCGATTAGGTGCTTTTTTTCCACCAAAGAGTGCCTTCTCCAAACAGTTCAGAGCAGACTGAGAGCTAATACCAGCGCTTTTTACCCCAATCATCATACACAGACAAGATGTGAGGTAAAATCCAAAGGAATTACTGTTGATTGAAACTCAGACACATACTTTATACCCCACAGGAGGATATTCCCCTCCTGATCATATTACCCTAACAATACAAACTGTAAACAGGAATATAATTAACATAGCTAAACAGCCAACATATACTATAAACATTAAGTTAATTAAGCAACTAGCCACCCAGACAATGTTGATTAATCAGAGATCTCACTCCAGGTCAGACTGCCTGGCCCCAAAGTCACAACAAAGTACATTACACATTATCATAAGTATAAACACATAATATCCCACAATAGTTTGCTAGCAGACAGACAGAAACAATATGTGAGTTAATTAGCACAATTACCAAAGGGTGAAAGATGGGGCATGTGCAAGATGGTGCTGGACGAAGATGTGTTTGAACACAGCTCCGGCTTCCTAGCCTCCTGTTATCGGGTACGGAGTGCCCTGTACACCCTGGCTTGGACCCCCTTGCCTCGGCATGATTCCTGGGATATGACCAGAGGGAAGTGGCTGCCTCCTACCCGCCGCACCGCCTCAGCAGTTGACATCCCGGCTGGAGCCACGAGCTCTGCTGACACCTTCACCCACATGGCGACTCAGACTGAGGGGACTGCTCCAGCCTCGGCCTTAGCGGCAGATCTTGCGGCTGTAATGCAGGCATAGGCGTGCGCACAGGGTGTGCCAGGTGTGCCTGGGCACACCCTAATCGCCTTGTGTGGTGCATATTACCCCCTGTTTAGACCACTGATATTTCATCCCCAAAAAAAGGTTACAAAAAAAAAAAAATTTCTTTAAAAATAAAATAAAACTAATGACACTGTCCACTGCCCTACTGACACCATCAGTACATATACACATACATATGTATTTGAGCTTTGGGGTGCACACCCTAATGCAAGAGGCTGCGCACACCTATGGATGCAGGCCATTCCTACCTGTCAGTCCACCCTGACCAACAAAATCAATCACCTGCAGACCAACATAGAGTTTATACACAGGGATCTGGACTCTTTCCACGGATGTATGGCGGAGGTGGAGCAGAGGGTCTCCCACACTGAAGAAGCCATACGTGAGCATAATATGATTTTGCATACACTGAAGGTGAAGGTTAAATCTTTGGAGGCACGGGTTGAGGATGATGAAAACCAAAATCCGCTAAATCTGAGAATTCTGGGCCTTTACTGAAGAGCTCTTACAAAAGTTGTTCCCTGAGGCCCGTTTTTCTCCATTCTTTACCGTAGATCGGGCCCATCGCATTCTATCTGTTAGGGGCCCCCAGGGGAAGCCTCCCCGGACTTTCATCTTTAAGCTGCTGCATTTTCAGGAACGCAACCAGGTGTTGAGGGAATCCAGAGCTCTGGGCAAAATCGGTATGAGAACATGAAACTTTTGATTTTCACGGATTATTCATTGGAGATGCAATGGAAGTCCTTTGACTCAGTCAGAGCCAAACATCATGTGAAAGGTATCAAATACAGCTTTTTATTTTTCAAGTCAGGCTGTGGGTGGAGGACGGTGAGACTGTCTGGTCCTTCAGGTCTCCTGAAGTGGCCTCTAACTGGCTGGATACCATACCCTGCTGCAGTGTGTCTGAAATTGACCCATTGTTACTTGCACTACCTGCAGGCCCTTTATCTCAGCAGAGCTGTTTTGTAACTTGACTGGTTCTACTACTTGCCCTGAGGTCTGGAGGATCAGAGTTTAGGCCGGTGTTGCTGCTTTCCAGGTCTGACCTATCTTCAGTTGCCTACCAGAGGCGTAACTAGAAACTTCAAGCCCCGGTGCAAGAAATCATGAAGGCCCCCCGAAAAGCATGATTTTGATACTATATTTTTGAGCGGTGGTACTCAAGGGGGGTGGCAGTGGTGGTACTCAAGGGGGGGTGGCAGCGGTGGTACTCGAGGGGGGGTGGCAGTGGTGGTACTCGAGGGGGGTGGCAGCGGTGGTACTCGATGGAGGATTGCTGTGGTGCTACTCAAGAGAGGGTGGCTGCGGTGGTACTTGAGGGGGGTGGCTGCGGTGGTACTTGAGGGTGGTGGCAGCGGTGGTACTTGAGGGGGGTAGCGGTTGTACTAGAGGAGGTGTGGTAGTGGTGGTACTGGATGGGGGGTGGTAGCGGTGGTACTCGAGAGGTGGCAGCAGTGGCAGTGGTGGTGCCATCCTCTCCCGAGCACTGAACTTATTCTCTCTGGAGAAGAGACACTTGAGAGGGGATTTGATTTTAATGTACAAATACCATATTGGTGACCCCACAATAGGGATAAAACTTTTCAGCAGAAGGGAGTTTAATAAGACACGTGGCCACTCCTTAAAATCAGAAGAAAAGAGGTTTAACCTTAAACTGCATAGAGGGTTCTTTACTGTGAGCAGCAAGGATGTGGAATTCCCTTCCACAGGAGGTGGTTTCAGCGGGGAGCATCGATAGTTTCAAAAAACTATACATACAGGGATATATAATGTAATACTGACATATAATCACACACATAGGTTACTATGTAACAGTTTGTGGTGGCTTTCTAGGTTTTGGTTGTCTCACTCAAGGTTTTCTGAGACTTTTAGATTAGACATTATTCACTATTGGAATGACCAGGACCAATCTGTGCCCATGTCTGTCACTGGGATGCCTTTAAGGCCTTCTCCAGAGGTTGTTTTCAATCTTGTGTCCGTGGGGTACGTCGGGAGGCCAGGAACTATCTTCATTAGGCAGAAAGGATGTTCACCTCTCTGGAGTTGGAATACTCGCAGTCAAGAGACCCTAGGGTATACACCTCCTTTAAGGCTGCACTTAGGGATGTCCTTCTTCTCTTTACCTCTGCTACCAAGACACAACTACTGCATCAATCTCAACGTATCTTTGAGCAGGGGGAGAAAAATGGTCACATGTTGGCGTGGTTGGCCAGGGAGCATTCCTCGCCTGTTTCTATCACCAGCATATGAGATACGACTGGAGCAGTTTTGACTGACACCACTCAACTTAATGCCTGTTTTGCCTCCTATTACCAAGATTTCAGGTCCAAGTTCTCGGGTGGTGGATGTGGATGAGGAATTGCGTAGCTATTTGGAGGGAATTGATCTGCCTTGCCTGACCGATACCTATAGGGACAGGCTGGATAGTCCCATCACACTAAAAGGAATTCAGCGGGCAGTGGCTTAACTTCAGGCAGGGAAAACCCCCGGACCTGATGGTCTTCCTGCAGATTTTTTAAAATTATTTGTGGAAGAGCTACTCCCCACATTTCATACCACACTTTTGAAGTCTTTGGAGGCAGGTTCCCTCCTTCCCTCCCTTGATGGCCGAGGCTGTGGTGGTGGTCCTTCTCAAGCCTGGTAGGGACCCGGATCAATGTTCATCGTACCGGCCAATTTCCCTTCTCTGTGGACGCTATTTTAGCTAAGGTCCTACCTCTTGGCTGTCCTCGGGTTTCGGGTTTGGCCCCTGTTTTTTTTTAGTGGATTTACCTGTTATATAACATCCCAAGTGCAAGGGTGCACACCAATAATTCTCTCTCTCTTCCATTCCCCTTTAGGCCGAGGTACCAGGCAGGGATGTCTCCTCTCCCCGGATTTATTTGTACTGGCAATGGAATCCCTAGCTGCCCAGATTAGGTCTGCTTCCTCTGTTCAAGGTATTCAGATGGGGGTGGTGGAAAACAAAAGTTCACTCTATGCAGATGACACCCTGCCTCTTCCCTGCCAGGGGCGTTAGAGATTTTCGATTTCAGTTTTCAGTTCTCAATTGGGGTAAGTCCCTTTTATTCTCCCTCCACCCTTCTGGTCCTTGTCCAGATACTAACACCCCCCCTGCCCGAGTCGAGGAATTTAAGTATCTAGGAGTGCAAATTGGGGTCTCTTTGTCCTCCTATTTTGACCTGAATCTGCTTCCATTGCCTAAATCCTTTTCACAGCAGTGCATGAACTGGAGATCCCTCCCTCTTACTCCAGTGGGCAGAGTGAACCTCGTGAAATATATGATATGGTATATCTCCCAAAGTTCTTCTTTCATAAATGCCCCCTCATGCTCCCGGCTTCCTTTTTTGTTGGGCTAAATGAGATCATCTCCACTTTTGTATGGACTGGGAAACAGCCAGGCTTAGGCCTTTCCACCCTTCAACTACCCCTTACACAGGGCGGATTAGCCTTGCCAAATTTCCAATCATATTTTCGGGCAGCGATGCTGGAGATGGTGAGGTGGTGGTTCTCTCAGCCTCAGGACAACCTGGCAGTTATTTTGAAGGTGGCCATGGGTTCCTACTCCACCCTTGGTAACCTGGTGTTCCAGGGCATGAGATCTCATCCAGGGATTACCACCTTGATGCAAACCACCATCTTGGTATGGCACGGGGCCAGGGCTCATTATCGTTCCCCCGGGCATTCTCTCTCCATATTCCCTTTTGGGGTAATCCAGCTCTTCCGCATATGAACACTGTTCCTGATCCTCAGGTCTGGGTGGCTAGGGGGGTGGTGGGATTAAAACATATTCTTTCGTATTGAAAGCTACGTTCATTTTCTGATCTTAAAGCTGCCCTTAATCTACCAAATTGGATGCTTTTTAGATATCTACAATTGTGTCATGCTTTCGGGAAACAATTCCCATCTCCTCTCACCTTCTCACCAGATTTTGACCCAGTGGAGTGATTGCTTACCTCCAAGGTACTGGATAAGCTGTTGTCATCCATATATTTCCCCTTGCCAAGTGGCAGGCTGATTTTCCTGGTCTCACCGAGGATGAATGGGAGGATTGTTTGTCCTTCTTTGTGACCACAATGATCTCTGCTTCCTCCAACTTAAATTCCTGCACAGAGCCTATTTCACCTGAGAAGGTTGATGGCCATCTGCCCCACTTCTCTAGTCTCATGCCCTAGATGTGACTTAACTGAGGCATCCCTCTTGCACATGGTCTGGCCCTGTCCATCTCTCCGCTCTTATTGGACAGAGATGCTCGCTGATAGGGATGAGCCGAACACCCCCCTGTTCGGTTCCCACCAGAACATGCGAACAGGAAAAAAGTTTGTTCGAACACGCGAACACCGCGTCTATGGGACACGAACATGAATAATCAAAAGTGCTAATTTTAAAGGCTTATATGCAAGTTATTGTCATAAAAAGTGTTTGGGGACCTGGGTCCTGCCCCAGGGGACATGGATCAATGCAAAAAAAAGTTTTAAAAACGGCCATTTTTTCAGGAGCAGTGATTTCAATAATGCTTAAAGTCAAACACTAAAAGTGTAATATCCCTTTAAATTTCGTACCTGGGGGGTGTCTATAGTATGCCTGTAAAGGGGCGCATGTTTCCCGTGTTTAGAACAGTCTGACAGCAAAATGACATTTCGAAGGAAAAAAGCCATTTAAAACTACTCGCGGCTATTGCATTGCCGGTCCGACAATACACATAGAAGTTCATTGATAAAAACGGCATGGGAATTCCCCACAGGGGAACCCCGAACCAAAATTTAAAAAAAAAATGACGTGGGGTCCCCCTAAATTCCATACCAGGCCCTTCAGGTCTGGTATGGATATTAAGGGGAACCCCGGCCAAAATTTAAAAAAAGACGTGGGGTCCCCCTAAATTCCATACCAGACCCTTCAGGTCTGGTACGGATTTTAAGGGGAACCCCGCGCCAAAAAAAACAAAAAACGGCGTGGGATCCCCCCAAAAATCCATACCAGACCCTTATCCGAGCACGCAACCTGGCAGGCCACAGGAAAAGAGGGGAGGACGAGAGAGCGCCCCCCCTCCTGAACCGTACCAGGCCACGTGCCCTCAACATTGGGAGGGTGCTTTGGGGTAGCCCCCCAAAACACCTTGTCCCCATGTTGATGAGGACAAGGGGACCCCCAGATCCCGGCCCCCCTCCTGTGTGAAATGGTAAGGGGGTACAAAAGTACCCCTACCATTTCACTAAAAAACTGTCAAAAATGTTAAAAATGACAAGAGACAGTTTTTGACAATTCCTTTATTTAAATGCTTCTTATTTCTTCTTTCTTCTATCTTCCTTCATCTTCTTCTTCTTCTGCTTCTTCTAGCTCTTCTGGTTCTTCCCCTGGCGTTCTCGTCCAGCATCTCTTCCGCGGCGTCTTCTATCTTCTCCTCGGGCCGCTCCGCACCCATGGCATGGGGGGAGGCTCCCGCTCTTCTCTTCATCTTCTTCATCTTCTTCTTCATCTTCTTTTCTTCTCTTCTTCTCTTCTTCTTCATTTTCTTCTCCGGACCGCTCCGCATCCATGCTGGCATGGAGGGAGGCTCTCGCTGTGTGACGGCGTCTCCTATTCTGACGGTTCTTAATGGGGGGTGGGGCCATCCGGTGACCCAGCCCCCCTCTGACGCACGGTGACTTGACGGGACTTCCCTGTGACATCACGCCCCGCCCCCATTATTTAAGAACCGTCAGACGATTTTCCTGGTCTCACAGAGGATGAATGGGAGGATTGTTTGTCCTTCTTTGTGACCACAATGATCTCTGCTTCCTCCAACTTAAATTCCTGCACAGAGCCTATTTCACCCAAGAAGGTTGATGGCCATCTGCCCCACTTCTCTAGTCTCATGCCCTAGATGTGACTTAACTGAGGCATCCCTCTTGCACATGGTCTGGCCCTGTCCATCTCTCCGCTCTTATTGGACAGAGATGCTCGCTGATAGGGATGAGCTGAACACCCCCCTGTTCGGTTCGCACCAGAACATGCGGACAGGAAAAAAGTTTGTTCGAACACGCGAACACCATTAAAGCCTATGGGACACGAACATGAATAATCAAAAGTGCTAATTTTAAAGGCTTATATGCAAGTTATTGTCATAAAAAGTGTTTGGGGACCTGGGTCCTGCCCCAGGGGACATGGATCAATGCAAAAAAAAGTTTTAAAAACGGCCGTTTTTTCAGGAGCAGTGATTTTAATAATGCTTAAAGTCAAACAATAAAAGTGTAATATCCCTTTAAATTTCGCACCTGGGGGGTGTCTATAGCATGCCTGTAAAGGGGCGCATGTTTCCCGTGTTCAGAACAGTCTGACAGCAAAATGACATTTCGAAGGAAAAAACCCATTTAAAACTACTCGCGGTTATTGCATTGCCGACAATACACATAGAAGTTCATTGATAAAAACGGCATGGGAATTCCCCACAGGGGAACCCCGAACCAAAATTAAAAAAAAAAAAAAAAAATGACGTGGGAGTCCCCCTAAATTCCATACCAGGCCCTTCAGGTCTGGTATGGATATTAAGGGGAACCCCGCGCCAAAAAAAAAAACCGGCGTGGGATCCCCCCAAAAATCCATACCAGACCCTTATCCGAGTACGCAACCTGGCAGGCCGCAGGAAAAGAGGGGGGACGAGAGTGCGGCCCCCCCCTCCTGAACCGTACCAGGCCACATGCCCTCAACATTGGGAGGGTGCTTTGGGGTAGCCCCCCAAAACACCTTGTCCCCATGTTGATGAGGACAAGGGCCTCATCCCCACAACCCTGGCTGGTGGTTGTGGGGGTCTGCGGGCGGGGGGCTTATCGGAATCTGGAAGCCCCCTTTAACAAGGGGACCCCCAGATCCCGGCCCCCCCGTGTGAAATGGTAAGGGGGTACCCCTACCATTTCACTAAAAAACTGTCAAAAATGTTAAAAATGACAAGAGACAGTTTTTGACAATTCCTTTAATGCTTCTGAAGAAGAGGGGGGGGGGCGCTCTCTCGTCCCCCCCTCTTTTCCTGCAGCCTGCCAGGTTGCGTGCTCGGATAAGGGTCTGGTATGGATTATTGGGGGGCCCCACGCCGTTTTTTTTTTTTGGCGCGGGGTTCCCCTTAAAATCCATACCAGACCTGAAGGGTCTGGTATGCAATTTAGGTGGACCCCCACGTCATTTTTTTTTTAAATTTTGGCAGGGGTTCCCCTTAATATCCATACCAGACCTGAAGGGCCTAATATGGAATTTAGGGGGACCCCCACGTCATTTTTTTTTTAAATTTTGGTTCGGGGTTCCCCTGTGGGGAATTCCCATGCCGTTTTTATCAATGAACTTTTATGTGTATTGTCGGACCGGCAATGCAATAGCCGCGAGTAGTTTTAAATGGCTTTTTTCCTTCGAAATTTTGCTGTCAGACTGTTCTAAACACAGGAAACATGCGCCCCTTTACAGGCATACTATAGACACCCCCCAGGTACGAAATTTAAAGGGATATTACACTTTTATTGTTTGACTTTAAGCATTATTAAAATCACTGCTCCTGAAAAAATGGCCGTTTTTAAAACTTTTTTTTGCATTGATCCATGTCCCCTGGGGCAGGACCCAGGTCCCCAAACACTTTTTATGACAATAACTTGCATATAAGCCTTTAAAAATGAGCACTTTTGATTTCTCCCATAGACTTTTAAAGGGTGTTTCCGCAGCATTCGAATTTGCCGCGAACACCCCAAATTGTTCGAACAGCCAATGTTCGAGTCGAACATGAGTTCGACTCGAACTCGAAGCTCATCCCTACTCACTGATATCAATCAGTTGCTAGCTTGACCCTCAAGTTGAACCCCAAATAACTGCTGTTGAATGTTTTTGATGCCCAGCCTATGGGACAATATACTAGGTTGTTTGTTATGCCACATTTTATGCTCAGAGAGAAATATTTCTCAGTTGGAAAGCTGCTACCCCACCAACGGTCTCCGCATGGTGCACAGTGTTGAATTCTGTTTTACCATTGTATAAGCTCACTTACACCAATCAAAATTGCCCAAGAAAATTTGACATAATTTGGTCAGATTGGATAGATGCTTGGGGCTCTATGGGAAATTATGGTTCTCCTCCTAGATGGGAGGATGAACCCTGGTAAGGCTCTTATATGTCTGACTGTGTTACTTTTGCTTTATTTTTGGGTTTTCGCTTCCATTCCCCCGCCCCCCCCCTTTTTTTCTCCCACCTTCCCCTCCTCTCTCCCCTTGTCTCCCTCCTTGCATTTACCTTATCCTTATTTCCTAGGTTCCCCCCCTCTTCCGCGCTCCTCCCCTTCTTCTCCCTTCCCCACTTTACTCTTCTTTCTTCAATTAACACAGTATGTTTGATCGTACTAATAGTTTAGTTCAGGGTTTGTTGAACCTAGTAACTGTTATGATCATTGGGATGATCTGTATTATGATATTACCCTGTACTTTTCATTCCATGGATATATTGTCCTTGTATTCTGTGCACTGCTTGACATTTTTTATTCTGAATAAACTTTTTCTTGTTAAAAAAACAGTGGACGAAAGACACTTAGGCACACAATGTGAGAGACCTACTTACAATAAACACATTATAGCAGGCGACCCCACACAGGTAGCTTGAGCTGTTGATATCAACATCTGTTATGAGTCTCACAGTGTGAAGCAGTCATTGTTGGTAATGGGACATCCAGGCCCTAAACATGGATCCCGGGCCTAGATTCGCAGAGTCTGTGTGTTATTGGGGACAAAATATTTTACAGCGCACACATACAAGAATGACATTTCCTGCAGGGCTAGTTAAAAACACCTGAACACCTGAACATATTCAAAAATACGGGGGTATGGTCATATAGTGCTAAGCCCACTTACTGCGACAAAGTACCCCGAATTAGTGGGTCCTACACTAGTAAAAGAATGGAAGATCCTTTGTCTCAACCATGGGAGCTGAACTCCTCTATGTGGGAGAACTGAAAGGGATACATCCTAAACACTGGTGGCCACTAAATAGGAGGTAATGAGGAGGGGGAGGGATGCTCCAGCCCAAAAACCTGGTCAGGGCCTATTACAACATACAAGAACATATTTGGGGGGCACACCCTACAATGCATTTAAATTCAAGATGGTGCTGCTATAAGACCTACAAACAGTACAAAATATTTTACAGCGCACACATACAAGAATGACATTTCCTGCAGGGCTAGTTAAAAACACCTGAACACCTGAACATATTCAAAAATATGGGGGTTTGGTCACACTATATGGTCATATAGTGCTAAGGCCACTTACTGCGACAAAGTACCCCGAATTAGTGGGTCCTACACTAGTAATAGAATGGAAGATCCTTTGTCTCAACCATGGGAGCTGAACTCCTCTATGTGGGAGAACTGAAAGGGATACATCCTAAACACTGGTGGCCACTAAATAGGAGGTAATGAGGAGGGGGAGGGGTGCTCCAGCCCAAAAACCTGGTCAGGGCCTATTACAACATACAAGAACATATTTGGGGGGCACACCCTACAATGCATTTAAATTCAAGATGGTGCTGCTATAAGACCTACAAACAGTACAAAATATTTTACAGCGCACACATACAAGAATGACATTTCCTGCAGGGCTAGTTAAAAACACCTGAACACCTGAACATATTCAAAAATACGGGGGTTTGGTCACACTATATGGTCATATAGTGCTAAGCCCACTTACTGCGACAAAGTACCCCGAATTAGTGGGTCCTACACTAGTAATAGAATGGAAGATCCTTTGTCTCAACCATGGGAGCTGAACTCCTCTATGTGGGAGAACTGAAAGGGATACATCCTAAACACTGGTGGCCACTAAATAGGAGGTAATGAGGAGGGGGAGGGGTGCTCCAGCCCAAAAACCTGGTCAGGGCCTATTACAACATACAAGAACATATTTGGGGGGCACACCCTACAATGCATTGAAATTCAAGATGGTGCTGCTATAAGACCTACAAACAGTACAAAATATTTTACAGCGCACACATACAAGAATGACATTTCCTGCAGGGCTAGTTAAAAACACCTGAACACCTGAACATATTCAAAAATACGGGGGTTTGGTCACACTATATGGTCATATAGTGCTAAGGCCACTTACTGCGACAAAGTACCCCGAATTAGTGGGTCCTACACTAGTAATAGAATGGAAGATCCTTTGTCTCAACCATGGGAGCTGAACTCCTCTATGTGGGAGAACTGAAAGGGATACATCCTAAACACTGGTGGCCACTAAATAGGAGGTAATGAGGAGGGGGAGGGGTGCTCCAGCCCAAAAACCTGGTCAGGGCCTATTACAACATACAAGAACATATTTGGGGGGCACACCCTACAATGCATTTAAATTCAAGATGGTGCTGCTATAAGACCTACAAACAGTACAAAATGTATGTATTATTGGGGAGACATGGACTTGAATCCAAAGTAACATTACTCCAAAGGTCCCCCAGGCACATACCTCCCAAAGTGTAGTGCTCTCTTAAAAGCCAGGGCCCATAGTCAGTAGGCAAGAGTCTAGGCCGCAGTCCCCTCCAAAAGCCTCTGTCCCAGTTGAGTCTGTCACATACCCCAAAAGGGAAATCACATCTAAAGGGATGCAGACCCTGGCACTCTCCCCCATTAGAACCCTTTCCCCATCACTCCACACAGCGACATTTATTTTGCACATGGACACAGACAAACAGCATTTTTTTTTTAGAATAAAAAAAGAAAAATCTGCTACAGAGTTTGTAGAAAATCCCTGAAATGTACATAGATCACCCAGGGGGGATATTTTTTTTTCTCAACAAAATTGGAGTTACTATTTAAGTATTGCTGGAGTTAAAGGGGACAGCCAGCTAATCTGAGACTTTGTAAAAACAGTCACAGTCCTTCAAGCAATCTCTGGCATCTAACCCTCATAGAACAAGCATACCTGTAGCTCTAGGCAAAAGGCCTTACTCACAATGTCCAGAGATTTTATCAGCCAGCTACCATGGCACTTGCGCCACTCTGTGCCCTCACACTCACTGTTTCTATCTTCAGTAGTGTTCGGCAGGAGGTGCGATAGGAGCCCCCACAACTTTCCGGTCTCCATAAGGTACACAATATTAGGATTGTACTATAGTGGAGTAAGAGGGGTAACAGAATCAGCATAAGCAGGATTTACATTTAAAACCTTATGCTAATAAAGGACCAGCAAATCAACTGTTGGGAGTTTATTACAATTATTCACATTAGTACTCACAATAAGATGATCCTGATGGTCAAAAGGACCAAACATGGCAGGGCCAGAAGTGTAGTTGATTTTTATGTACCCATTCAAATAGGGCAGATGGTCCACACAGCTCTTCATTAGCCTAGGAGTAGTATTTTACAATTTAAAGGCAATACATACACAGCCTACTGTATATGCTGAAACTAACTGAATTAAATTAATAAAACATATAAACAAATACATGATTTAGGATTAATAAATCATTTTAAACAGTATTAATTTCAATGAGAAAAATCTTTATCTAAAATAAAAATATTTTGATTAAGTGGCAAAGTATGCAGGTTCTTTAACTTGGACTCCATGTTAGGAGTTTGGTGAAAAAGGATAAGTTCACTTTAAAAAAAAAATATTAAAAGCACATGTTTTTGTAGGTTAATAAATGTGCATTTATATTTTTTTCCCAGAAGCCTTCATGGCATCGCACCCACAATCAGTGGATTGCCGGTGCAATGTCAGGCTCCTGCACACTCTCCCTCCAGCTTTGTGCCTGTACCTACAATACTGTGCAAACTTTTTCAGCAGGTGTGGAGAAATGCTGTAAGTAAGAATGCTTTTAAAGCTATATATTGTAATTGTTTATTTTTAGCAATTTACAAAATGCAAAGTGAGCGTACCAAAGAAAAATCAAAATTTAATCAATATTTGGTATGACTTTTCTTTGGCTTCAAATCAGGATCAATCTTTTCTAAGATAAAATTATTTGCACACTTTGTACACTTGCACAAAGACAGGGATTTTGTAGGATTGGAGTCAGGGGTATGATTATTCAACTATACCAAGCAGGTGCTAATGATCATCAATTTTATATGTAGATTGAAACACAGTCAATAACTGAAACAGAAACAGCTGTGTAGGAGGCATAAAACTGGGTGAGGCACAGTCAAACTCTGCTACTATGGTGAGGTCATGTCACAGGTCATACAGCATGGCAAGACTGAGCACAGCAACAAAACACAATGTAGACATATTGCATCAGCACAGTATTTTCCATGCAAAGATTTCGAAGCAGACTGGGGTTTCAAGATGTGCTGTTCAAGCTCTTTTGAAGAAGCACAAAGAAATGGGCAATGTTGAGAACTGGAGACACATTTGTTGGCTAGAAAACTTAATGCAGCCAATGAAAGTCATCATGCTTACTTTCCTTCACCAGTGGAAGATGTCCATCGGTGCCATCAACACAGAACTGGCAGAAAGCAGTGGGGCCTAGGTACACTTATCTACTGTCTGGACAAATCTGTCCAGAAGTCGTCTTTGTGAAAGAATTGCAGCTAAAAAGCCATATCTTCCAGGTTTATTGCCAAAGCTGAATTGAACAAGCTGAAGTTAACAGCTGATAGGCTACCATGCGCAACTGTACCAGATTTTGCACTCTCCGGTCTTTGTAAGTCAAACCCAATATCTGATACATAATCAGTCTAAACATTGAAAAGGGCTCACACATGTGGTATTCCCATACTCGGGATGAGTAGCAGAACGTGTTTCAGGGTGAAATTCTAAGTATGCCCATATTAAATAAGAAAGATCTTAAAAAATGGACCGTTTTGCGTAAAAAAACATGATTTTCATTTTCTTTCCAAATTTTCCTAAAACTTGTGGCAAAAAAATGAAGTCTTCAAAAGATTCACCATGCTTATTACTAAATACCTTGGGGGGTTTACTCACCAAATGTTGTCATTTTGTGGGTATCTCTACTGTCCTGGCACTCCAGGGCTTCCAAAAATGTGATAGATAGTCAAAAAGTTAGATGCATTATTTACAGTGCCTTGCAAAAGTATTCGGCCCCCTTGAACTTTTCAACCTTTTGCCACATTTCAGGCTTCAAACATAAAGATATAAAATTTTAATTTTTTGTGAAGAATCACCAACAAGTGGGACACAATTGTGAAGTGGAACGAAATCTATTGGATATTTTAAACTTTTTTAGGAAATAAAAAACTGAAAAGTGGTGCGTGCAAAATTATTCGGCCCCTTTACTTTCAGTGCAGAAAACTCACTCCAGAAGTTCAGCGAGGATCTCTGAATGATCCAATGTTGTCCTAAATGACTGATGGTGATAAATAGAATCCACCTGTGTGTAATCAAGTCTCTGTATAAATGCACCTGCTCTGTGATAGTCTCAGGGTTCTGTTGAAAGCGCAGAGAGCATCATGAAGACCAAGGAACACACCAGGCAGGTCCGTAATACTGTTGTGGAGAAGTTTAAAGCCGGATTTGGATACAAAAAGATTTCCCAAGCTTTAAACATCCCAAGGAGCACTGTGCAAGCGATCATTTTGAAATGGAAGGAGTATCAGACCACTGCAAATCTAACAAGACCTGGCTGTCCCTCTAAACTTTCAGCTCAGACAAGGAGAAGACTGATCAGAGATGCAGCCAAGAGGCCCATGATCACTCTGGATGAACTGCAGAGAACTACAGCTGAGGTGGGAGAGTCTGTCCATAGGACAACAATCAGTCGTACACTGCACAAATCTGGCCTTTATGGAAGAGTGGCAAGAAGAAAGCCATTTCTCAAAGATATCCATAAAAAGTCTTGTCTAAAGTTTGCCACAAGCCACCTGGGAGACACACCAAACATGTGGAAGAAGATGCTCTGGTCCGATGAAACCAAAATCGAACTTTTTGGCCACAATGCAAAACGATATGTTTGGCGTAAAAGCAACATAGATCATCACCCTCAACACACCATCTCCACTGTCAAACATGGTGGTGGCAGCATCATGGTTTGGGCCTGATTTTCTTCAGCAGGGACAGGGAAGATGGTTAAAATTGAGGGGAAGATGGATGCAGCCAAATACAGGACCATTCTGGATAAAAACCTGTTGGAGTCTGCAAAAGACCTGAAACTGGGACGGAGATTTATCTTCCAACAAGACAATGATCCCAAACATACAGCAAAATCTACAAAGGAATGGTTCACAAATAAACGTATCCAGGTGTTAGAATGGCCAAGTCAAAGTCCAGACCTGAATCCAATCAAGAATCTGTGGAACGAGCTGAAAACTGCTGTTCACAAACGCTCTCCATCCAACCTCACTGAGCTCGAGCTGTTTTGCAAGGAAGAATGGGCAAGAATTTCAGTCTCTCGATGTGCAAAACTGATAGAGACATACCCCAAGCGACTTGCAGCTGTAATCGCAGCAAAAGGTGGCTCTACAAAGTATTAACGCAAGGGGGCCGAATAATTTTGCACGCCCCACTTTTCATTTTTTTATTAGTTAAAAAAGTTTCAACAATCCAATAGATTTCGTTCCACTTCACAATTGTGTCCCACTTTTTGGTGATTCTTCACAAAAAATAAAAATTTTATATCTTTATGTTTGAAGCCTGAAATGTGGCAAAAGGTTGAAAAGTTCAAGGGGGCCGAATACTTTCGCAAGGCACTGTATGCCCCTAGAAAGCCTCTAGGTGCTCCTAGGTATTTTGGCCTCTCTAAGTGGTTAGGCTGTGAAAAGGTCTCATACATGTAGTATTGCTCAGGAGGAGTAGCAGACTGTGTTTTGAGGTGTAATTCTATTATTTGAGAACATTTTCATAATCCATTTTCCAAAAACTTGTGGAAAAAAATTAATTTTTTTAAAAGACTCATCATGCCTCTTAGAAGATCACTAGTATTATTATTATCATTATTATTATTATTATTATAATACAGGATTTATATAGTGCCAACAGTTTGCGCAGCACTTTGCAACGTGAGGTCAGACAGTACAATCACAATACATACATTCGATACAGGAGGAATCAGAGGGCCCTGCTCGTTAGAGCTTACAATCTACAGGGGTCAAGTGATACAAAAGGTAATAACTGTGGGAGATGAACCAATGGAGAAAATAAAGTACAGTTCTTAGGTGTGGGCAGGATAGGCTTCTCTGAAGAGAATTTTTCAGGGATTGCCTAAAAGTGAATAGAGTTGGACGATAGTTGGACGATAGATGATGGATGTTTTTTTCCGAAATGAGGTTGTTTTGTGGGTGTTTCTACTGTCCTGGTGCCTCCAAAAATTTGATATGTAGTCAGGAAATTAGATGTGTAATTTATGCCCCTAGAACTCATGAAGGTGCTTCTTGGATTTTGGTCCTCTCTTATGCCCCTAGAATGCATGAAGGTGCTACTTGGATTTTGGTCCTCTCCGTAGAAAAGTTTCACACAAGTTTTATTGCCATACTTGGGAGGAGTAGCAAAATGTGTTTTGATGTGAAATTGTAAGTATGCCTATGCTGTGTGTGAGAAAAAACTTGCTAAAATGACAACATTGTGAAAAATTCAATCATTTCTTGATTTTCCAAAAAATTCTGACAAAAAATAACAACTTTAAAAACGGACCATGTCTCTTGCTAAATAACTTGGGCTGTCTACTTTCCAAACAAAGACTCATTTTGGGGATATTTATATTGCCCTGGCATTTTAGGGCCTAAAGAGATAGGCAGTCAGTATATCATGATTGATCAGTTTTCAGATATACTGTACATGGTTTGTAGACTCTATAGCTTTCACACTGACTAAATAACATACATCTATATACATCTATATAAACATATTTGTTTTTTTCACCGAGGAAATGTAGCAGAATACATTTTAGCCTACATTCATAAAGAAAGATTATTTACTTGCAAAGATTTATAACTTTTTTCCAAAGTTTTCATTCTTTTTTCCTAGATATAGCAAACAATGAAAGCCCAGTGATGATTAAATATCACCAAAAGAAGCCCTATCTGTCTAAAAAAAACCATATAATATTCAAATGGTTACAATGCTGCATGACTGAGCAATTGTCATTCAAAGTGTGACAACTGAAAAAAATAGCCTGGGCAGGAAGGCGGTAAAACAGTGCTTAAAAGAAAGTGAACAGTGCAATTCAGCATGATCAGGACACTGCAACGCAGTGGCTGGAGTGAATTAGCCCCAAGCTTGGTTCACATATATGCAAATTGGATGTATTTTGAAATGCATCTGATTCGCACAATATGTGAACCAGACTGGCATTCAATAGAGCCAGTTCACATACAGTATATGCAGGCCAGTTTCGGTGCGAATTAAAAAAGGGTCCGGTTCAGGTATTAAATTAAATCCTGAATCGCACCTGAACCTCTGAATAGAAACCACCCCAGACCCGCATATATGTGAACCCAGCCTTAAGGAATCTCCTAAGCATGTAATTGAAAGGATTGCTGCTTTTCCAATGTCACCCCTAAATTTGCATAAAAAGGAAGGACTTCTCTCCGCTGACTAGTACTTTAGGGCGGGTTCATATCATGAATTACACAGGAACATGCTGTATGTTCCTGTGCGGTTGGCATGCAACTTGGGCACAGTGCAATTTAAACCTATTCATTTGAATGGGTTGAAATCGCGCTGGACCACACAAAGAATAGTGCATGCACTACTGTAAAAAATGCACAGCAACTGGATTTGCCACCTGCATTTGGGGTGTCTTTAAAGTGTATGTAAACCCTCCATATACCCAGTGAAGTGAACAGCCTCAGATGATACACAGAGATGAAATCTCCCTATATAAGTTTTATAAGTATATTTGCTGTCTTCATCTGTATATATCCTTTAGAAAGTGCTCTTCATGGTAAAGTTTTTCTTTCCCTGGTTACCACTGGGAGTGGACCATTTGAATACAGCCAAGACATCTGATTGGAGGAAAGGCACACACCCCCTATCCTCATAGGCAAAGGAAGGAAGGATTGTGCAGATCTCTGTTCTTAGACAGCAATCTGGCTGCTAATCTATTTATAGCAACCTACCCCGACACAAACTTCTATCTCCCACATCGGAGAATGTGTGAGAACTTATCAGGCTGATAACAGAGCTAAGGAGCAAGAGACAGCTACTGGACATTTTGTGCTTTGGAGAGAGATAAGAAAACACTACAGATATATGTGACCAGCTCAAATTTCATGAATCGGGTTTACATCCACTTTAGGTTACCACTGACACCCACGGCAGATCACGAATACAGTGTGTTTTGAACACGGCGCAGGAAACACACACACACTGAACGCAGGTTTCTCACACTGCATTCTGGTGTGAACTGGCCTATAAAACTCTTTTTGGTACAAGTCCCCTAGGACAATGCCCAACTCCATATGCCCTTTGTTTTACATTCCCTTGCAATTAGCCTTGAAAATGCAGATGCACCCTCTCGTAAATTTCAATTTCGTAAGATTTATATTTGCAATTTTTGAGGTTTATAATAGGTACGATGAAAGGGCTACAGACTGAGCCAAGCACATCTGCTCCTCCCTGATCAAGAAAAAGAAACTCAATACCAACCAGAATGCTGGTCAGCTCTTGAGATATACAGTATAAATAGCCTGGGAAAAAAAAAAAAAAGATTTAGCAAACTGTTCATTATTATCACCCTCTGAGTTGAGGATTTGCCCAGACAAGGTTTTAAAGTGATACTAAAGTCTCAGTTTTTTTCATTTAAAAATAACAAACATGTCATACTTACCTGGTCTGTGCAGTGCTTTTACACAGAGCAGCCCAAATCCTCCTCTTCTCACCAGTTCTCCTGGCTCCTCCCTCCTGTCAAGTGCCCAAACAGCAAGCAGCTTGCTATGGGGGCACTGAGTCATTCAGACACAGAGCCGCAGTTCGGCCCCGCACTCTCTCTCTTCATTGGTATACTGACTTTGATTGACAGTAGTGGGAGCCATTGGCACCACGCTGCTGTCTCAGCCAATCAGGAGGCAAAGTCCCGGGCAGCCGAGACTCTCTTGCAACATCCCTGGATCAAGATGGGCTCAGGTAAGTTTAGGGGGACTGAGGGGGGCTGCTGCACACAGAAGGTTTTTTTATCTTGATGCATAGAATGCATTAAGATAAAAAAACCTTCTGACTTTACAACCACTTTAATTCCAAAGCTTTGAAGAGATAAACATTCCTGTTGGGGTAAATTTATCAGTACTTTTCCATTCTTTCCTATATTTTCAGATATGCTAATTAATAAAGCAAATGTTTTGTGTCAAGTGAGCATATTCAGTGATAAAACATTATAAGAATCTGCCAACCAGTTACACCTCTGAATCCTAACATGCGGCCACCGGCCCTCTGAGTATGGCCTGTGGGCTATTGGGCACCTTAGAGATAGTAGAATGACAGCTATGCTCCGGGTCAAAAAGGCTCTCTGTGTTCCAGCTCCCAGCACTGAAAGAAAGCCTGTACTTTGGGCAAAATTTTCTCAGACCCTAGAACATGTAAAGTCCTGGCCTGGGAGAGAGAGTGGTGCAAGAGCTTGTGATAGGTAAGAGATCACCAATTTGTAAGGGAATGGGGGGTTTTCTTTATAATACCATGACCACCAGTGCAGGAAGTAGGGGTGGGGGATTAACCTTCATTACCATGACCACCAAGGTGGCAGATGGGGAGTATATTTTCACTGCCATGACCACCAATGCAAGGGGTTAGATGGTGTGGTTAACTTTCACTGCCATGACCACCAAAGCAGAAAGGGGAAATGGGGGTTAACTTTCTCTGCCATAACCACCAAAGCAGGGAAGGGTGGGAATGGGAGGTTAACTTTCATCTCCATGACCACCAATACGGAGGGGCAGGGGTTAAATTTAACTGCCACTGACCACCAATTCAGAGGGTGTTAAATTTCACTGCAAGTAACAACCAATGTAGGGAGGAGGGGATGTTAAATTTCACTGCCACTGAACACCAATGCAGGGGGGTATGGGTAGGTTACTAGTAATGACACCAATGTTGGGGTGATCAAAGCATCCACTAACACCAATGCTGGGGGTTATTATTGTGTTTTTTGACACCAGTGCTGGGAGTTATTATTGTGTCCACTGACACAAATGTTAAAGGTTTTATTGCGTCCACTGACATCAATGCTGGGGGTTAATATTACACTCACTGACACAAATGCTGGGGGGGTACTATATGCTAACTTATTCAGTGTGAATTGCGATGCGCTGAAAATAATGAAGCAGGACCGTAATCCTTGTTTGCTGAGGTGCGAAAATGCGCTGCTATTGTATGGCCCACTGGAAATGTCAGGGGCTACACTTGAGACTAGACCTGTGCAATTAGTTTTGTTCCGAATTCATTTTTTAACGAATTTCGACAAATTCATTAATTCAGATATATCCGAAGTAACGAAAACCCATTTAAATTCGAATATTTGAAAATTCAGAAAATTCGTAAATTTTAAAAATCGTAAATTTGTAAATTCGAAAAACCAAAAATTTGAAAATCTGAAATAACTAGCTAATAATAACTTAACTATTACTAACTATTAAATTATAGGTATTGGGATTTCCTTTCAAATTTGGCAGTTAGTGAACGTAACGAATTTATCCGAAGTTACGAATTATCTGAAATAACGAATGCTGTATCTAAACAAAAGGAACGTAACAAATTAATAATAATAATAAATAACAATAATAAACTTTTTATTATTATTATTATTTGTTATTAATTTGTTCCGTTCCATTTGTTAAATAAATATAAATTCGTATTTGTTACGTTCACTAACAGCCAAATTTGAAAGGAAATTCCAATACCTATAATTTAATAGTTAGTTATTATTAGTTCGTTAGTTAGTTATTCTTTCAAATTTTCAGATTTTCTTTCTATAGCCTCATACACACGATTGGACTTTGTACAAACTTTCCCATGGATTTTTGTACAAAGGGCGTTGGCCGTAAATTAATTAAGCATACACACGGCAGGAGTTTTTCAGCCAACTTTCACTAAATCACGTGGTTTTTCAGCTCTTTACCGCCACCCTTTGGTCAACTTCTGTATTGTTGTCTGATCTTTTGCATTGGTTCTGAGCATGCGTGTTTGTACTTTGGACTAAAGTCCTATGGACTTGTGTACACACGATAGGATTTTGCACCATAGGACTTTTGTTGCCGGAAAGTTTTTCTGTTTGCACAGCCAACATTTGTCCGATGAAAACCAATAAAGTTTGACCGATGGAGTGTACATGCGGTAGGATGTTGCCTTAAAACAGCTAATTAACATGTTTGTTGTCAAAAAGTCCTATCGTGTGTATGGACCTTTATTTTCGGATTTTCGAATTTTCGAATTTACGAATTGCGATCATAATGAATTACCTAAAAAACGGAAAAAAAACAACCGAATGAAACGAAAATGAAAACAAACAAATTTTTCGGGAGTGCACATGTCTAAATGAGACCCTATATCATTTTCAAATTGATCACTTGTTTACTTGGAATCAATATATATCAGTTTTCTCACTTTAGTCTACAAGTCCAGGAAGAAGAGACCAGTGAAAGATAATGATGGCGCTATGGTTTATGGAGAAATGAACTACAGTGGGAAGCAGTGTGTGTTGGCAGTCAGAGGTCGAGATTAGGTGTAAACAGTTGGATATTTTTAAGTCTTAAACCGTGTACACATGAGCGGAATGTCCGACAGAAAAAGTCCGACTGAAGCTTTTCATCGTCTATTTCGATCGGACCTAGAAATGGAACTTGTTCTAAATATTTCCGATGAAACCAATTCCTATCGGGAAAACCGCCCGTCTGTATGCTGTTCCGACGGACCGTGTGTAGGCAAGACCGCTTGAATGGAATTCCGTCGGAGTTCTGTCGGAGAAACCTTCGGAGTTTATTCCGACGGCAAAACTGGTCGTGAGTACAGGGCATTACAGTTTCACATTAAATTATGAAAGAAAATGGTTGAACATTACTGCAAAGGAATGTAGGATCTGAGTCTTGTGATCTGTCAAGTTGCGTATCCATCAGATAATTAAAGTCCCAAGATATTACTATTGGGGCAGTTGGCAAAAAACTGGTGTAGCAGTCAAAATAAAACAATATTTTATTGTGCGGTCTGCCAGGCACCATACATCCTGTATTTAGTTCAGTCGAAAGCCCATCTGTTACAGCTTGACTTGACTGAATAAAGTCTATGGTACTCTATAAGGCATTGAGCAGACCATACAGTCAAGATCTTGGAGGTGTAGGGCTTCAAGCATGACCTATACTGAAAATTCCCATGAGTAGAAAAGAAGTGCAGAAAAAGATATTTATCCTAGAAGTTATACTTGCAAGACCAAAAAACTATTTAGAATAGATTTGTTCAGGTTGATCCACTAAAAAAATAGACAACATAGCCTCCATGTGTACCATTAAAGAGAAGTATGGGATTAAAAAAAACAAAAAAAAATTTATTCTCACCTAGGTGGATACAGCATTGGTCCGATGATGCATCTGTCCCCTGCTGCCTCTAAGACCAAGATCCAAGCTAACAAAGACCACTGATCACTTGGTTCTTGGGCTTCAGTGAGCAGAGAGTAGAAACCGTCAGTCACCGGCTCTCTGCTCTGCCCCTCCAGTGCTCACTGGAACGCTGGACTGTGCAGGGAGCAGAAGTGGCTGGCTTAGGCTCTCAGCGTAGTGCTGAGAGGCTGAACCATTTGCCCATCTAGGCATCTAGTTGGATCCAGACATTACAAGTCGTGATCACAAGTCGTGATCACTCCGGAGCCTGGACCAGCTGAGTGACGTCAGCCGACAGTGTACTTTAGCCCGCTGTCAGCTGAATACGGGTCACAGAAATGCAGAACGAAGTACACTCCTGTGACCTACAGAAGAAGTAGGGCTAAAAGAGCTTTGGCCCTACTTCTCCTTTAAGCAAGCATATTGACAATAATACAATGAAAAATGAAAGGGGGAAAAATTTAACTCTGCAGATGCCTGTCTGTTAACTAAGTACAGAATGAAAAATCATAAAAATGCACAGATTTTAAATAGCATAGGCAAGGTTAAAAGGATACAAAACTATGAATGTATTTGTCACAAATGTAAAAAGTTGCATCAAGATCAGTCCTTGTAATAAGTCCACGAGCTTTCATCAGGACCAGGATATCTTACACTGGTATTGCACTGATGTGACCACACATTTTTGCTTGCACACGATTGGATGATGGAGGTCAGCAGAGCCTCTGCTCATTTAATAAGCTCTGGAGCAATTGTACTTACAGAGTGCAAGTGCACTTTTATAAATCAACCCCAAATGTTTTGGGAAGATTGTTGTTGAAATCAATGGTCGGATAACAGGGTCTTTTTGAGATCACCAAAGCACAAGCTAACCTGTGTTCTGCATCCATTGGTCATGTGCTCAGCATCATGGAGAAGTGAATGCCATAGAGACCAGTAAGTGTGTGTGAAAAGAAACTGTGACAATCAATAAAAATAGATTTCTGCATATCGGCTATTTTTCAGATATTGTACTCTCTTTATTTTCTGTCAACAAAAACCATTTCAGGCAAAGGAAGCGATATCAGCCAAGAGAATCTATTATATCTGTGTTTTCTTTTTTGTAACAACTATCAGTCTATGGATAAAAATCAAGGACACATTGCAGTGATATTTTTTATTGTTGTACCGTACAATGTCATAAAACAATTAGCTATGAAGTTATTCTCTAGTTTCTTTGTTGGTGATTGTCTGTTGGGTGGTTATTCTAAAAACACTAGTTGTTCTTTACAGAACAAGGTTTCGTCATCCCATGCTGTTGCTGGGGTCCAAAGCCTGCAAGTCTCAAATGCTCATATCCTTTTTGTGCTAAGAAAAGATTTACGAGTGCCTCTCAAATATTTCTATCTGTCTTCACCCTAATGTACTCTTATCAATATATTTTATACAGCTCCTGGGAACAAAGCATTGTGCAGTGTGTCATCTCTGTTTGTTCCTGTTGGAGCCCTTAATCAGATGCAGCCTAGGTAACCTGATCGTAATGGCAGGGGATAAATGACTCAACGATTTTTGATGAGGTGGTAAAAAAAAAGAGCCACCTAATGTTTTGTCTCTACTTCTAATCCATTTAGCCATGGATGGATTCCATCAGATTTAGTGCTAATGCTGATTTCACAAATTTATATAATTTTACTTGTGTAACAAACAGCCCCTGTCCATGCAAATTTTGTAGATGGAGTGTACCTGCTGCACAGGTTTTGGCGTATCATAAGATAAACTAGTGACAGTGAAAGGTTTCTAGCTAGTAGCAGTTTATAGGGGGTTACGTACTGACCACACCCTGTTTCCCCAACTGTGGAATAATTTGTATTATCTTTGGGATGATCAGCGGTTGTTGGCAAAAGGATGCATGGGGGCTGTGATGGAAAATGTTTGCAGGTCTGAGCAGATCCAGTGTGGTCCCTCTACTAGCCAGGAGTCTGAATGACTTTTGTTGGAATTATGGACTCTGATTTATACCCCTGCAAGGAAACTTCTTGATTTTGGTTGTGTTTCTGCAATGCTGACCAATAAATACTGACAGAAAGCGCATCTGGAATACCCCTCTGCGAGCTCTCGGTTTGAAGCTGATTACCCACACTTGTTAGAGACTAGATACTAGTAGGAATACCATTACTGGACATTGGTACATAATTCATATGTGTTAAGTTGGTCATACATTACTCATTATTTTATCTGTTTAGCCAGCTGGCTAAACGAAAAAAAATCTGAGCCGAGCTCCCCATCCACATATGTGTCTTTGTATTCTGAATGCTATACTCTCCTGCTGCCATAATACACTGATAATTGATGCAGCCCATTTGTGAAAAGTCAATTAGACTGAACTGGCTGAATTTTGGTTCATATATGGCCAGCATTAGGATTATAATTGCCCCAGTTATCCCCCCACTTAGTTGCATTACTTCTTAACTTTTAAGAGATGAATGGTTATGATGTCAGTGGTATTGGCCAATATGACATACTCAGCTGCCTCTAAATGTAATTGCTGTGATTAAGTAAGCTATCCTTTAACCTCCCTGGCGGTATGATTATTTTGGATTTTAGGTGCTGAAAGCGGTACAATTATTTTGCATGGAAATTTGGCGTTTTATATTGTAGGCCTGTAATTCTTAACAATAACACACTTAAATCTGTCCACCAAGAGTCTAGTAGATATCCCAAGTATGATGAAGTTTGAAACACAAAAACATAAATTATAATATAATAAATAAATATAAATAATTAAAAAAAATAATATAATAATAATAAAATAAATTTCCCCACGATTCACTATCGCTCAATTCTGCAAGTGTTGTAATTTGCTATCTCTGTTTTCTAGCTGGTCTAAAGCCACTTTTGACGTAAAGGGACACTTTTTGGTTGCTATGGACAATCTCCAGTTTCCAGGCAGAAAGAACAGTATATATAATATAAAACTGCATGCAGGGCATTGGACAAAGCACTGGGGACAAAAGAGATGTGAAATAATTTCATACAGTACTGTAATCTGTAAGATTACAGTACTGTATGTGTTATGATTTTTACTTTTTTTAACTTTGCCGCAAGGCTCCGCCCCCGTGCGTGACAACGCTCGCAGGGAACAGAGCCTGGCACAGAGAGGCTTCGGAGGAGGACAGAGCCCGCAGACACAGTGGGGGGGACATCGCAGGATCCTGGGGACAAGGTAAGTAACACCGCACCAGGATCCTGCAATGTAATCCCGAGTGTGGCTCGGGGTTACCGCTAATGGTGCTGAAATTTAACCCCGAGCCACACTCGGGAATACCGTCAGGGAGGCTACGGACTTTTCCTGTTTTCTGCTATTTCTACGCAATTATTAGGCAAGCTATATTTTTAAGGATTCATTTCATTATTGAACAACTACAGTGCCCTCCATCAATCCAAAATGTTAATAAACCTCAAACTTGAATACTGTATTTATCGGCGTATAACACGCACTTTTTTCCCCTTAAAATCAGGGGAAAGTCGCAGGTGCGTGTTATACGCCGATCCCCTGCGATCCCGAGCTGTCACAACTTCAAAATCGCCGACCGCGATTTGAAAATGGCGCCGCCGGCGCCGAAATACACAGAGCCGGTCCTCGGCTCTTTCCGGCGGCTCTCGTTCACTTTCGGCTCAACTCGTAGTCCCGAGCGGCGCCATTTTCAAATCGTGGTCGGCGATTTTGAAGCCCAGGATGGGCTTCAAAATCGCCCAGGATGGCAGGGACAGGGGATCGAAGGCTGCACTGGGGCAAGGCTGCACTGGGGAAGGCTGCACTGGGGAAGGCTGCACTGGGGAACGCTGCACTGACAAGGCTGTACTGACAAGGCTGCACTGACAAGGCTGCACTGACATGGCTGCACTGACATGGCTGCACTGACAAGGCTGCACTGACAAGGCTGCACTGACATGGCTGCACTGAGAAGGCTGCACTGACATGGCTGCACTGACAAGGCTGCACTGACATGGCTGCACTGACAAGGCTGCACTGGGGAAGGCTGCACTGACAAGGCTGCAATGACATGGCTGCACTGGGGCAAGGCTGCACTGAGAAGGCTGCAATGATGGGCATTTAAATGTAAGTTTTTTTCCCTTCAACTTCCCTCCTAAAAGTTTTTTTTTCCTTAAAATTCCCTCCTAAATTGGGGTGCGCGTTATACGCCGGTGCGTGTTATACGCCGATAAATACGGTATTTAACAAAGTAAAAGTGATGTTTTGGCTTTCTTAGGAGGATATCTATGTGTGCACAATTATTGGGCAGATTTTAGTGTGCAGAATTATTATGCAACTAAAGGAAAAACAAACATGTTCCCCACTTGTTTTTTTTATCTGTTAAAGTGAGAATAATAAGCAAACAACTCAAAATTTACAAATAAACATTTCTGATACTTCAAAAAAAAAAAAAAAATCAGTGACCAATATAGCCAACCTTCTTTTCAATAACAGTAATAAGCCTTCCATTCATGGAGACTGGCAGTTTCTTGATCTGTTTACAATCAACTGCAGCAGCAACCACAGCCTTCCAGACACTGTTCAGAGAGGTGTACTGTTTTCCTTCATTGTAAATCTCCCATTTAAGAAGAGCCCACAAGTTTTCAACAGGGTTTAGGTCAGGTGAAGAAGGGGGCCATATCATTATTCTTTCATCTTTAAAGTGATTGTAAAGTCTTGTTTTTTTTAATAAAAATAACAAACATGTTATACTTACCTGCTCTGTGAAATGATTTTGCACAGAGCAGCCCAGATCCTCCTCTTCTCGGGTTCCTCTTCTGTCCCTCCTGTCAAGTGCCCCCACAGCAAGCAGCTTGCTATGGGGGCACCTGAGCCGAGCTGCAGCTGTGTGTGTTCATTCAGACACGGAGCCACTTTTCGACCCTGCCCCCTCTCTCTCCTGATTAGCTAACTGACTTTGATTGTCCCGGACAGGCACTGGTACACATCGCTGGATAGAGATGGGGCTTAGGAAAGTATTAGGGGGGTTGATGCACACAGAAGGTTTTTTTATCTTAATGCATTAGGATAAAACACCTTCTGCCTTTACAACCACTTTAAGGCCTTTACTGGCTAGCAGCTCAGTGGAGTACTTCGATGCATGTGATGAAGCATTGTTCTGCATTAATATCATGGTCTGTTTGAAAGATGCAGACTTTTTCCTATACTACTGCTTGATGAAAGTGTACTGGCAGTAGGTTTGGGAGTTGATTTTGAGTCCATCTTTAACCCTGAAAAGGTCCACCTAGCTCATCTTTAATAATACCAGCCCATACCAGTACCCCACCTCCACCTTTCTGGCATCTGAGTCGAAGTGGAGCTCTGTGCCCTTTACTGATCCAGCCACAGGCCCATCCATCTAGTCCGTCAAGAGTCACTTTCGTCTCATCAGTCCATAAAACCTTTGAAAAATCTGTCTTCAGATAATTCTTGGCCCAGTCTTGACGTTTTAACTTATGTGTCTTGTTCAGTGGTGGTCGGGTTTCAGCCTTCCTTACCTTGACCATGTCGCTGAGCAGCTCCAATTGTCCTCTTCTCGGGTTCCCTGCCAGTGCTCTGGGCTGGGCTATGGTGGCACACGTGTGGGCTCAATCCTGAGCCATTCTCATTGTGTCCATTGACACACACGGTGCGGCTCGACCCCACCTCCTGCTCCCTCATTACTGGATTTGATTGACACCAGCAGGAGCCTATGGCATACCCCCTGCTCTCACTGAATTCAGTGAGGAGGGAGAGAGAGAGCAGCACCACTGCTCTCGGGGCACAGTACTGAATTGAGATCGGGCACAGTAAGGATGTGGGGCTAGAGGGGGATTTCACAATAGAAGGTTTTTTACCTTAATGCAGAGAATGCATTATGGTAAAAAGCTTCAGCCTTTACAACCACTTTAATTTTCTAATACATTTTCCTATGTATTACAAAATGTAATACATAACGTAATACAAAATGTAATGTACAAAATTCCTATGTATGAACACTATCAACATTTAAATGCTACAAAGAATATATCCGAATATGTTAAAAGGAAATCAAGGATCCAAAAATTGAAAACGAACGTCAGATTGCAAAAGGTAATAGGACAAACCCCCAAAAAATCATCAAATATATTTATAGTAAAAAGGTCAGGTCTGAGCATGTAGGCCCTTTACAAAATAATCTAGAGTTGGTGACTGGGGACAAAGAGAGGGCAAATTTATTAAATACTTTCTTTAGCTCTGTGTATACAAAGGAGCATGGGGGAGCTCGTGTCCACAATGGGGATGGTATTGACACAGCCCCAATTGATCCACAATGGCTCAAAAGTGATATGGTCCAGAAATATTTAGACAGAATAAAAGTGGATAAAGCACCTGGACCAGATGGCATCCACCCACGGATCCTAAAATAATTAAGCTCTGTCATTTTAAAGCCATTGTTTCTAATTTTTAGGGACTTGTTACTGACTGGAATGGTACCACTGGATTGGCGCAGGGCAAATGTGGTGCTCATATTTAGAAAGGGATCAAAGTCTTTACCAAGTAACTATAGACCTGTTAGGTCTATAGTCGGGAAGATACTGGAGAGTTTAATTAAAGACCACATAGATGAGTTCTTGCTGGAAAAAACATTTTAAGCAACAGACAGCACGGATTCATGAAAGACAGAACTTGTCAGACAAATCTGATTTCTTTTTATGAGGAGGTAAGTAAAACCTTGGACAGAGGGGTGGCTGTGGACATGGTATACTTGGATTTTGCAGAAGCGTTTTACACAATTCCCCACACACGACTAATGTGTAAGGTAAAGTCTACAGGCTTGGAAAGATCAATTTGTAAATGGATAGACATCTAGCTAAAAAAACTAATTCAGAGAGTAGTGGTTAATGTTTCTTACTCTAAATGGTCTAAGGTTATCAGTGGTATACCCCAGGGTTCAGTGTTGGGACCCTTACTTTTTAATATCTTTATAAATGATATAGGGTCTGGGATTAAAAGTACCATTTCTGTCTTTGCAGATAACACCAAGCTGTGCAGTGGAATAACGTCCTTACAGGATGTCTCCAATTTACAAGCTGACATCAATGCACTGTCTAATTGGACAACTAAGTGGCAAATGAGGTTTAATGTTGATAAATGTAAAGTTATGCACTTGGGGGCTAAGAATATGCATGCATACTAGGGGGAGTTCAACTGGGAGAATCCATAGTGGAGAAGGATCTGGGGGTTTTGGTAGATCATAAGCTCAATAATAGCATGCAATGCCAAGCTGTGGTTTCTAAAGCAAGCAAAGTCCTTTCTTGTATTAAGAGAGGTATGGACTCCAGAGAGCGAGATATAATGTTTCCCCCTGTACAAATCATTAGTAAGACCTCATCTGGAATATGCAGTTCACTGGTGCTGGGCACCAGTTCTCAAAAAGGATATCAGGGAACTGGAGAAAGTGCAGAGAAGGGCAACCAAACTGATAAGAGGCATGGAGGAGCTCAGCTATGAGGAAAGATTTGAGAAATTGAATTTATTCACTCTTGAGAAAAGGAGATTAAGGGGGATATGATCAGTGGTCCATATAGTGAACTTGGTGTTGGAGTTATTCACTTTAAGGTCATCACAGAGGACAAGGGGGCACTCTTTACGTCTAGAGGAAAAAAGATTTCTTCACAGTAAGAGCTGTGAAAATGTGGAATAGACTCCCTCCAGAGGTGGTTCTGGCCAGCTCAGTACATTGCTTAAAAAAGGCCTGGATTCTTTCCTAAGTGTGCATAACTGGGTACTAACATTTACAGGTATAGTTGATTTAGGGAAGGAAGGAATTTTTTGCCCTGCTGTAGCAAATTGGATCATGCTTTGCTGAGGTTTTCCACCTTCCTCTGGATCAACTGTGGGGGAAGGATTGTGTATATGGGATTGTATGATTTTTTTAAAATTTTTATTTTGTTTAACTAGATGGACTTGTGTCTTTTTTAAACCTGACTAACTATGTAACTATTCATACAATAAAATAATTTCAGATTGACTGAATATTTATCATTAAACCACAGAGAGGACATAAAAAACAATTGAAACCATCTTTTCCACATATAGAAATCATTCAGGTTTTGTAGATTTTCCATACAATTCTAGTGGTTGGTGTTAATGAACCATGAAATATTTCAGGTAATAAAATGATATGCTCATCTTTACTGGATGGATACAAATGTCAAGCAGAGCACAGGAATAGCAAAATGAATATCATGACCCCAGGGGACACCACTCCCTTGATATGGCTGGGACTATTATTACTCGTGATCGTGCGATCAAGAGTTCAGTGTCACATCTAAACTGAAATGATATAATTATTGCTTCAAATTGTGGAGCTAGTCTCCAATCTGTCCAATTACTGAACATGCATGTTCCTTGTCAAAACTACTAACTCAGGAAAAAATGTTATATAAGAAACAAATTTAAAAATGAAAGCGTCTACAGTACACCAAAATGTAATACCTTTGGCACCAAGAAAATGCATTTTTGCTACATCAACCTACATAAAATGTTCGTTTTGCTACTTAGCTTTAAAGCTTATTTCCATGTTTGCAACCAAATTAGGAAAATACCTACTTTATATTTGTTACATGGTCCTATTTAGATAGCATAACTTAAAAATATACTGCTTACCTCTTTTTTTTTAGATGCTGGACCTTCAAGCAAGGAAAATCCTAAATAGTTTTCTGTGTTTTGTTTCAAATGCTTTATGCATTGGCATATCTCCTTAGAACCAGTCTGTCCAGACAGTATGGTCACCTGCTGACTTGGTACCATCCACAGGAATCTAAAAATGGTTGTAAACCCCAGTCAGGAAATCTGAACAAAGCACATATATACGTAGTGTATATTTATCTCTCTCCAAATCTCTAAGTGTCGTTTCCCTCTGGTGCTTCGTTCCTCTGTTATCAACATGAGTCACTTCTGAGAAGTTTTCCCAACATATGAGATAAAATGTGTCCGGGAGGGTGGGCGAGCTTAGCACACAGCTTGTCTATTCACAACACAGTTCTTCTGCTGTGTGAAGGGGGGGTATGTTCCTTTCCTCCAATCAGCTCCCACACAATGTAACTGCAGGCTCTTCTCCCCCTCCTCTGCAATACTAACAGTAGGAGAAGGATTTTAACATGATTCTGCCCTTTTGAAGGAGGTAGACAAGAGAGGGCTGCAGATAAACAAGTTAAATCTATGTAGGAAGATTTGTTTGACCACTTGCCGACCAGCCTCCATAGTTGTGCTCCGGCAGAATGGCACGGCTGGGCGAAGCGATGTTATGTAACGTCGCTTCGTCCTGTGGCCACTTGGGGTGCGCGCGCCCACCTGCTTGCCCACTGAGCCGATGCGAGATCCCGGCGGTCGCGATCACCACCAGGTTCCTGCGATCACTCGGGGCACACGGAGAACCGGGATCTGTGTGTGTGAACACACAGTTTCCGGTTCTCTGAGGGGAGAAGTGACAGATCCTATATTCATACAGAGTATGAACAGCGATCTGTCTTTTCCCCTACACAGTCCACTTCCCCCTTCAGTTAGAACACACACTAGGGAACACAATTAACCCCTTGATCGCCCCCTAGTGTTAACCCCTTCCCTACCAGTGACATTTTTACAGTAATCAATGCATTTTTATAGCACTGATCACTGTAAAAATGCCAATGGTCCAAAAAATGTGGCAAAATTGTCCGACGTGTCTGCCATAATGTCGCAGTCCCGATAAAAATCAAAGATCGCTGCCATTACTAGTAAAAAAAAATGTATAATAAAAATGCCATAAAACTATCCCCTATTTTGTAGAAGCTATAACTATTGCGCAAACCAATCAATTTACGCTTATTGCGTTTTTTTTTTTTTTACTAGCGTTGGCCTGGTCTTCTCCGTCGTCTTCCTCCCTCTTCTCTTCTTCCGATGTTGACACGACACTCTCTCCAACTGTAATGCCGTGTGTGCAACGATTTATATAGGCATGGGGCGTGGTCACCGGTTGATGTCACCAGTGACCTCACCCCTTTATGACGACACAGACCGGGGCATGATGGGACTCTCATGTCATAAGGGGGCGGGGTCACTAGGTGACATCACCCGGTGACCACGCCCCATGCCTATATAAATCGTTGCGCACCACGCACATGGCATTACAGCGGGAGAGAGTGTCGTGTCAACATTGGAAGAAGAGAAGAGGGAGGAAGATGACGGAGAAGAGCGGGCCAACGCTAGTAAAAGAGCTGGAAGAAGATAGCGGAGGAGCCCGGCAGAAGGCACCATAGAGCGGGAGAAGAATCGGAGAGTGGGAGAAGACACCGGAGAGTGGGAGAAGAGAGCAGAGAAGTCAGAAGAAGACCCCTGGAGCTGCCTAATAAATTACTTTAAAAACCTGTCTAGTGTGTTTTTTTTATTGACACTTTTTTCCCCCCAGGTGAATGGGTAGGGGTACGATGTACCCCATACTCATTCACATGGGGTGGGGGGTCGGGATCTGGGGGCCCCCTTATTAAAGGGGGCTCCCAGATTCTGATAAGCCCCCCGCCCGCAGACCCGACAACCAATGGCCAGGGTTGTCGGGAAGGGGCCCTTGTCCTCATCAACATGGGGATAAGGTGCTTTTGGGTGGGGGGCGCAGGGCCCCCTGCCCCAAAGCACCCACCCCCATGTTGAGGGCATGTGGCCTGGTACGGCACAGGAGGGGGGGCGCTCGCTCGTCTCCACCCCCTTTCCTGACCAGCCAGGCTTGTGCTCGGATAAGGGTCTGGTATGGATTTTGGGGGGGACCTCACGTCATTTTTTCAGCATGGGGGTTCCCCTTAAAATCCATACCAGACCGAAGGGCCCGGCATGCTCATGAAGGGGGAACCCACGTTGTTTTTTTGGATGGCATGGAGTTCCCCCTAATTATTTGGTAATCAAAGTTGCGTCCCTACTCATTGAAGTTGTACTTCAAGTTGTGGGCCAAAGTTGGATCCACAGTCGTATGACTGTCTTGTCAAAATCGCGGCCGTAAAATCACGGCAAAATCGCACAACAAGTGTGAAAGGGGCCTTACTCTAACATTGTTCAAAACCCCCTGCAGTCGGCAATGGCACCTCCTGTAAAACATTTAAATAAGTAAGAAAATTTTAAAAATAGGCATGCTGTGTGAATGGGAACACATAAAAAAAACATACAGTGGGTTGTTCTCAAACGTGACTGAAAAAAATATGCTTTAAATAAATATTAATGCCATCCAAGAATGTAGTTGCCATTTCTGTTATATTAGCCATAAAATTTAGCTCAAATAAATGAAATCTCCTGTCACAGCAGCCTACTGAGCATCTCCATAGAAAGAATTAACATTTCTTCACTAAACAGACATGTTGAGGCAAGACGCTGTGCTGTCATTTTCAACGTGCTGCTGAAATCCTGTCATCTCTACAGGGTACATGGTAGAAATCCTTCCTGGCAACATTCCTTTTTTAAGCATTGTTAACACTTGATAAAAAGAAAGAGTGACAACCTTGTGAGATAACAATGAGCACAGCACTTTTCAGAGCTCTTATCAAATCAAATCCAGAAAGTCTGTGATATTTACCCATAATATTGTTATATATATATATATATATATATTAATATATACAGTGTGTGTATGTGTGTATGTATATATATATATATATATATATATATATATATATATATATATATATATATATATAATGTAGCGCTAACAGACTATGTGCACAAAGGATCAGTGCAAAAAAAGTGAATGAATATAACAAGTCCAACATAATGAATATGAAAATGGACAGTGATGTGACTGTGAGTCTCAAAGCAAAAATCACAAATGAAAATGGAAAAAATGAGTGGAAGTCCACAAAAAATGAACACAAAAAAAGAAGTGTCAATCTTCTGATGTGCAAAAAACAATGAAGAGCATCAACAATGGTGAATCCAGAAAATGAAATAGGATGGGGTACTCTTACCAGAGCAGATGGACCCGGATGTCAGCGACACCGAATCGTAAAGGCCTGGATGATTGGATCAGTGGCTCTCTCTGATGAGGGTGGAAGTCCAGGATCTCCACGGATATCCCCAAACGACCTCATAGAACTCGACCAGACTGGAAATATGATGTATCCAAAAGGAACACCAAAGCAACTCTCATCCAAATCAATGTATGTGAAAGAAGAGAGGGGGGCTCCAACAGTGCGGGTCAAAAGAGTAGGTTTAATAAAACCAATAATACATAAATAAAAGTGATCACGGTAAATAAAAGCAATGTGGGGAGCGGTGAGCGTAGCCTGATGCGTTTCGCACTTATGCCCCTGTAGATGTCCCATTAGGACGAAACGCATCAAGCTACGCTCACCGCTCCCCACATTGCTTTTATTTACCGTGATCTGCCAAATTACCTGCCAGGGGTCCCTGTCCTCTGATTCTCCAGCGGTGATCCCTGTCCTCTGATTCTCCAGGGGTGACCCCTGTCCTCTAATGTAAGGAGGAACTCTGGTAACTCTTAAGCCACTTTGAGTTTCTTGGCGTGCGGTGGGTGTAGTGGGGGGGCCCAGGTCAACTTTTGCACCGGGGCCCACAATCTTCAAGCTACGCCTCTGACTGCAACGTATGAGCTGGCTGGGATTATTCCTGTCCACTTGCTATAGGTTACTGCTCTTTGACTTATCAAATAAGCTTTTGAAAGTATAGCATTGCATGACAGCTGCTTACAAACAATGCAGTACAATATAACAAAAAGGTTTAATTTCCTTGGAAAACTTCTGTACATTTAGAAGGCCTATAAACTGAACAGTCAATTGATATTACATTCTAATAAGTGCTTGGTTGTGTAGCAAATAATTATAGAAAATTGATGTCCATACTTAAAGTGGAACTTTACCCAAAACAACTTAATAAAAAGTAATGTTCTTTAGCAAAGAACATACATCTCACATTAATGATTATGCTACCAAAATTAGTGTGTGCTGTAAATTGCCTCCAGCAGTGTTCCTGTTTCTTCTTACTGGTGGCTGCTATTTTGCTGAAGCCCAAAGCCCCAGCTGTAAATCATAAAGCGGAACTAAACCCATCAATTTACCCATTTCAAAAAACAGCTTGATTTGATTGTCTCCTCAACCAAACTGTGAAACTGTCACTGATCACATGTGCAACACCATGGCAGTTGCAGATCAAACAGAAGTAGCTTCCTTGGCTGTAAAAGATAGGGGGCTTTAAGGCTGTCAGCAGATCGGCCTCTACAAACTCAGCAGTGCCTAAAAATGCTTACAAATGGAGAGGAATTGAGCATGTGCAGAACAGATTGAGACAGTGTATTACTGGATTTTAAACAGTATAGGGACTTTTTTCATTTTGCTATACCGGCAAAACAGTCAGCCTGAAATGATCTAGCAGGACTTAATTTTCTGACTAAAGTTCCACTTTAAAGTGGTGTTCCGGCCGAAATTATATTTTTAAATAAAAATACCCCTATAATACACAAGCTTAATGTATTCTAGTAAAGTTAGTCTGTAAACTAAGGTCTGTTTTGTTAGTTTATAACAGTAGTTTGTTATTTTATAAACTTACAGCAGGCCGTGGCCATCTTAAGTGTGGGCATCTGAAGCCAGACTGTATTTCTTCCTGGATCTCATCCTTGCAGATCTCACACATGCTCAGTGCAGCACAAGCAGTGTAATAGGTTTCAGGTCAGGTTTCGATAGCAATGGCAGTTTCAGAGGAAGTTGCCGCCCCTTCCCAGAAGGCATTGCAAACAGGAAATGATGCGATGGGCCGCGGCCAGGGAGGAGGAAGTGAAAAATGAATACAGCAGATATACAGTAGGTGCTGAGAAAAAAAAATGTAAATATCCAATTCGTTTACAGTGCACAGTTTAGTAAGGGATGCTGAAGAGTTGTAAAAGTGGGTGGAACTCCACTTTAAGCAGAAGTAAACCCATAGATCTTAAAGTGGAGTTCCACCCACTTTTAAACTCTTCAGCATCCCTCACTAAACTGTGCACTGTAAACGAATTGGATATTTTTAATTTTTTTTCCCAGCACCTACTGTATATCTGCTGTATTCATTTTTCACTTCCTCCTCCCTGGCCGTGGCCCATCGCATCATTTCCTGTTTGCAATTCCTTCTGGGAAGGAGCGGCAACTTCCTCTGACACTGCCGTTGCTATGGAAACCTGACCTGAAACCTATTACACTGCTTGTGCTGCACTGAGCATGTGCGAGATCTGCAAGGATGAGATCCAGGAAGAAATACAGTCTGGCTTCAGATGCCCACACTTAAGATGGCTACAGCCTGCTGTAAGTTTATAAAATAACAAACTACTGCTATAAACTAACAAAACAGACCTTAGTTTACAGACTAACTTCACTAGAATACATTGGGCTTGTTTATTATAGGGGTATTTTTATTTAAAAAGTATAATTTCGGCCAGAACACCACTTTAACAGTATAAAAAAACAGTTACATTGCCGGCACATGCCGGAAATGTAACTGTCACACTGTCAAACTATCCAATGGCTGGTGTCATAACTGATCACATGTGCAGCACCATGGCAGTTGAAGATCAAACAGAGGCCAAGATGGCGGCTTCCTTGGCTGAAAACGTTACGAGGGTTTACTTCCGCTTTATCATAATTTTTCTTTCCTGGCGCATCATCGTGTGATAACACTCATGAGTCAGCTGTGCTCTCCTGATCTCAAGAACCACCTTCCAATCCCTTCCCCCAGTGTTCCACAACTAGACTCGCGACAGGATACAGGGGAGATAAATGTATGCTGACATAAGCATATGCAAGGAAAGGAAAAGTATGGACACAAATTTTCTGCATTCCTGGGCAATCTCATATCAGCACATGTATAGGATGTAAATAGCTTCCAAACCAGGGAGGGGGAAAAAAAGACAAGAATTAATTTTTAAAAATGTATTATGTCGTCAGAGAGCCAGAAAAAAATGGAAGTTTGAAGTTGCTGTTTCTATCATTAAACAGATCTAACTTGTACTGTAACTTATTCACAGAAGCCCAACTAGCTGTCTTGCATATGTGATCAGCGGAAATCATGCTGCAATTGGGCCATGAGGCCACCATTCCTCAAGTTGAATGAGCTTAAATCTCAGCAAGCAAAATTATGGAAGAGATGGTAAAATAAACTCCCAATTGCATGAAAGCTTGTTTAAACCTTGGGGTAAAATTCTGGAGATGCTCGGAGCATCAATTTGGCTGAAGACAGGATACAATATTGCTCTTTACATGTGAATGAACAAATTTTGACACCGTGCTGGCCGACATGATAACTGTTAAAAAAAAACGTCATTCACGATAAAACACTAGATGTTATAAAAAGTGTACCTAGGCCTTGGCGATGCGAGCTGCATGTGGTACTTGTCAAAACTAGGTACCCCCACCAAAAAAATGACATGCCAAATGTGGCGGGGGGAGGGGGGTTCACTGAGTGCTTAGAGCGGTACTTCCCTTTTGGGTGGAGCTCCTCTTTAATCCTACAACCAATAAATAAATAAAGCTATCCCACTTGTTAACCTTGAACAGCTAGCCAACACTGTCATGTGTTTCCACATTTCAATCAAATTAATGTACATTATAGGATTCACCATATGGAGAATGCTTTTAGAGGTTCATAAAAGTGTCCCATCAGAATGCTTAGGACTAAAGGTTAGTCTGATGATTGAAATAACAGTTTCCTTGGAGGGTGCATCTTAATAGACATGTGCAATTCATTTAGCTACAAATTGAAATTCAGATGAAATTATTGTTATTCGGAGATTTGGATGTATCCAAATTTCCTAATCATAATAGTAATGAATTTCAACAACAAATCCAAAATAAATTATAATGAAACAAAATAACATAACAAAAATTAATCTGAATTTGAAAATGAATTAGAATTCAAATTTGAAAATGAAGGTATAAAAGTGAAAAAGGAGGATGATTCCTAGAATAGAAAAAAATAAAAATAAAATAGAATAAAACAGAATAGAAAAAAATAGACTAGAATAGAATAGAATAGAATAAAATACACAAAATATAGCCGTTTTTCAAAATTCAAATAAATTTGTATAGAATAGAATAGATTAGAATACAATAGAATGAATATAGCCGTCTTCCAAAATTTTATTTGTTTAGAAAATAACAAATATACTAACCAAATCCAAATATACTACACAAATTGAGAATATGAATCATTCTAACATAACGAATATGACAAAACAAAATTATTACCTTAATGAATCCGAAACTAATCTAAACACATTTTGCCATTGTGCACATCTCTACATCTTAAAAACTGCCCTCATGAAATTTCTTACTATAGGTCCTTCCGCCCATTTACTCCCAGTGGGACATGAGAGAGACAAAATCTTTATTCCCATAGCATTATTGGCTAAGGCAATATCCAAAGCTGACTGCAAAAATCCAAAATATCCAAAAGTGATGGAGACATTGGAGGAAAATCGCTGTTGCTGGATAATAACAGGAACTTATCCCAAATATGTAAGTATGTAGAATTTGTAGAAGACTTTCAAGCTTGGAAACAGCACTAGAGGAAAATCATAGCTCCTTTAGTGGCATGACGTTTCAATGTTGCCAATCATCCTGCACTAGCAAACCCCATTTGTTCAGTAAAAACAGAGAGGCGCCTCCACCATCTGCAGAAGGAGGCGAAGCCAAGGCCTTCTTGGCCAGTAGAGTGCAATCACTATGGCTTGAGCTGTTTCCGAATCTTGAACAATACTTGTAGTAGTAATGGAATCAAAAGCAATGTATAAATCAGAGGAAAGTTCCAAACAACTGTGAATGCATCTTGCTTCATCGCTTGTGGACACCTGAAATGGGGGATGAAACATGGAGCTTGAGCATTTCTTGAGGTTGCTATGAGATCAACTGTTGGCACTGTTGAGAAAACACCCTGTAGATTTTTCTTATTCACATTTGTGCCCATTCAAAAATACCAAACGATCAGTCATAGAGTTCTTTACCCCTGGTAGGTAGGCTGATGTCAATGCCAGGGGACATGTCTCTGCCTACTGGAAAATTTTGGCAGAAACTCAAGAAAAGAGATGTTCCTGATGCATCCCTGCTTTGCAAAACACAACCCCACTCTTTTGTTGTCAATAAGGATCTTTACCTGGTGTCACCAGAGCAGATAAGTCAGGACTAGAAAACCTGTGCTCACTTCTAGAAATGACTGCCTCGGGTTCCACCCTTCTCACCACCCCTGGACTAAACCGTCCAAGCAATGAGCCTCCAGCTCTTGTAATTGGCATCTGTGGTAACAATGATCCAATCTTCAGGACAGAGTGGCACACCCAAGGAAGGGTTGGCCAGAACCGTCCACCACTAAATCTTGACATAAAGGAAGAGATACCATAATCCTTTGATCCTAAAAGAAGCAATCCCACTGCTGGATCACTTCCCTGTCCATTAACAACTACTGTTTGGAGCTTGACAAGAGTAAAAATTGTCCAGATAATGGAAAATGCAACTGTTCTTAACATGTAAGAGAGCAACAACAGTCAACAAAACCTTGGAGAACATACGAGGGACTGTGGCCAGCCCAAATGGGACACAGCCAATAAAGATGTGGCAAGGACCTCCTGCAGAACTCAGATAAACTGGAATGTGCAAGTAGGCTTTGTTTGGCTACACTACTGACCTAATAGTTTGCAGCAACTCCATGCAAAAGCTTTTGATATTGACAAAGGCATTCAACTTCTTTAAGTCCATCACTGGTCTGAAATCCCCTAATGACCAGGGCCGTATTTTCCACTAGGAATATTAGGCATGTGCCTACAGGAGCTCTTACTAGAGGGGCGCCCCTCTGTATGAGGTTTTTTTCTTTTTAACCCTTTCGTTGCCAGGTCCTTACTTTGTACAGACCTGACAGTGGGGGTTTTGCACACAATCCGGTGGCTGCAGTAACCAGGATTGTGTGTAAAACTGACAGATGATTGCCTCCACACATCCCCCTGTACCGGCACACCCCCACAATGTATTCCCGGGCTTTGCTTGCCCATCTGCGGTACCAGGACCCACATGGTGGGTGCTAGCGGGTGAAGGGCAGAGAGAACAGTGGATGCACGTCCGCTCTTCTCCCCTTCTTGTTGGTGACCCAGAAAGCAACGTGTATGACATCACTTCCGGCTCACCCTGTTACTTTCCCTGACTAGCATAGCTGGGAGGGGATGTATTGCAATGTGATGTGCATTGCAATATATCAAGTGGAGCCCAGAGGAGACATGCAGGGTCTTTTAGACCCTGTATGTCTCATTAAAGAGAACCTAAAAATCTAAAAATCACCTAAAAACCATCACATAGGGGACTTTTTGTGATGATCTGTGATGTGATGGCCAAAAAAAAAGTTAAGCATAAAAAAAAGTTACACCCAAGGCCCCCCCACCCCCACATATACAATCGTACAAACGTAAACGTCGGGGTGCCTACACGTGAAAACATTGATTGCATTGTTACATATTGCTGAGCACACCAGAGTAAGAGCAATAATTCTAGTACCAGACCTCCCCTGTAACACTAAACGAATGACCTATAGGGGGCTTTTGAAGCGCCCCTATAGAAAATATAAGGTACTGAAGTATGTTGCCATTTCACGGGTGCACACAAATTTAAGGTTTGACATATCTATTTAAGGTTTGGGTATCTATTTACTCGGTGCATCATCGTCTTTTAAATTTTACAAAAAATATGGGTAGTTCATTGCTTTTGTTTGCCCTAAAATTCACTTTAGTGTGTTTTTTACTGAAATTTTGTGTTTCCTGGACCATTGCGCTTCAGAATTCTCTGCCTATAGGCTCCTGAGATGTAAATCCAGCCCTGGTGACACTAATACAGTGATGAGTGATAAATGCTGTATGCTGACACTGTACTAATGGCACTGGCTGGGTGACAGCTGTATCAACCACTAGAGGGGGCCCCTGCACCAGAGAGCTGCCGCACAGTTGCAAGTCTACATTGCTACTTTAGGAGACAAGAAAATAGAGACGAGCCACTGCATAGTACTTCCAAAGGAATCCTGGAGCGAGGAGGACCAAAAAAAAAGAGAATTCTAGAAGTAAAGGGAAGGTGGGGGGGGGGGGGGCGTTTACTCTTTTTTAAAGATTGGAAGGTGGTAATTGGGTGGTAAATGGTAATTGGGGTAAGGCGGGCAATGCTGACCTATACGTGTGCTGCTGACATGAAGTGAGCCAGGAAAAAGAAATATTTGCATAATATTGCACTACATAAATCTGTGGCATGATCAGATGGGCCAGAATACCATTGTAAAAAAAATTTACTAAGTTACAAGATTGCAGTGTGATTTTATTAGGCTGTTTTGTAGAATCATGATTGTCGACTTATCTTTAATGATTTGTTTCTAATGCTTTATTGTTCAATTATTTTACTTTTATCCTGCTATATCCAGCACATAAGTGGTCACTTTATTTTGAAGGTGATTGGCTAATTATCTACTAAACAAGCAATCAATAAATAATGTAGTGAGCTGCTCAAAGCATATGAATTTATTAAAAACCTGAAAATTGTCAGGTATATAGAAGTAGCTAATTTAAATGAAATTTAATCTGTATACATTTGTGGCAGAATGGTTCGCATGTTTTTTATGTGTTTTGCTCTGAAATGGGAAAATGTGAATCCAGAGTAAAAGATGTATGAATCTTGGGTGAAAACATTTATTAATAGACCCTTTTAATTGGGCTAACATAGGCCACTGGTCTAGCTTGAGCACCTGTAATCTTTGGGGTCATTGTTTTGGCTATATAGCACTGGAAGAAAGTCTGCATGTAAGATTATCATCTTCTTAAAATTCATATGGCTGTGGTTGGGCGCCCTTGGCATCACAAGCGTCTGGAAAAAATCTGTGATGCGTATGTGTATTAATCAATTGATTATTAATATTGACTGCTACAATATTGCTGGTTTTGACTAAGCTGGCACAGGCAGAAGAAGAGAAGGTAGAGGTGATAGAGTGAAATGGGGACTCAGTATTGTAGGTGGGAGTCATAGCTGTCTGCAAGTTTCCCTTTTGAGTGACATTAAGTGACATTACCTATTCCTGAACATTTAAAGTAAATTAAATGACAGCCCTCTTCCACATATTGCAAATCTCTGCTGGCAACATATGGGTTAGACACTGAAGTTGATTTTTTTTTCTTTCCCAGCTTTTTCTACTACAAAAAGGAAAGCATATTCCATGCCACCATTCTCAGTGCCAAATCTGGTCCTCAGTAAGAAACACACTAGCCCACAAAGTTGCCTCTGACTGGGTTTAAGGAACTTACTGTACTTGCTTGATTTTCATGGGTTACTTTTTTGCTTAAACAAGTGGCTAAACTTCTGCTGGTTGGATTACATCACATCTGAAAGTCAGAACTCCCCTTAAAAGCTTGACAGAGCCTAGACTCCCATAGCCACACCAAAGACTTTTTAAAAACCTGGTCAGTTCTTTATTTTTTTTCTACATCATTCAGTTTTAATTGGTCTAGAGGGCACAATGGTAAGTTTGAAGGGGATGACAAAGCAGGGTGGATGCCTTGGACATTTTAAGCTCTATTCTATCCTACCTATCAAGCCTTAATGCCTTTGCTACTTTGCATTTTCCCCTTTGGATATGTTAGACCAGCATATATAATATTGCAATGCACTAGCTTTCTGTCATTTCAAAACCTCTTCCTCTATCAGCAAACAGGACAGTTTTTGCAGGTAGTGTAAAAGCTCCATCCTTTTTTGAGCCTCTCTGTAATTAGACCATTCCTTGTAATGCTATATATCTCCTTCAGCCACTTGATTTAGCCGTTGACTGTGACTTTGAAACAGCAAAGGAATGCAGCAAAAGAGGAGGGCAACCTTTGCCTCTCATGGTTCCAGTTCTTCCAGGCATTTTGGGCCAGCCACATGGCAGCAATCTGTCAGTGGGCACAGCTTCCTTTATGGCTTTAGTCAGAGTAACAGATGGTGCACGCTCCTATTTCTCCTGTTCTCCTGCTTTTCTGTACATTCCCCAATGACAGAGCATTGTGAAATAATTTAACAATTTCAGTCCAAATAACTTATATAGCTTGGTTAATTGCTCTTACAAAGATAAGCAGAAAACAACCTCAAAATCTCCTAACTGTAGATATGGCTTCTAGTGTTCCTTTCTACTTGGGCACAAACCCAACTTTCCTAACCTTGAAAATGAGTTCCTGTGACAATCCATTCCTAAACCAATGAAAAAAATGAGGAGAACTGGCAATAAATGGTTACAGCTTGTAGTGAACACCGATGTGAGAGCTAACAGCCTCTAAATAAACATTGTGTGAAGCACTGTGACTGATGGAGTCTTTGAGCAACACCACAAGATCTCCAGAAGCACATGCACTCTGATAATTGAACGTATGCTCTATTGATTTTATTTCATTTTCAGACACAACCCCTTTTCACTGGTTGTAAAAACAGCAGGGGGATATGGGTTGGATAAGAGGGCATGCAATTCCATATGGGGAAGGCTTTACGCAAATATAACATAAACAAGTGCAGCACAACTTTATCATCGATCTAAATTAAATACTATTGTGAAAATAACAAATAATGCTGTAATATTCTTCAACCAAAAACTTATATTAAGAAGTCACATAGAGCTGTTACACACACAACTGTGTGATAGGTGATTCAGAAGTCTTCTATCTTCATATAGTGACAAGTGAACCTCCATCTCTAGGTGAAAAACCTGCTCACCTCCAGAAAAAAACCCCACTACAGGGTCACACTAGCTTATAGTAATCTCCACTACTGAGGGAATCCGCTCTGCACTCCTCTCCCTCCTGGTCCCGATGGGATAGTGTTCTCTGTCTTACACCATACTCAGTCAATGGCAAGACCACACAAAAAAAATACAAGAGGGAGAACCATAGTGCTCACTATCTCAAAATGTATTTTAAATCGCAGAAAAAGGGGATTAAAAACACACAATTTTACAAAAAGCAAGCATCGAATTGTAAACCATGGCTCACCACACATCCAAAATGGCCACGGTGTGATGTCACAGGCTCGGCTACTCCCGCCTATACGTGTTACGCCCTGTGATTGACCAGTAAGCCTTATTTATAGTATATTTCATTTAGATTGATGATAAAGTTGCGCTGCACTTGTTTATGTTATTTAGTAATGTGGCTAGTGTGGAGAAATCAGCTATATAGTGTTTCAGCTGCAACAAGTATATAATAGTGGCAATTTGTGTTCATTTGGAATATATTTTATTTATGTTTTCATTTTTTTTCCTCATTAATGTACACACAGCACCCCATATTGACAGAAAAACACTGAATTGTTGACATTTTTGCAGATTTATTAATATAGAAAAACTGAAATATCACATGGTCCTAAGTATTCAGACCCTTTGCTGTGACACTCTTATATTTAACTCAGGTGCTGTCCATTTCTTCTGATCATCCTCGAGATGGTTCTACACCTTCATTTGAGTCCAGCTGTGTTTGATTATATTAATTGGACTTGATTAGGAAAGCCACATACCTGTCTTTATAAGATCTTACAGCTCACAGTGCATGTCAGAGCAAATGAGAATCATGAGGTCAATGGAACTGCCTGAAGAGCTCAGAGACAGAATTGTGGCAAGGCACAGATCTGGCCAAGGTTACAAAAAGAATTCTGCTGCACTTAAGGTTCCTAAGAGCACAGTGGCCTCCATAATCCTTAAATGGAAGACTTTGGGGACGACCAGAACCCTTCCTAGAGCTGGCCGTCCGGCCAAACTGAGCTATCGGGGGAGAAGAGCCTTGGTGAGAGAGGTAAAGAAGAACCCAAAGATCACTGTGGCTGAGCTCCAGAGATGCAGTCGGGAGATGGGAGAAAGTTGTAGAAAGTCAATCATCACTGCAGCCCTCCACCAGGCAGGGCTTTATGGCAGAGTGGCCCGACGGAAGCCTCTCCTCAGTGCAAGACACATGAAAGCCCGCATGGAGTTTGCTAAAAAACACCTGCAGGACTCCAAGATGGTGAGAAATAAGATTCTTTGGTCTGATGAGACCAAGATAGAACTTTTTGGCCTTAATTCTAAGCAGTATGTGTGGAGAAAACCAGGCACTGCTCATCACCTGTCCAATACAGTCCCAACAGTGAAGCATGGTGGTGGCAGCATCATGCTGTGGGGGTGTTTTTCAGCTGCAGAGACAGGACGACTGGTTGCAATCGAGGGAAAGATGAATGCGGCCAAGTACAGGGATATCCTGGACGAAAACCAGAGTGCTCAGGACCTCAGACTGGGCTGAAGATTTACCTTCCAACAAGACAATGACCCTAAGCACATAGCTAAAATAACGAAGGAGCGGCTTCACAACAACTCCGGGACTGTTCTTGAATGGCCCAGCCAGAGCATCTCTGGAGAGACCTAAAAATGGCTGTCCACCAACGTTTACCATCCAACCTGACAGAACTGGAGAGGATCTGCAAGGAGGAATGGCAGAAGATCCCCAAATTCAGGTGTGAAAAAACTTGTTGCATATTTCCCAAAAAGTCTCATGGCTGTATTAGATCAAAAGGGTCTTTTGATCTACTAAATACTGAGCAAAGGGTCTGAATACTTAGGACCATGTGATATTTCAGTTTTTCTTTTTTAATCTGCAAAAATGTCAACAATTCTGTGTTTTTCTGTCAATATGGGGTGCTGGGTGTACATTAATGAGGAAAAAAATGAACTTAATGGCAAATGGCTGCAATATAACAAAGAGTGAAAAATTTAAGGGGGTCTGAATACTTTCCGTGCCCACTGTATAAGTTGTGTCATAAATTTGGGACAGGACAGTGTATGCATGTATATAACCAACTGTTTTTTCATTGATTTTATGTTAATATATCACTTTTCTTGGTTGCTAAATCTTTGCAAATACTATGCAACAATGCATTAACATTGTAAAAACTGAGGGATTCTGACTGATGCCTTCAGGGATTTCTGGTTCAGGTCATGTAAGAGCACTATAGTATTGATTTTGTGCTCTAATTCCCTTCATCGCAGTCTCATAATTGACTGATTATAGGCTAACCACCAAAGCTGCCGCAGCGTGTTTTCATTTATGCATTTATATTTTAAGTCAAAACGTAAGGTTATAATTTGAAATAATATATTATATATAATGGATAGGAAAAAAAGGAATTAATTGTATATAAAAGTAACTGAATCAACAACAAAACATGCTATCCCCTGAGCCGCCAGACAAAATCACCATTCTGTTACATGATAGAGGTCTGTAAGATAATTGTGTGATATTTTATGTGCTTACCATCTGGATTCAGGACACAGGAGACATATTTGGTTTATCCAAACTGTATAATCACTATCTAGCGGGGTTAAAGGGGAACTAAACCTTCCCATGCTTTAACACCAAGGAAGCTGTTATCTTAGCATCTGTTTGATCTGCAGTTGCCATGGCTTGGCACGTGTGATCAGCTATGACACCAGCCATTGGATGGCTTGACAGTTCAACTGAGGGCTGACATAAGCATGCCTAAAAGCATCAATGTATGCGCTCAATGTATGCACTCAATTATAGTACCCTAGTGTTTATCAAAGTATGTTACAAATCTTTCCTTTTAAAATTATATACAAGCGAGAATGCCAAACAGTGAAAATTTGCATAATTGCTGACCACACTACAGTAAACTGCTTGACCAGATCTTGCATCTATCTTTTGTTCTAATCATACACGCCACCAATCTAAGATAAGATCTGGGGACATTTGAACAAAATTTAAAGCTGACCTTATCTTTCTCCTGTAAAACCCTTAATGGTCTTGTATTATTTAACTTGTATTATCCCTTTTTACCTGGCTGGGGATCACAGAGTGTTGTACCATGTTTGCTATCAAAAAAAGTAGAACTTTGGTTTAAGGTAATACCATTTATTGGCTAACTAAATGGAATGTAGTACAGACTTTCAATGTGTCTTCCTTTGCCTGAAGAAGAGGCCAGCATGCTTTAAAAGCTTGCACTACAATCTATTTAGTTAGTTGATAAATGGTATCACCCTACATCCAAATTTCTATCTGACTAGGGTAATTAGAAGGACTTGTGGTTGAAGATCATTGCTTGTCATAGGCAAAGTGAAGTTTAAAGTACAGTATATGTAAACCCTCACCTTGTAAAATAACTCATTTATTTTAAAATACAAATGAAAGGCAAAACATGTGTGTATACATATAAAAAATATTATATGGCTGTGCGGGGGGGGGGGGGGGCGGGGGTAGTCATCAGAAATCAAGTCATTGGAGGAGAGTACACTGAGTTCCCAGCACAGCTAGAGAACTGACCACACTGTGCTTTCATGCCTAGTGTGGTCAGTTATTAATCACGAAGCAGAAGGACTGGAAGGAGCGCCAGGCACAAGTACATGGTACAGTAGGCACATATCAGCAATATGAAATGTTGGGTTTACATACAGTATCCTTTAAATCCAGACATCTGAACAGCTGGATAGCTGGGTATCCTATTAATAGTTGTATTCCTGTACTGCAGTACAGCAATGCATGGATCTCCTCTATGCTCACTTGCATTTTTGAGAAAATGTTTGAAAAGTACTTGTAATCTGTTTATCTGACTGTAGATGGGAAAGTTCGACATACACTAGTAGATTTTTGCCCTGCCCTCAATGCTCCAGTCTCCCAGTAAGGTTTACACCACAATACAAGACATGCATCAAAAGGTGCTCACATACTGAGATATTGTTTTAAAAAGGTAATTTTTTTAAAAGAGTAGCACTCAAATGGGCATGGATAGTATAAGCATAATGCCAAACAATCCTATTCATTCAGGAAACAAAATGGGCGATCATCATTTTCGCATTCGTAGTAGCGTGTGTGCGTGACTCCGCCCTACATGTTTCGTCATATGTGACATCATCAGTGGCACGCACACACGCCATTACAATGCCTTTATATACAGCATTGGACTCGGAAGGATCACCATGATTGGCTTATTACTCCCGTGATGGGACGGCTCAATCGCTTGTTGTGTAAACGATTCCATAACATTAAAAACCTGGTAGAACGCACAATCTACCATTAGCGCCATCTTGTGGTGAAATAAGTAGACACTCAAAATAATAATGTATATTACAATTATACTTAAGGGCTTAAATATCCACTTTAACTAGGATAGGCCTTAAAGGGACAATATCTAAATGAGATTCTCCCAAGAGTGAAGCCAATCTGAGTATCATCCTCCCAAGTTAATGAACTTTATTAAAATTGAATAATAGCTAAAATGTTAAAATCAAATTAACAGAACATACAAAGATGATAATTTACGATCCCCGCACACCAACTTCATCAAGATCAATACCACCCAATCTTAGCTGTTGTTAATATAACAATTTATGTCCCATTCTATGTTCGAACCCAGAGGGGTATAAGATCTCAGCTGATATATCGAACTAGTTTTAGCTCTGGAGATACATCTCTTGAATTTACACCCCTCCTATGGGGAATGTACTTCTCCAGAGCAATGAAACAGTGCCAGTAGGGTTCCTATTGTATTTTAGGGCATAGTGTTTGGACACACTATGTCCAGGAAAACTCTTTATAATATTGGTGATATGCTCCCCCAACTTGACCACAAGGGCACCTAATGAGATAAACCATATTCCTGGTTGAACAGGTAATAAAGGATTGTATGTCATATGATTTACCTGTCTGTGCAGCATTGAAACTTGTTGCCTTCCTTCTGTTTAGTGCAATATTTTGGCATGCCCTACATTTCCTACAGAAATAGTAACCTTTCATTTCCGTAAAAAACTTTGGCCTTTGTTGTGGATCAGCCACATTAGGTGCCACCCTATTTTTTAAACTATTGGCACCCCTAAATTTTTTTTTTTGCAATTATTTTTATTAAGATATTTTTAACATAAAAACATTCCATATCATTTCATTTAACAACCTTTTTATATAAACATGCTTAATATGCATATATGGCACCCTTAAATATGACTGTAGGGCAGTCTGGCAAGAACCCAAGGTTCGGTAATTTTTTATAACCTGCCAATGTTTCCTAATCATGCCCTTGATTGCATAATGTTGGCAGGAATACATTATAAAAAAGGCCAGTCCAAAATCCTGTAACTTCCTATTGGGGTGAGCGTTGACCGAGATAAGTTGTTCCCGATCTCGACTCCCCACCTCCTGTATAACCTGATCCAGTACCTTTCCATCGTAGCCCTTATCCAGGAACCTAGATTTAAGAATAAGTGATTCCCTCATGTACTCATCCTTGTATATACAATTCTGCCTGAGGTGACAAAACTGTCCCTTTGGCACAGCTGATAGCCAAGTGGGATGGTGGCATGGGTCAAGTGGAATGTATCCATTTCTATCTGTTGTTTTCAAAAAGGTAGAAGTGGTTACATCATGATTAACAATTAATATTTTTAAGTCCAGAAAATGGATCTCTTTAGAGTTGATCTGGTAACCAGGGATGAGCTTCGAGTTTGAGTCAAACCCATGTCCGACTCGAACATTGCATTGTGTCGAATTACGAACGAAATGGGCCGTTCGTGCCAAATTCGAGTGGCGCATCATGGCCCATAATTCACTTCGGCATCGCAGTGCATTGCTGGCTGATGATTGGCCAAGCATGCACTATGACCCGGATGCTTGGCCAATCACAGCGCCATCTGCACAGAGAGCCGTAATTGGCCAAAGCCAGGGTGGCTTTGGCCAATTATGGCTCAGGGGGTTTAGTACACGCCCCACACTATATAAGGCTGCCTGCACGTCGGCCCTGTCTAGTGTGTTCTGGCGTTGAGAGAGAGAGAGAGAGAGAGAGAGACAGTGTCATTTGATTTAAGTTAGATAGAGTAGGCAGGTGAGTCAGTTAGCTGCACTTACAGTTTATTGTGTATATATATATATATATGCATTCTAGGTGTTGTGTGTGTATATATATATATATATATATACTGTGTTTTTACAGTACTTACAGCTACCTGAAGGAAATTGGTGGTGTTCTTCTGATCCTATTAGTCCTATTAGCTACAGTATTTACAGTTAGTGTAGTGCGTCCTCTGCACAGTGTGCACCTAAAGCTACCTGAAGAAAATTGGTGGTGTTCTTCTGATCCTATTAGTACCGCAGGCAGCTGCAGTATTTACAAGTTAGTGTAGTGCGTCCTCTGCACAGTGTGCACCTAAAGCTACCTAAAGAAAATTGGTGGTGTTCTTCCGATCCTATTAGTAACGCAGGCAGCTGCAGTATTTACAAGTTAGTGTAGTGCGTCCTCTGCACAGTGTGCACCTAAAGTTACCTGAAGAATATTGGTGGTGTTCTTCTGATCCTATTAATACCACAGGCAGGCAGCTACAGTATTTACAGTTATGCCTCGTACACACGATCGGACATTGATCGGACATTCCGACAACAAAATCCATGGATTTTTTCGGACGGATGTTGGCTTCTGATCCTATTAGTCCTATTAGCTACAGTATTTACAGTTAGTGTAGTGCGTCCTCTGCACAGTGTGCACCTAAAGCTACCTGAAGAAAATTGGTGGTGTTCTTCTGATCCTATTAGTACCGCAGGCAGCTGCAGTATCTACAAGTTAGTGTAGTGCGTCCTCTGCACAGTGTGCACCTAAAGCTACCTGAAGAAAATTGGTGGTATTCTCCTGATCCTATTAGTACCGCAGGCAGCTGCAGTATTTACAAGTTAGTGTAGTGCGTCCTCTGCACAGTGTGCACCTAAAGCTACCTGAAGAAAATTGGTGGTGTTCTTCTGATTCTATTAGTACCGCAGGCAGCTGCAGTATTTACAAGTTAGTGTAGTGTGTCCTCTGCACAGTGTGTACCTAAAGCTACCTGAAGAAAATTGGTGGTGTTCTTCTGATCCTATTAGTCCTATTAGCTACAGTATTTACAGTTAGTGTAGTGCGTCCTCTGCACAGTGTGCACCTAAAGCTACCTGAAGAAAATTGGTGGTGTTCTTCTGATCCTATTAGTACCGCAGGCAGCTGCAGTATTTACAAGTAAGTGTAGCGCGTCCTCTGCACAGTGTGCACCTAAAGCTACCTGAAGAAAATTGGTGGTGTTCTCCTGATCCTATTAGTACCGCAGGCAGCTGCAGTATTTACAAGTTAGTGTAGTGCGTCCTCTGCACAGTGTGCACCTGAAGCTACCTGAAGAAAATTGGTGGTGTTCTTCTGATCCTATTAGTCCTATTAGCTACAGTATTTACAGTTAGTTTAGTGCGTCCTCTGCACAGTGTGCACCTAAAGCTACCTGAAGAATATTGATGGTGTTATTCTGATCCTATTAGTCCTATTAGCTACAGTATTTACAGTTAGTGTAGTGCATCCTCTGCACAGTGTGCACCTAAAGCTACCTGAAGAAAATTGATGGTGTTCTTCTGATCCTGTTAGTACCGCAGCTGCAGTATTTATAAGTTAGTGTAGTGTGTCCTCTGCACAGTGTGCACCTAAAGCTACCTGAAGAACATTGGTGGTGTTATTCTGATCCCATTAGTCCTATTAGCTACAGTATTTACAGTTAGTGCAGTGCGTCCTCTGCACAGTGTGCACCTAAAGCTACCTGAAGAAAATTGGTGGTGTTCTCCTGATTCTATTAGTACTGCAGGCAGCTGCAGTATTTACAAGTTGGTGTAGTGCGCCCTCTGCACAGTGTGCACCTAACGCTACCTGAAGAAAATTGGTGGTGTTCTTCTGAGCCTATTAGTACCGCAGGCAGCTGCAGTATTTACAAGTTAGTGTAGTGTGTCCTCTGCACAGTGTGCACCTAAAGCTACCTGAAGAAAATTGGTGGTGTTCTTCTGATCCTATTAGTCCTATTAGCTACAGTATTTACAAGTTAGTGTAGAGCGTCCTCTGCACAGTGTGCACCTAAAGCTACCTGAAGAAAATTGGTGGTGTTCTTCTGATCCTATTAGTACCGCAGGCAGCTGCAGTATTTACAAGTTAGTGTAGGGCATCCTCTGCACAGCGTGCGCCTAAAGCTACCTAAAAAAAATTGGTGGTGTTCTTATGATCCTATTAGTCCTATTAGCTACAGTACTTACAGTTAGTGTAGTGTGTCCTCTGCACGGTGTGCACCTAAATCTACCTGAAGAAAATTGGTGGTGTTCTTCTGATCCTATTAGTACCGCAGGCAGCTGCAGTATTTACAAGTTAGTGTAGTGCGTCCTCTGAACAGTGTGCACCTAAAGCTACCTGAAGAAAATTGGTGGTGTTCTTCTGATCCTATTAGTCCTATTAGCTACAGTATTTACAAGTTAGTGTAGAGCGTCCTCTGCACAGTGTGCACCTAAAGCTACCTGAAGAAAATTGGTGGTGTTCTTCTGATCCTATTAGTACCGCAGGCAGCTGCAGTATTTACAAGTTAGTGTAGCGCATCCTCTGCACAGCGTGCGCTTAAAGCTACCTGAAGAAAATTGGTGGTGTTCTTATGATCCTATTAATACCCCAGGCAGCTGCAGTATTTACAAGTTAGTGTAGTGCGTCCTCTGCACAGTGTGTACCTAAAGCTACCTGAAGAAAATTGGTGGTGTTCTTCTGATCCTATTAGTACCGCAAGCAGCTGCAGTATTTACAAGTTAGTGTAGTGCGTCCTCTGCACAGTGTGCACCTAAAGCTACCTGAAAAAATTGGTGGTGTTCTTCTGATCCTATTAGTCCTATTAGCTACAGTATTTACAGTTAGTGTAGTGCGTCCTCTGCACATTGTGCACCTAAAGCTACCCGAAGAAAATTGGTGGTGTTCTTCTGATCCTATTAGTACCGCAGGCAGCTGCAGTAATTACAAGTTAGTGTAGTGCGTCCTCTGCACAGTGTGCACCTAAAGCTACCTGAAGAAAATTGGTGGTGTTCTTCCGATCCTATTAGTAACGCAGGCAGCTGCAGTATTTACAAGTTAGTGTAGTGCGTCCTCTGCACAGTGTGCGCCTAAAGCTACCTGAAGAAAGTTGGTGGTGTTCTTCTGATCCTATTAGTCCTATTAGCTACAGTATTTACAGTTAGTGTAGTGCGTCCTCTGCACAGTGTGCACCTAAAGCTACCTGAAGAAAATTGGTGGTGTTCTTCTGATCCTATTAGTACCGCAGGCAGCTGCAGTATCTACAAGTTAGTGTAGTGCGTCCTCTGCACAGTGTGCACCTAAAGCTACCTGAAGAAAATTGGTGGTATTCTCCTGATCCTATTAGTACCGCAGGCAGCTGCAGTATTTACAAGTTAGTGTAGTGCGTCCTCTGCACAGTGTGCACCTAAAGCTACCTGAAGAAAATTGGTGGTGTTCTTCTGATTCTATTAGTACCGCAGGCAGCTGCAGTATTTACAAGTTAGTGTAGTGTGTCCTCTGCACAGTGTGTACCTAAAGCTACCTGAAGAAAATTGGTGGTGTTCTTCTGATCCTATTAGTCCTATTAGCTACAGTATTTACAGTTAGTGTAGTGCGTCCTCTGCACAGTGTGCACCTAAAGCTACCTGAAGAAAATTGGTGGTGTTCTTCTGATCCTATTAGTACAGCAGGCAGCTGCAGTATTTACAAGTAAGTGTAGCGCGTCCTCTGCACAGTGTGCACCTAAAGCTACCTGAAGAAAATTGGTGGTGTTCTCCTGATCCTATTAGTACCGCAGGCAGCTGCAGTATTTACAAGTTAGTGTAGTGCGTCCTCTGCACAGTGTGCACCTGAAGCTACCTGAAGAAAATTGGTGGTGTTCTTCTGATCCTATTAGTCCTATTAGCTACAGTATTTACAGTTAGTTTAGTGCGTCCTCTGCACAGTGTGCACCTAAAGCTACCTGAAGAATATTGATGGTGTTCTTCTGATCCTATTAGTCCTATTAGCTACAGTATTTACAGTTAGTGTAGTGTGTCCTCTGCACATTGTGCACCTAAAGCTACCCGAAGAAAATTGGTGGTGTTCTTCTGATCCTATTAGTACCGCAGGCAGCTGCAGTATTTACAAGTTAGTGTAGTGCGTCCTCTGCACAGTGTGCACCTAAAGCTACCTGAAGAAAATTGGTGGTGTTCTTCCGATCCTATTAGTAACGCAGGCAGCTGCAGTATTTACAAGTTAGTGTAGTGCGTCCTCTGCACAGTGTGCGCCTAAAGCTACCTGAAGAAAGTTGGTGGTGTTCTTCTGATCCTATTAGTCCTATTAGCTACAGTATTTACAGTTAGTGTAGTGCGTCCTCTGCACAGTGTGCACCTAAAGCTACCTGAAGAAAATTGGTGGTGTTCTTCTGATCCTATTAGTACCGCAGGCAGCTGCAGTATCTACAAGTTAGTGTAGTGCGTCCTCTGCACAGTGTGCACCTAAAGCTACCTGAAGAAAATTGGTGGTATTCTCCTGATCCTATTAGTACCGCAGGCAGCTGCAGTATTTACAAGTTGGTGTAGTGCGTCCTCTGCACAGTGTGCACCTAAAGCTACCTGAAGAAAATTGGTGGTGTTCTTCTGATTCTATTAGTACCGCAGGCAGCTGCAGTATTTACAAGTTAGTGTAGTGTGTCCTCTGCACAGTGTGTACCTAAAGCTACCTGAAGAAAATTGGTGGTGTTCTTCTGATCCTATTAGTCCTATTAGCTACAGTATTTACAGTTAGTGTAGTGCGTCCTCTGCCCAGTGTGCACCTAAAGCTACCTGAAGAAAATTGGTGGTGTTCTTCTGATCCTATTAGTACCGCAGGCAGCTGCAGTATTTACAAGTAAGTGTAGCGCGTCCTCTGCACAGTGTGCACCTAAAGCTACCTGAAGAAAATTGGTGGTGTTCTCCTGATCCTATTAGTACCGCAGGCAGCTGCAGTATTTACAAGTTAGTGTAGTGCGTCCTCTGCACAGTGTGCACCTGAAGCTACCTGAAGAAAATTGGTGGTGTTCTTCTGATCCTATTAGTCCTATTAGCTACAGTATTTACAGTTAGTTTAGTGCGTCCTCTGCACAGTGTGCACCTAAAGCTACCTGAAGAATATTGATGGTGTTATTCTGATCCTATTAGTCCTATTAGCTACAGTATTTACAGTTAGTGTAGTGCATCCTCTGCACAGTGTGCACCTAAAGCTACCTGAAGAAAATTGATGGTGTTTTTCTGATCCTGTTAGTACCGCAGCTGCAGTATTTATAAGTTAGTGTAGTGCGTCCTCTGCACAGTGTGCACCTAAAGCTACCTGAAGAACATTGGTGGTGTTATTCTGATCCCATTAGTCCTATTAGCTACAGTATTTACAGTTAGTGTAGTGCGTCCTCTGCACAGTGTGCACCTAAAGCTACCTGAAGAAAATTGATGGTGTTCTTCTGATCCTGTTAGTACCGCAGCTGCAGTTTTTTTAAGTTAGTGTAGTGCGTCCTCTGCACAGTGTGCACCTAAAGCTACCTGAAGAAAATTGGTGGTGTTCTCCTGATTCTATTAGTACTGCAGGCAGCTGCAGTACTTACAGTTAGTGTAGTGTGTCCTCTGCACGGTGTGCACCTAAATCTACCTGAAGAAAATTGGTGGTGTTCTTCTGATCCTATTAGTACCGCAGGCAGCTGCAGTATTTACAAGTTAGTGTAGTGCGTCCTCTGAACAGTGTGCACCTAAAGCTACCTGAAGAAAATTGGTGGTGTTCTTCTGATCCTATTAGTCCTATTAGCTACAGTATTTACAAGTTAGTGTAGAGCGTCCTCTGCACAGTGTGCACCTAAAGCTACCTGAAGAAAATTGGTGGTGTTCTTCTGATCCTATTAGTACCGCAGGCAGCTGCAGTATTTACAAGTTAGTGTAGTGCATCCTCTGCACAGCGTGCGCTTAAAGCTACCTGAAGAAAATTGGTGGTGTTCTTATGATCCTATTAATACCCCAGGCAGCTGCAGTATTTACAAGTTAGTGTAGTGCGTCCTCTGCACATTGTGCACCTAAAGCTACCCGAAGAAAATTGGTGGTGTTCTTCTGATCCTATTAGTACCGCAGGCAGCTGCAGTAGTTACAAGTTAGTGTAGTGCGTCCTCTGCACAGTGTGCACCTAAAGCTACCTGAAGAACATTGGTGGTGTTCTTCCGATCCTATTAGTAACGCAGGCAGCTGCAGTATTTACAAGTTAGTGTAGTGCGCCCTCTGCACAGTGTGCGCCTAAAGCTACCTGAAGAAAGTTGGTGGTGTTCTTCTGATCCTATTAGTCCTATTAGCTACAGTATTTACAGTTAGTGTAGTGCGTCCTTTGCACAGTGTGCACCTAAAGCTACCTGAAAAAATTGGCGGTGTTCTTCTGATCCTATTAGTACCTAAGGCAGCTGCAGTATTTGAAAGTTAGTGTAGTGCGTCCTCTGCACAGTGTGTACCTAAAGCTACCTGAAGAAAATTGATGGTGTTCTTCTGATCCTATTAGTACCGCAGGCAGCTGCAGTATTTACAAGTTAGTGTAGTGCGTCCTCTGCACAGTGTGCACCTAAAGCTACCTGAAGAAAGTTGGTGGTGTTCTTCTGATCCTATTAGTACCGCAGGCAGCTGCAGTATTTACAAGTTAGTGTAGTGCATCCTCTGCACAGTGTGTACCTAAAGCTACCTGAAGAACATTGGTGGTGTTCTTCTGATCTTATTAGTCCTATTAGCTACAGTATTTACAGTTAGTGTAGTGCGTCCTCTGCACAGTGTGCACCTAAAGCTACCTGAAGAAAATTGATGGTGTTCTTCTGATCCTATTAGTACCGCAGGCAGCTGCAGTATTTACAAGTTGGTGTAGTGCATCCTCTGCACAGTGTGCACCTAACGCTACCTGAAGAAAATTGGTGATGTTCTTCTGAGCCTATTAGTACCTCAGGCAGCTGCAGTATTTACAAGTTAGTGTAGTGCATACTCTGCACAGTGTGTACCTAAAGCTACCTGAAGAAAATTGGTGGTGTTCTTCTGATCCTATTAGTCCTATTAGCTACAGTATTTACAGTTAGTGTAGTGCGTCCTCTGCACAGTGTGCACCTAAAGCTACCTGAAGAAAATTGGTGGTGTTCTTCTGATCCTATTAGTACCACAGGCTGCTGCAGTATTTACAAGTTAGTGTAGTGCGTTCTCTGCACAGTGTGCACCTAAAGCTACCTGAAGAAAATTGGTGGTGTTCTTCTGATCCTATTAGTACCGCAGGCAGCTGCAGTATTTACAAGTTAGTGTAGTGCGTCCTCTGCACAGTGTGCGCCTAAAGCTACCTGAAGAAAATTGATGGTGTTCTTATGATCCTATTAGTCCTATTAGCTACAGTATTTACAGTTAGTGTAGTGCGTCCTCTGCACAGTGTGCACCTAAAGCTACCTGAAGAAAATTGATGGTGTTCTTCTGATCCTGTTAGTACCACAGCTGCAGTATTTATAAATTAGTGTAGTGCGTCCTCTGCACAGCGTGCACCTAAAGCTACCTGAAGAAAATTGGTGGTGTTCTCCTGATCCTATTAGTACTGCAGGCAGCTGCAGTATTTACAAGTTGGTGTAGTGCGTCCTCTGCACAGTGTGCACCTAACGCTACCTGAAGAAAATTCGTGGTGTTCTTCTGAGCCTATTAGTACCGCAGGCAGCTGCAGTATTTACAAGTTAGTGTAGTGCATACTCTGCACAGTGTGTACCTAAAGCTACCTGAAGAAAATTGGTGGTGTTCTTCTGATCCTATTAGTACCGCAGGCAGCTGCAGTATTTACAAGTTAGTGTAGTGCGTCCTCTGCACAGTGTGCGCCTAAAGCTACCTGAAGAAAATTGATGGTGTTCTTATGATCCTATTAGTCCTATTAGCTACAGTATTTACAGTTAGTGTAGTGCGTCCTCTGCACAGTGTGCACCTAAAGCTACCTGAAGAAAATTGATGGTGTTCTTCTGATCCTGTTAGTACCACAGCTGCAGTATTTATAAGTTAGTGTAGTGCGTCCTCTGCACAGCGTGCACCTAAAGCTACCTGAAGAAAATTGGTGGTGTTCTCCTGATCCTATTAGTACTGCAGGCAGCTGCAGTATTTACAAGTTGGTGTAGTGCGTCCTCTGCACAGTGTGCACCTAACGCTACCTGAAGAAAATTCGTGGTGTTCTTCTGAGCCTATTAGTACCGCAGGCAGCTGCAGTATTTACAAGTTAGTGTAGTGCATACTCTGCACAGTGTGTACCTAAAGCTACCTGAAGAAAATTGGTGGTGTTCTTCTGATCCTATTAGTCCTATTAGCTACAGTATTTACAGTTAGTGTAGTGCGTCCTCTGCACAGTGTGCACCTAAAGCTACCTGAAGAAAATTGGTGGTGTTCTTCTGATCTTATTAGTACCGCAGGCAGCTGCAGTATTTACAAGTTAGTGTAGTGCGTCCCCTGCACAGTGTGTACCTAAAGCTACCTGAAGAAAATTGGTGGTGTTCTTCTGATCCTATTAGTCCTATTAGCTACAGTATTTACAGTTAGTGTAGTGCGTCCTCTGCACAGTGTGCACCTAAAGCTACCTGAAAAAAATTGGCGGTGTTCTTCTGATCCTATTAGTACCTCAGGCAGCTGCAGTATTTACAAGTTAGTGTAGTGCGTCCTCTGCACAGTGTGTACCTAAAGCTACCTGAAGAAAATTGATGGTGTTCTTCTGATCCTATTAGTCCTATTAGCTACAGTATTTACAAGTTAGTGTAGTGCGTCCTCTGCACAGTGTGCACCTAAAGCTACCTGAAAAAACTTGGTGGTGTTCTTCTGATCCTATTAGTACCGCAGGCAGCTGCAGTTTTTACAAGTTAGTGTAGTGCGTCCTCTGCACAGTGTGCGCCTAAAGCTACATGAAGAAAATTGGTGGTGTTCTTATGATCCTATTAGTCCTATTAGCTACAGTATTTACAGTTAGTGTAGTGCGTCCTCTGCACATTGTGCACCTAAAGCTACCTGAAGAAAATTGGTGGTGTTCTTCTGATCCTATTAGTACCGCAGGCAGCTGCAGTATTTACAAGTTAGTGTAGTGTGTCCTCTGCACAGTGTGCACCTAAAGCTACCTGAAGAAAATTGGTGGTGTTCTCCTGATCCTATTAGTACTGCAGGCAGCTGCAGTATTTACAAGTTGGTGTAGTGCGTCCTCTGCACAGTGTGCACCTAACGCTACCTGAAGAAAATTCGTGGTGTTCTTCTGAGCCTATTAGTACCGCAGGCAGCTGCAGTATTTACAAGTTAGTGTAGTGCATACTCTGCACAGTGTGTACCTAAAGCTACCTGAAGAAAATTGGTGGTGTTCTTCTGATCCTATTAGTCCTATTAGCTACAGTATTTACAGTTAGTGTAGTGCGTCCTCTGCACAGTGTGCACCTAAAGCTACCTGAAGAAAATTGGTGGTGTTCTTCTGATCTTATTAGTACCGCAGGCAGCTGCAGTATTTACAGGTTAGTGTAGTGCGTCCCCTGCACAGTGTGTACCTAAAGCTACCTGAAGAAAATTGGTGGTGTTCTTCTGATCCTATTAGTCCTATTAGCTACAGTATTTACAGTTAGTGTAGTGCGTCCTCTGCACAGTGTGCACCTAAAGCTACCTGAAAAAAATTGGCGGTGTTCTTCTGATCCTATTAGTACCTCAGGCAGCTGCAGTATTTACAAGTTAGTGTAGTGCGTCCTCTGCACAGTGTGTACCTAAAGCTACCTGAAGAAAATTGATGGTGTTCTTCTGATCCTATTAGTCCTATTAGCTACAGTATTTACAGTTAGTGTAGTGCGTCCTCTGCACAGTGTGCACCTAAAGCTACCTGAAAAAACTTGGTGGTGTTCTTCTGATCCTATTAGTACCGCAGGCAGCTGCAGTATTTACAAGTTAGTGTAGTGCGTCCTCTGCACAGTGTGCGCCTAAAGCTACATGAAGAAAATTGGTGGTGTTCTTATGATCCTATTAGTCCTATTAGCTACAGTATTTACAGTTAGTGTAGTGCGTCCTCTGCACATTGTGCACCTAAAGCTACCTGAAGAAAATTGGTGGTGTTCTTCTGATCCTATTAGTACCGCAGGCAGCTGCAGTATTTACAAGTTAGTGTAGTGTGTCCTCTGCACAGTGTGCACCTAAAGCTACCTGAAGAAAATTGGTGGTGTTCTTCTGATCCTATTAGTACTGCAGGCAGCTGCAGTATTTACAAGTTAGTGTAGTGCGTCCTCTGCACAGTGTGTACCTAAAGCTATCTGAAGAAAATTGGTGGTGTTCTTCTGATCCTATTAGTCCTATTAGCTACAGTATTTACAGTTAGTTTAGTGCGTCCTCTGCACATTATGCACCTAAAGCTACCTGAAAAAAATTGGCGGTGTTCTTTTGATCCTATTAGTACCTCAGGCAGCTGCAGTATTTACAAGTTAGTGTAGTGCGTCCTCTGCACAATGTGTACCTAAAGCTACCTGAAGAAAATTGGTGGTGTTCTTCTGATCCTATTAGTCCTATTAGCTACAGTATTTACAGTTAGTGTAGTGCGTCCTCTGCACAGTGTGCACCTAAAGCTACCTGAAAAAAATTGGTGGTGTTCTTCTGATCCTATTAGTACTGCAGGCAGCTGCAGTATTTACAAGTTAGTGTAGTGCGTCCTCTGCACAGTGTGTACCTAAAGCTACCTGAAGAAAATTGGTGGTGTTCTTCTGATCCTATTAGTCCTATTAGCTACAGTATTTACAGTTAGTGTAGTGCGTCCTCTGCACAGTGTGCACCTTAAGCTACCTGAAAAAAATGGCGGTGTTCTTCTGATTCTATTAGTACCGCAGGCAGCTGCAGTATTTACAAGTTGGTGTGGTGCGTCCTCTGCACAGTGTGCACGTAACGCTACCTGAAGAAAATTCGTGGTGTTCTTCTGAGCCTATTAGTACCGCAGGCAGCTGCAGTATTTACAAGTTAGTGTAGTGCATACTCTGCACAGTGTGTACCTAAAGCTACCTGAAGAAAATTGGTGGTGTTCTTCTGATCCTATTAGTCCTATTAGCTACAGTATTTACAGTTAGTGTAGTGCGTCCTCTGCACAGTGTGCACCTAAAGCTACCTGAAGAAAATTGGTGGTGTTCTTCTGATCTTATTAGTACCGCAGGCAGCTGCAGTATTTACAAGTTAGTGTAGTGCGTCCCCTGCACAGTGTGTACCTAAAGCTACCTGAAGAAAATTGGCGGTGTTCTTCTAATCCTATTAGTCCTATTAGCTACAGTATTTACAGTTAGTGTAGTGCGTCCTCTGCACAGTGTGCACCTAAAGCTACCTGAAAAAAATTGGCGGTGTTCTTCTGATCCTATTAGTATCAGTTTTACAGACAAGATAGAGGAGTCGCCATGGGGGCTAAGTACGCCCCGAGCCTGGCTAACCTCTTTATGGCCCTATGGGAGGAGGATGTCATCTATGCCCATCGGAGACCACAGGTGACTTTGTGGGCTAGATATATAGATGACGTCCTCCTCCTATGGGATGGTGACCGCCATGATCTGGATATCTTTATGAATATGCTGAATGATAATAACCGTGGCATAAGATTCGCTTACGAGGCAAGTCAGACTGAGATCAACTTCTTAGATCTTAGGATAAGTATTAAAGATGGACAATTTTCCACAGCAACCTTTTTTAAGAATACTGACCGTAATTCTTACATACCTACAGATAACTGTCACCACGAAGCCTGGTTAAGGTCAGTACCGAAAAGTCAACTCATACGCCTGAAACGGAATTGTTCAGACCATGAGGAATTTCTAATTCAGGCCAATGTCTTGATTGAACGTTTCCTTGAGAAAGGCTACTCGGAGGTGTCCCTTAGAACCACATTGGACGAGGTTGCTACTATCGATAGGCACACCCTACTTAGTGATAAGGTTCCCAATAAAAATAGGACTCCATCTGTACCGTTTATAACCACTTATTCTTTACAGCATAGGAATGTGGCGAAGCTGATCAATAAATATTGGCATGTCCTTCGTAACGACCCTGTATTGGGTACCATTCTCCCGGCTAAGCCACAGGTGGTATATAAAGGGGCTCCCTCACTTAGAGGGAGAGTGGCCCCCAACATCCTTGACCCTCCCCCAATCAAGAGGGGTTTTTTTGAGTATATGACCGGTTTTTACCAATGCAAAAAATGTAGAATATGCTCCCTGAGTGGATGCACACATAGGAGGACACATAAGTTCATCTCTACCAGTACGTTGGCCGAATTTGAGATCAAAACCTTTATCACATGCTCTACTGAGCGTGTGGTGTATTTATTGCAATGCCCGTGTGGATTGCAATACGTAGGGAGGACAAAGCGCCCTCTATCCGTAAGGCTCAACGAGCATGTAACCAACATCCTGGCTGGTTTTCCCAAACATCCAGTCTCCAGACATTATCTGGAAACTCATAATCGTGACCCTAGGAAGACCATATTTCTGGGGATTGATAGATATACCATACCCTGGAGAGGTGGTTCCCTGTTAAGGGGGATCTCTAGGCTTGAGATGGCCTGGATATACAGGCTTAGGTGTTATACTCCCTTTGGGCTTAACGTTGAGGTAGACCTCAACGCCTTTCTTGACAACTCATGAACTCATTTGTTTAAAACACGCCTATAGGGCTGCGAGAGTTACATATATATGAAAATGTATCCATTGATTGTGAAGGTTTAGGAGTATTGACTAGTTATGATTTATATTTTAGATTATGTTGTTTAATGTAAACCCGCTCTGACCCTTTGGTGGCCTTGCTCTATTGCCAACTGGGTAATGTCCACCAGCCGTCACCGGTTTTGTCCCCCCTCAGGCCTTAAGTTGTTGGTTAATTTAACAGTTATGGTCTCGACTTTCCGATATAGTGTGGCCTTATTCTGGGAACATGTATGTTTCACACCATATAATGTCCAGGGTTTGAGTAATAACTGCCATATGGTTGGGACATTCATATAAGTCCAGCAATTATCTGGCATGCCCCATTCCTGATAAAGCCTTTTTTGAAGGTTTTAACCTTCCTGGAATGGTGGCTGAGCTGGTATATATGAGCATGGGTTTTTATATTAAGTGCCAATGGTTTATTAGAATACCGGATAGGGTACTTACTTAAGTCCACCTAATATCCGATATACCTCATTCCTAGTAGAGGTCCCTTTAATAATTTAATATTTCATCTACCTTATAGGATAGCTGAGTGGGTATAACAACTCCCCTTTTTTTTTTTCGAGGCACATATGTTTTTATGGCTATTTAGCCTATTTGTTTTTACAGTTTTTTATGTTCCTATACGTAAGAAAATCTCCTTTTTTTTCCAATATATAGCGGAGAAATGAGATGATTCATAACTTCTAGGGATTGCTACATGACTCTGTGGTCATCATAGCAAAAACTATCCATCTTTTTAAATAGAATTTTTGTTGCTTTAAAAGAATACTAATTGATTGATCCCCACTAGATGGCGTTATCCTAATCTCTATGGACGGATTCTGATAGGGCGACTTTCATTAAGTTGTTCTTGTCAGATGTCCACTCCCTAAATGAGATGGTATTAGGAGGTCCAGCTAGTGGGTCTAACGTTCCAATGTTTTGTACTTTATGTACAAAGGTTCGCCCTAAGTTCAGCAGTTTTATGTTAACATTAGATAAGCTGATGAGCATCACTTCCTGTCACCATATGGAGGCTTGGCGTATAGTAGCTTCCTGTTACATTGGATAGGCTGATGAGCGCCATTTCCTGGTTCACAGTGAGGCTTGGTCTGTCCTGGGTACTTCCTGTCTCCTTAACAGGATGTGGTCACCAGAGCGTCAGAACGAGGTATGGTGGTATAAGTGTATTTAACCACTTCAATACCAGGCACTTAGACACCTTCCCGCCCAGCCCAATTTTCAGCTTTCAGCGCTGTCACAATTTGAATGACAATTGCGCGGTCATGCCACACTGTACCCAAACAAATTTTTTATCATTTTGTTCCCACAAATAGAGCTTTCTTTTGGTGGTATTTGATCCCCTCTGCGGTTTTTATTTTTTGCGCAACAAATAAAAAAAGACAGAAAATTTTGAAAAAAAGCACGTTTTTCTTTGTTTCTGTTAAAATTTTTTGTAAATGAGTACGTTTTCTTCTTCAATGACGGGCACTGATATGGCTGCACTGACGGGCACTGATACGGCGGCACTGATGGGCACCGATGAGGTGGCACCAATGAGGTGGCACTGATGAGGTGGCACTGACGGGCACTGATGATGGGCACTGATAGGTGGCACTGATGCGCACTGATAGGTGGCACTAATGGGCACTGATAGGTGGCACTGGTAGGTGGCACTGATGGGCGCTGATAGGTGGCACCGATGGGCACTGATAGGCGGCACTGATGGGCACTTGTAGGTGGCATTAATGGGCACTCGTAGGTGGCGTTGATGGGTAGTTATGGGTGGCACTGATAGTTGGCACAGATGGGCACGGATGGGCACTGATAGGTGGGCACAGATGGGCACAGATGGGTACTGACAGGTGGCACCGATGGACACTGATGGGTGGCACTGATGATTCTGATTGATGGCAGTGATGCCCCTAAGTGTGGCATTGCTGGGCATCACTGCAACATAATTGTGCCAATCAGTGCCCATTTGTGGGCACTGATTGGCACAGATTTGGCACTGACTGGGCACATGTGGATGGCCATGGGGTACATACCTGGCCATCCACATGTTTCCCTTCCCTGGTGGTCCTAGTGGCGATCCCTGGTGGTCCAGTGTGGTGATCTGCGGGGGGGCTGCGCTGATAAACAATCAGCGCAGACCCCCCCTGCCAGGAGAGCCGCCGATCGGCTCTCCTCTACTCGCGTCTGTCAGACGCGAGTGAGGAAGAGCCGATCAACGGCTCTTCCTATTGACAGCGTGATCAGCCGTGATTGGACACGGCTGATCACGTGGTAAAGAGCCTCCGCCGGAGGCTCTTTACCAAGATCGGTGTAGCGGTGTGTCAGACTGACACACCGATCCACCGATCGCCGCGATGCGCGCCCCTGCGGGCGCGCGGCGGCATGTTATCCTGAAGGACGTCATATGACGCCCAGTCAGGATAACACAACCACCGCCCGGCCGTCAATCCGCTATAGGCCGGGCGGGAAGTGGTTAAAGAGCGATGAGTCAGTGCGTCGCCCGTTCCTATGACAACGTCCAATAGGACGAAACGTACGTCGGAAGGCAGACGCGCTGACGTCATCGTTTCACTCTACAACGAACGGGTGCATGCAGGCCGGCCGGCTGATTTTATACATGCGATTTTAATTGTTCCTTTTGGTAAGTGTGTTACTTTTACTATCAATAAACTGGTCAAACGGATTTACACTATGGTGGATATATTTTTTATCTCCTTGGGTCTCCATAATTGAGCCAATCATCTCTGATGTATCCGGGTGATCATTCCTCCTGGCTGAGACGGATGGTGATGTCCCTGTTGAGCGGATTTCCGGTATAAGGCTTCATTACAACTGATTTCTGGTAATCATATACCTTCATAGGTGGTGGATTTTCTCACAAGTTTTTAAAGCCTACAATCACTATGGGTGGAATCTAATATGATAAGGACTGTTGACAACAGAAGTCACCTTGTTTTATGGACTGTGTGTTTTTTGGTTTCCTTATTCTAATTATGTTTTTTACCACAATTATATTATACCTATGTGGCTCATAGCACAGTGTTTTGATTTTTCACATCGTGTTGCTATTTGAGTATAGTATTGTGATCACTTTTTGTTTTTCAATTATTTAATCATCCACTTTATTTAGCGCGGTTCTTTTATACATTTTGTCTACTTTATTCTATACCTAAGAATCAGAACTGCAGCTTTGTGTTGGAGGGAAGCGCAGTAATTTTGTATTTTTTCTGGTATCTACACATTTGGGTTTTTTACTGCTGCCACCCATTACTGAATAGTATTTAATAAAAACAAATTTTTTTTTTGTTTTGAGCACCCACGTGGGAGAGTTGCTACCTCCATGGATGTGTTCGAATATAGAGCCACTAGGGTGGTTGACACGGAGGGTGTGTTTGAGATATACAAAGAAGATGAGGGTGACCTCAGTGGTATGTTTTTGAGGCTTAAAAACCTTACAGTCTCTGAGATTCACACTCAATGGGACATAGCCTACCTAGAGACTTACGTGAAGGGAGGTATGGTTCCAAGAAGTCTCAGGTGGGAGGTTAGCCCACAGAAGGGCGATGTCCAACTTGAAGATTGGTTCAGCTATTTTAACAAAGCAGGGATCGATTTTTTGATATTCCTTATCGATCGTAAGAAGGCCAAACTTACTAGATTAGATGAAGAGATTAAGGGTATCAAGGACAAAATGAGTCCCCTTAGGGAAAGTAATGAGTACAAGGAAAGATCCCTCTCTCTTCTGACTCTTTTAGAAAAAGAAGAGAGGGACCAGAGAGTTAAAAAGAGAAAGAAGTTCAATAGAGATCTATTGGACTATCAAGGGGCAGTGGTGTTCGAATGGCAGAAGAAGCTGCTGGCAGAGCAGGCCCCCACTGATCCTGTCAATATGGAGACAGTTCCGGCATATGTAGGGGGAATACCTCCCTCTGTACCATATGCTGCCCCTCCCCCACCACAACCTGGTAATGCTAGGCAATACCCTGGCGGCCACACTGGCCCCCAGGGGAGATCCAGACAGGGTTTTCAACAGTCTCCCGCAAGACGGGGTGGTAAAGGGAAAAGGGTTACATCTAATCATCCACATGCCCTCCCACGACGGTCTCGTGGGATGAGTGTTCCCTATCAGGGGGGACGTGGCAGAGGGGGTAATCAGGCCAGTGATGGCTCTTGGTTGGCCCCAGGGTTTGGGGACAGACCGTATGACCAATATAATGCCTATGCGGACTGTCCACCCACCCCCCGGGCCTTTGATTTTGGGTCATATCCTGATCGTAATTATGAGTCCAATCAAAATTTCAGGCATGACTACTATGAAAGACGAGGGCGGGGTTCACAAATCCCTGGACCTTCTAATAATGGGAGAGGCTATCCTGACTATAATATCAGTACCTCCAATTGTTTCTATCCCCTAAGTGATTTAGAAGGACCCGCTCCGCGTCCTAGTACAAGGGAGGACCTGAATGGAGGTGTCCTGCAGTCCATGTCCATGGTGAGGGGATCTAGCGACAATGGGGGTGTTCCTGGTCCCTCCGATATGGGTCACCAACGGTGGGGTTTTCACAGACCAGGTCAGGGCATCAAAAGGTCGGCAGACCAAAGAGAGGATCTAGAGGGGGGCGGCGATTGCGAGCAAAAAAAGAAAAAATCGTAACCTCTGATGGGATATTTAATTTAAGTTCTGTTACGTTAAATGATTCTGAAAAAACCTTACTCAACAAGGGCCTCAAGTTTGCACCTCCCCGTGGTCTGGATAAATTCCAGACTTATATAGATATACACAAATTTGTACGAAGGGTTAATATTAAAAGGTACATGACCTCCAACCCCATTACAAATACTGTGTCCCACTCCACTGAATACCGTCATTCGGGATTGGCTAATGCGTCTTTATTCAATCCCCCGGGTGCTATGGCCCCCTCCTTGAGGGTATTTAGGGACCTCCTCCTCAGGGATTTGGAGCAATTACCCCTGAAAAAAGTACATTTTAATAATGAGTTAAAATTAGGTTTGAACTCCCTATGCGAAAATAAGAATTTAATAATAAGACCCGCTGATAAAGGGGGGGGGTATTATTGTGTTAGACAAAAAGGACTACCTTGCGGAGATGTCGAGGATTTTGGGTGATCGTGACACATACACCCCCCTTAGATCAGACCCTAAGGTACAATATAAAAGGGAACTCGAAGCTATTGTTCAATATGGCTTTGAGCTGGGTGTCTTGAATAGTAAGGAAAGATCATATTTGGTTCCTAAGGCCCCACGCACCCCAGTTATTTATTATTTGCCAAAAATCCATAAGCATCCTACCTGCCCCCCGGGACGCCCTATTGTTAGTGGCATTGATTCTATCTCATCCCGGGTGGGCAGGTATATTGATTTCTTTTTGCAACCCCTGGTTTCCAAAATGCCGTCATATTTAAGAGATTCCCGTCATGTGATTAACTTACTTTCTAATGTTACCCCTAAATCAGGGTGTTGGCTAGTGACAGCTGATGTCGCTTCATTATATACAGTGATACCACATAATTTGGGGTTATTTGCGGTTGAGTATTATTTAAGGCGCGACTCTGCATTATTTGATGAACAGGTTTGTTTCATCATGCAGTTACTTCATTTTGTAGCTACCCGGAACTATTTTTGGTTTGGGGGTCAGTTTTACAGACAAGATAGAGGAGTCGCCATGGGGGCTAAGTACGCCCCGAGCCTGGCTAACCTCTTTATGGCCCTATGGGAGGAGGATGTCATCTATGCCCATCGGAGACCACAGGTGACTTTGTGGGCTAGATATATAGATGACGTCCTCCTCCTATGGGATGGTGACCGCCATGATCTGGATATCTTTATGAATATGCTGAATGATAATAACCGTGGCATAAGATTCGCTTACGAGGCAAGTCAGACTGAGATCAACTTCTTAGATCTTAGGATAAGTATTAAAGATGGACAATTTTCCACAGCAACCTTTTTTAAGAATACTGACCGTAATTCTTACATACCTACAGATAGCTGTCACCACGAAGCCTGGTTAAGGTCAGTACCGAAAAGTCAACTCATACGCCTGAAACGGAATTGTTCAGACCATGAGGAATTTCTAATTCAGGCCAATGTCTTGATTGAACGTTTCCTTGAGAAAGGCTACTCGGAGGTGTCCCTTAGAACCACATTGGACGAGGTTGCTACTATCGATAGGCACACCCTACTTAGTGATAAGGTTCCCAATAAAAATAGGACTCCATCTGTACCGTTTATAACCACTTATTCTTTACAGCATAGGAATGTGGCGAAGCTGATCAATAAATATTGGCATGTCCTTCGTAACGACCCTGTATTGGGTACCATTCTCCCGGCTAAGCCACAGGTGGTATATAAAGGGGCTCCCTCACTTAGAGGGAGAGTGGCCCCCAACATCCTTGACCCTCCCCCAATCAAGAGGGTTTTTTTTGAGTATATGACCGGTTTTTACCAATGCAAAAAATGTAGAATATGCTCCCTGAGTGGATGCACACATAGGAGGACACATAAGTTCATCTCTACCAGTACGTTGGCCGAATTTGAGATCAAAACCTTTATCACATGCTCTACTGAGCGTGTGGTGTATTTATTGCAATGCCCGTGTGGATTGCAATACGTAGGGAGGACAAAGCGCCCTCTATCCGTAAGGCTCAACGAGCATGTAACCAACATCCTGGCTGGTTTTCCCAAACATCCAGTCTCCAGACATTATCTGGAAACTCATAATCGTGACCCTAGGAAGACCATATTTCTGGGGATTGATAGATATACCATACCCTGGAGAGGTGGTTCCCTGTTAAGGGGGATCTCTAGGCTTGAGATGGCCTGGATATACAGGCTTAGGTGTTATACTCCCTTTGGGCTTAACGTTGAGGTAGACCTCAACGCCTTTCTTGACAACTCATGAACTCATTTGTTTAAAACACGCCTATAGGGCTGCGAGAGTTACATATATATGAAAATGTATCCATTGATTGTGAAGGTTTAGGAGTATTGACTAGTTATGATTTATATTTTAGATTATGTTGTTTAATGTAAACCCGCTCTGACCCTTTGGTGGCCTTGCTCTATTGCCAACTGGGTAATGTCCACCAGCCGTCACCGGTTTTGTCCCCCCTCAGGCCTTAAGTTGTTGGTTAATTTAACAGTTATGGTCTCGACTTTCCGATATAGTGTGGCCTTATTCTGGGAACATGTATGTTTCACACCATATAATGTCCAGGGTTTGAGTAATAACTGCCATATGGTTGGGACATTCATATAAGTCCAGCAATTATCTGGCATGCCCCATTCCTGATAAAGCCTTTTTTGAAGGTTTTAACCTTCCTGGAATGGTGGCTGAGCTGGTATATATGAGCATGGGTTTTTATATTAAGTGCCAATGGTTTATTAGAATACCGGATAGGGTACTTACTTAAGTCCACCTAATATCCGATATACCTCATTCCTAGTAGAGGTCCCTTTAATAATTTAATATTTCATCTACCTTATAGGATAGCTGAGTGGGTATAACAACTCCCCTTTTTTTTTTTCGAGGCACATATGTTTTTATGGCTATTTAGCCTATTTGTTTTTACAGTTTTTTATGTTCCTATACGTAAGAAAATCTCCTTTTTTTTCCAATATATAGCGGAGAAATGAGATGATTCATAACTTCTAGGGATTGCTACATGACTCTGTGGTCATCATAGCAAAAACTATCCATCTTTTTAAATAGAATTTTTGTTGCTTTAAAAGAATACTAATTGATTGATCCCCACTAGATGGCGTTATCCTAATCTCTATGGACGGATTCTGATAGGGCGACTTTCATTAAGTTGTTCTTGTCAGATGTCCACTCCCTAAATGAGATGGTATTAGGAGGTCCAGCTAGTGGGTCTAACGTTCCAATGTTTTGTACTTTATGTACAAAGGTTCGCCCTAAGTTCAGCAGTTTTATGTTAACATTAGATAAGCTGATGAGCATCACTTCCTGTCACCATATGGAGGCTTGGCGTATAGTAGCTTCCTGTTACATTGGATAGGCTGATGAGCGCCATTTCCTGGTTCACAGTGAGGCTTGGTCTGTCCTGGGTACTTCCTGTCTCCTTAACAGGATGTGGTCACCAGAGCGTCAGAACGAGGTATGGTGGTATAAGTGTATTTAAAGAGCGATGAGTCAGTGCGTCGCCCGTTCCTATGACAACGTCCAATAGGACGAAACGTACGTCGGAAGGCAGACGCGCTGACGTCATCGTTTCACTCTACAACGAACGGGTGCATGCAGGCCGGCCGGCTGATTTTATACATGCGATTTTAATTGTTCCTTTTGGTAAGTGTGTTACTTTTACTATCAATAAACTGGTCAAACGGATTTACACTATGGTGGATATATTTTTTATCTCCTTGGGTCTCCATAATTGAGCCAATCATCTCTGATGTATCCGGGTGATCATTCCTCCTGGCTGAGACGGATGGTGATGTCCCTGTTGAGCGGATTTCCGGTATAAGGCTTCATTACAACTGATTTCTGGTAATCATATACCTTCATAGGTGGTGGATTTTCTCACAAGTTTTTAAAGCCTACAATCACTATGGGTGGAATCTAATATGATAAGGACTGTTGACAACAGAAGTCACCTTGTTTTATGGACTGTGTGTTTTTTGGTTTCCTTATTCTAATTATGTTTTTTACCACAATTATATTATACCTATGTGGCTCATAGCACAGTGTTTTGATTTTTCACATCGTGTTGCTATTTGAGTATAGTATTGTGATCACTTTTTGTTTTTCAATTATTTAATCATCCACTTTATTTAGCGCGGTTCTTTTATACATTTTGTCTACTTTATTCTATACCTAAGAATCAGAACTGCAGCTTTGTGTTGGAGGGAAGCGCAGTAATTTTGTATTTTTTCGTGTACCTAAAGCTACCTGAAGAAAATTGGTGGTGTTCTTCTGATCCTATTAGTCCTATTAGCTACAGTATTTACAGTTAGTGTAGTGCGTCCTCTGCACAGTGTGCACCTTAAGCTACCTGAAAAAAATTGGCGGTGTTCTTCTGATCCTATTAGTACCGCAGGCAGCTGCAGTAATTACAAGTTAGTGTAGTGCGTCCTCTGCACAGTGTGCACCTAAAGTTACCTGAAGAAAATTGGTGGTGTTCTTCTGATCCTATTAATACCACAGGCAGGCAGCTACAGTATTTACAGTTATGCCCCGTACACACGATCGGACATTGATCGGACATTCCGACAACAAAATCAATGGATTTTTTCAGACAGATGTTGGCTCAAACTTGTTTTGCATACACACGGTCGCACAAAGTTGGCGGAATTTCCGTTCGCCAAGAACGCGGTCACGTACACCAAGTACGATAAGACTATAAAAGGGCAGTTCAGAACCAAGCACCCTTTGGGCTCCTTTTGCTAATCTCGTGTTACTAAAAGTTTGGTGAGAGACGATTCGCGCTTTTTCAGACTCGTGGTTTTCAAATCGTTTGCTGCTGTTCAGTTTGTGCTTGTTGGTTTGTATCTGTTCTTCAGTGCGTGCAGCGAGTACAATTGACTTGTCATTGTGTTCGTGTTCATTCGTTACTGATTTTCAGGTCGCTCATCACAGGCCTTGCTGTTCTTCAGTGCCTTCTGTTACTTTGTTCTGAGCAGTTGACTGTTTTCTAGCCATGTTGCGTATACGTACTCCTCGTATAATTTGTGCTGTGTGGGGGCTTGGTGTTGGGGTCCTTACCTTGACACAAGTCCAGTCCATGAACAGGGTGGGGAGGAGTTCATGAACCAAGAATTGGTTGCTCCAGCGTGACCAGTTCTGTCATATGCCTTTGCTCCGTGAGATCCGTGAGAATAATCCTGATGATTTCAGGAACTTTCTCTGGATGACGGACCCCGTATTTCACTGTTTGTTGGCTTTGCTGACCCCTTATATCAGCAGGCAGGATACCTGCATGAGGCAAGCCATCACTCCGGAGCAGAGGCTAGTCGCCACCCTACGGTACTTGGTGACGGGGAGAAGCCTGCCAGACCTCAAGTTCTCGAAAGGCATCTCCCCCCAGGCTCTGGGGATCATTATCCCAGAGACCTGTTCTGCCATCATCCAGGTCTTGCAGAAGGAGTATATTAAGGTAAGATTTTTATCCTTTATCATCACATTTTATTGTATAGAATGTTTGTTAATATATTGTATTTCTTTCTTCAATCCCTAATTACCATGATTGCAATATGCTGTGAATGTCCCCTTTGTCCTTATGCATGCTGGATTTTTATGTAATTTTTTGGTCCTTCATACATATTTGCCTTCACTTACCTCCCCAGCATGCTCTCCTGGGCCTATATTCACCTCATGTAGTCACTTAACAATGTATTTTGTCAGATCCATAGTAGTGCTTTACCCTAAATACCCCCTAAAATGTGTAAAATTGTGATGTGTGCTTTAAATTTAGGCAGAGTGCCAGAGGCTTTTTTTTTGGTCTCCCAAAATCTTTTTGAACCCTCCCTCCCCCCAACTCCTAACTCAGCTGATACCAATCCTCTATCTGCTGACTTTGCCAAACCCATACACACTATACCCGCCTCTTTAGTGGTCAGATTTATGGATGAATTCCCCAAAGCATGTAGTGCAAGGGCCTGCCTGAATACTTTCAAATGGTTCTGTTTCAAGTTTATGTATCCTATTATTATCTTGATAGGTAATAGCAGAATGTAAAAATGTGCTCAAATGTGTACAGTGTGTATTTATATCCTTGTATTATGACACTTCTTACCTGTCCAGTGGGCTGCCAATAGTGTAAAGTAAGGAGGGGCTGGCCAAAGTAATACACATTATTTATGCATTCATCTCTCAATGAAGTGGAGATGGTTACCTGTCCAAAACATCTCCCCCCCCCCATAAAATTTATAAAATGGCCCATGGGGGGGGGAATCTGATAGGGGGACCTTATACCTTTGTCTTTAAATACTCCCTAAAATAAATGTTATACTGATGTTGGCCAAGAATGTTTGTGTCTAATCTGCTTTCCATGTTTATGTGCAAAATGATTAATTTATTTTTCTGGTTTTACTCCACAGTTTCCTTCCAACCCACAGGAATGGCAAACTGTCGCCTCCCACTTTACCCAGCGGTGGGACTTTCCTAACTGCGGAGGGGCAATTGATGGGAAACACGTCCACATCGTCCCACCACCCAACTCGGGGTCATACTATTACAACTATAAGGGCTTCAATAGTATTGTGATGTTGGCGGTGGTGTTGGCTACTTATGAGTTCCTGTATGTGGACGTGGGGAAGAATGGCCAGATGTCAGATGGTGGAGTCATCGCCCAGACGGCGTTCTACAGGCGTCTCCAGAATGGCAGCTTGGACTTGCCACCTCCAGAAGACAATGTGGTAGGACTCCCATTCGTCTTCGTTGTGGATGAAGCGTTTGCGCTGGGGGACCATCTTATGAGGCCATTCCCTATGAGGACCCTCACCCCGGACCAGAGGGTTTTTAATTACCGGCTGGCCAGAGCCAGAAGAGTGGTGGAGAACACATTTGGAATCATGGCCAGCCGGTTCCGTCTATTTCTTACGCCCATACACATGGCAGGGTATAAACTGAATCATATCATCCTGGCGTGCTGTGTTCTCCACAAATTTTTAAGGCGAAATTCTGCCAACTATGCTGCCTCAGTGGGGCCCGAGGCCGGAATTCATGTGAATGACCCAAACCTGACGGCGCTTGAGGTTGGCCGTCCTGGCTTGCCCCCCCTGAGTGCCTGCGAGGTCCGTCTAAGATACATGGAATACTTTGCGGGTAGGGGGGCCATCAATATGCCAGACAATGTCTGAGCCTTTTTTTAAATAAATTAAATAAATTAGTTTACCTACTAAAATATTTGCTGACATTTATTACTGCTTGTGTTTCTTTTAGCTGACCCCAACTGAAATGTGTGTAGTCCTGAAAATGGCCTGATCGTGTAACATTAGAAAGCACTGTTGTGTGTTATTTACTAAAGGAAAATACACTTTGCACTACAAGTACACTTGAGACTGCACTGAAACTGCACTTGTAGTGCAAAGTGGATTTGCCCTTAGGAAATAACCCCCATTGTCACAGAAAACACCAATTTTACCACAACAAAAGTTTTGGAGCATTGAAAGAAGAATCCACACATTCTTGATTATCAATCTTTTTTATACAAGCACAATCACATGTGCATTTATAAAAGGTTTTTAAAACAAACCAACATGTTTGTTGTATAACAATTTTTTGGGTCACATTAATAAAAGTAAAAATGTCAATTTAAGGTAAAACAGGCATGTGTAAAACCAACAAGAAATACACAAATCTGGAACTTATAAAGTTCAACTTTGTTAGAAATGGAAGGCAATATTAGACATGAGTATTTATAAACTGTGTTTGATATTGCGTTCAGATGGGGTGAAGTCACCCCTGGAAAAGCCAAATTTTGAAGATGCCCACAAATTGCAGAATGTCAACATGTGCTAGCTGCCATCACGGGGGATCAAGGGACGTGTTTTGGGGGTGCAACCCCTTCCTCTCAGCTACTTTATTATTGAGGAAGGGGTTGCGCCCACAAAATGCGTCCATTGATCTCCGGTGATGGCAGATAGCACATGTTGACACACTGTGTGCATCTTCAAAATTTGTTTTTTTGAGAATATGTCAAAAAAGGTGCCAAAAATTGTTCGATTCAAAAAACAACAAAAAAGTCAGGGATTTGGAGGTGTTTTAAAGTCTCCCTAAAACATCAATGATGTTCTTCATTTTGTTTTGAACATCATTGATATTTTTCTGGATGTTTTCCAAGTCCCTATTACACCCCATGATCTCCCCGATCAGGATCTGGGCACTCTCACTGGTGAAATGTCCTTCATCCACAACATCACGATCACCTAAAAATATAGAAACAAAAACACACCATGTATTATAAATATGCCGGCATCCATCTCTTACCTCAGCCTGTGGTCGCAGACACTCACCTGTTGTGGTGACTATTTTGATTACATCTCCTTCCTCCTCCTCCTGTTGGCTTTGGGGGATTTTTCCTTCTCCCTGAGGTGGGGGGTCTGTTGTCTCCTTGGATGAGTGGTGTCCTCAGAGTCTTTTCTCCCCTATGTAAAAAAAAAAGGTATACTTAGCACACAGATATTTGATGGCAGAAATAAGAATATGAAACATTGCTTGGACGTGGGGTACAATTGTCTGTTTTGGCAGAGTTCCAAGATGAAGAAATATTTCTTTCCTTTGTCAAGCTTGAATACTTACCTGTCTTGTACAAGCTTTACAGATGGGGACACCCCTATAGTAAACACTGGAGCACCTGTGTGGACCCCCTAATAAAAAGGGTGTTCTGGTGTCCCACACTAGTGCTCCAGCGTCCAGATGTGTAAAGGAGAGTGTCCTCTCCTTACACAGAATCTAGTTTGCAGTTCATTCTAGTTACAAACCCATCTAGACACCAAAATTATTTGTAGAGAACTAGGCAAAAATGTATTCAAATGCATATGTCCAAAACATGGTGTTTTCTATGCCGAACGAACAATGTTTCATACGAACGAATAATGTGCCTATGAACATGAAAGTTCCAAGAACCTGTTGTGTCTCCGCCATGTGCTCTTCCCCCACTGCGCCGAACGAGAAGGGGCGGGGAATAGACTAGAAAGAACGTAAGGGGCGGGCGGAGTTTCACGCATGCGCAGTGTATATAAAGCGTAACACGCGTGTGTCTTACGTACGATCTGTGAGCAGAGGAAGGAGTATCAGAAGCGCCGATCGTGCTAACGAAGGTAACATTTAAATTGGGCCTATACTGCTTAGAAATTGAGGCCTGTATTGGGAGAAGATTAGGAGACTTTAGCCTGACCTTAGGGTTTATCTTGTGTTGTGTCTTGCAGAGAAAATGGATGGCTTCAATGACCACAACTTCCTCTCCCTGTTCATAGACAAGTACAAGAAGCTGCCCTGTCTGTGGCAGGTGAAATACCCCCAATACAATAATAAACAAAAGAGGCAGGCAGTGCTGGAGAAATTGCTGGAGTTGGTAAAGCCGGTGGTACCCACGGCAACCATCCCCTATTTAAAAGCCAAAATTGGTGGCCTGAGGAGCACATATCTTAGTGAGCGCAAGAAGGTCCAGGATTCCCAGAGATCAGGAGCTGCAGCAGATGACATTTATGTCCCCAGGCTGTGGTACTATGAGAGACTGCGATTTCTGTCAGACCACACTTAAGTCAGGCAATCCCTCTCAACCCTTCCTTCCACTCTTCCTTCCACCCTATCTTCCACCCCAGCTGAGGCTTCCGATGTCCAACCTGGGACTTCCAGCCAGGAAGAAGTGGAGGAGCCCAGCTGGAGCCAGGTATAGCATTCTTCTACAGATTTCTGGTCAAGAAATAAATGATGTTTACTAGATGTTATTATTGATCACTAATTGATGATTTAAGAAAGTGTTTTACATATCAATAGACAGTAGTGGGCAAAAATAATTGGGACAAGAATGAAAAATGCTGGGCTCAGAATGATAGTCTGTTCTATTTGTTAACATTCAATTTGCAACAGTCATGAGATGAAAATTGTGTGTGATTGATGAAGAAAAAACTAAAACGATGTCCCTTTTTTATACACAGGAAGACCTCAGCCAGGAGGAGGCTGTGGAATGTGGCAGCCAGGAGGAGGCTGTGGAATGTGGCACACAGGAGGAGGCGGGTGTTAGTGGCAGCCAGGAGGAGGCGGGGCTAAGTGGCAGCCAGGAGAAGGCCGGCCCAGTAGGAGCCTGACAGAATCGCAGGTCCCTCCCCTCCGCCTTCCAAACAAAAGACCCAGGAAGGGGATAAAGTGCAGGATTCAGCACTCAGGCTGATTCAGGAGGCTTCTGCGTCCCTCAGAGCCTTCCCCACTCGCGAAGAGGCCTTTGCCTGCATGGCTGCCACCAAACTGCAGGACATGCAGGAGGGCCAACGCCTCATGTGTGAGGACCTTCTTTATAAAGCCTTAACTAAGGGGGTGGGGGCGAAATCACACCCAATACCCACCTGTGTGAGTTGGACCCTCCTCCTCCTCCTGCCACAACTTCACCACCAGAGCCACAGCGGGGAAGGAAGCGTGGAAGGAAGACAAGAGAGTGATGACCTGGGTTCAGTCTGGTCTGACAAAAGATGCAGGCTCTTGCATGACCACAGCCTGGGGACATGTATGTCATCTGCTGCTGTTCATGATCTCTTGGACTTCTGGACCAGACTGCACTCCCTTAGATATGGACTCCTCGGGCCACCAATTTTGGCAGGAAATAATTGATGTGTGCCCTGGGGGCCAAAGGCTTCACCAATTTCGGATGTTTCTCCAGTGTTGACTCCCTCTTTGTTTGGTTCGGATCCTTTAATAAAGGTTTTTTTGTTTCAATTATACTCGCCTGTGTGTGTTTTCCTTCAAAAAGGACTGTTTGTGAGGAGACAGGTACATTTCAAAAATACAATGTGAAATTAACAGAGACACCAACACCAAGCAACCTCCTTGAGATTAAATAATACAAGATAATAATGGTGTTGTGGTAACTTTCCACACACGGTTGGAATTGACGCGATCAGATTTTGTTGTCGGAAAATTTTATAGCCTGCTCTCAAACTTTGTGTGTCGGAAAATTTGATGGAAAAAGTCCGATGGAGCTTACACACGGTCGGAATTTCCGACAACAAGCTCCGATCGCACATTTTCCGTCGGAAAATCTGACCGTGTGTACAGGGCATAAGTGTACTGTGTCCTCTGCACAGTGTGCACCTAAAACTACCTGAAGACAATTGCTGTTGTTCTGCTTCTATTAATACCACAGGCAGGCAGCTACAGTATTTACAGTTAGTGTACTGTGTCCTCTGCACAGTGTGCACCTAAAGCTACCTGAAGACAATTGGTGGTGTTCTTCTGCTCCTATTAATACCACAGGCAGGCAGCTACAGTATTTACAGTTAGTGTACTGTGTCCTCTGCACAATGTGCACCTAAAGCTACCTGAAGACAATTGCTGGTGTTCTCATACTAATAATACTACAGGCAGGCAGTTGATTCTGCTAGCTGTAGTATCAGTATATATATATATATATATATATACATCCCAGCTCTGTGCAGCTACATCTCACTGCAGGCCATTAGTATTTCTGGAAGGCCAACAAGGAGAGGCAGACAGTCACAAGCCAATAAAAGAGGGCAAGCAGGCTCTGTATCTAGAGGCAACAGTGCTGGTCGTGGAGACGGTGCATCCTCATCAGCTGGTGGCTGTGGGACACGCTTGTCCTTTTTTTCGGCTGCTGGCCATGTTGAGCCACAACATGCGGAAGACTTGGTAGAGCGGATGACCAAGCCGTCCTCATCCTCCTCATCCTCTCTCACCCAGGCTCACGGTACTTTGTCTGGCAAAGCAGCTGCAAACGCGGCCTCTTCCCTCGGCTCAATGGCATCAGTCACTCCTTCCCTAGCCCCACCATGTCCTTCTGAGGAGTCCCCCCAACTGTTTGACCACAGTGTTGGGCACATGCTCCAGGAGGATGCCCAGCGTTTTGAAGGCTCCGATGATGGTACCCAGCTAGAGGAAGGCAGTAACGTGAGCCCAGAGAGAGGGGGTGCCCAAGAAGGACAGCAATCTGGCAGTCATGTTACCCCAGCTGCAGCATACTGCCAGCTTTGCTCCAGTGATGAGGAGGGAGGGGATGATGAGGTCACTGACTCCACGTGGGTGCCTGATAGGAGAGAGGAGGTGGCACATCACCAATGAGGCAGGATTCCCTCCAGGGGCCAGCTTAAGGGCAGCACTCCGACTGCATCACACCACAGAGCTCCGCATGTGCAGGGCGCTGCTGTCTTTATTCCAAAAGTTCTTTGTGTGGGCCTTTTTTGAGACGAGTGCATCAGATCCCACCGCTGCTATTTGCAACATATGTCTCAAGCGTATCTCGCGTGGCCAAAACATCACCCACTTGGGCACCACATGCTTGACCAGACATATGTCGACCTGCCATGCAGTTCGTTGGCAAGCATACCTAAAAGACCCACACCAAAGAACAAAGAGGACATCTCCTTGCTCCTCATCAGCTGGGATCTCCAACCCCACTATACCTTCAGTCCTCTCTGAGACCTGCACTGAGAGGAATGAAGGTGTAGAATTAGGTGTGTCACAGCCAAGTACTTGGGGGCAATCTGCTATCGGTACACCAACATCAGATTGTACCAGGCAAATTTCCCTGCCCCAGCTGCTGCACCGCTGAAAGAAGTTCGCTCCCAGCCATCCACATGCCCAGTGGTTGAATGCTTGCTTGGCTAAATTGCTAGCACTTCAACTGCTGTCTTTTCAGTTGGTAGACTCTGCCCCCTTCCGTGAGCTTGTGGAATGTGCGGTTCCTCAGTGACAGGTTCCCAAACGCCCCTTTTTCTCATGAAAGACGATTCCGGCTCTCTACCGGCATGTGGAAGGCAATGTCTTGGCCTCGCTGGACAGGGCGGTCAGCGGTAAGGTGCATATTACCGCTGACTCATGGTCCAGCAGGCATGGACAGGGACATTACCTATCTTTCACCGCGCACTGGGTAACTCTTCTGGCAGCTGGGAAGAATGCAGGACAGGGTTCAGTAGTGTTGGAGGTCGTTCCGCCACCACGCCTCCAAAATTCTACTAGTGGTGATTCTGCCACACCTCTCTCCTCCACCCCCTCCTCTTCTTCTTCCTCCATGGCCTCTTCCTGTGCTGATTTGTCCTTGGAACCAGCGGTGCTCCTTAGGCATTCAAGGGGCTACGCAAGCACGCAAACAAAAAGATGCCATGCGGTGCTTGAGCTGGTGTGCTTGGGGGACAGGAGCCACACTGGGGCAGAGATTCTGTCAGCTCTGCAGGGGTAGGTTCAGAGTTGGTTGACGCCACGCCAGCTTAAGGCAGGTATGGTGGTTTGCGACAATGGCACCAACCTCCTCTCCGCCCTCCGACAGGGACAACTGACCCATGTGCCCTGTTTGGCTCACGTCCTTAACTTGGTGGTGCAGCGGTTCTTGGGCAGGTACCCGGGCTTACAGGATGTCCTGAGGCAGGCCAGGAAAGTCTGTGTGCATTTCCGCAGGTCATATAATGCCAGTGCTCGGCTGGCTGACCTCCAAAAGGAATTTAACCTGCCCAAGAACCGCCTAATCTGTGACATGCCCCCTATGTGGAACTCAACGTTGGCCATGCTGCAGCGGCTGCACATGCAGCAGAGGGCCATCAATGAGTACCTATGCGACTATGGCACCAGGACAGGGTCAGGGGACCTTGGTTTTTTCCCACGCCAGTGGGCTATGATCAGGGATGCATGCACTGTCCTGTCACCATTTGAGCAGGCCACGAGGATGGTAAGCAGTGACAGTGCATGCATCAGTGATACTGTGCCTCTTGTCCACCTGTGTGGAATAATGGACAGGACACTTTAGGCAGAACAGAGGGAGGAAGAGGAGGACTTCCTTACCTCTCAAGGCCCACTTTATCCAGACAGTGTTCCTGCGTGCCTGCCGATCACACAGGAAGAGGATGAGGAGGATTGTGTCAGCATGGAGGTGGAGCCTGGCACTCAGCATCAGCAGCAGTCTTCAAGGGATCATTTACAGTCCCAAGAAACCCATGGACTTGTACGTGGCTGGGAGGAGGTGGCTGCGGATCATGTCATCCTTAGTGACCCAGAGGACTCCGGACCGAATGCCTCAGCAAACCTACGCTGCATGGCCTCCCTGATCCTGCAAAGCCCGCGGAAGGTTCTTCGTATTCGTGGTATCAAGGAGAGGGATCAATACTGGCTGGCAACCCTCCTTGATCCACGTTACAAGGGTAAGGTTGCAGACCTTATCTTGTCATCGCAGAGGGAGCAGAGGATGAAACATCTTCGGGAGGCCTTGCAGAAAGGTCTGTGCAATGCGTTCCCAGAGACTGGGAGGTTACAAACTCCAGTTCCTGGACAACGTGTTGCTGAGGCTTCGGTCAGTCAAAGAAGGAGCGGTGGAGAAGGTGGCCATCTGACTGATGCCTTCAGACAATTTTTTAGTCCGCAGCCCCAAGGTATGATCAGTTCCAGCAACCAGCGTCTGTTTTACATGGTGTAGGAATACCTAAGGGCAAGATCTGACTTGGACACCTTTCCCACCGAAAATCCTCTGGGTTATTGGGTCTTGAGGATGGATCACTGGCCAGAGCTTGCACAGTATGCAATTGAGTTACTGGCCTGTCCTGCATCCAGCGTTCTTTCGGAACGCACATTCAGTACTGCTGGAGGCTTTGTAACCGACCACAGGGTGAGCCTGTCCACTGACTAGGTCGATCAACTGACCTTCATAAAAATGAATCATTCTTGGGTCACCACCAGCTACCAGGCACCTGATGCTGATGTAACCAAATAATTTTTTTTTGAAATGTCAGATCCCTTCAAGACTGCCTATGCTGATGCTGAGTGACTATCCTGTTATGCTGAGTGATTATCCTCTTCCTCCTCAATGATCATGCTGATGGCTTGTAAGAACATTTTTGGTTCTGGGCGCCGCCACCAGTGCCTAAGGCCCAATTTTTCAGCCCCTGTTTAACAGGGGCGTACAATTACAATTTTTGATGCAATATTTTGCAGGAGGGTTCGTTGCTGCGCTCAACCAGAGTGTCTGTGAGGGGTTGCAGTGTTGTGGCACTAGCATCAGTGACTAAGGCCCAATTTTTCAGCCCCTGTTTAACGGGGCATGTAATTACAATTTTCGATGCAATACTTTGCAGCAGGGCTTGTTCCTGCACTCAACAAGAAAATCTGTGAGGGGTTGCAATGTTGTGGCACCAGCACCAGTGCCTAAGGCCCAATTTTTCAGCCCCTGTTTAACAGGGGCATGTAATTACAATTTTTGATGCAATACTTTGCAGTAGGGCTAATTCCTGTGCTCCAATTAGAGTATCTGTGAGGGGTTGCAGTGTTGTGGCACCAGCACCAGTGCCCAAGGCCCATTTTTTCTGCCCCTGTTTAACAGGGACATGTCATTACAATTCTTGATCTAATATTTCACAGCAGGGCCCATTCCTGCACCCACCAAGAGTAACTGTGAGGGCTTACAGTGTTGTGGCAACACCACCACCACCAAAGGCCCAATTTTTCTGCCCCTCTTCAATAATGGCATGTAATTACAAATCTTGATCTAATATTTTACAGGAGGGCCTGTTCATGCGCCCACCAAGAGTAACTGTGAGGGCTTACAGTGTTGTGGCAACACCAACACCTAAGACCCCAATTTCTGCAGAGTATATAGGGCAGGCCCCTACCTTCAAACATCCAACTTACAAACGACTACTACTTGCAAACGGAAGGAAACAACAGGAAGTGAGATGAAATCTACCCCTAGGAAGGGAAATTCTCTCCTGTAAGAGTTAATATTGGAAAAACGTGTCTCCTCTCCACTGATGCTTTATCACCAATCCTTGTTTCACTAAAAACCCCAAATTTTCAAAAAACATTTGTCATTGGGACAGAAAGTGAGGTGAAATCTTCTGAAGAGGTGCACAGACAGCAAAACAAATGTTACAGGGGTGATAACCCTTCCCTATGTTTTCCAAAAAGCTTAAAAATAGATTTTTTGGCTGGAGCTACACTTTAAAAATGTACCAGTTCAAAATTACAAACAGATTCTACTTAACAACAAACCTACAGTCCCTGTCTTGTTTGCACCGCCTGTATACTGCTGTTCAGAGTATATAGGGCCTGGGGGCCTCACGCCTTTCCTTTTTTAAAATTTGGGTGCGGGGTTCCCCTTAATATCCATACAAGACCCAAAGGGCCTGGTAATGGACTGGGGGGGGGTACCCATGCCGTTTGTCGAACTGATTTTCATCCATATTGCCGGGACTCGACATTACATTAAAGCCGCAAGCAGTTTTAAATGACTTTTATTCCTTTAAAAATGTCATTTTGTGCAGGGACTGTTCTTAGCACGGGAAACAGGCGCCACTTTACAGGCATACTATAGACACCCCCCAGGTACGATATTTAAAGGAATATTTCACTTTTATTTTTTCACTTTAAGCATAATTAAAATCAATTCTCCCGAAAAAAACGTCAGTTTTTAAAACTTTTTTTTGCATTGATACATGTCCCCTGGGGCAGGACCCGGGTCCCCAAACCCTTTTTAGGACAATACCATGCATATTAGCCTTTAAAATTAGCACTTTTGATGTTGAACGATCGAGTCCCCATAGACTGGGGTTCTAAAGTTTGTGCAAACTTTCGGTCCGTTCACAGGTTCTGGTGCGAACCGAACCAAGGGGGTGTTCGGCTCATCCCTACTCGTAACTGAGCTCTATGCCCCTGTTATTGCTTTTAAGATGACCCAGGAAAGAAATAACAGAATTCTCATCCCCTGCCCAAACTGAAAGGATATTGTCAATGAAACATTTCCAAATAACCAATTCCAATCTGCGATTAGTTAAAACCACATCCAGAGGTTGGCCGTACTTGTGGCAAATTTGAGAATATGGGGGAATGGTTGTCACAGGCACTTCTGGAGCACTGGATTAGTGGTTTTTCATGCTCTATAATGCCACCAGAGAGGGACCCTGATGGATGACCTAGGTGAGTATATCCGGCTTCACAAGGTATGAAAAAAAGTCATGCAGGATGGGTTAGAGAAGGAAGTGGGATGAAGTTCATATTTTGCCCAGAGATTGGTTTTAACAATGTAGCAACAGCCAGCTTTCTTAACATGCCTTCCAATGTAGGCATTTGGTAGTGCTCATTCTTTACTGGCGTATTTAGTTCTCTGGTTAAACTATGTTAGATTCATTTACCCAGAGTCTTAGCTAGAGTGAGGTGGAGGTGAGTACTACCCTGGGTATATTCAACTGCAGGATGCCATCCAAGTACAGCAGTTAGGCCAATTCATATACTGCCCCTGTATAGGACCAGATTTAGCAGGGCCAGCGCAGCTTGTTTTCCAGAAGCAGATGGACAAACAATGGAATAAGGTACGTGGTAACAGAGTCAGTTGTGTGAGAGGTGTAGGAGTAAAGATGAGGGGGAACTGTTTTAGGTGACAATGGTGTGGGAGTGTGTTTATGTTACTTTAACAATAGCTTACTTTTTGTTTTTTACTTTTTTTTTTACTTGAGGACTTTTCCATTTTGGTCACGATACAAACAATTAACCCCACATTTAAAAAAAAAGAAAAAAAATGTACACAAATATGCTACATCAGCTCATCTCTGTCACAATGTAGATATGTCATAATGTATCACTGCTGACACATTCCTGGTTCTGCCACGTTTATTTATTGATACATGCTGAAGGGAGGTATTCCATCTCATGTGTCAAATAAGACTACTTCTTTAATACTGTTCGGTTAGTTGTTTCATCTAGAGAGATTTTTTTTTAAAAGAAATATTCCTATTTCTTGAAAGACGTTAGTAGAACTTCAGTTTCCCAATCAACATTGACTATTTTTAATCTTTATGCTGCTAGTATTAGTAAATAGATAGGAAAGGATATCATAGTACTTGTTTTAAACTTTTGTTTTTTACATTTCTTGAATTACTTCCTGGTTCCAGGCCTAGGCAAATTATGTCATACATCCCAGGAGTCTTCAGGAGGGGAGGGTGGGTTTTCTCAGCTAAACACACCCTTCTGGCTGTGTGCCTGAGCTAAGGGCAGATGGATTTCAGTAAATGCTACATGAATAATCTGCTATCACTCAAGATGGCCATTTCTATGCAAAATAAAGCATTGAGACCTGGCTGGGGGGAATTTGCTTTGAATATCAAAAATGAATTAGATAGTGTTTTTGGTTTGTGATGCTCAAATGCAGTGTAGTTCCCTTTTAAGAACACCAGGGGAGTGTGGCTTCTGCTGTCATGGCTGGACGTGTCTAACGTGAGCTCTGTATTCAGCCTTTATTCTCCAGCATGATCCTCTTGGCGGCTCCTACTTAACCAATCGTGCTGGACCCCCTTAATATCGCTTAAGTTTGTCATAGATATTTGCTTCGTATATATTGTGGCAGGTCGAGCCTGTGCCACTGTTTGAAAACGGATTCTGGGCCAGGTTTTCTGGGAAGTAAGCACACTAATGAGTCAGGTGTGTGCTGCATTAATGTTAGAGCCAGGGTTAGAGGTCAGTGGCCTCACCTTCCCGATGTGGTCAGTATGTGAAGGGAGCTGTGAGGTGAACATCGCACCATACTATCCAGGTCAGGACAAGGCTGAGCCTATGAGGATGTAGCAGCTGGGGGCTGCGGCGAAGACAGTCAAGTTGACCAAGGTAGACTGGGACTGTGTTTGATGGCCTGGAGGAGCAAGGCAGGAAGCCTGAGCAGCGAAGCTGTGGAAAGAGCCACGAGGCTAAATTTAAACTTACTGCTTGGCGCTACCAATGGGCTAAAAATTCCAATAAAATTTGGATATTTTTACACATCAATCTAGAGTTGGATGTAAAAACCTTGCTCTTGAAAATGTGTTACTTTAAAAAACGTCTTGTACCTTACCGAAATTATTTTTGTACATGAGGGTTTTCCTTTTTCCCTTTTTTTTGATCAGAATTTAGTTTTTTTTCTTTATTATTTTTCAACATTTAATTTTTTATTTTTTTTAGTCCAGATTAAGTAAATATAGGTTGGGCTCCTTTCCTTTTTTTTGGAACCGAAAAGGCTGAAGACACCACGTATTGCCCACATACAAGCAGATGAGTTATGTTGGCAATGTCTTATTGTTTATTTTATTGATTCGTTATGCTTTATCTGAATTTTGTCAAATATGGAATGCTTATGATTTAAATTGAATTAATTTTTTTTGTTGGTTACTGTCATGTCCAGCCACATAATAGCGCTCACAATGTACTCACGGATGAAACGCCCTTTGGTACGCCCTTGTTTTAATTACATTGAGTATGGTTGAGCAATGTATTTCCCTTTCATGGAATGGAAGAGGGTTGGGGACATCCCTTAAACGGACTCAAATGTTTACTACTATTTGTCAGTCCCAGGCTAAAATGATTTGCCTGCAGGAAATGCATATGGTTAAAGATCGCCTTGATTACCTTAAAAAATCTTGGACCCAATGGTCCTGTCATGCCTATCATACTTCTTATTTAAGGAGTGTGTCACTGTTAGTCACCGGATTGCATTTGAGTTAAAGGAGAAGTCCAGCCAAAGCTCGTTTGGCTGGGCTTCTACTATGGGTCACAGGAGTGCACTCCTGTGACCCGTTTTTTAGCTGAAGTCCGCTCTCTGCTGACATCACAGAAATCAGTCCAGCGCGTAATCCTGGAGTATGGATCCCTCAAATAATAATTGAGTATGCAAGAAAACTATATTACGTATGTATAGGAATCAGCTATTAGTTAATGCCAAACCTAAGTTATTTTTTACCAACCAGCAATATTTTGAGCATTGTAACCAATCTAGCAGATTGCAAATTTATCTTGGACCCAATGGTCCTGTCATGCCTATCATACTTCTTATTTAAGGAGTGTGTCACTGTTATGCCGCGTACACACGGTCGGACTTTCTATCCTACTTGGTCCGGCACACTTTCCGACGGACTTTGTCCGCCAGGTGTGCCGGACTTTAAAACGGACGGACTTGCCCACACACGCCGGGACTTTCCGGCGGGCTAAGTCCGCCCGTCTTTCCGACGGACTTTCGCCGGAGTTCCGGCGGACTTTCAGAATGAACAGACTTGCCCACACACGGACAAGTCCGTTCATTTTGAACGTGACTCAGGTGCGACGGGACTAGCAAAGGATGTCAATCTTGCCGCTTTTATCGGCGAGATTGACACCTTGCGAGCCCCGTCGCGGGCATACCAGGCCCTTAGGTCTGGTATGGATTATAAAGGGGAACCCCCTACGCCGAAAAAACGGCGTGGGGTCCCCCCTAAAATCCATACCAGACCCCGATCCGAGCACGCAGCCTGGCCGGTCAGGAAAGGGGGTGGGGACGAGCGAGCGCCCCCCCTCCTGAACCGTACCAGGCCGCATGCCCTCAACATGGGGGGTGGGTGCTTTGGGGGAGGGGGGCGCCCTGCGGGCCCCCCCCACCCCAAAGCACCTTGCCCCCATGTTGATGAGGACAAGGGCCTCTTCCCGACAACCCTGGGCGTTGGTTGTCGGGGTCTGCGGGCGGGGGCTTATCGGAATCCCGGCCCCCCACCCTATGTGAATGAGTATGGGGTACATGGTACCCCTACCCATTCACCTATGAAAAAAGTGTAAGTAATAAAACACACTACACAGGTTTTTAAAATATTTTATTAAACAGCTCCGGGGGGATCTTCCTCCGGCTTCGGGGGTCTTCTTCCGGCTTCGGGGGTCCCTCCGCTTCATCTTCTCCCGGCGTCCGGTTGGTTCTTCTCCGCTCTCTTCTCTCCAGTTCTTCGGCCGGCTCCTCTGCTGTGTTCAGGTAGCTCTCTTGCCAGCAGAGGTCCGGACTTCTGGGCTTCTTCTCTTCCCCAGATGTTGACACAACGCTCTCTCCGGCTGGACTGCTCTCCGAGGGCTGCGTTGTGACTTATATAGGCGGAGACCCCGCCCCCTTTTGATGTCACAGTCCCTGGGCATGCTGGGACTGTGACGTTTAGGGGGCATGGTCACTGGGTGATGTTGACCACGCCCCCTAAAACGTCACAGTCCCAGCATGCCCAGGGACTGTGACATCAAAAGGGGGCGAATGAGTATGGGGTACCATGTACCCCATACTCATTCACATAGGGTGGGGGGCCGGGATCTGGGGGCCCCCTTATTAAAGGGGGCTCCCAGATTCCGATAAGCCCCCGCCCGCAGACCCCGACAACCAACGGCCAGGGTTGTCGGGAAGAGGCCCTTGTCCTCATCAACATGGGGGCAAGGTGCTTTGGGGTGGGGGGGGCCCGCAGGGCGCCCCCTCCCCCAAAGCACCCACCCCCCATGTTGAGGGCATGCGGCCTGGTACGGTTCAGGGGGGGGGGGCTCGCTCGTCCCCACCCCCTTTCCTGACCGGCCAGGCTGCGTGCTCGGATCGGGGTCTGGTATGGATTTTAGGGGGGACCCCACGCCGTTTTTTCGGCGTAGGGGGTTCCCCTTTATAATCCATACCAGACCTAAGGGCCTGGTATGCACCGCGCTCGCCGCAATAGGAAAATTTGTTTTTCCTATTGCAGCGAGCGCGAGATGCAATACCCTGCCCTCGTGTTGTATCTGGTCCGTCGGACCAGCATACACACGAGCGGGCTTTCCGTCGGACTAGCACACACACGAGCGGACTTTCCGCCCAAAACTGAGTCCGGCGGAAAGATTTAAAACTTTTTTCAAATCTAGGTCCGGCGGGCTTTTGGGAAAAAGTCCGCCGGAAAAGTCCGCCGGCGCCCACACACGGGCGGATTGTCTGGCACACTCTGGTCCGCCGGACCAAGTATGCCGGAAAGTCCGACCGTGTGTATGCGGCACAAGTCACCGGATTGCATTTGAGTTAAAGGAGATTGCAAATTTAACTAAGAAGCAGGCGCCAACCTTGGCGATATCAAAAGTGAGAAATGAGAGAGGTGTGATAGTTCATATGGCAGAGGAGATACTTAAAGTGACACTAAAGGTTAGTTTAAAAAAAATAAAATAACAAACATGTCATACTTACCTTCACTGTGCAGCTCGTTTTGCACAGAGTGGCCCCGAACATCCTCTTCTGGGATCCCTCTGTGGCTCTCGCAGCTCCTCCCCACATCAGATAACCCCCTGGGAGAAGCGCTCTCCCGGGGGGTTACCTTGCAGGCGTGCTCCCGCGTCCAGCATTCGGCGTCCATAGAGGCCGAATGCAGGACTCGGCCCTGCCCCCCGGCGCCCACATCATTCGATTTGATTGACAGCAGCGGGAACCAATGGCTGCGCTGCTATCAATCTATCCAATCAAGAGCCGAGAACCCCGGGCAGAGAGACAGCGCGTCCCCGTGGGTCAAGTTCTAGGGCTCAGGTAAGTAAAACGGGAGGGCTGGGGGGCCGGTGACTGCCAGAAGTTTTCACCTTAATGCATAGGATGTTTACAACCCATTTAATTGCTTTTATGCCTACTATGTCTCAATGTACACTTTCTCCTTGACATATACAGTTGCTGATACAGAAGGTTATTTAGATGATTTAGAATTCCCTAAACTTTCTATGGAACAAGCTATGTTAATGGATAAAGAGATCATGAAGGAGGAGGTGCGAAGCTATTTCCTCTCTAGCACTCGGTAAATCTCCTGGGCCAGATGGAATTTCTATGGAAGTGTCTGTTTGATATGTAGATATTGTGGCACCTGTTTTAACTAGGGTATATGCAAAGGCCTTTCTTCAATAAGATATGCCGACTTCTATGTATGAGGCTACAGTAATGCTCATTCCAAAGCCAGATAAAGATTTGTATGATTGTGCCTCTTACGCGCCAATCTTATTATTAAATATAGATTACAAAATTCTAGCAAAAATCTTTGCTAAGAGGCTTAACACAATTGTTTTTTCTATAATTCATAGCGATCAAACAGGCTTTATGCTAGGAAAATCAACATCTTTTAATATACAGCACAACTGTGGGAGTTTATCCCAGACTGAAGTGCCCTGCAGGGCCGGATCTAGCCCTTCTGATATGGGGGTGCAGTAAAAAATGTCAGGGGGGCATACTGTCACAACTTCTTTTATCCTTGTGGGTTTATGTGTTTGAGCAGTTCTTATTTTAAGAAATAAAGTCTTCTTACTTTTTCTGTTTGTGTGCCACCACCTTAGAGACATTTTTGGACTGGATCTCTTAAAATTTTATAAAAGCCATATACTGTACATACAGTGCATTCATAAAATATTCAGAACCCTTCACTTTTTTCAGTTCTATATTGCAGCCTGATATTACAGTTGTTTAATTTCCTTTTTATTTTTCATGAATTTACATTCAGTACCCCATAAAGATGAAGTGAAAACAGAAGTTTAGAAATGTTTGCAAATGCATGAAAAAGGAAAAACTGAAATTTCACATCTGGCATAAGTATTTAGGCCCTTTGCAACAACACTTGAAATTTAGCCAAGGTGCCTTTCTTGATCATTGTTGAGATGTTTCTACACCTTGACTGGAGTCCACCTGTGGTAAATTAAATTGATTGGACATGATTTGGAAAGGCACACACACCTCTCTATAAAAGGCCTCATAGCTGACACTACATACTGTATCAGAGCAAAAGCCACATGGTCAAAGGAACTACCTGCAGAGCTCAGAGACAGGATTATTGCAAAGCACAGATCTGGGGAAGGCAAAAAAAAAATCTGCTGCACTGAAAGTTCCCAAGAGCAGAGTGGCCTCCATAATTCTCAAATGGAAGAAGTTTGGCACAACCAGGACTCTCTCAAGAGCTGGTAGCCCAGCCAAACTGAGCAATCGGAGGAGAAGGGCCTTAGTAAGACAGGTGACCAAGAATCCAGTGGTCACTCTGACTGAGCTCCAGAGATAAAATTTGTGATGTATGGTGTAATTCCTCTTTAACTCTTAATGTCAATGAAGGATATGTGATCAAGGGTATACTTATAATAGTCACCTGAGTGGTTTATTTGGTAGGCAATATTGTATCTGCATTTTGTTTGTGAAGGTATGGAGTAAGCGACAGCAATTTGTCTAGTTTTATTTCTTTGTAATATTTTGATTGTCATTTTTTAGCTTGTACTGTAAGAACCGTGAAACTGTTATGCCCCGTACACACGGTCGGACTTTGTTCAGACATTCCGACAACAAAATCCCAGGATTTTTTCCGACGGATGTTGGCTCAAACTTGTCTTGCATACACACGGTCACACAAAGTTGTCGGAAAATCCGATCGTTCTGAATGCGGTGACGTAAAACACGTATGTCGGGACTATAAACGGGGCAGTGGCCAATAGCTTTCATCTCTTTATTTATTCTGAGCATGCGTGGAACTTTGTCCGTCGGATTTGTGTACACACGATCGGAATTTTATATCCTGCTCTCAAACTTTGTGTGTCGGAAAATCCAATGGAAAATGTGTGATGGAGCCTACACACGGTCGGAATTTCCGACAACAAGGTCCTATCACACATTTTCCGTCGGAAAATCCGACCGTGTGTACGGGGCATTAGTCTGTATTGTTATTGTAAATGGTATTAAGACAACATTACCTATAAATACATATATGATAAAGGTAAAAGGTAGCGCTTGAAAATGATGAAATCACTCAAAAACAGTCCCCTCAGTGAAAGGGTACAAAGGAATAAATAGAAAATCTGCTAGTCCATTAATAGTCCATAAGCAGTTTCAGAATCAGACTTTTTGGTGCTGAACTTCCAACTGTTACCTCACCATGTTAGCAAACACTACCCCAGTCAGATGTACACTCACCAGCTAATATTGCCTCACACTCTCCTGTTTTGGCAAAAAAGAGCAGTCAGCACACCAAGTTACAGCGATATCCCAATAGATGAACGTCCAAAGAGTATCGTGATATGTGGAGAATATAAACTCTAAATAGTGTGATACTGTTTTAAAAAAATGTATTAAACAATCCTTACATCACCAGCCTAATGGTGGTGCACTTACCAGAAGGCGATGAAATAATCACATTGGTATTGTGTATGATGCCAGAGATATCAAGTAGCAGCGAGCATTAGAAGTTTCAAATTTCGCTTGTTCTCCTCATCCAAACACTCAGAACGTCACTTCCGGTGGTACGTGATCGTCACTTCCGGTTGCCGTACAGCCACGTCCTGACGTGTTTTGTCATACCCACTTCGTATACTTTCGTATAACGAAATGTGCAAAGTACAGGAGGTTCTTGATGACCCCTTGTGGGAGGGCAAAACACATTGACGTAATTTCCGGTGACAAGTCCAATTGACGTCACTTGCGGTTTCGTGGAACGCACGCTGGATGCGGCATTTCCATGTTCTTTCGCTGCATTGTTACATGCTTTTTTAACTTCTCCATTCTGTAACTACTAGCCTACTTTTTGTGCAATAAATACTGCCAACTGTACTTCACTATCAGTCCCTTCTTTTTAGGGACTGATACACTGAACATCACGTTGGGGGAGATCTCCATTGGACCCTTCTGTGGATTGCCAACTCTGGCCAGCGGTTTAGCCTTAATAACCCGTAGACTGAAAAGCTAGGGGTCCATTTCATTTGGTGAGTGCGGACACAGGAGGGGTGTGTGTCACACCTTGAAGTTTGGAGCACAGTTGCACTTTATTGATGCACTTATGCACGTTACATAAGGGACATTTTATTTATTTTCACGTTAATATTTTATTGTCATGTAACTTTCTTGTCAATTATTTATCACATATCACATATACTTTTTTGTGAGCGCTGTAATTATATTATTTTTATTCTGCACTACATCAAGGCAAGCATGAGTAATGGGTTGACTTATATGACTTTCATATATGTTATGAAAATGTAGCATATACTGTAGATACAGTAGATAATATATATTTCTAGAATCATGCTAGTCATTAACCAAAGTGATGGAAAAAAGTCAGATACTTTGCTTGTATGTTTGAATGTGTGGTCTATTTAAAGTGTTTGTACAGTTATTTTTTTAAAATAACAAACATGATACACTTACTTGCTCTGTGCAATGGTTTTCCAAGGAGCAGCCTCGATCTTCCTCTTCTGGTAACCCCTGCTAACGCTTCTCCTTTTCTCGGTGTGGCACCATAGGAATTTGATTCCTTTTGTGGCACACCTGCAGGCTCGCTTCCAAGTTGCTCTGTCTACATCGATAGACACAGGCAGCGAGGCTCAGCCCTTCCCCCGCTCCCACACCACAGGATTTGTTTGACAGCGGCGGGAGCCAATTGCTCCTACTGCTCTCAACAAAGCCTGTGAGAGCTGGGAGAAGAGGAGAGAGCCTCTACAGATGTGCTGGATCAAAATTGGGCATAGGTAAGTATAATGGGTGGGGAGTTATACATATCCTGAAACATTTTTTACCTTAATGCAGGGAATGCATTAAGGTAAAACATGTTTAGGGTTTTAAAGGCGGTAGGGATTTAAAAGGAAATTATTGGATTTGGACTTTAAAGAGGAAAATCACCCCCTTGCCTTCCCCTATTATTCAGGGTTCCTCTATTTACACATTCACCTGCTTGTTGTCCTGCTGTAACCTGCCATGCCTCTGCCACATGCCTTGTTCCACACCACCAGCTTTGCTCCTGATGGCGATATAGGCAGCCTTGCCCCTAATGACGTACACCAGGCCCGCCCTCCTCCGACCTCCTCCGACCTCTGTGAATGAAAAGTGAAGCATCCTGGGATATGAGACATGCATATCCCATGGGGCTTCAAAGCAGAGCAGATGTTGTTCTTGTCTAGGAGAGAATAGGGGGCAGGGTGTACATAAAACAAAAAACAGGGAATGCAAATAACAAGCAGCAAAATCTATCTCCACCATCAGGAGCTTTGGTGAACATTGGTTTGTACTTAGACCCCGCACCTCAGGTGAGCCCCATCATCTACTAGGGTGACCTGCTTGTATACCTATCCTGCTAGTTGGTGGGAATTTCTCTACTATTATAGCTACTAGTCTCCGAGCCTGACCCCTGGCCGTGACAGTCTCACTTCCATCACAGATCCAAAAACAAGTGGTTTATTCCTTATTTTAGGACATCCAGAATTGCTGGTTTATATATAACCAATTTATTCAATATTGCATTGATGTGTCAGTCCATAAGTCCTACTCCACAGAAGCCATGACTTCCTTATACTGCACTGATGATTGAGGATAACCATCTACTGTATGACATTTCGAATAAATGGCTCTATAATATTAGTCTGTTTTTTAAACCAGCAGCTCTAGATGTACAGTATATTTGACCACAGGGGCATAAACAAATAATTTGCATGATTCTTCCTCTATCCTAAAATGGAAAATAAACCACTTATTATTTGGATCTGTAATGGAAGCAAATACCTTTTGTTTTTGTTTTAAGTAGTTTTTTTTTTATTTGTTATATGCTTCAATTAAACTTATTGATGGGAATTCTTTCCACAACTGCTGTATTTGGGAACCACTGACAGTGAGAAGCAGTCATATATAGGAGTGGTAGAAATTCCACTTCTATATATGATGCTTGGCTCTTGATGAACAGGAGGCCACACATGTCAAAGTAGATTTGGACTGAAGCTTTGGCTCACCCCTAGTGATAGACTACCTGAATGTAGCCCTGGAATCAACCAGTCTGCTACTTATCTTTCTGCCTTGTCTGATGGTTAACAAGCCCACAAGTGTCCCACAATCCACTTCCACAGCAACCGGATAAATTTACAACACCCCCTGGTTGATAGCAAGATCATTTTTTCTTGGTCACCCAGTGTATACATCAAGGGTCTCTACAATTTAAGCCTGGATAAATCTCCTTCATCATCCAACAGGTACATTGAATATGTTTGTGGAGGATGGCGGGAGGAAGATAGCAATCTATGTGATAGATATATATATATATATATATATATATATATATATATATATATATATATATATATATATATATATATATATATATATAAAAGTTTTGTGATCTGGTAAGGATAAGAATGAAGAGGGAGTGAAGCCAGCACAAGTAACTTGGTGATTAGTGGCATGCTGTTACGTACACATGTGAGCACAATAATAGTGATTAAAGCGGAGTTCCACCCACTTTTGAAAGGTGGTTTTAAACTAAACACCAGCCCTCCACCCCTCATTTTTGGATATTGTTTCTTCTTTTTTTTTTAGTAGCTTTTTTGAAGTACTAAGTGTGCTTCCGTTCCAGCCGAGCTGCAGCGCAGGACGTCATGTCCTCTTCTGCGGCGAGCCCCCCCTGTCTTTGAAGACAAGCTGGCCATTCACAAAGTGCCACACGACTCGCGCATGCTCAGTAGGAATCTGGCAGCGAAGTTGCAAGGCTCCACTGCCAGTTTCCCATGGTTACAATGGGGGCGCCTGCACCCGATCCGATTGACGGATCGGCCTCGGGGGTCCGACATCGTGGGCTCCCTGGACAGGTAAGTGTTTTTATTAAATGTCAGCAGCTACAGTTTTTGTAGCTGCTGACTTTAAAAAAAAAATGTTTGTGGCTGGAACTCCGTTTTAAGTCTTATTAATTTAAGGTTCTAAACTATATAACTTTTTTCTTTTTTGTGGATACATGTGATGAGGATTGATAAAGACTAACAGTAAAGACACAGAGACTTTGTGGAGAGAAAATCTTTATTGGTCCCATTTGTGTTTCATGGGTCAGAAAATCCGGTAAGGGTTTGGAACATTGAACACATGAGGCTATACGTACCTGTTGTATGATATAAGAGATTACTTCAGGCTTGAATTGTACTTGAGGCTCTTGATTTATACAGCGCTGGGCAAGAAAAAAAATCAGTTTCTTTCTGTCTTGTTGACTCCCTACTTTTCCATAGACCTGTATGCAGTTTAGTTTAAAGTGATATTATACTTTTTTTTGGTTTTTATTTTAATAAATTTGTGCATATCGCTGGATCGAGATGGGGCTCAGGTAGGTATTAGGGGGAGCTGGGGGGACTGCTGCACAGAGATGTTTTTTTTACCTTCATGCATAGAATGCATGAAGGTAAAAAACCTTGAGCCTTTACAACCACTTTAATAAATACCTAGCACATAAGCTTTTTGAGTCCTGGCTTCTGTCTGCTGTCATTTTATGCTGCTAGTTTATTACACAATATAACCTATATGCCCATCTACTGCTAATCGCCATAAATGTCATAAACTATTTTCGCACAGATTTTAAACTGGCCATATATGGCTTCAAATTTCTCTCATTCATCTCCCAAGAGAAAATTGATTTCCCTATCCCTGCTCACAGAATAAATGGAGGAATCTCCACTATTTTATTCAGGCAGCCCCAGATTCTGAGGCTGCCTAAATACAGTGTTGATGATTGACAAGTGACTGCATCTGATAGGATGCAGTCACTGTTGGGCCCATAATTTTGCACCCAGTCCAGCATGATTTTTAAATTGACGATTGTTGAGGCAGGGGGTGCTTGTAAAGCCGCGTACACACGAGCGGACTTTTCGACCGGACTGGTCCGTCAGACCGAGTCAGGCTGACAATTAGACTGTGTGTGGGCTTCATCGGACCTGCAGCGGACTTTTTCAGTCAAAAATCTGACGGTCTTTAGATTTGGAACATGCTTCAAATCTTTCCGACGGACTCAAGTCCAGTCGAAAAATTCGCTCATCTGTATGCTAGTCCGACGGACAAAAACCGACGCTAGGGCAGCTATTGGCTACTGGCTATAAACTTCCTTATTTTAGTCCGGTCGTACGTCATCACGTACGAATCCGTCGGACTTTGGTGTGATCGTGTGTAGGCAAGTCCGGTCCTTAGAAAGTCCGTCGAAAGTCCGTCGTAACTCAGTCGAAAGTCCGTCGGAAAGACCGTCGGACCTTTGTTGTCAAAAAGTCCAACCGTGTGAACGCGGCATGAGGATACCCACTGCTTGAATCCTGCTGAATCAGCTCAAATTTGAGCCATCTTTGGGGGCCTTCAGGGCCTATTCACACCACTTGTGGTGCAAGAAATGTGTGTTTCCTGCACTGCATGGTAATGCGCTGCCATCTGCAGACACATGTGGATGCATTTAATTGTTAATGGTACCCCCACGCATCTAGAAAATGTGTGCATATTTACGACCACAAAAATGCATGGTACCACAGTACCATGCAGCTTGATATGGTGCAAATTAAAAAATTGTTCTTGTTTTACTTTAAAAGCCTACTGAAATTAATGGGTTATCTTAAATGCGCTACGCAGGAATGCACACAAACATATGTGCATGAAGGCATACATTATAGTGTGAACTGACCCTTAAGGTTTAAAAGAACATACAATATGCAAATGTTTTCTACATTTTTGCTAATAACTTAATCTTTTAATGTAACTTGGGTTACTTTTTAGAAGCTGAACATTTGCATTCCACAGCATGTCAAACCTGCTCCTGAATAGACACAGCAGTAGTGGTGCATGTCTTCATGATGCTATTTGAATATGGTAGAAACATGTATTGTGTAGTGTGCATAACACAACAGTACTGCAGAAATAAGGTACTAAGGGTATTTAAAAAAAAACACTTTTTTTTCCCTTTAAACTGTTTGCTAACTCAAAATATTAAAACACTGCCAGCCCCTCTATTAAAGGCAGGCATACCACAGTGGCTGAGAGTCATGTGACTGGCCTGAAGATAGCTCTAAAAATGTATTTACAATCCTCGTTTTTAGAAAAAACGTACACAGTGTGATATGCCTGCCTAAAATAGAGGGACTGGCAGTGACCATTGTAGGTTTTTTATTTTTACTAATAGCGGCGGGGATGGGGGGAGGGGCGGAGGCAGAGACACAGAACACGGAGCGACAGGCAGGGGTGAGGGGGAGAGAAAAGAGCAGAGAGGACAGCTGCGTATGACTGAGGGACGTAAACTGACCACTGTAGTCAGGGCTCAGCAGCCCTGATTATTGTGGTCAGCGCAGAGAGGGGGACACAGGAAGTGGCAGGATCAGCCAGGTTTTTTACAGTTTAGAGGGCGCAGATTACACAGCACAAGCACTGTGCTGTTTATTCTGCTTTAAGGGAACAGGATCTGAATTTTTTTTTTTTGGATTAACAAACACTTTAACTGCTTCAGCCCTGGAAGATTTTACCCCCTTCCTGACCAGAGCACTTTTTGATAATCGGCACTGCGTCGATTTAACTGACAATTGCGCGGCCATGCGACGTTACACCAAAACAAAATTGACGTCCTTTTTTTCCCACAAATAGAGCTTTCTTTTGGTGGTATTTGATCACCTCCGCGGTTTTTATTTTTTGCGCTATAAACAAAAAAAGAGCGACAATTTTGAAAAAAAAGCAATATTTTTTTCTTTTTGCTATAATAAATATCCCCAAAACATATATAAAAAAAACTATTTTTCTGCTCAGTTTAGGCAGATATGGATTCTTCTACATATTTTTGGTAAAAAAAATCATAATAGGCGTATATTGATTGGTTTGCGCAAAAGTTATCATCTACAAAATAGGGGATAGATTTATGGCATTTTTCTTATTATTTTTTTATTAGTAATGGCAGCCATCTGCAATTTTTATCATGACTGCGACATTATGAAGGACACATTGAACACTTTTGACACTATTTTGGGACATTGTCATTTATACAGCGATCAGTGCTATAAAAATTCACTGATTACTGTGTAAATGACACTGGCAGGGAAGGGGTTAAACACTAGGGGGCAATCAAGGGGTTAAGTGTGTCCTAGGGAGTGATTCTAACTGTGGGGGGGATGGGCTACCACTGACATGACAGCGATCACTGCTCCCGATGACAGGGAGCAGTAGATCCCTGTCATGTCACAAGGCAGAACAGGGAAATGCCTTGTTTACATCTCCCTGTTCTGCCGCTCCATGACACAATCGCGGGACACCGGCGGACATCGAGTCCACAGGACCCGCAGGCATGGTCACACTGTGCTTGGCGGGCATGCGTGTGCCCACTAGCCCCGCAAATTAAAGGGGACGTACAGGTACGCCCATTTGCCCACCGCTGCCATTGTGCCGACGTATTATGTGCCGAACCTTATTCCTGCAGTGCTGTAATGCAGTCACATGATCTCTCCTTGTTCTTTGACATCTGCAGGGAAAGATCCTTGGGAGGGGCTTCTAATACTCTATTGTATGTTCTCTGCAGTATTAGTCTTTGGCAGGTCCTTTATAGTGCTGTGCAAATTAACATGACTAAAAAAGTCAATCAAAATTAAGCTCACACTTGTGCGATTGGTCATGTGACTTTGGACAACAGGTATTAGCAATTACATTAAATATTTTTATTAGTTTCTTAGTAAATATAATCAATTAGCATACTATATCCTGCCACATAGTATTTAGCAAAAGGAAGACATGGAGGAGGAGAAGTAAGGAAGGGTATGCACCCACATGTGTGACTACATAGTCATGTGGGCTACACAGATAAGAAAAAGGAGGAAATGAAGAGCTTAAAACTCAAATTGAGCATGCTCATTAGAGGAGACCAGTTGGTCTACACAATCTCAAGCTGCAGTGAGGACACAGAGAAGATTGGAGGGACAGCTGAAGGTAGGATCAACCAGGTATATTTCACTCTACACATTATATTATAAAGGTAATTTTATTTTACCATATAAAGAAGTAGGGAAACAATGTAAAACTGATTTTTCAAGGTAAATGTTTAACTGTAAACTTTTCCTCAGAGTGTAATAATAGTTCTATGTTAAAGTAGAGCTTTGTGTATACAATGAAAAATGAAGGAGCTCAAGTCCATAATGGGGATAGTAATGACATGACCCCCAAAGAACCACAATGGCTCAAAATTGATATGGTCCAGAAATATTTGGACAAACTAAAGGCGAATAGAGCACCTAGTCCATATAGTACACAGCCACGTGTCCTCAAAGAGTTGTGATCTGTTATTGCATAGCCATTGTTTCTAGTTTTTAGAGACTTTTTAATGACTGGCTCAGTATCCCTTGATTGGTCCAATGCCATTACGTTGCCTATGTTTAAAAAGAGATCAAAGCCCTTTCAAAATAACTGTAATGCCGCGTACACACGGTCGTACTTTTCGTCTACAAAAGTCGGACAGCCTTTCCGACAGACTTCCGGCAGACTTTCGGTGGACTTGCGGCGGACTTGCGGCCTACTTTCTAACGACCGGACTTGCCTACACACGACCACACAAAAGTCGGTCGGATTCGTACGTGATGACGTACACCGGACTAAAATAAGGAAGTTCATAGCCAGTAGCCAATAGGTGCCCTAGCGTGGCTTTTTGTCCGTCGGACTAGCACACAGACGAGCGGATTTCGGGGTCCGTCGTAGTTACGAAGTAAAGATTTGAAGCATGTTTCAAATCTAAAGTACGTCGGATTTGAGGCTAAAAAAGTCAGTTGAAAGTCCGGAGAAGCCCACACACGATCGGATTACCAGCCAGCTTTAGTCCATCAGCGTCCGTTGGACTTTTGTAGACGAAAAGTAGGACCGTGTGTACGCGGCATTACTTGTCCTGCCTGTAGCTTGTCAATCAGCACCTGGTCACGTCTAGTCCTGCCCACTACTTTCTGTATTGACAGCACTGTCTCTGTTGCTGAAATCCTGCCTTTGTGAGCTGCAGTGTCTGGGAGGGAACCATGTGAATGTAAAACACTTTTTTTGTCAACTTCATGAGACTTGTGCATTACATAGAAACTGAATTTGGTATTGTTTAGGCTATCATACAGAGGAGCCTTTAGTTGTACTTTACGTAAGTACAGCCTTGGCCAAAAGTTTTGAGAATGACACGAATATTAATTTTCACAAAGTCTGCTGCTTAAGTGTTTTTAGATCTTTTTGTCAGATATTACTATGGTATACTAAAGTATAATTACAAGCATTTCATAAGTGTCAAAGGCTTTTATTGACAATTACATTAAGTTTATGCAAAGAGTCAATATTTACAGTGATGACCCTTCTATTTCAAGATCTCTGCAATTCGCGCAGGCATGCTTTTAATCAACTTCTGGGCCACATCCTGGCCCATTATCGCATAATCAATGCTTGGCGTTTGTCAGAATTTGTGGGGCGGGGGGGTTTGTTTACTCGCCTCTTGAGGACTGACCACAAGTTCTCAATGGGATTAGGGTTTGGGGAGATTCCTGGCCATGGACCCAAAATTTTCATGTTTTGTTCCCCAAGCCACTTAGTTATTACTTTTGCCTTATGGCAAAGTGCTCCATCATGCTGGAAAGGCATTGTTGTCACCAAACTGTTCTTGGATGGTTGGGAGAAGTTGCTTTCGGAGGATGTTTTTTTACCATGCTTTATTCATGGCTGGGTTCTTAGGCAAAATTGTGAGTGAGCCCACTCCCTTGGCTGAGAAGCAACCCCACACATGAATGGTCTCAGGATGCTTTACTGTTGCCATGACACAGGACTGATGGTAGCGCTCACCTTTTCTTCTCAGCACAAGGTTTTTTCTGGGTGCCCCAAACAATCGGAAAGGGGATTCATCAGGGAAAAAATGACTTTACCCCAGTCCTCAGCAGTCTATTCCCCGTACCTTTTGCAGAATATCAGTCTGTACCTGATGTTTTTCTTGGAGAGAAGTGGCTTCTTTGCTGCCCTTCTTGACACCAGGCCATCCTCCAAAAGTCTTCGCCTCACTGTGGAGGCAGATGCACTCACACCTGCTTGCTGACATTCCTGAGCAAGTTCTGCAATGGTGGTGCACCGATCCCGCAGCTGAATCAACTGTAGGAGACTGTCCTGGTGATTGCTGGACTTTCTTGGGCGCCCTAAAGCCTTCTTCACAAATGCAGTGAAAATGTTTTTTATGAGATTAAGTTTATTTTCATGGCAAAGAGAGACTCTGCAATTAATTGCAATTCATCTGATCACTCTTCATAACATTCTGGAGTATATGCAAATTGCCATCATAAAAAGTGAGTCAGCAGACTTTGTAAAAATGTATATTTGTGTCATTCTCAAAACTTTTGGCCACGGTTGTATATATGCAAAGTAATCATTTTAACTTAAAGCACTGTTTCATAAAATGTCAATCCCATTATACATTGCTGCTCTAAATGCCTTACTGAAGAACTGCTGTCTTTTTTAATAACATCTGTAAATGACCTTATTATGTTTGGTGACCATTTTGCTGTTCTGGTAGATTTTCTTATTCTATACAAACTAGCACATCTTTAGAATGCATCTAGGGATTCTGGATTTCCTTTTAACCAAAGTTTAATGACAGACTGTATGCTAGAACAGGTCTACAGCTTTAGCACAAATTATTTTTACATTGTCAAGAGGATATTATTTATTTTTGTTATGCTGTAGTCATCTCGGTTTGACAAAATTCATATTGATTATCTACCAAAACTTCAATTCTCAGAACCAGGTTTAAAAATAGCAAGCAATTTGCTGATTTATTTTCTGCATGATGTATTTATTTAGCCTGTGGGTTTATAGGCATCACCACAGCTGCTGTTTATAAGAGGACACTGTGACATTTGCCATGAGCAGGAAGATGGCACCAAACATTTTTATAATAAATCATAACAAAGCCTAGATGTCTTTTTTGAAATGCTATATAATGCTATTATTCTGTAATGGAAGAATGACTTCACTTGTAATCCTGTAATGATTTTCTCTTACAGGAGAACTATTTTGTTTTCTGAAACGGGAAGCATGAAAGAAAGCAGAGACAATAATGTTTAGAGGGTAAAGTGTTTGCTATGTCTGACTTCACATCAGTCTGTTTCTTTGGCTACCTGCAAGGCACTGTCATTTGCCCTATGGGTTTTGATGGAATCCATGTAAAAAAGACCCAGTAGCAATGAGATAAAAATAATTTCTGATGAAACCTACATGGTATTAATAAATACATTTAATTATTTACATTAAAAAAATTGTATTCAATTTATGAACTGAATTCCTGATTTAGTTGGGTTGATTTATTAGAGGAGCAGAAAAAGTTCTCTTAGCAAAGTAAAGGGTTGATTTACTATAACAACAAAAATAAAAGTGTAGCGCTATATAAATAAATCAAAAAGTCATAAGTGCATACAAACAATAAATAGGACCTTATCACACCTTGTATGACCAAAGATATGATGTGCATAATAAAATGACACTGTGTAATACAAAACAACAGTTGAAGTGGAATATACAATAATAATCTTAATTGCCAATAATAAATATTAACTTGTATCTGAAAAAACGTGAAGGTTCGGCAGATCAACCACCTAAATTCATATGAAGAGAAAAGTCCACAATATAAATTGGTGATAAATTTGTGAAAGAAAAAAACACCACCTATAGTCTATGGGGGCTGTACGTAGAAAATGATGGAAACATAACTCCCAAGTTCACACGTAGATGAAATTCATCGAATCTGGCAGGTAAATGAAGGAACCACAGGTGAACAGAGGGTCTAGATTGGTGTCAGGGCCGTCACCGGAACATCAAGAGGCTTACCGGAACTTAATGACCTGAAAAGACCTACGTCTTACAAGTCAAAAAGGTTTGTTGACCAACCGGTCTGGACAATATATCTCCTCAAATATCCTCAGCATGTAATAGGAAGGGGGATATCAGCACAGCTTCCACATCCACAAACGGTCCGACATAGGCCAAACAGATAATTCATATGCCATGCGAGGAATGAAAACACACATAGCGTGATAACGTTAAAACACTGATTTATTAAAATAATAAAAAATACACTCACATATTAGAAGATCAAAAACAGCTCGAACATCATATAGCGGTAATCGTGAGGGATCCACCCGACATGTTTCAGCTAAGAAGTCATCATCTGGGGTCAGATGACGGCTTCTTAGCTGAAACATGTCGGGTGGATCCCTCACGATTACCGCTATATGATGTTCGAGCTGTTTTTGATCTTCTAATATGTGAGTGTATTTTTTATTATTTTAATAAATCAGTGTTTTAACGTTATCACGCTATGTGTGTTTTCATTCCTCGCATGGCATATGAATTATCTGTTTGGCCTATGTCGGACCGTTTGTGGATGTGGAAGCTGTGCTGATATCCCCCTTCCTATTACATGCTGAGGATATTTGAGGAGATATATTGTCCAGACCGGTTGGTCAACAAACCTTTTTGACTTGTAAGACGTAGGTCTTTTCAGGTCATTAAGTTCCGGTAAGCCTCTTGATGTTCCGGTGACGGCCCTGACACCAATCTAGACCCTCTGTTCACCTGTGGTTCCTTCATTGTCTATTTACCTGCCAGATTCAATGAATTTCATCTACGTGTGAACTTGGGAGTTATATTTCCATCATTTTCTACCATCATTTTCTACGTACAGCCCCCATAGACTTTTGGTGGTGGTTTTTTCTTTCACAAATTTATCACCAATTTATATTGTGGACTTTTCTCTTCATATGAATTTAGGTGGTTGATCTGCCGAACCTTCACGTTTTTTCAGATACAAGTTATTATTTATTATTGGCAATTAAGATTATTATTGTATATTCCACTTCAACTGTTGTTTTGTATTACACAGTGTCATTTTATTATGCACATCATATCTTTGGTCATACAAGGTGTGATAAGGTCCTATTTATTGTTTGTATGCACTTATGACTTTTTGATTTATTTATATAGCGCTACAATTTTATTTTTGTTGTGATATTTTAACCTGAGTCTATAGGTGTGTTAGCTGCTATCTTGGGATATTTTCTCTGATTTTAGCGCAGCGCTGTACCTACCTCCCTATTAATCCTTGATTTACTATAACCAAATAGACTGTGCAGTTGCTACAGAGCTTATAAATGAGCCGAAGCTCTGCTGATTTCCATCATCCAATCACGTGCAAGCAAAATGCTGTTTTTTTTTTTTTTAATTTCCTTGCACGCAATTGGGTATTCTTTGCAAAGTGAAGCTTTACCTCATTTACTAAGCTCTGGAGCAAATGCCCTTGCAGAGTGCAAGCGCACTATGCAAAGTGCAGAGTCTATTTGCCTTTAGTAAATCAACCCCTACTTAGCTTAGTAAATAAATTAAAGTCCTTTTCAATCATCCAGTCATGTGAAACAAATTTTATAAATACTGTATATTTCTTTTGCACATGTTTAGGTATTCAAAATGAACATAGCCTCATCATATTTTTTAAGTATACACTCAAATTGCTAAGTGAACATTCTTTACTGCTTAAGTAAATCAGCCCCGCTACCTGTTTTCCATGCAGTTTTTAGAAAGAAGCACAAAAGGACTCTTTGCAAGTTTGTTTATACAGAAATGTAAACGCTTTATAGGCTCATATCAGCACTCATACCAAGGAAAAAGCACAATGTTTCGTAAATCACGCTTTAAAATTTTTGTAATAGTAACAATCCCTTAACATTACTACTGGGAATATGTTACCATATATTATAAAATTGATGTCTGATTTTTCTTTTAAAAACAGAGGTAGAAGACGGCATTACACGACGAGACATAAAAGAAAAGACACCAAGCCAAGATATTTTAAAAACATAGTCCTAACCTGACATGATTCAAAAGACAATCTTTTATAATGTGGTATTTTCTCACCTTTAAGGCCTATAAGACAGTCAGATGTCCCGCCTGGGTACTTTATGAATGCTCTTTGCATCTAATAAGTTTTTTAAAGGCTATCTTAAAATCATCATTGAAACTAGTGTAAAGAAGGGGGTTGATTAGCGAATTCACATACCCTAACCAAGTCAGGAAATCAGCCACTTCTGGTGATACAGTGCAAAGACTAAGCCCAACAACAAGCTCTTTGATGAAAAATGGCAACCAACTCAACATAAAAGCTCCTAATATAAGTCCCAGGATACGAGCTGCTTTCCTTTCTCTTGAGCTAGAGATCTGCTGCTGTCGGTCCCCTGTCAAGTCAGTGTCGTTGTCATATGGCAGAGTCCTCACGCATGCAGTCATCTTCTCAAATTCTATAGTAGGATCTGACGTGGAAAATTCTGACACACAGAATGTCTGTGTGAGCTTGCAATGGGCAAACGAGTTTTGGCTGTCATTGCTTCTGTTGCTTAAATGGCGGCTTGATCCTCTTTTTTGGTAAAGGCTTTTTGCAGCATGGTATATTCTATAGTACAAAATAAGTATTAAAGTCAAAGGGATATAAAATGCCCCAAATGTGGAGTATATTGTATAGATCACATGATCATGCTGAATGATACACCTGCTGGGGGTACTTATATTGTGATGGTTTCTCCAGAATAGAGGTGGGATAGAAATGAAGATTGAAATGGTCCAAACTGTTAAGATCATTACAGCAGCCCGCTTAACTGTACGTTTCCTGGCATATTCAATTGCATCGGTTATGGCCCAGTATCGATCAAGAGCAATCACGCATAAATGAAGGATCGAACAAGTACAGCAGGTCATATCCACACTAAGCCATATCTCACAGATTACATAACCAAGAGTCCAGGTATCCATAACAATGTAGGCAATGCTTAAAGGCATTACCAAAATGGCAACCAATAAATCAGTAAAAGCCAGTGAACATATTAAATAGTTGGCAGGTTGGTGTAGTTTCTTGGTTGTGCAAATGGCAATAATCACAGCCGAATTTAATAATGTGGTCAGAGTAGTTATTACAGCCAATGCCAAGGAAATCAGCATTTTTTCCGTGACGGTTTTAGATTTATTTGTAATTGTTTCTGCTGTGCAATTTGTAAAATTCATCTTTCTCATGGAGAATGTCAAAGAATTTTCAGGCGTTAGTTGGTGCTCATCTTGAACTTGTGCACTATTTTCCCAAGAAAAGATTTATTATGTGCAGAAGCCTTGACGCCAGAGTATTCTAATACCTCTTTCCTCTTCTTACACATGGCTAGCCTGGAACAAAGAATCAGTTTAAATAACATTTATTAGAAGAAAGAAATGACTTCTCTTTGCTGTTTGTGAATCTATAAGCACAAACATAACATTGACTTTTACATCTCCTATTGGTGTAATCTGACCTTAAGATGAATTTTACAGAAAGCCTTATTACACTACACTACAGGACGTGTTCAGAAAAAATATAATACATATCTTCTAGCATTAATGTGTAATGCTATTTTGCAGCTTATGTTGAGGATCTGTGAAATTATCTCCTGCTCCTGCTGTGGTAAGGAGGACAGATGGGGGCATAGCAGAGAAAATCATGTTCAACAGTATCAGGAAAAACTAATGACAACAAAATGATAAAAAAAAAGGATGTTGCAGAAAATAATACTTTTACAACAAAGCCAGCAACATAAAAACTCATTACTTACTATGTATTTTTATGTTTTGAAACTTGCTTACAAAAAACATGCAATGGTAATTGTGAGATTTATATTTCAATCTTTTATTGAGTATTTTAGGATAAGTGTAATCCAATAAAAAAGAAAACATACATCATACAATCTCCAATATATCTATAAAGTTAAAACAATAACATGAGATATTCAATAGCAGATGCAATGTCCAAAGATGTTAAAATAAAGTGGTATGAAAAGACATTGGGGTTGATTTACTAAAGGCAAATCCACTCTGCACTACAAGTGCACTGCAAGTGGAAGTGCAGTCGCTGTAGATCTGAGGGGAAGATCTGAAATGAGGGGAAGCTCTGCTCATTTTATCATTCAATCATGTGCAAGCTAAAATGCTGTTTTTTCTTTTCCTTGCATGCCCCCCTCAGATCTACAGCAACTCCACTTGAAGTGCACTTTCAGTGCACTTGTAGTGCAAAGGGGATTTGTCTTTAGTAAATAACCCCCATTGCGGACATAGACCTCATATGACATGTTAAGTTTGTCTCTCTCCCCATCCAGGGATAAGGTTAGGATATTATAAGATGTATGGTATAAAGCTTGAGGACACTATGTACGATAAAAGAATGAAGCATCTTTGTAGTGAGCAGAAAAGCAACATATTAGCCCAAGTAGTTGAGAGAAATGAAAGTAAGAGATAAAAAGAAGAAAACAAGGATATCAAGAGTAGTTAAAATAATGCCCCCTAAGTCTCACTTGTCCAACAACAGGTATTGTATTCAGGATTGGCATATCTTATTATGGAATATACAAGAAAGTTTTTAATTAAAGTGATTCTAAAAGCACCTTACCCCTGCAAGGTTGTATAGCATGGGACTAAGAGAAAACTCTGAATGTACCAGGTGCTCCAGGGACCACTTAGAACTTCTATATTTGCTGTGGCGCTGCCCCAAGCTGCATCTCTACTGGTCTGGAGTGGTTACCACTATTAATAAGGCATTCCAGGTCACTGTCCCGATGGACCCCAAGCCTTGTGTTTTAGGAATCCTAGATGACCCCCGAGGAAAACTCTGAACAAGCTATAGCCAGGGCACTCTTTCAGGCACAAAAGCTAATTCTCAGGCATTGGAAGGGGTCAGACACTCCCACTGTACGGGAGTGGACTACCCAAATGGCAGACACCCTGCGACTGGAGAAGTACATTTTCCAGCACCAGGGTCGACCAGGGAAGTTTGAGGCTATATGGTCCCCATGGCTAGATACTCCCGGTCTTTGTCCAGTGGATTTGGTTCTGGACATACTGCTTCTTTAACGTGGAGGTTAGCACTGGATAATGGCTGGGTTCCTGGCAGTTACATTACCCATATCCAATAGAGATGGGCGTAGGACAGGGGGGAATTTTATTATTCAACTTCCGAAAAAGAACAATCTCCAAAGCTCTACAAATGTTTACTTCAGTCATTGTGCAGAATTGTCACGAATGTCATGTCTACCTCAATGCAGGTGGTCAGACACTATAGCTAGCTACTGTATGCTTCACCTATAGCAGCCCCCTTTCCCTAAAGATAAGCAATCCTACCGGTACTTGGTTGCCTCAGGACTTATACACAATGCTATAGTGCCCGGCTACCACACTAAGGCAGACGCGAGCAGAGCAAACAACAGACTACTTGCAGTTAGCAGACAGATAGCGTGGTTCTAAGACAGTCCAGGTAATAAGGCAGGCTGCGTTCAGGGAATAATCCACTATCCGATCCAATGCCAGTCTAGTTAATAAGGCAGGCTAAGTTCAGGGAATAGTCCGATATCCGATCTGGGTCATACACAGGGAGATCAAACAGCAAGCAAGGCAGACAAATGGGAGGCTTGATCAAGAACAATGCAGGTAACTGTGTCTCTATCACAAGCAAGGGATAGAGTGTTCTGTTTGCTTATATCAGGTGACTGATCAGATCAATCACCTGCAGGTGAACACAGACAGGGGAAAAGCAACAGCCAACACCCGGGTGCTGGAATGAGGAACAGGGGTACTAAGTGATCATGACAAGAATAAGTTGAATAGTGTAATCCAAAACCTAGAACATTACCACCAGATATCAAACACGGTGCCCATCTATCCACAGCTTCTGAAGCAACCTTGTGGGACCATATACCACTTAAATAGGGTTTTATAGTTAGATTCCACCAGAGTCATGTTGATGGAAATCTTGATAAGATATTGCTATGTCTTGCCATTCTAGTAGGTCTAATGTAATATTAAAGGGTTAGTTCACCTTTACCAAAAAAGGTGATGGTGGAGGTCAGCAGTAATGACTAGGCGATGCTTAACAATGGTATTCCAGCCAGGCTTCGGGAGGTATGAAAATGGCCTACACCTATAGCAAAAACATTTTTCAATTTTTGTCAGAGCTGCAGAGTTTGCTTTCATCTACAGACACCAGGCAGTTTTTTTGGTTAATTAACCCTTTAAGATCTCTTTCCCAGTATTCAATCTCAGAAAATCTTCAGTTTGAGTCCATTAAAAGGTAATATAAAATTGATATAATGTCCCTTCTGTGGGTTTGAATTTCTGCAAGAACTTTGAAACAGAGTCAGAGATAGTGGACAGGTTGCCCATTAAAATTGAGCCCAAAGATAAGGCATTTATAATCTGATCATATTGAAACAATTTTGAAGGGGGCAATTGTAGTTTAGTTTTACAGTATTCCAGAGACAGCATATAATTTCCAGATAAGAAGTCTCCTATTTGTAACAGATGTGAAAGTAGACCTGGTGAAAATTCAGGATTACTTAGTGTTGAAGCTAAAGAAGTATGTTTCTTTGCTCTATGTCTGTCCCATATGGCCAGTGAATATGACATAAATTAAAAAAACACAACCTAGTGGGGATCTACATCAATGCCTCTAGACTCACCAGAGCAGGATTGTGCCTCCATATCAACCCTGTGGAGGGCCTGTGGAGTCAGGCCCTTGATTATATTTAGCACTAAGCATGGCCTGGATCTAGAGGGTTGCTGGGACTGGCTGCACCCCCCGGATTTCACCTGTGCCCCCCCCAGGCCTGACACCCTATGGACATTGTGCCTGGCTGCTGAGTTTCTCTCTTCATCCCAGCACTCAGGGGATGGGATAAAGGGAGGGCAGCCTGGAGCAGGGAACTGAAGTGAAAAGGTAGCCTCCCTGGCAGTTTTCCCGAGTGTGGCTCGGGGTTAAAATTCAGCACCATTAGCGGTAACCCCGAGCCACACTCGGGATTGCATCGCAGGATCCTGGTGCCTCCTTACTTACCTTGTACCCGGGATCCTGCGATGTCCCCCGCAGTGGCTCTGTCCTGTTCCGAAGCCTCTCTGTGCCAGGCTCCGTTCCCTGTGAGCGTCGCGACGCACGGGGGCGGAGCCTGGCGGCAAATTCAAAAAAATGTAAAAAGCATAACACATACAGTACTGTAATCTTACAGATTACAGTACTGTATGAAATCATTTCACATCCCATTTGTCCCCAGTGCTCTGGCCCATGCCCTGCATGCAGTTTTATATTGCATATACTGTTCTTTCTGCCTTGAAACTGGAGATTGTCCATAGCAACCAAAAAGTGTCCCTTTATGTCAAAAATGGCTTTAGACCAGCTAGAAAACAGCGATAGTAAATTAGAACACTTGCAGAATTGAGCGATAGTGAATCGTGTGGAAATTTATTTTATTACTATTTTTTTTAATTTTTTTTTATTATTATTTTTTTTTTATTATATTATAATTTATGTTTTTGTGTTTCAAACTTTATCATACCCGGGATATCTACTAGACTCTTGTTTGGACAGATTTAAGTGTGTTATTGTTAATAATTACAGACCTACAATATAAAACGCCAAATTTCCATGCAAAATAATTGTACCGCTTTCAGCACCTAAAATCAGAAAGAATCATACCGCCAGGGAGGTTAAGGGAGTAGTTAAAGTGGAAGAGAGTAGAGAGCAGGGAGAAGGTGTGGGCTGTGCTGTGCTTTCCTCCTGCTGTCAGAACAGCACTCCTCTATGTAGCAGGTGACACAGAATTGCTAGATTGGACTGTGCATAGTTGGATTACCCGCCCCCTACCCACATTTCCTGCTGTCCATTGGAGGACATAGTGGGCAGGTAATCAAACCCTGTGTGTACAGCCCGATGTAGGAGTGATCCTGTGTCACCTGCTGCATGAAGGAGTGCTGTTCTGATAGGAGGGGGAGAGCACAGCCCGCAACTCCTTCCAGTTCTGTAGCAATTTTTAGGCGGGAGAATTGTACTGGGACCACAATGGCAGTAGTGGAGGGGATAAGAAACACCAGTGCTTGGGTTGGAATGAGAGGTTTGCAGAGGAAAGGGGATGATGGGGCTATTTGTGCTGGGAAAGAAAATTTGGGGGGATTTGTGCTTAGAGGATAAATGGGGGGATATGTACTAGGAGGGGGGATTTGGGGGATTTTTGCTAGAAGGGGGTGGGGGGATTTTAGTTAAGAAGGGGAATGGGGCAGGATCTGACCCACTGTTCTCAGTCCTGCTAACCCTATATCCTCCTTCCTGCTGACCCCTGTCCTCTGTCCTGCTGACCCCTGTCCTCCATCCTGCTGACCCCTGTCCTCCGTTCTGCTGACCCCTGTACATTGCCCTTCTGACCTCCTTTCTCCTGCCCTGCTGATTGCTGTCTTCTGCCTTTGTGACCCCTCTTCTCTGCCACACTCTCCCCTGTCCTGCTGATCCTCATCTTCTATCCTGCTGATCCCTGTACACTGTCCTGTAGATCCATCTCTTCTGCCCTGCTGATTCCTGTCCTCTGCCTTTGTGACCCCTGTCCTCCACCCTGCTGGCTGTGCTAGGAGGAGTAATGGGGGATATGTGCTAAGAGGGGGATTGGGGGGATTTGTGCTTGGAGGGGGTGAAAGGATTTTGGTTAAGAGGGCCTGTCCTGCTAACCCCTGTACAATGCCCTGTCCTTTGTCCTGCTGACCCCTGCCCTCTGTCCTGCTGACGCCTGTAAACTGCCCTACTGATCCTGTCCTCCATCCTGCTGACCCCTGTCCTCCGTCCTGCTGACCCCATCCTCTGTCCTGCTGACCTCCTGTCCACCATCTTGCTTACTCCCTGTCCTCCATCCTGCTGACCTCTGTCCTCCATCCTGCTGATTCCCGTACACTGCCCTACAGACCCTCTGTCCTTTGTCCTGCTGACCGCAGTCCTCCGTCCTGCTGACCCCTGTACATTGCCCTTCAGACCTTTCTCCTCTGCCGTGCTGATCCCTGTCCTCTGCCTTTGTGTCCCCTATTCCCCACCCTGCTGACTGTGCTAGAAGGAGGAATGAAGGGTGGCTAATGTGCTAGGAGGGGGATTGGGGGGATTTGTGCTAGGAGGGGGTGAATGGATTTTGGTTAAGAGGGTGAATGGGGGGAATTTGACTCCCTGTACTCTGTCCTGCTGACCCCTGTACACTGCGCTGCTGACCTCCTGCCTTCCATCCTGCTGACGCCTGTACACCGCCCTACTGATCCCCTGTTCTCTATCCTGCTCCATCCTGCTGACCCCCTGTCCTCCATGCTGCTGACCCTGTCTTCCATTCTGCTGATGCCTGCACACGGCCCTACTGACCTCATGTCCTCTGTCCTGCTGATTCCTGTACACTGTACTTCTGACCACTGTGCACTGCCCTTCTGACCCCCTTTCCTCTGCCATGCTTATCCCTGTCCTCTACCTATGTGGCTCCTCCTCTTTGCTATACTGACCCCTGCTCTTTGCCCTGTTTACCCCTATCCTCCATCCTGCTGACACCTGTACATTGCCCTGTAGACCCCTCTCCTCCGTCGTGCTAATCCCTGTCCTCTGCCCTTGTGACACCTATCCTCTGCCCTGCTGACTTTGCTGGGAGGAGGAATGGGGAGGGGGGGGGGAATGTGCTAGGAAGGGGGCTTGGGGGGATTTGTGCTTGGAGAGGGTGAAGGGATTTTGGCTAAGAGCAAATGGGGGGAATTTGGCTTCCTGTACCCTGTCCTGCTGACCCCTGTACACTACCCTGCTGACCCCCTGTCCTCCATCCTGCTGACCCCGTCCCCCATCCTGCTGCCCCTTGTCCTTTGTCCTGCTGACGTCTGTACACTACCCTACTGAATCACCCCTCCTCCATCCTGCTGACCCCTGTCCTTCGTCCTGCTCATCTCTGTACACTGCCCTTCTAGCCACTGTACAATGTCCTTCTGACCTCCGGTCCTCTGTCCTGTTGATCCCTGTCCTCTGTCCTTGTTGCCCCTCTTTTCTGTCCTGCTGACCCCTGTCCTCCGTTCTGCTGACCAATGTACACTGCCCTGCAGACCCTTCTCCTCTGCCTTGCTAATTCCTGTCCTCTTGTGACCCCTGTCCTCAACCCTGCTGACCCCTGTACACTGCCCTGCTGACCCCTGTCTTCTGTTCTGATAACTCCTGGTCTCCACCCAGCTGACCCCTATGCACTGCTGACCCCCTGTACACTACCCTACTGACTCTTTTACACTTCCCTGCTTACCTCTCATCCTCTGCCCTGCTGATCCCCTGTCCTCTTCCCTGCTGCCCCTGTACACTGCCCTGATAACCCACTGTACACTGCCCTACAAACAAATGGCCTTTGCACACTGCCCTAGAAAACTAATGGCCTCTGTACATTGCCCTACAAACTGCTGATCCTATCCTCTATCCTGTTGATCCCCTGTACACTGCCCTACTGACTGCTATACACTGCACTGCTGAACTTGCATTCTCTGCCCCCTGACATTATTTAATGCACCCTCACATCAAATAGGCTAGATCCGTCCCTGGCATTAATTAGGCAATTTGTGCTGCCGGGTGAAAAACTATAAGGTTGGGGACTCCCAAGTCCTCTGTAAGTTTAGAAGCATATAGTGTAAATTTGTTGTTTGTAGGTCTTTTAGTACCCCGTATAAAGTGGAGTATCCTATTTTGAAGAATCATCATCTTTCTTCTAGGGACAGTAATGGGAGAGTGCTAAAAAAATATAAGATTCTGGGGAGGATGTTCATTTTAGCAGTGCTGATCCTACCAAACTGGAAACGTAATTGTGAAATTTAAAATGGCAACACAGTTAATTTTGGTTGGATTTTAACTGTTAGCTCAACAAATGCTGTCAACTATGCAGTGCAAGTATATCTAATTTGTCTGGTATGCCCTCATACTATATAGTTATTGGTAAATCTTAAGATTTACTTATTGTATAATACTATTGTATTGTTAGCATAAAGTGTAATAAAACTACCCCACTAAGTGGCCCCGTATCTCAGGCCACTTAGTGCTAGGAACCCCAAATTTGGTGTGCAAACCCAGTGGAATTGGTACCACAACATATCTAAAGATGGAGTTTCTAGCACTAAGTGGCCCCGAGATACGGGACCCCAAAATCAGTTCGGAAAATGTCATTCTCTGCTACAGAAAAGTTCTTGACATTTTCTGAACCGATTTTTGGGGCCCTGTATCTCGGGGCCACTTGGCGCTAGAAGCCCCAGCTTTAGATATTTTATTGTGCTAGTTCCACTGGGTTTGCATACTAAATTTGGGGTTCTTAGCACTAAGTGGCCCCAAGATATGGGGCCCCAAATTCGGTCAACTGTGTCCATCTACAGCAATGTCATTTTGGGACCCTTTGGGTTCAGAGACCCCAAATTTTGACTGCAGCTAGGGGGCATCAAGGAACCCTTAACTACCGAGTTTGAAGTTCGAGGGACCTATGGCTGCAAATGGGCACAGTGAGGCATGCAAATGGGCATTGTTGACCCTCTTTTCCACTTACAGTAGCTGTGCATTTCTCACCCTCGTCTTATACTCGGGTCAATAAGTTTTCCCATTTTTTTGTGGTAAATTAGGGCCTCGACTTATACTCGGAACGACTTATACTTGAGTATATACGGTATATCTAATCCTAAAAATATTCCCTCCCCTCTCCTCCTACCTATCCTGCCTAACCTATAGTTGTGCGTACCGATTTTCAATCTGCTCCAGTCCATTTACATGATTCTGCAGCTTTGTGTAAGGGAGCGCTCAACAAGGCTGTCAATTCCATGCTGTGACATCACCCATAGGCTCCAATGGCTCTGCTTTTGTCAGTGCTCTCTCCTCTCCCCTGCAACATTCACTCACTGACACAGGGGAGCCGGAGTTGGAAAATCCCATTAATGGAGCGGATTAAACATAGGTAAGTACACACACATCCTTTTTTTTTCTATACAGGTTATATACAGGTTTTATACAGGTTAGGCAAGATAGATAGGAGAAAGGAAGTAACATTTTTAAGAATAGGTAATTGAAATGGCCTAGGCTTTATTCCTATTAATTATTGTGATAACATTAAAAAGACTTATATTTGCAAATAATTTCTCATTTAGAATCTGCTGTCATATTAAACATTAATACTATAGCTCTAACATGTTAATTTTAAAAAGCAATCAGAAATATCTCAATACCTGAAACTCACCAGCCTTTTACTGGTGGGCAAGGGTCTTCTGCATTCCCACTCCTTAGGCACTGTTGTACCTGGCATTGCAAATCAGATCATATGGCCATGTATTAGGACCTACCTGGAAGACACAAAAAGATATGTGTGCATTTTTATTGTGCTTCATATATTTTCAGATAAAATATAATTATACAACCATTATTAGATACATAGTAGGAGAAAATAACTAACAAAATGAGTTACAATAAAGCATGTACAGTAAATAAAACAAACAGTATAATCAAGACCACTACAGTTATAGTTGATTATGTTACCAATTTTATCATATTCTATAGTCTAATTAGTGGGGGATTTAGTAGACCTAAATTTAAGGCGCAAATGTGCTTTCAGCTAAGCCTTTTTCTAGTCACTTTGACCAAGCTCATCTAAGATTAATGTTTAAACAAGATAAAAGCAATTTTACAGGAAAAGAAACAACTTGACTTTCATTTCCCATGTTGCTGCCATTGTTTCCATTCTCGTTCCTGGTTATGAAAGCAGTAAATCTGAATTTTACTTTTGCTTTGAACTGTGTATAATACAATCTGGATTATTCTATCTACTTTCTCGAAACCATGCCATTGGTTGCTTGTACCCTATACTACCTTCATTCAGTGTATCACTAAGCTGGAAAGATTTATATCAATTAACACATTATACAGTAATTCTTGAACAAAACAGTAACTATTGTGGGAAGGTTTCCCTTTTGCTCAGTGCTCACATATTCTGTGGTACTGAAGAATATTCAGGCCACATTAGTAATATTTATTTTGGTATTATTTGGCATTAGCCAACAAAACTTGTTTTTGTTTAATGGGGAAATTATAGCTACCAGTTGGAACTTTGCATTTTATTAAGCTTTTCTGTTTAGCACATGCTGAAATAAGATATGAGCCACACACAGTTTTCAGTGATTTATATTGTAGATCACTTTGTAGCACTACAAAGCAGGAGGATGAGCATGCAATTCAATAATTGCTCTCTCTATATACATAGTGTATGTAAATAGAAAGTTTAAATAAGAACCAGATTTTTTAAAAATAAATTTGTTAATTAGATATTGCACATCTATCACATCTCTTTTGCTTGTTAAATGTATATTTAAAAAGTCATTACTAGGAATGAGTGAAATTGAGAGCTCCCCTAAAATTTTGGCTGAAATCAATAGATTTCAGCAAATTATTTCCATTTTGATGAAAAGCATGGGAGTTAATACGGAAGGCAAAATTAAGGTGATTTAGGTGGGTAATGGATTAGTGACCTTTTAAATAACTCCAAAGGGTACAACTCTTATGAAACTTAATAAAACTAGTGAAACATAATAAGCTCTGATGGGTTACAAAAGCTTCATTCAACTATCTGGAATCTGCAATTTTGCACCAATAACAGCCTCTTAATATTTTTTTTTTTTCACAGAAAGGAAAAAAACAGATAGTGAACAAAGATTAAAACATTAGGCTGACAATACACAGACAACCAAATACACCATAAGGGAAAGAAAACACAAATAAAAAGAACACTAAATGAAATAAAATAAACTGCCCATATGTATAGCCCCAACAAAAAAGTACATTACAGTCAGTAGATTTTTTTTCAATGAGGGAACTTGAGAGTTTCCATTTTGGCAACATTTTGCGACGGGCAAAATAATTTTTGCATAAATGAATCCATTTATCTCTATTCATTACAAATAATTTCAAGCAGAGGTAAGGAAGCTGAAGTGATAGCCTAAACTATAGTAGCACAGACAGACATTAATCAAATGGCAAAACCTAACTGGCCTTCAACATTGCGGCATCCATCGCAATTACATTACATTAAAATGATTGCCCAAATTATATAACAGTGAGGATACAGTGAGCTTACTTGATATTAATCTGTGCATTGCCCAAATGTGTAGCTATGGCTATTTTAGTGATTTTTATAGCATGAATGTATGGAATAACATTTTAAGACCCTGTATTGTTTTTAGAAACTAGGCTTCTACTATTCATATGCCAATGGACCTGTTGGACTGGTTCATGGAGCTCACGCAACAGAAAGTGATGTTGGCAGGAAGTAGAGAGAGGAAACAAAGGACTTGAACTCAGCCATGTGCTGAACACAAAGGAGCAGCAGAAGTTTTGGAGGACTTGTAATGCTTTGTGTGTCTCGTATTGTTTTTCCTACAATTGTACTGTATGTACAGCATTTTGTTTAGTAAAGCACATTAATACACTACAGATGTTTTTAATGCTTCCTTGGTTTACAGGTATGGTCAGATATGGAGGAATTCTTTAGGAGACTAAGGCTCAAAGAATATTTTGACAGTAAGGAAAGGAATCCTAGGACAATAGGAGGTTACAAAAGGAAAAAGAACAGTAACTTCACACCTCCACAAGGACGCAACCCCAAACTGGATACCTATATTGACAGCTTCAGGCTGCGAGTTACATCCCTGATATCCACCCAGCAAAAGAAAATATTATACAACCTTTCACCACTGAAGCGAAGAGCTGTACATGATCTGCGCAATAATCAGGCCATAACCATCAAACCAGCAGATAAAGGGGGAGCAGTCGTTGTGATGGATACAGACAAATATATACATGAGGGCCAGAGGCAGCTGGCAAATACTACTTACTACAAAAAACTGGATTATAATCCGACCCAGGATTTTACTCAGCAATTAAAAGGTCTCATTGCGACAATACCAAGCCACCTACATTCAGAACTCATCAATGCGATTCCGATTAATCCAGAAATTGGAGACTTCTACATGCTGCCCAAGATCCACAAGCCAGGAAATCCAGGCAGACCCATTATAACAGGTATGAATACACTTACCGAACATATCTCAGGCCTTGTAGAAAACATGTTAAAACCTTTAGTCATGAACACTGCAAGTTTCCTGCAAGACACCACTGATTTTCTGAACAAGCTTAACAATATACAACAATTACCACCTAATACACTTCTAGTCACTATGGATGTAGAATCTCTGTACAGTAACATCCCTCACAAGGATGGGTTGGCGGCATGTCACAGATTCTTATCATCCTCACCAGACCACAAATACACTGCTGAGGATGTGACACGGCTCATTGAATTCATTCTTACACACAACTACTTCACTTTCAATAATGACATCTATCTCCAGTGTATGGGTACTGCTATGGGAAGCAAAATGGCACCCCAATATGCAAACTTATTTATGGCTGACCTGGAGGACAAATTTCTGAACAGCATACAACAAAAGCCATACAGATATTATCGCTATATTGATGATATATTCATGATATGGACTGAAGGTGAAGAAAATCTAAACCAATTCTTCTCATTGATTAACACTTTTCACCCATGTATCAAACTAAAAATGGACTATTCGAACACACATGTCAACTTCCTGGACACTACAGTATACATCAGGGATGACAAGCTACACACGTCGATATACAGAAAACCGACTGACCGATGCAGCTATCTTCATAGTTCCAGTTTTCACCCCCAACACACCAAACGGGCCATCATACACAGCCAGGCCATCAGATACCACCGAATTTGTTCAGACCCAGAAGACAGAGATAAACATCTCAGAACACTGGCAGACTCCTTCCATAAGAAAGGTTACAAAGACAAAACCATCAACAACAGCATAAACACAGCCTTGAAAACCCGAAGAGAAAATCTCCTCCAATACACAGAGAAAAAAACAAATAACCGAGTACCTCTAGTCACCACATACAACCCAGCACTTGAAGGGATCAAAAAGATAATCAAAGATTTACAGCCCATTATAACAGAGGATGAAACTCTGAAAGGAATATTCCAACAACCCCCATTTTTGGCTTTCAGACAACCACCCAACCTCAGACACAAACTAATCAGCAGGAAACTTCACTCTGATTATGAAGTCACAAATAATGGTAGCAAACCCTGCAATAAAAAACGCTGCAAACTATGGAGCCAGATCAATCTATCCAAAAGTGTTACACACACAAATGGGACCTTCAATATCATGGGATCTTACAGCTGTACCTCAAGTAATGTTGTGTACCTCATCCAATGCAAAAGGTGCAGCAAAGGATCTTATGTTGGTGAAACAGGACAGAAGTTGCAAGCGAGGATGAATTTGCACAGACATACCATCAAAGAACATAAAGAAGACAGTTTATGCCCACCTGTGGGACATCATTTCTCACAATCGGACCACACTATAGAAGACCTCAATGTCTTAGTTCTTAAAGGGAATTTCAGAACTATCCAGGAAAGGAAAACATTTGAACTAAGAATGATACTTCTTTTTGACATGAAGAATAACGGCCTGAATTTAGATATTGGTTTCCTTACACATTATGCTAAAGTTTTACGACCGCTCTGTGACTAGTATCCCCCCCTGCATTCCCCCCTAGCTCTCCCTCTGTCTTATCTCACTAACTCTGCTGCTATCTTTATTACCATTGATTTGTATGTGTTTGGTTTTCTCTTTTTTTTTTTTTTCTTCTTCTTTAACATTCTGCTTAAAAATTTGTGAATCAGTACTGCTTGGACCTTGAAGAAGGGGACATACCCCGAAAGCTTGTCCTGAAAAATTGTATGTTAGTGCAAATAAAAAAAGTATCACGGACAGTACTCAATTTTCTCTTTAAGGCATAGCAACTAAAAGCTAGAGTAAACATGCTAGTGACAATTACATTTCTCGTAAGTTTACATTATACAGTATATGTTCAGTATTTCTATATCAAGTAAAAAAAATATTCTTAGACATAAGTTTCACACACTTTCTTATCAATGTATTATATTTAAACTTATAAATGAAAAGTAGATCAAAAAGAATCCAAGATCCACTCATGTCATTCTGAGTTGGCTTATTATTATCATCCTAATTGCTCTAATTACTCAATTACATAAATTATCACATGTTATTACTTTGTATGAAATTATTTCCCCTTGTCAGTGACCAGCTTGCATGTTGAATTATACATTTAAATGTAAAAATGAAAAGAAAAAAGGCTAGTTATTATATTATTTGTTAGAGTTCAATTTACTAATTTGGGAAATGTGAATTTAATAATTTACATTTAAAGTATCTAGAAAATCTTTACTGAGTGCAGAGATGTGTACTGTAAACATGGTGTATACTGTAAAAAAAACTTTTTAATTATAAGCTTATGTATATCATTTAAAGAAACTAAAGCCTTTTTGGGAAACCATATCTTGCACTGAGTTATTGTCATTTCAAGGGTGTCCATAGACAGTAAAGGTTGGTTGACTGAGCATGGCCTCCAGAACTTCTGGACCCTTAGCTCTGCAGTTTCATAAGGTTTTCTAACTTGTCCAGTCAATGTTCCCCAGAAAGCAGCCAGTTAGAATGTGTCTGCCTAATCCACTAACAGTATTATCTACCAATCCAATCCAAAATGGATGGATCATGCAACTTGCAGCTTGTATCTATGGGCAACTGCTGCATTAATAATTTTGGTAAGGCTCCATTCAGACAAGCGTTTCCGCTTGTGATTTTGTTAAGTGATATGCTCAATGGGGCCTAAATGTCTAGTAGTGTTTTTAAAACAGATCTCTCTGGCCCTAATTAACGTTCCTATAAAGTATCTATAAACAGAATTACGAGTAAATTGTAGGTGTAGGTTTTAAAGCTTAAAGATGAAGCCTAAAAATATGAAATGGATCTATTTAAAGTAAAAGATTGTATAAATGTGTTTTACCATTTTAAATAAACTTCCTCCTGTGTACTTTGTGGCAGACATATTTCCTTCCTTCTTGCCTTGCTGATCCTCAAATTTCACTGCAATTTTACAAGACAGGGTATTTCTAAGTGAAGAACAATATGCTTGGCAGTCTCTAATAATTGTCAGACAGAGACCATGTGATCTCGGTTGCCTATGCTTGAAGGTGTAGAACAGCGTTTTTTTTACATTACAAATTTTATGGAAAATAATAATTTTATTTATTAACGCTGACAGATTTCCTCTTGATTCAAGTGAAGTATACATTTTAATGATACTTTCACTTTAAGTCTGAAAAGCAGTATGTTTGTCTCATGTATCTATTCAAGAGAATGTTATTGCTTTTTGGCAGTTTAATTAGCACAGATCACTATATCTGCCATTAGGGGGATATACATGTCAAGATAAGTGCAAGCAATGCCACAAATTCTAGCAGTATTTGCAATGATCAAGGCAATGTGACAGGCTATACAATATTTGCAATCAATAGGATATTGCTCCTTTTCCCCAAATACAAAAGCAAACAATGCTTCTATGTACCACATTATAATAATGGACAAAGGTCATGGCAGATACTGGCAGGATGGTGGTTTCAGTAAGGACAGAAAAATAACCACATGGCATTTCTCTGACCTTTATATGAAGACTGAATGGAAAGTTCAGCAGGCGGGATTTTGACAAGTACTCTCTGCATGAGCCAAAATGCCATTGGTTAGCTGGAATTATTCAGTTTTTCATTTGAATGTTTTCACTCCATGTCAGCTATATATTAAGCATAGAACTGGTACTGGCAATAAGAAGAACAAACTCTGCACTACTGTTCAGACAGCAGAAATTATGGCTCAACAATCTTAAAGCAGAATATGATTTTGCTTTGATGGATGCATCTATTTATATTTTACATTTGAATAATGTATTCTATATAACATAAATGATTTTGGTGTACTTGTATCATTACGTCTTGCTAGGTAGACCTGTTATACAGCGTGATTACACAAACTGAAAAAATCACTTTGACAGTAGAAGCTTTAAGTCTTTAGCCTGCCATCTGTCAGTGTCACTTTTTCTTGTAACTTATCTAGTCATTTGGAAACGTTAGCATTTATGAAATACAAGAACACAGCAGCAATGACTAAGTTGCAATCCCAATAACGGTTTGTTTTCCAAAATGTGAAACTCGATTTTAGTATGTGTAGCAAGGTTAATTTCCTTTCACTTTGTACAGGATCATTGTGCTGTTGTGTTACAAGCTAAAGACTTGACCAGAACATAAATCAGTTAGTCCTATCTGTCTTCATTTCATCTCAATGCAATCTTCCCACAACTGAATGGTTCGGCCCGAGCATGAGTTTGGGCTGAACATTGGCTGTTCGCCCAGTTTCTGGAAACACCCAAATTTGTAGGACATTCAACGGGTATTCGCGCTGCACAGTACATTCTGTGCCTTGATTGGGCATCCCTCCCCTCCTGACCTTGTAGGCTGCGTGTTTAGATAAGGGCAGGGCCGGCCCTACTATGGGACCTGGTGGGACCATGGGTCCCAGGCGGCACTTTAAGAGGGGCGGCAACAGGGGCACACTGCCTAAGGACCTAAGGTTCCCTCCATCTAGCGTGCAGTGTCATCCTTGCACTGCATCCCCGCTGTCACTGGCCGCAGTGGCTACTTCAAGGGTCTCACCAGCGGTCCCTGCCCAAACTGGTTGCTAGCCACAGCCTGCCTTGCGTCTAGCAACCAGTGACGTAAGGAAAGAAGGAGAGAGAGGCCCACCATTCATTGCGGAGGAGGATTTAACTTCCTCCTCCTCCGCTAGCTCCACCCACCTCCTCCCTGTATGTTCCCCTCAGCAGATGTAAGGAGCAGAAACTGTGATGCCTGCCTCCTCCCCCCTCGAGGCGCCGCTATCAGAAGAGGACTCTGTTGTTTCCTGCCCATTCCCCCTTCTATTAGCGGGCAGCAAAACAGCATGAGATCAGATCGGCTGTGTGTGTGGAGAGAGAGCAGCTGCGGGCTCTTCTCCCCCCCTCCCTCTCCTCCTCATGCTGCTGTTCCCAGGACAGCCACCCGCTATGTTTCTTCCCCTTTTCCTCCCATTGACCAGGGAAAAAAACAAAAAGGAGAAAAGAGGATTATGGGACATATAGTCCCAATAACTGGCTGGCCCATTGCAATTCTAAGGGGTAAACTGCAGCCCCCAATATGTTCAGCTGAAGAGCAGGGAGAGAGCCAGACTATGAGTGACACGCTGCATTTGGTGACAGGCATTGGTGACAAGTGACAGGCTGCATCTTGTGACAGGCATTGGTGACAAGTGACAGGCTGGAGCTTACTTAGTAGGAGCAGACGATCTGTCTCTCCTCTCCTGACAGAACAGTGATTTGTGTGTTTACACACAAAAATCCCCCATTCTTGCTTCTCTTGCCCACGATCACGCGTGGCCGGCAAACATCGCGACCACCGGCCACGTGCATCGTGTCCCCTGCCGTGTATGGTGCGAGCGCCTGCTATAGCTGTTTAAAGGGCCAACGTACAGCTATGGCGATTTACGGGAGAGAGCCAACCTGCCGCAGTATAATGATGATGGCTGGTCAGCTAGTGGTTAATTAGCCAAAATGGACTGTAAAACCTCTTAATTGCCAATTAGCCATCGTAAATATCATCAAGCCAGAGCCTGGAAAGCAGATACCATTTAATGAGCCTATTATAAATCCCAGTAGTAGAACAAAAATAGGATCTTACGCAGGTGCTACCAATTTTAGCCGCCAGTTAAAGTGGTTGTAAACCTCAGTCATGAAATCTGAACAAAGCACATACGGTATATTTGTAGCATTTACGTATCTCTCCCCAAAGCTTTAAGTGGCATTTATCTCTGCTGCTTCATTTCCCTGTTATCAGCATGCCTCACTTCTGACAAGTTTTCCCGAGATAAATTTGGAATGGGGAGGGAGCTCAGCACACAGCGTGTCTATTCAGAAGACAGCTCTGTATACTTCCTTTGTTCCTGTGTGCTGTGTGAAGGGGAATGTATGCCTTCCTCCAATCAGCTCTTACTGTAACTGAAGCTCTCCGCCCCCTCCTGTCTGCTCTTGACAGATGAAGAAGGATTTTAACATGATTCTGCCTATTTGATGGGGTGTAGGGAAGAAAAGACTGCAGATAAACAAGTAAAACCTATGCAGGAGGATTTGTTTAATCTCTGTGTATCACCTGAGGCTGTTCAATTCACTGGGTATATGAGAGGGTTTACAACCACTTTAAGGGAATACATTCTAAAATCTGTTTTCGTAAATGGCTGTAAAAAAACATTATAAAGCCATTTAGTAGTTCTACAGGTGGGGCCTGGCAGGATATGACTTAGAGATGCCCTTTCATATAATTTTGCTCTCAAAATCCACACATAATTCATAAAGACTGGTGTGATAAAGCTACAGCAATAACAAGATTCTATCAAGATATAGAACCAAATACTGAACTGAATACTGGGTACTGACTACTGACTTCAAAATCAAACATGATTAGTCTATCATGTTATGGAGGCGAAGTAGACTCATTCCTTCCCAAGTGTGATCTATACATCTGATGTATATAATAATTAGTCTCTTTAAAATGGTAATTTAATGCTGCACAATAATTTATGGGTTATTGGATTGTAGCAACTGGTAAAAAAATATATAACTGCATTTAGAAATCTGACATTGTTGGTGGCTTAGCTGGAATATCATAAATTAGCCCTCCCACCCCTCAACCCCTTCTCAGACCCTTTAATTGGTCATGTTATTTCAGCAAACACCCTCTTCAGGGCTCACAGAAAGCTGTTGCAACTACAATCTGATTGCTCACCATTTTCTATCAAAATGACGCACATTTGTCAAGAGCCATTCTGAGGGCCAATGACTGATTCTCTGGATCGGACTTATGCTACATTGAATTGGACTCTGGAACCATAGACCAGGCAACACTTTATTAAGAAAATTTTATCATTGATGTTTATTTTGCTTTTGATAATTTTGCCTATTTTGTGTATTATGTTTTTCTGTAAATATGTTTACTTTCACCATTTTTTCTTTTCTTTCTTTGTTAAAGTAATTCTAATGGTTAAAATTTTCTTTAAAATAATAAAGATGTTATACTTACCTGTGGAATGGTTTTTCACAGAGCAGTCCTGATCTTTCTCTTCTGGGGTCCCACACTGGCCACCTTTGCTCCTCCTCCTTTTCAAGAGCCCCCATAGCAAGCTGTAAGCTGTGTATTTCTGCTGCTCCATTCTTCTGCTATTAGCATGATAACTTCTGACAAGCTCTCCGACACAAGAGATGAAAGCAGCTGGAAAATTGTGTGAGGGAGGGAGCTTAGAGATTGACAAGCAGAGAGCTGGTCTATTCACAGAACAGCTCTGCAAGGTTCTTTGTTCCCTCTGCCTATGTGGAAGAGGAGGGGGGTGTATGTCTTTCCTCCATTCAGCTCACACACAGTGTATGCCCAGACTCACCTCACACTGCTAAAACAGGAAGAAACATTTGTAACCCAATGTGCACTTTCTAAAGAATATAGAAAGCTGAGGACAGCAGATATACACACAAAACTTATGTAGGGAGATTGGTATCATCTCTGTGTATAATCTAAGGCTGTTCACTTCACTTGACATATGAGAGGGTTTACATCCACTTTAGGGTAAAAAAACCTTCTGCCTTTACAACCACATTAAGCCTTTATAACCACTTTAAGCTGTATCTCTAATGCACAAAACCAGAACTTAAAGAATCCCTGTGTATTTGAAGAGTGCTACTATATTTCAACCTCTGTAATAGCTCTGTCTGGCATGATAGGGCGAATAATGCCCTGTACACACAATTGGTTTTGCTGTCGGAATAAACTATGAAGGTTATTCCGATGAATTTCCGACGGAATTCCGCTCAAGCTGTCTTGCATACACACGGTCACACCATATTCTGACCGTCCAGAACGTGGTGACGTACAACACGTACGACGGGGCTATAAAACGGGAGTTCAATAGCCAGTAGCCAATAGCTTCTGTCTCGTACTTGCTTCAGAGCATGCGTTGTTTTTGGTGCGTCGGAACAGCATACAGACGAGCGGTTTTTCCGATAGTAATTTGTTTCGTCGGAAAAATATAGAACATGTTCTCTATCTAAGTCCGTCTGAATTTTCGACGGAAAAAGTCCGATGGGACATACACACGGTTGGAATATACTATGGAAGGTTCTTTCTGTCGGAAATCCAGCTTGTGTGGTACGCGGCATTACAGTAAAGGTGCAAGTTTCCCGTAAAAAACACTTGTCGGCAGTTGTTTTGTTTATGTAAAGAATTAACTGCGGAGTCAACAGATGCCAGTGACCATTACTCTCAGTCTGCTGGCACATAGATAGACCCATGGGCTGGAATATCTCTGCAGGGTGAGGCTGAGAGTGCCATCGTCATCTACTGGTAGTAGGTTAGTGACCTGGTATTTGTCACATTTTTGTGGCAGCAGCTGGGATCTGACACCACACCTAATTTTGGTTTAGATTTAGGAGCTAACATTTGTGTACCCTTCTAGTTCAGAAACCATGTTGTCAATGGCAGCATTGGCCTCATGCTTACAATTATGGTGATCTTCTCTGTGTACAAATAAACCTACCAGCTGAAGCTGCCACTGTGCATCTTACAGAATTAGACACTGTAGATTACAGTGTGTAGAAAAAATATTAAAAGCTTTAAAATATTTGGTTAAAACCCTTTATGTGTAAAATTACCAGTAATGCATGTTTTAAGATTTTTTTTGTACATTTGTCAAGTTATAATAAAAAACATGGGCAGGGTACTTATTAAAACAGTTTCCCGCATAAATTCTTTGTATACCCTTAAAAGACTAATATGTGACCATGGAAGGGTTAACCTCTCATGTTTCTGATCCAGGCTGTGGGTTACTGCAAATCGTTTATGCATTATGGTTGAGAAGTTTATTTATAAATTCTTTCACAAAATTTTCTAATTTGAGTCAGTTGGAAAAATATGTGAATATTAATTGAAAGTTGTGTGAATTTTGTGTATTTTTATTAATTACAATATTTTATTAATGCAGAAAAAGAGTAACATACAAAAAGTAGAAATTCTTGCAGAATAACCCCAATGAAGGAGGGGGTAAATCGACGTGCATAACAAGGCACCAATGAAACTGGGACGCAGCCCGTTACAGTGTGTTAGGTAAAGCATTGAAAACAATGACATCAAACGTTTAATAACTGCTATTCGTTTCCATATAGAGAAATGCGATAAACCTCAAATGTCCAGGGAGAACGGAAAAGCCATCCCCTCACGACAGCTGAACCCACATGAACTATTTTATAAGTAAACATTCAAGGAGTAGTAGATAGCAAGTGGTATGAATAACTAAGAGTATAGGGAATAACAATGCGAGGTAGCTGAGTAGTCTACCTTGGGTAAAAAGGGGTAGAGATTGTTTCACCCACTGTCGGGTGCGGCCCACATCCCGACCATGAATGTCGTCCAGGCGGTCTACCCTTATACTGGGTAAAAGGGGTTAATCAGTCAAGAAAAGGAGAGGGAAGACTGAGAAAAAGAAGAGGTGGTAGGGGGAAGACAGGGATGAAGAGGAAAGGGGGGACCAGAAAGCGGAGGGAGGAAAAAAAAAGAACTAGAAAAAAAAAGGGAAGGAGAAGAAAGGGATCAAGGATCCTCAGCAAAGGGCCCTTAAAAACATGCTGGAGGAGAGATTAAGGGGACAGTAATGTTTCATCAAAGTTCCCATGATTTTCTCTTTCAGTGACAATGGTCACCAGGATAGAGGGGTGAATATTCTGAGTAGGGACACAGCAAGAAAAACTTGGCAGAGGGTCGAATCCTTCCCCAACAATCTAAGCAGTTCAAGTGTATAATGTTAACATTACCCTAAAGGAGAAGTATAGCTAAAGCTATTTTTGCTATACTCCACCTGGGGATCACAGGTGTGTAGTACGTTCTGCATTTCTGTGACCCGTTTTCAACCTACAATGGGCTTTAGCTGTCACTCAGCTGGTCCACACTCTAAAAAGATCCCGACCCAGAAGCCTGGACGGGCACCTAGCTCAGCCTCTTAGCAATCTGCTGAGAGCCTGAGCCAGCCGCTTTCATCCCTTCCAATGCCCAGCGCTCCATTGACTGTTGGAGGGGCAGAGCAGTGACCCGGTGCAGGGGGAGAACTGAGCATTCAGCGGTCTTTGATCACTCAGTTCTGGCTGCAGAGGCAGTGGGGGGCAGGTGCAGAATCAGATTTTTCAAAGGCATACTTCTCTTTTAATGGCAATAGTGTGGGAGGAAGAAGGAACTGTTTGGTAGAAGAGGGGATTTAGAAGGGAACATCAGTTTATTTATTTTAGGATCTATGTGAATATGTTTAATTTGATGTATTTAGACCCCCTAATGTACATTTATGTTACGGGTTTGAAGGGATTTACCAGGGTTATGGCTGAAGCTATCAGCCAAAACCCCACTATCTTTTTTTCCACCAGCGATTCTCTTTTAGATAAAAGCGAGCTAAGTGGCTGATTAGCCGCTGGATCACTTTTAGAAGCAGTGGGAGGGGTCGTCCCGCCACTATCTGGTGTTTCCTGGGCTTATCGTTCTTTCCAGCGAGCTCAGGAAACAATCCAGTGGTTCGCCCAGCTGGACAAAGAGGTGAGGAGAAACCAGATCATCTCTCCTCACCTCTGTGATCTAGGAGGACCGGAGTGGCATCATGACATCACTTCACTAGGGTGGATGTAAACATTTTTTCTTTACTTTTTTTTTATCTGATGCTTTCAAAGGTAGAGGAGAGATTTGGGGTCATATAGACCCCACATGCAGGGCTGTCCTTAAGGCAGGGCAAAAGGGGCAGCTGCCCTGGGCCCTGTCATTGTTGTGGGGCCCAAAGCAGCTGCCTCATACTTGCCAACTATTCCAGTTTAAATTCCCGTGTCCCTTGAAGTTTTAGTCCTGTGCAGTGTCCCCGATATCTAGCTCTGCCCTATTGTTGTGTACAGATAGCTCACCTGCAGACCCTGTGTTTACATGTAAATAACCATCATTCCTATGTAAATAATGGCAGCATTCATATGTAAATAGAAGTGACATTCATATGTAAATAGCTGAGGCCGGCGTTATTGATATGTAAATAAAGACGGCATTCATATGTATATCATGCCCCCCTGCAGTGAGGAGAAGATGTGCTGCAATCTATAGCAACCAGTGAGCAGTATTACTGTACAGTAACTTCTAGCAACCAATCAACAAGCAGAAACCATGTACTGTAACCTCTAGCAACTAATCAGTGAGCCTTAATGTGTGCTGTAACCTCTAGCAACCAGTCAGTAAGAGGTAATGATATGCTGTAATATATTGTGTTTTTTTGCATTAAGATTCATTAAAGTGTATTTTTTCCAAATACTGTTTGACATTAAAAATTGCAACGACTACCATTTTGTTCTCTAGGGTCTCTGCTAAAAAAAATATATAATGTTTATAATGTTTGGGGGTTCTTAGTAATTTTCTAGAAAAAAATACTGATTTTAACTTGTAATCTCTTTTTTCATTTTCATTATATACTGTCATGGGATAACTGTTTTTTTACACATAGAAGCTGCACTTTTGATTAAGAGCACACACCATTTATCCTGCTTTACTCCCCCTCCTATCTCAGCCCAGGACAAGTGTGTGTTTGTCAATGCTATGCAGACATATTTCTATACAAGATATTTCCAGCTCTACATATGACTACACGTGTCTGACAAAAAAAAAATATTTCTAAGTGGCATTACCTGTAATTGATTATCTCACAGCCTTCGTTTCATTAATTTAAGCCATAAATTTCTTTAAAGTTTTGAATAGAGTGGTGAGGACGTAAAACCCCTGTCACGTTTTTCTTTGCTGTATGTGTCACTGATAGTTTGATTCACCATATCCAGAACCGGGACTAGGGGTGAGCATGAGGGACAGCTGCCCTGGGCACTGTAAATTTATGCTTGAGGTAAGCATGCATATTAGTGTTCAGCGTTTTTGCGCAGGGTGGGATTTTTGCTGACACATAATGCTTATACATCTTGAGTGGGCGCAGTTTGGTGTGTTCGCCCTGGGCTCCAGATAACCTTGTCTTGGCACTGACCATATCTATCTATTTTGGTGACCACTGTCCCCAGGACTGAAATTGATGGCACATGCAAACTTTTTAGTTGTCATCAAACCAGGAACAGAGGTGAAGTCTTCCAATGGAATATTGTTCTACTTATACTGTTTCAGAAGGGATTTACCTCGCTTTGGCAAGATTGCACAGATAGCAAAAAAAAAAGTGAAGCTGGATTTAGATATTCCCTACTCTATACAAAAAACAACAAACAAAAAAAAGGTTTGGCTTTATGTATATTTTAGGATACTGATTGTCTGCTTGACATCAAACTACTAGCTTTAATGCCTGAAGTTCTGAATATAATGTATAATCATGAAAATATCTGGGTGGTATATAATTACAACAAAAAATCATAAAAAAATGAATGCATGTAAATGTCACAAAAATATCAATAAAATAAAATGAATAAGAATGAAATGTCTTCTACTCACTAATTTTATATGGGATTCTGTGCTTAGTGTTTGTAATAAAAAAAGTTGTTTACTCTTAGTTAAAATTTGACTTTGGTTGTTCATGCACTGTGTAACTAATACAAATTAATTTAGTTAGTTGAGTACACATGAGAGGCTGGCACATGAATGCAATATGTGAGTTGACATATTGCAGTGAATCACACTAAATGATTCTCCTTGGTTACATTATGTTACCATATAACTTTGTGATATACAGGAAGCAAATATGCCATTTAATGATGCCTTAACACACATTTTATTTTTCTTTTGTGTACATATGCACAGGAAAATGAGCCACACAATTTAAAGGTCAGCTGTGTGTGTGTGTATGTATATATACTGTATATATATATATATATATATATATATATATATATATATATATATATATATATATAGGGCTTTTTTTCAGCAGGAACGCGGGGGAACGCAGTTCCGGCACCTCCAGCACTGAATGTATATGTATATGTAAATGTAATAGCATGGAGTGTGGGGTGTGCTGGAGGGTCTATTGATTTTGGCTGCTGGGGGATCTATTGTCACTGGTGGGGATCTGATTTTGTGTGAGGGTCTGTTGTTGCTGATGGGGAATCTATTGTTGCTGGGGGTGTCTTATGTTGCTGGAAGGGATCTACCGTTGAGGGAGAGGTCTATTTTTACTGGCTGCTGGAGGATCTATTGATGCTGGCTGCTGGGAGATCTGTTGTTGCTGCTAGGGGGGTCTAATGTTGCTTGGGTGGATATTTTGTTACTGGGTGTGATATTTTGTTGTGGGTGGTTCACTGTTGCTGCAGGGAATCTATTGTTGTTGGGGTGGAGTCCATTGTTGCTGGGGGAGTCTATTGTTGTGGGGATCTATTGCTGGGATTCTATTCCTGGCTGCAGGGGATCTATTTTACTGCTTTTCTTTTTATCATTAACATGTTCCATACAAATGATTTAGCACCACAAAATGATACTTGGTTCTGTATTCTCTAAAAGGGGCAGTACTGGTAGGTGGGTAGGGGGTGGAATCAAAGGATGTGGTCAGAGGTGGGTAGGGGCAGAGACAAGGGGTGACTCAGACGGGGGGAGTTCCTGCACCTATTCTCCGAGAAAAAAAAGCCCTGTATATATATATATATATATATATATATATATATATATATATATATATATATACCAACGTGAGTACACCCCTCACATTTTTGTAAAATATTTTATTATATCTTTTCTTGTGACAACACCGAAGAAATTACACTTTGCTACAATGTAAAGTAGTGAGTGTGCAGCTTGTAAAACCGTGTAAATTTGCTGTCCCCTGATAAAAACTAAACACGCAGCCATTAATGTCTAAACCGCTGGCAACAAAAGTGAGTACACCCCTAAGTGAAAATGTCCAAATTGGGCCCAATTAGCCATTTTCCCTCTCCAGTGTCATGTCACTCCTTAGTGTTACAAGGTCTCAGGTGTGAATGGGGGGCAAGTGTGTTAAATTTTGTGTTATCGCTCTCACTCTCTCATACTGGTCACTGGAAGTTCAATATGGCACATCATGGCAAACTCTCTGAGGATCTGAAAAAAAGAATTGTCGCTCTACATAAATATGCCCTAGGCTATAAGAAGATTGCCAAGACCCTGAAACCGAGCTGCAGCATGGTGGCCAAGACCATACAGCAGTTTAACAGTACAGGTTCCACTCAGAACAGGCCTCGCCATGGTCGACCAAAGAAGTGCACATGCTCAGCGTCATATCCAGAGGTTGTCTTTGGGAAATAGATGTATGAGTGCTGCCAGCATTGCTGCAGATGTTGAAGGGGTGGGGGTCAGCCTGTCAGTGCTCAGACCATACGCCGCACACTGCATCAAATTGGTCTGCATGGTTGTCGTCCCAGAAGGAAGCCTCTTCTAAAGATGATGCACAAGAAAGCCCGCAAACAGTTGGCTGAAGACAAGCAGACTAAGAACATGGATTACTGGGACCATGTCCTGTGGTCTGACGAGACCAAGATAAACTTATTTGGTTCAGATGGTGTAAAGTGTGTGTGGCGGCAACCAGGTGAGGAGTACAAAGACAAGTGTGTCTCGCCTACAGTCAAGCATGCTGGTGGGAGTGTCATGGTCTGGGGCTGCATGAGTGCTGCCGGCACTGGGGAGCTACAGTTCATTGAGGGAACCATACATGCCAACATGTACTGTCACATGCTGAAGCAGAGCATGATCCCCTTCCTTCGGAGACTGGGCCACAGGGCAGTATTCAACATGATAACGACCCCAGACATACCTCCAAGATGACCACTGCCTTCCTAAAGAAGCTGAGGGTAAAGGTGATGGACTGGCCAAGAATGTCTCCAGACCTAAACCCTATTGAGCATCTGTGGGGCATCCTCAAATGGAAGATGGAGGAGCACAAGGTCTCTAACATCCACCAGCTCCATGATATCATCGTGGAGAAGTGGAAGAGGACTCCAGTGGCAACCTGTGAAGCTCTGGTGAACTCCATGCCCAAGAGGATTAAGGCAGTGCTGGAAAAGAATGGTGGCCACACAAAATATTGACACTTTGAACCCAATTTGGACATTTTCACTCAGGGGTGTACTCATTTTTGTTGCCAGCGGTTTAGACATTAACCTCCTTAGTTGTAATCCCGAGTGTGGCTAAGGGTGAATTTTCAGTACCAAAAGCGGTAACCCCGAGCCACACTCAGGATCGCATCGCAGGATCCAGGCAAAGTTACTTATCTTGTCCCCAGGATCCTGCGATGTCTCCCCGCTGCGTGTGATAGCTGTCCTCCGCCGGAGCTATCACAGTGCCTTGCTCCGTTCCCTGCGAGCGTTGCGATGCACAGGGACTGAGCACGGCACCAAATTCAAAAAGTGAAAAACACATTACACATACAGTACACTGTAATCTTACAGATTACATCACTTTATCACATTATTTCACCTCCCTTTTGTCCCTAGTGGTTTGTCCAGTGCCCTACATGCAGTTTTATATTATAAATACTGTTCTTTCTGCCTGGAAACTGGAGAATGTCCATAGCAACCAAAAAGTGTCCCTTTATATCAAAAGCAGTTTTAGACCAGCTAGAAAACAGGATAATAAATTGAAATCACTTGCAGAATTGAGCGATAGTGATTTGTGGGGAAATTCATCATCAAACACTGAAAGTAATGACAGCGACAATTCTGCAACTGAGCAAATTTCAGTGTTTTTGATTTGATTACATTATTGAATAATTTTTATTATCATTATATTATTATTTGTTATAATTATTTATAGTTATTTATTATATTATAATTTATGATTTTGTGTTTCAAACTTTATCATACCCGAACTATCTACTAGACTCTTGTTTGGACAGATTTAAGTGTGTTATTCCTAAGAATTACAGGCCTACAATATAAAACGCCAAATTTCCATGCAAAACATCCTACTGCTTTGAGCATCAAAAATCTGACATAATCATACCACCAGGGAGGTTAATGGCTGTGTGTCGAGCTATTTTGAGGGGACAGCAGATTTACACTGTTATACAAGCTGTACACTCACTACTTTACATTGTAGCAAAGTGTCATTTCTTCAGTGTTGTCACATGAAAAGATATAATAAAATATTTACAAAAATGTAAGGGGTGTACTCACTTTTGTGAGATACTATATATAGATAGTATGTTGAAATACTGTGAAAGGTTTCAATCAACTTAAAACTGAAATCTGAGCTCCACTGTGTTGGGGTCTGTGTTGATAGACTTCATTGGGGGAAATGTAGTATGTTCCAGAGATCAATTTGGGAAGCTTCTGATATTTTTCTAAAACCATTGCAGGTTTAATCAACCTCCTTTTGATCTGCATTTGGCCTGTTTCTGCTGCTTTTGTATTTACCTGGTTTGGTATGGCAGAGAAGTAGTTCTGAAGGAGCTCTGAGAGGGCTTAATTAGTTTTGCTTGATTTTTCATTTATTGTGCCTACAATGTAATTAAGAACAAAACAGTGAGACACTGAAGAGAAAAATGCAAGTCTCCAATGCTCCAGTTATGTTTTTATTTTTATATTTTTTATTGCAAAAAGGGTAGGGAAGGGTTCCTTCCTCAAGGTGACATAGCTAATTTGATGATTAGTGCAAAGGCCCCTGTTTTCCTTTGGTAGACAGTGAATTCACAGCCATGTTATCATTGGTAGCTAGTGCAAACACCCAATTGGCATATGAAAAAAATGCAATGGCTTCAGTGGCCAGTAGGAAGAAAAAATATGCAAGAATTGATGGTCAGTAATAGGAAAATAATGCTTTGTGGAAGAAATGCCTCAAGGTTGGCGGTAAGTGGAAATAAGAATGCTGCAGTGTTCGTGGTCAGTGAGAGTGAGAATGACCTGGTGTTTGGTGATCAGTAGGAGAGAAAAATGCCCTCAGTGGTGGCTGGAAGGCTCTGTATGAGGCTAGGTGTCTTCATGGGGATATAGGGGATCTGGAGGGGTAATAGGATTCTGCAGGAGAGTGGATGACCCTGTGGAGGCTGGGGGGACAATACAGTGCACTGCAGAGGGTTGAGGGCATAGTGGAGCTGTGCTGGAAGTCAAGGACAGGGGTTCTGGAAAGGGCTGGGGTAGCCACGGCAGCTGTTGGAGGATAGGGGCATTCTGGGGAGCCACAGGCTCTTTAGCAGGCTGGGGGATGTCAGGGGCACTACAGGAGGATGGAGAGCATTGTGGAGGGCTGAACTGCACTGCATGAAGTTGGGGGGCACTGTAAGACACTATGGGAGCGGGGGGCACTGTGGGAGGTTTGGGGGCACTATGCTAGCTGGGGACACTATGGGGGGCTTGGAGGTACTAAGATAGCTTGAGGGCATTGTGGGAAGTTTTGGGGCACTATGGGAGCAGGGAGAACTGTAGGAGGTGTGGGGACACTGTAAAAGCTGGGGAGGGTGTAATATGGAAAGTTCGGTAGCATTGTGAGAGCTAGAAGGCACTGTGGTGTATCAGCAGCTGCCTGGAGGCCTTAAAGAAGTTGGAATGGTACAGTGGATTTTCTATACCCCCTTCTCTCACTTCGGATGTGCCATAAGTACAGGCACATTAAAACTAAAACTTCTTCCTCTCCTCAGTCAGGTAATGGGTCCCATGACTGAAGAGAGCAAGGTTAAGAATTCATCTCTTGGTGGGAACCTGTACTGGTAACAGCTCTGCTTCTGCTTTAGGATAAGGACAGCATTGCTCTACAATGCCTCCTCGTAATACCTAAGAGCAGTGCCCAGTGCTGGGATGTTTACCATGTTCTTTGTCCATATATGACAAAGCAACAGGTTCACTTTAATGAAGATCTCTACAAAGGCAAAATCCTCCATCATTGCTGTTCTGCTTCCCTCTTAGAACTTTCCTCCTCTTCAATTTGTGTCACCCACAGACAGTTTGTCATCTCATCAGCCACCCCATCCTTATTTCCGGAGCCAACTTGTCAGTAAGCTCCAGCTACAGGAACTTCACTGCTTCTTGCTGCTCCCTGCCTGCTGTCCTCTCCCTCTATGGTCAAGGTGCTAGCTTTCTTATCCTCAATATCTGAAAAAAGGATACTTGCACGTGATCAAGATTATCCTCATTCAGCAATTTAGTGATCTTGTGATGAAATAATTCCACAGAATCTACATTGCCAGTTTGCTGGAATAAAACAATATTAGCAGAATATTAGAATTAAAATTAGTATTAGAATTAAAAAAAATCTATATTACATTTTAAATGACCTCTAGCATCTACTTTGTGCTAGTTATGCCCCTGACCAATATGCACTTATGCATGCTCACTAGGCATGTTAATGTATCCTGTGTGCAGTTTATTATGGTTTTTGCAACAATGTTTTAAACCACCTAAGAATGAAGCTTGGATAATGCATTTCAGATTAAAATTTTGTACATGTGGACAAAAGATGCCCATATTTTGTATGATAACTATGGAAAAAAAATAACCACATATACTTTTTCTCTTCTAATACTTTTATCCACATCAGTCTAAACTGAGGAGGTCAGGCTAGAACATGCTTTACTGAAGAGAATATACTATTAAACGTCCTACAATTCTTATACAAAATGTCAGGACGTGTACTCTTTGAACAGGACCACCAACACATAAAAATGTAACTGTCCATAAAAAGGCTTGGATCTATTGACCTATCAATATTAAGGTATGAAAGTCAAAGGTTGCTATAAAGCATTCATGCTAACATAAAGGTTAAAAAATTCATCAACAATGCCAGCAATATATCATAGGTGGGGGCTCTTGACATTTATTCAAGATTAAGTCATGATTTAAAAATCTTGGGAAACTGTCAAAATAGCTAGTAATATAACACAACATACATTTATACAGAATAAAATTTGAAGAGGTCAAAGAGATACTAAGTTCAATTACTTTAGTGCCCATGATCTGGGTCAAAAATCCCTAACCATTTCAGTATTACTTGTTATAAAGATGCCCATGAACCATAAAATTGTTTAAATGTCAATAAAAATTACACAAACTAAAAAGCAAAAAAATCTCTTCTTCCACAGTCCTTTCTTCCCTTCTCTGTTTAACTGGTTCAATCAGGGCATCATGTACCAGAAGATCCCTTGTTTTCAATCCTTGGTTCCCCAGAAACAATGGATCTTGCCACATCATCTTATAATTATTTCCAATGTTTTTTGCATATATTCTGCAATTTCAGAGCCAAATTAATGTATTTGTAGAGCTAACCCAGCAGGAGCCACTCGGTAAGATGGGTCCTTGGTTATTTGCCTCATCTCTTAAAGTGTTACTAAACCCAGGACCCTACATTCACTATATCTGGTCTCCCACAGTGCAGAGAACATGAAAATGCAATTACTTTAGTAAATATAAACTGCTAAAACGGCTAAATACCTTTTCTAATCAGCAGTATATAGCAGTCTTGTGACTTCTATTAGTATCTGGCCGAGCACTGGTTAAAGCTTGTAGGAGGAGCTTTCATTCTTCTCTGACTGTCCTATGAGGCTGCATGACCCCTGAACCTCTGTCTGGACAGTGCTGATCACATGCACCCTCTCAAAAAAAAAAAAAAAAAAACTCTCTAGCAATACACAAACTGAGCAAGGCTCTACTATCAGCAGATGGATTGGAGACTGTGGAAAAAGTGGAAGATCAGAGAAGACAGGATCAAACAGCTTTTTTACACAGTGCAGAGGATTAACCCTTTAGGTTCCACAGTGAGTATAACAAGCATGCTTTACTGCATATACAGACTCATTTTACTATTGTGAGTTTAGTAACACTTTAAAACCATTCGGTCCCCACTGACACACTTGGTTACTCACACCTGTGTAACTTAAGCGTTAATACTCTACTGCTCTATGATAGTCAACAGGAAATAGAACACAAGCAACTTGAGACTTAAGTGGATGAATGTATTACTGAAGGGTAAGCAAATGCAATGCATAGAACAAATGGACAGAACAGCAGGATACCTTAGACTGATTAAAGGATTAGCCTCACCTATGGCCATTAACTTGTGCCGCAATAGGGCTAAACCCCATTACACTAGTCCACACAGTATCAGTAAAAATAGCGTCAACCGTGAAAGCATGAATGACATAAAAGAAACCTCACTGTAATACTTGTAATACCAGTAATACTGGTGCACTCTACACATACAGCCCTCTAGTGGATGCACTCCTAGCAAAGGGGTACTTCTGGTGGTGTCCAAAGTACCTGGCACCTAATTGTCAAAGTTAGCTGACTAAAGTTGGGGCCCTTCTATAAAAAGGTGGTGCATGTAAATGCTGCCTCTTTAAGGCTATCCACAATAGAAGGCTAATGGGCTGTTAGGTAGAGATAAGTCTTTATGGCATTAACTGTGAAAAGAAAGGGGTTAAGCTTGGTAGTTCTCCTCACTACTCCTGGTATTGTACTGCATTCTTAAGGGAACTACGTGTCGTTGTCGGGAGACATCCTCCTCCTCCCCATTGGATTTGATCCGCTACTGCCAGGATGGGGGGAGAGCAGGGAGAGCAGATGTGAGTGGGGAATTTTATGCAGAACTGCCTCCTTCTGTGCAGCAGCAGCAGGGTGGGAGGGAGAGTTTCACAAGCATTCAGCCCGTTCTGCACACAGCGGGGAAGCAAGGGGAAGAGAACTGGCTGAAAACCACACAGCCCAGCACTCCTTTCAGCTGACAGCAAGTGAGGGGGGAGACGATGACAAGCCAATGGGGACCCGTCTACATATTATTTACAGAGTCAAGTTTCTTGTTGCTGTTCTTTCCATGTAATTCCATGAAATAACAGAGATTCTCTAATTGCTATGCTTTGCTCCATGGTAGACATTTTTATTTACATCCCGTACTCACAAATCTATTTTTTTGTGTGGTTACATTAAAATCATGTTCAAAAGCTCAGTTTTTGTGGGATTTCAGATGTTATTCACAGGTATTTAATCCAAAAGGGGTTTAATTACAGTGGGGCAAAAAAGTATTTAGTCAGCCACCAATTGTGCAAGTTCTCCCACTTAAGATGAGAGAGGCTTGTAATTGTCATCATAGGTATACCTCAATTATGAGAGACAAAATGTGGAAACAAATCCAGACAATCACATTGTCTGATTTTTGAAAGAATTTATTTGCAATTTATGGTGGAAAATAAGTATTTGGTCAATATCAAAAGTTCATCTCAATACTTTGTTATATATCCTTTGTTATAGAGGTCAAACGTTTTCTGTAAGAGCCCTTGCACACTGGGGCGGTTTGCAGGCGCTATTGCGCTAATAATAGCGCCTGCAAACCGACCCGAAAGTGCCGCTCCTTGCATTCCAGTGTGCAAGCCCCGAGGGCTTGCACACTGGAGCGGTGCGCTGGCAGGACGGTAAAAAAAGTCCTGCTAGCCGCATCTTCGGAGCGGTGAAGGAGCGGTGTGTATACCGCTCCTTTACCGCTCCTGCCCATTGAAATCAATGGGACGGCGCGGCTATACCGCCAGCAATGCGCCTCTGCAGAGGCGCTTTGCGGTGGTATTTAACCCCTTCTCGGCCGCTAGCGGGGGGTAAAACCGCCCCGCTAGCGGCCGCATACCGGCGGTAAAACGCCGCTAATAATAGCGGCGTTTTACCGCCGACGCCGCCCCCCGCCCCAGTGTGCAAGGGCTCTTAGTCTTCACAAGGTTGTCATACACTGTTGCTGGTATGTTGGCCCATTCCTCCATGCAGATCTCCTCTAGAGCAGTGATGTTTTGGGGCTGTCGCTGGGCAACATGGACTTTCAACTCCCTCCAAAGGTTTTCTATGGGGTTGAGATCTGGAGACTGGCTAGGCCACTCCAGAACCTTGAAATGCTTCTTACGCAGCCACTCCTTCGTTGCCCGGGCGGTGTGTTTGGAAACTTGCACAATTGGTGGCTGACTAAATACTTTTTTGCCCCACTGTATAAACGTGTAACGTGTAACAGATTGGTGGACTGGATTTCCTATAAATTCCGAGTGCCCCCATAGCAAGAGGCTTGCTATTGGGGTACTCAGCAAGAGGGAGGAGCCAGGACCGACTGCGGGGGACCCAAAAACAAGAGGATCGGGGCTGCTCTGTGCTAGACCATTACACAGAACAGGTACGTGTAATATGTTTGCTATTTTTTATTTTTATTTAACCTTCAGAAACACTTTAAGTAATAAATGTGTTTTTTTTTTGGCACATTTAAAAACCCACTATACACAATTCATTTTTTCTATGAGTACTTTATTGGGGATGTGGTGCTCGAGTGATTCCTCATCAATCTTCATATACAAATATACTTTCATTAAGAATAAACAACAAGTGGGATATTACTTTAACCCCCATTACTGGCTGTCAAAGCAAAACACCCATTAGGAAGAACAGTTGTTCTGAGCATCCTTCACTTTACTGTTGGTGCAGCAGGGAGTATAAGCAAGAGGCCAATCAGCGTGGTTCTGTGTCTTGCGATTGCTGTGATGGCGGATGACAGCAATCACAAATATAACCAGTAAAACTATTTATATTTTATAGTCCACTTTTTCCTCTCACAGTGGAGGAAGGAGAGACAAATACATGAATTAATTATTAGTAAATGTTTACAAGCAGACAGGCATAATTCAACTGTGATAATTTAGTTGCTGTAGTTTATTCTTTTACCACCCTTTTCTCCTGTACATCTCCGCTCTATCCTGTCTCAGCATATGGCCTTATATTAACCCTTTCACTTACCTTATCCTGAATATCTGCACACTAACCCCCTCATCTGTATCCTCCCACGGTATTTGACCTATACATTAACCCCTTCACCTCCTCTTTCCTCTGTGTATGATCTGTACATTAATTATGTACTGCATGTAGATCAACATTACCAACCTTCATGATTTAAAGGCTTCTACACAGAACACTAATATTCCAGCTTTTTTCCTAAAGATGCGGGTGGTGAATTTTGTGCCACATTCCAAGCTTTGCCCTTTTGCTGCCACTGTGATTGATATTATGGAGCATGCAGCAGGAGGAGTGAAACTCTGTGGCAAGAGGGCAGAGTATGGAACCCAAGTGAATAAGTCAGCCCGGTATTGCCTCCAAAAACTGAAATATTGGTCTGGGCTGGAGTGGCTATTAAAAGGCCTTAGGTTGTAATAAAAAAAAAATAATAATAATCACCCTTCCCCTCAAAAAAATCCAGCATGACTCTGCTCACTTCCTAACTTTATAAGCAGGAATTTTCATCTGCAAGCCAGAATTCCCCCGAAACAAAAATGCAAAGATTCTCCTTTCTTCCTCGCACAAATCTTTGTCCCCAAATCTTCCCTCTCAGCACAAATCTTCACCCTTAAAACTCTTATTGCAGCACAAATCTTTTTTTCCCTACCTCAAAATCCCCCCTTCCAGCACAAGCCCTTATTCCCTCTAAATCTCCCCTCCTGGCCCAAATCCTCCTCCCCCAAAATCCCTTTTCCGAGCACACAATCCTCATTCTCTTAACATCCCCCCTCCCAACACAAACCCCTTAACATAGGTGTGCGCAGCCTATTGTATTGGGGTGTGCACCTCAAAGCTCCAAAACATATGCCTTTGTGACATATTAACTGGCCTCTTCCCCGCTCGTCATCCTAAAACAATGGGGGGGAGCAGGTGAGCACACAGGGGGACCTGGGCAGCAGAAAGAAAAGGAACTGGGACAAGAGGGGTGGCATACGTTGGTACCAAGCCCCTGTATTTTCCTCCCGTGGCAGCTGAATATCGGCGAGAGGAAGAGGAGGAGAAGCCTACTTTCAGCTGCCGCAGAAGAAAATACAGATCGGTCCCTTAATTTCCACTCCAGCCGCCTATCCTGTTCAGGTTCTGGGGGTCGGCAAGTAAGGATCGCGGCTTACCTGTCACCTGCCCACAATTGATGGGTTGCCAACTCCAGGATTAGGGTGTGCCCAGGCACACCTGGCACAGCCCTTGCGCACGCCTATGCCCCTTAACCACTTCAACCCCTTAGGACTTACCTGTATATCCTCGGGTTGAAGTGGTTATACCAGGGTGATGCCTGCACCTGCAGGCATCATCCCAGTATCAATATTTTCAGCCGGCAATGGTCTGTCTAGTAGAAGTAATCCGTGTGGCTATACAGCTGCTCAATTACTTCTGCAGGTCACGGATGAACTTGCACAATTTGGTCGGACCATTGGAATGTGGAAGTGCTTTTTGGATCAAAGCAGAGACTGCAGCATGATTCCATTCCAAAGTGGTGGACAAATCTATTTCTCCCCTATCAATCCCGGACAGCAGGAAACTTCTTTGAAAGGCACTGAGTGGTGAGCTATTTATCCGTGTCTATCATCACCGAACCGGGTAAGTGAAGGGAATTTATTTCCCCACATCCCACGTTTCCTTCCTACTTTGATTCACTGCTGCTCAGCCGGCTCTGATAAGATAACATATGAGAGACGGGAGTGGAATTGTCTATCGGGAGAACTTTGATGTTGATGGTATTGGTCAGCGTATATGGAGTGATGATTTTACCCAGTCTCTGAATTGTATATCCGCCAGCCATCTAACTTTCACTGTGATTTACTCATGGTGGAACTACTACTGTCACTTGTGTAGTCAAATCATCAAATTTTCTCCCCGTCCTAGATATCCTATGTTAACCCCCTTTATGGTCATTGTTCCTAATATACCTGGGACTGTCTGAAATTGTTCTCTATACACAATTCCTGTGTCCCCAGCTGAAGGGTGTTATAATGCCCATGGACTTTTCCAGTAATTACTATTTAGCTCCTTGCTTCTATACATATGAGAAATAATTTCTCCCAGGGGTTCACATCCTTATCAGCTGGTGTATGAATTGTATAAGGGTTGAATGAATGAATGTTAGTTTGTTGTGGCCATCTGTGCTTTGATAACGTTATCATATTTTATACTTATGTGGTGGAGGAATTTTTCCCTTTTTGAAAAATATTTTAGTGGAATTATATTCAATAAAGATTACTATTTTTGCTACTACCAATTTGTTTGTTTCTGAAGAAACCCTTTTTGGGCCCTTGGTCCATTCCTTTTTCTCTATATATCTATTTTATTCAGAGGAACACACCTAACCATTAATTGTTACGTATTTAGGTGACTGGTTTTTGCATCTAGGCTGTGGAAGTACTATTTTCTACTTTTGACTACGAACACCCTTCCCCGCCCAGTCAACATTTACTAGGGTGAGACTCCTTTGACTATTCTTTGTTTTTTGATATGTGAGGGCCTATCCAGAAGTGAGAGAGCAGCCTAGGGTTTGCATTGCGACTTGCAGTCCAACCAGAAGAGACAGTTCTGCCGGCCGAAGAACATGTCAGTGGTCGGAGGTAGAAGGGAAGCTGTCGCCACGAAGGTACCAATCGCCTTTACAAGGGACCGCAGTGAGTAACTGAAGCAAGTACCGGAAGCATATTCTCACCGAAAGGGCATGGTGGAGAATCGGGAAACTTCAGGCGGTGATCAAGACAGGGACCCAACCAGCAGAGGAGACGCTTGCAGAGCAGCCTTGTGAGTCAAGCTAGGGACTGAGCTGGTTAGCAGGGGTGAAGCTTGAGCAGTATCCGGAGTGCCAAGCTAGGAACCCAGCGGAGCAGCAGGGGTGACGCTTGAGGGGGGATACCACCTCAAACCTTGGAGGAGCTCAAGGGATTCATAGTCAGTGAATCAAAGGGTCTAGTGAGAGATCGGGAGCTCAGTGTTGAAGAACTACAAGGAGCAGTTGTAGTGGAGCTGAAAGAATTGTTATGTCTGAGTTAGGAAATGTTAAAGGACTGTTACCATAGGTGACAGCATTCCTGCAAGTGCAGATGTGGCTTCTTGCTGGGGCCGTTCCCTGCACGGCTGTCTTCCTATTGAAGTCTCAGAGTCTGCTAATTGAGTTTGTAACTATTTAAGGGTGTCCTGGCCCTAACCCTCTTTCCCCAAAATATATAAAAAGACTGTCAAAGAAAACCTCTTTTACATCCAAGAAGTGTCTGGCGCTCAATGACTTTCATCATCTTTGCACCCACCATGCCTCACAACCAACCACATATTGATGGATGTCAGCTATCTTTGGCCTTGGAGGTCCTTATTAGACCAAAAGATGTAAAAGACTTTGCTACATGTGGTATGTAGGTTGCACTTGTTTTTAATGTTAAATAAGGTAAAGTCATTTACATTTTTGTACACATATTTTGTTTACAGTTTTCCCATAGTGTATTTAATATTTAGCACATATCTGATATCTGTTATCTGTTCCAGGCGTATGATGTTCAATTGTGTCATACATGAGCTATGGCGGCCGTATAAGGTGGGATTTTTAGTTGTTTTTTGACAGTGTATTATTACCCAGTGGCTCCAGCTCAGCTTTATTATTATTTTTATAACAATGTTAAAGCGTAACTCCACTTTTGTTGAGAAAAAAAACTTTCCCCTCTGGGTGATCTATGTACATTGCAAGGATTATAACAACCTTTGTTGCAGATTCCTACCTTTTGTTATTCTGAAGTAATCCAGGTGTGTTTGTCTGTGCCTCTGTACTGTGTGGGTCTAATGGGAGTGGTTTCATAATTAACTGTCAGCTGTGCAGTTGCAAGGCACTAATGAGGAAATCTGCTGGGCCTGCATCTAGGGTGACCACATTTCCAAACTGACATTCAGGGACACCCCCCCCCCCCAAAAAAAAAGATGATTTTTGACAAATTTTTTTAGCCGATTTTTGGGGTAGGGCGTACGAAATCAGCGGGCCCGTGTGCAAGATCAAAAGTGGGCCCTAGGCATCAAGAACAACAACAATATGGTGCGCAAAGCGCGTCGTAATGAACTGTGGACATGTCTTAAATTGCACTAAATATTGGCTTAAAGGGGGTGTTCTTAAAGAGAGTCTGAGATGACTTGTATAGTGCAGAATGTGGTAATGTTAAATAGGGAATGCAGAGTGTATGGAGGGGGGTAATATGTGCAGGAGAGGAGTGCGGAATGTATGGCGGTGGGTAATATGTACAGGAGAGGAGTGCGGAATGTATGGCGGTGGGTAATATGTACAGGAGAGGAGTGCGGAATGTATGGCGGTGGGTAATATGTACAGGAGAGGAGTGCGGAATGTATGGCGGTGGGTAATATGTACAGGAGAGGAGTGCGGAATGTATGGCGGTGGGTAATATGTACAGGAGAGGAGTGCGGAATGTATGGCGGTGGGTAATATGTACAGGAGAGGAGTGCGGAATGTATGGCGTTGGGTAATATGTACAGGAGAGGAGTGCGGAATGTATGGCGGTGGGTAATAAGTACAGGAGAGGAGTGCGGAATGTATGGCGGTGGGTAATATGTACAGGAGAGGAGTGCGGAATGTATGGCGGTGGGTAATATGTACAGGAGAGGAGTGCGGAATGTATGGCGGTGGGTAATATGTACAGGAGAGGAGTGCGGAATGTATGGCGGTGGGTAATATGTACAGGAGAGGAGTATGGAGTGTATGGCGGGGGGTAATATGTACAGGAGAGGAGTGCGGAGTGTATGGCGGGGGGTAATATGTACAGGAGAGGAGTGCGGAATGTATGGCGGTGGATAATATGTACAGGAGAGGAGTGCGGAATGTATGGCGGTGGGTAATATGTACAGGAGAGGAGTGCGGAATGTATGGCGGTGGGTAATATGTACAGGAGAGGAGTGCGGAATGTATGGCGGTGGGTAATATGTACAGGAGAGGAGTGCGGAATGTATGGCGGTGGGTAATATGTACAGGAGAGGAGTCCGGAATGTATGGCGGTGGGTAATAAGTACAGGAGAGGAGTGCGGAATGTATGGCGGTGGGTAATATGTACAGGAGAGGAGTGCGGAATGTATGGCGGTGGGTAATATGTACAGGAGAGGAGTGCGGAATGTATGGCGGTGGGTAATATGTACAGGAGAGGAGTATGGAGTGTATGGCGGGGGGTAATATGTACAGGAGAGGAGTGCGGAGTGTATGGCGGGGGGTAATATGTACAGGAGAGGAGTGCGGAGTGTATGGCGGGGGGTAATATGTACAGGAGAGGAGTGCGGAATGTATGGCGGTGGGTAATATGTACAGGAGAGGAGTGCGGAATGTATGGCGGGGGATAATATGTACAGGAGAGGAGTGCGGAGTGTATGGCGGGGGGTAATATGTACAGGAGAGGAGTGCGGAATGTATGGCGGTGGGTAATATGTACAGGAGAGGAGTGCGGAATGTATGGCGGTGGGTAATATGTACAGGAGAGGAGTGCGGAGTGTATGGCGGGGGGTAATATGTACAGGAGAGGAGTGCGGAGTGTATGGCGGGGGGTAATATGTACAGGAGAGGAGTGCGGAATGTATGGCGGGGGATAATATGTACAGGAGAGGAGTGCGGAGTGTAATATGTACAGGAGAGGAGTGCGGAATGTATAATGGTGGGTAATATGTACAGGAGAGGAGTGCGGAATGTATGGCGGTGGGAAATATGTACAGGAGAGGAGTGCGGAATGTATGGCGGGGGATAATATGTACAGGAGAGGAGTGCGGAATGTATGGCGGTGGGTAATATGTACAGGAGAGGAGTGCGGAATGTATGGCGGGGGATAATAGGTACAGGAGAGGAGTGCGGAGTGTATGGCGGGGGGTAATATGTACAGGAGAGGAGTGCGGAATGTATAATGGTGGGTAATATGTACAGGAGAGGAGTATGGAGTGTATGGCGGGGGGTAGTTAGCGGAGAGAGGAGGAAGAGGAGTGCAATATCACCTCCTGATAGTCTGTCAGCCACTGCTAATCCACTTTGGTGGTGGGGCACTCCGAAGGATGTAAGGGGGCACTCCGAAGGATGTAAGGGGGAACTCCGAAGGATGTAAGGGGGAACTCCGAAGGATGTAAGGGGGAACTCCGAAGGATGTAAGGGGGCACTCCGAAGGATGTAAGGGGGCACCCTGGAGGTTGTAAGGGGGGATGTAATGGGGCACTCTGGCAGTACTAACTTAGTCAGAGCCCCCTTACGTCCTCCGGGGTGCCCCCTTAGTGCCTCCTTACATCCTCCTCCAGAATTTCCCTGAATCTCTAGCAAAGTTCCCAGGATTCCAGACGGTACAATTGTCCCCTCAATAGCAGCCAGTTTGTCTTTGAAGATGGGGAAGGGTGCAAGTTGTCAAAGAAGAATACTTGCGGTGATTTTGGGGGATGAGAGCATGCTGTATGTGCTGGGGGGCACACTTTGGGAGGGGAGAGAAATTGTGCTGGAAGGGGGGTTATATAAAAAATCTGACCCCCCCAGCACAATATATCTCCCCTCCTAAAGTGCCCCCCAGCACATACAGCATGCTCTCATCCCCCAAAATCACTGCAAGTATTATTTTTTGACAACTTGCCCCCTGTCTCTGTGTCTCTTCTCCTGCAAGTGCCAAGTATTAATATTGTGTACTAACCTCAGATCAGCACATCCCGTCCTGTTGAGTCCTGTGTCCATTCTACTCCCCCTCCTTCTCCTGTCCGTGACATCCGAGCCGAGGAAAAGGGGGAGGGGACTTCAGTCGGTGTGTTAGTGAGAGGAGGGCAGGAGGGGGGAGGAAGAGAGAGATGCCGTACACACTGTAATCGCAGGCAGCCTGTGGGAACAGAAACACCCCACACAAGCTCCAGGCCAGTCACTGGTGCCAAGTGCGGAGCTGAAAGAACCAGCAGTGACTCCCAGCAGCACTAGCGCGGAGGAGGAAGTGAAATCTTCCTCCGCTTTCAACGCTGGGCAGTGACGTCACTGGTTGCCTGATGCCAGGCGGCTATAGCAACCAGTGATCAGGAGGAGGTGGAGGAGGTGGAAGCGAAGCCAGAGCCAGCGCTATGGCGGCTCGGTCCACCCCTGTTCCCAGATTGTCAGTTTCATTCCGGGACACTGTATTGTCCCGGAATGAAGCTGCCCGGGACCGGGGACAAAGATGTCAATTACGGGATAATCCCGGGCAATCCGGGACACGTGGGCACCCTACCTGCATCCCTTTAGATGTGCTCCTATTGAAAGTATCTCTCCAAAAATGACATTTTTGTTGCAGGGGATGCCTGAAATCTGACTTGAATCTTAGGCAGACTTCTGGGAAAATTGGTGAGCCAATCACACAAGCAGGAAATTATGTTTCTGGGCAGTGGTCAGTACACACTGTGTACAGAACAACTCCAGGTAGCCATATTGCAATGCATTCTCAGAAAATTACAGTGGCTGCAGATTGAAAAGGTAACTTTTAATAACATTCAATTACAATATGATTAGTGTTGCAATTATATGTGCTATATTATCTTTTCTTTATTTGCTATTTGTGGAGTTACTCTTTAAAAAAATAATAATTCTACCCAGGCATGACTACTACTGTGTGAAAAGACATGGAGAGCAAAACCCTATAAGGGGTTGAATTCAGAGAGGAGGGAGATGCACCCATGAAAAAAAATTCTCTTGATACTACACATGGTAAAGGACCGATGCTCACATGTTCTGTGAGAAGTTACCAAGGTTGAGAACACTCCCCAACATCTTTGAAAATCCCCCTGGCCACCCCCCCCCCCCCCCCCAAGTAATATATAGATATACAGTGCCTTGAAAAAGTATTCATTTTCCTATTTTTTACATATAAATATGTAAAAAGTGTGCCGTGCATTTGTATTCAGCACCCTTGAATTAATACTTTGTAGAACCACCTTTCGCTGCATTTACAGCTGCAAGTCATTTTGGATATGTCTTCACCAGCTTGGCACATCTAGAGTGTGAAATTTGTGCCCATTCTTCTTTGCTAAATAGCTCATGCTCTGTCAGGTTAGATGGAGAGCGTCTGTGAACAGCAGTTTTCAAGTCTTGCCACAGATTCCTTGGATTTAGGTCTGGACTTTGACTGGGCCATTCTAACACATGAATATGTTTTGATCTAAACCATTCCATTGTAGCTCTGGTTGTATGTTTAGGGTCTTTGTCCTACTGGAAGGTGAACCTTCGCCCCAGTCTCGAGTCTTTTGCAGACTCTAATGCCGCGTACACACGAGCAGACTTTACGGCAGACTGTGCCAGGCGGACTACTCCACGGACTTTACGACGGACTTTCTGAATGAACGGACTTGCCTACACACAATCCACCAAAGTCCATCGAATTCGTACGTGATGACGTACAACCGGACTAAAACAAGGAAGTTCATAGCCAGTAGCCAATAGCTGCCCTAGAGTGGCTTTTTGTCCGTCGAACTAGCATACAGACGAGCGGACTTTTCGACCGGACTCGATTTCGATGGATTGATTTAAAACATGCTTCAAATCTAAGTCTGTCCAACTTTTGAGAAAACAAAGTCCGCTGGAGCCCACACACGATCGAATTGTCTGACGAAATCCAGTCCGCCGGGCAAAGTCTGCCATAAAGTCCGCTCGTGTGTACGCGGCATAACAGGTCTTCTTCTAAGATTGCCCTGTATCTGGGTCCATCCTTCTTCCCATCAATTTTGACCAGCTTCCCTGTCCCTGCTGAAGAAAAGCATCCCCACAACATGATGCTGCCACAACCATGTTTAACGGTGGGGGTGGTGTGTTTAGGGTGATGTGCAGTGTTATTCTTCCGCCACACATAGCATTTTGCTTTTAAGCCTAAAAGTTCAATTTTGGTGACCAGAGCACCTTCTTCCACATGTTTGCTGTATCCCCCACATAGCTTCTCGCAAACTGCAAATGGGACTTCTTATGGCTTTCTTTCAACAATGGCTTTCTTCTTGCCACTCTTCCATAAAGGCCAGATTTGTGAAGGGCACGACTAATAGTTGTCCTGTGGACAGATAATTCCACCTGAGCTGTGGATCTCTGCAGCTCCTCCAGAGTTACCATGGACCTCTTGGCTGCTTCTCTGATTAATGTTCTCCTTGCCTGGCCAGTCAGTTTAGGTGGACGGCCAGATCTTGGTAGGTTTGCAGTTATGCCATACTCTTTCCATTTTTGGATGATGGAGTGAACAATGCTCCGTGAGAAGTTCAAAGCTTGGGATGTTTTTTTATAACCTAACCCTCCTTTAAACTTCTCCACAACTTTATTCCTGACCTGTCTGGTGTATTCCTTGGCCTTCATGACGCTGTTTGTTCACTAAGGTTCTCCAATAAACCTCAGAGGGCTTCCCAGAACAGCTGTATTTATACTGAGATTAAATTACACACAGGTGGACTCTATTTACTAATTAGGTGACTTCTGAAGGCAATTGGTTCCACTAGATTTTAGTTAGGGGTATCAGAGTAAAGGGGGCTCAATACAAATGCGCGCCACACTTTCAGAAATTTATTTGTAAAAAATGTTGAAAACCATTTATCATTTTCCTTCCACTTCACAGTTATGTGTCACTTTGTGTTGGTCTATCACATAAAATACATTTACGTTTTTGGTTGTAACATGACAAAATGTGGAAAATTTCAAGGAGTATGAATACTTTTTCAAGGCACTGTATATACTGTAGATAATATAGAGCATTTTCAATGTTTGCATGTGCTCGTTTTACTTTTAACTCTACTGCTCTGTAATCACAAGCAATGTTCAGACTAGTTAGATTGCACACATTCATAATGCGTAGGTGTGGCACCATGGTTCTTAGGTTAGAGGCTGAATCAACAAAGCTTGTTCCATACAGACAAGTACAAGGTCTATAAGTGAACTTTATATTAAGTGCTAGTTCACACCAGATGGAGTTCTGTGCACTTTTTTTCTGCACTAAAAATGCATGCAGTGTTTTCCATGTATTCCAAGGGCTCTAGCTCACACCAGTGCAGCCAGTTCCAGTGCAGAAACTGACCAGAAACTGACTGGAACTGACTGCATTGGTGTGAACTAGAGCCATTGGTATACATGGAAAACACTGCGCATGCATTTTTAGTACAGAAAAAATCGCACGGAACTGCATCTGGTGGGAACTGGCCCTTAAGGAAATGAGTTGTGCTGAAATCCTAGAACACCAAGACCCTTCACTGTATAAGGCTCGATTCACATCTATGCATGTTGCTTTTGAGCGTTTCTGCAGTGCTTTTTGCGGTGCTTGGCGCATTTTTGAACATGCGTTTTTGCCGCGTTTTGCGTTTTTTTTTACAGTGTTTTTTTTATACTGTATACAGAAAGTAATAAAAAAAGCAAAACCCGGCAAAAACGTGGTAAAAACGCAGTAAAAACGTGGTACTTGTGTTTTTGGATGCGGGTCCATTGAATTCTATTACATGCAAAACGCTGCATTTTGCATGAAAAAAAGGCCCCGACCCTTTCCAAAAACGCAGAGGCACAAAAATGCATTGATGTGAACATGTTCCATAGGAACCCATGTTACAAAAATTCCCATGCATTTCTGCAAAATGCAAAATGCATCAAAAAACGCATTAGTGTGAATGGAGCCTAAAACAGAAGAATGGATGAATGTATCCCATAGTTTATTTAATATTTAGCACATATCTGATATCTGTTATCTGTTCCAGGCAGATGATGTTCAATTGTGTCATATATGAGGTATTTGGGGGCGTATAAGGTGGGACTTTTAGTTGTTTTGTGACAGTGTATTATTACCCAGTTGCTCCAGCTCAGCTCTATTATACTTTTTAGAGTTAGAAGTAATGGCTCTTTGATAACCAGATAGTAAAAATCCATAAATGTCTGATATTAAAACATGCTGCCTTCCAACAAGTATAGTGGATTGCAGTCACCCTATTGTGGAATGCTGTTCAAGTAGTACTGTAAATTGTCAATAAAAATGATTATATGTAAGATTATCATATATGATAAAAAAACACACCTATGACATTTTTGTATTTGTATTTTATTTTTACAAGAAGTCCCTATCTCAGTTGCCAAATGGTCAAAGCAGCTATGTATCAACTGACAGGGGGTACTGACTGCCAGTAGATTGGAGTCAGTGGATTAAAACATTTACACATATCCAGAAAAGAAAGCCTGGTACAACTAAATTTACAAGAACAAATTAGCTATTTACACAAGTTTTACAATACAGGTTTTACATACGCTTTAGCAATTCCAAATACTGCTTGCTTGTACTGAAGCTGTAATGCCGCTTACACACGACCGGACTTTCTGGCAGAAAAGGTCAGACGGAACGAATCCGGCGGGCATTCCGATTGTGTGTGGGCTTCATTGGATCTTTTCTGTCGAAAAATCTGACGGACCTTAGAAATAGAACACGTTTAAAATCTTTTCAACTGACTTGATTCCTATAGAAAAAAGCGTTTGTCTGTATGCTAGTCCGACGGACCGAAAACGACGCAAGGGCAGCTATTAGCTACTGGCTATTGAAGACCCTTTACTAGTCCGGTCGTACGTCATCACGTTCGAAACGATCGGACTTTGGTGGGATCGTGTGTAGGCAAGTCCGTTTCGTCAGAACTCCGTTGGAACTCCGTCGGAACTCCGTCAAAAAGTCCTTTGGTGTTCAGTCTGCTCGTGTGTACGCGGCATTAGGTGTGGTTGGGTTCAGTTTTGTGCATCAATTTGGATTTGTTGAGATTTCATTTATGCTGTAAATTTTGTGTGCATAATAAAAGCTAAGGAGCTTCTCATAGACATGCATAAATATACTACACTATTTATATTATATTAGCGAAGCTAAACTTTAAAAGCAAAAAATTTTCTAGTAGTTTTTGGTAGAGGAATCTTTTCTGACAAAATCCTCAGTCACCTGTTTGCTATCAAAGTTTTCTCTGGGTACACTCCCTATATATTTTTGTCATCAAGATGCTGTGAATGGGAGCCAGGTGGTGGGATTTGTACATGCACAGGAGTATCATCAGTGGCCACCCAATGGCTTAAGAGAGAAGATGGCACATGAAGAAGAAGACCAGAGAGCAGTGGTGGAGTGATGAAGAGAGAGCAGACCTTGCATGCTAGTGGGTAAGTCTTCTAAAATATGAAAGTATTATGTGCAAATTCATGCAGTTTTGTAAAGTTATCAAAAATCTGCTTTAATTCTTGAAATGATTGACTTCTCTTAGTGGCTCATTGCAATTAGTTTGTCTCTCTCAATCACACAGGAAGGACATTGATTTCAGTGTCTACTAGCTCATAGACCTGCATTGTGAGAAGGAAAGCATAGGCAATGTGTTGCACTGCAGGGCACAAAACAGAGCAAAGTATGTAATGTGGTTGTCCCAATATGTATAGAAACAAGGATAAGGCCTTTTGGACACTGATGCCTAAAAACGCAACATTTTTAGGCATTTTTTTTACTGATTTAAATGCATCTCGTTTTTTTTAAATAGGCCTGTATACACACTACACACAGGTGTGTATACTTGTGCAGTGTATAGATCAGCTCTGCGTTGCTAGACAGTATTTTACACACAAACACTTGTATATGCACATACAACACACCCCAAGAAAAACTAGAAGAATTTTTACACGTGTGTATGTGACTGTGCCCATCCTTGAGTTTTTATACAGAAAATTTCTGCCAGGAATTATTATTATTATACAGGATTTATATAGCGTCAACAGTTTGCGCAGCGCTTTACAATATAAAAGGAAGACAATACAGTTATAATACAATAAAATACAAGAGGATTAAGAGGGCTCTGCTCAGAAGAGCTTACAATCTAATAGGGTGGGGCAGGTGGTACAAAAGGTTGTAACTGTGGGGAATGAGCTGATGGAAGTGGTAAAAGATTAGTTAGAGACGTTATAGGCTTCCCTGAAGAGATGAGTTTTCAGGGATCGCCTGAAGGTAGCAAGAGTAGGGGATAGCCGGACAGGTGGAGGTAGCGAGTTCCAGAGGATGGGAGAGGCTCTCGAGAAATCCTGGAGAGGAGCATGAGAGGAGGTGACGAGACAGCTTGAGAGTAGGAGGTCTTGAGAAGAGCGGAGAGGACGATTTGGGTGATATTTGGAGACAAGATTGGTGATGTAGCTCGGGGCAGAGTTGTGAATGGCTTTGTATGTTGTTGTCAGTATTTTGAATTTAATTCACTGGGTGATTGGGAGCCAGTGTAGGGATTGGAGGAGATATTTGGCAGACACTGAGTGGTTGGTAAGGTGGATAAGTCTGGCAGCCTATGGAGAGGTAAGCCAATGAGAAGGGACTTGCAATAGTCAAGGTGCGAGATAACAAGGGAGTGAATGAGGAGCTTGGTGGTTTCATTTGGTAAAAAGGGGCGAATTTTAGAGATGTTACAGAGGTGAATTCTACAAACTTTTGACAACGATTGGATTTGAGGCTGAAATGACAAGTCAAAGTCTAGGATAACACCTAGTACCCTGGCGTGAGGGGAGGGACTGATGGTTGCATTGCTGATTTTGATGGTAAAGTCATGGAGGGGGGCACGGGCGGGGGGGGGGAATATTAATAGCTCAGTTTTAGAGAGATTTAGTTTAAGTAAGTGGTGCAACATGCATGCTGATATGTCAGTTAGGAATCTGATGTACATACAACAGTACCATGTGCAAGTCTCCAAATACTGAGGGATGTGTGGTGGGAAGTTAACAATGTTAATAAAATAATGTTTCTACCCAGGCAAAACTACTGTGTGTGAAAAGACATGGAGAGCAAAACCCTAGAAGGGATTGAATCAGAGAGGAGGGAGATGCACCCATGAAAAAAAATTCTCTTGATACAACACATGTTGAAGGACTGATGCTCACGTGTCCTGTGAGAAGTTACCCAAGGTTGAGAACACTCCCCCCCAAAGTAATATATAGCTATATATATATATATATATATAGATAGATAAAATAGAGCACTTTCAATGTTTGCATGTGCTCGTTTCACCTTTAACTCTACTGCACTCTACTGCACTGCACAAGCAATGTTCAGACTGGTTAGATTGCACACATTCATAATGCGTAGGTGTGGCACCATGGTTCTTAGGTTAGAGGCTGAATCAACAAAGCTTGTTCCATACAGACAAGTACAAGGTCTATAAGTGAACTTTATATAAAAGGAAATGAGTCATGGTGCTGAATTCCTAGAACACCAAGACCCTTCATTGTATAAAACAGAAGAATAGATGATTTTCACTGCACTGCTGTATCTTTTGAAACTATCTACTTATTCTATACATAACTATATTAATGTATGTTCATATTCAAAGCCGTTTTGCATTGCTGCAGATTAGGTTGATGCTTGTAAATAAAATGTAATAATAATACTGAAATCTCTGCACTAGTGTGTTTGTATGCAATACTCCATGATACCACTATTAAATGTGTGCAGATGGGTATAAAATAAAATAGTGAACTATACAGTGGTAACGACGAAATAAAAATCATTATATATATATACAGTATCTCACAAAAGTGAGTACACCCCTCACTTTTTTGTAAATATTTTATTATATCTTTTCATGTGACAACACTGAAGAAATTACACTTTGCTACAATGTAAAGTAGTGACCTAAAGTGTCAATATTTTGTGTGGCCAACATTATTTTCCAGCACTGCCTTAACCCTCTTGGGCACGGAGTTCACCAGAGCTTCACAGGTTGCCACTGGAGTTCTCTTCCACTCCTCCATGACGACATCACGGAGCTGGTGGATGTTCGAGATCTTGCGCTCCTCCACCTTTCATTTGAGGATGCCTCACAGATGCTGAATAGGGTTTAGGTCTGGAGACATGTTTGGCCAGTCCATCACCTTTACCCTCAGCTTCTTTAGCAAGGCAGTGGTGGTCTTGGAGGTGGGTTTGGGGTCGTTATGTTGGAATTCTGCCCTGCGGCCCAGTCTCCGAAGGGAGGGGATCATGCTCTGCTTCAGTACTGTATGTCACAGTGCATGTTGGCATTCATGGTTCCCTCAATGAACTGTAGCTCCCCAGTGCCGGCAGCACTCATGCAGCCCCAGACCATGACACTCCCACCACCATGCTTGACTGTAGGCAAGACACACTTGTCTTTGTACTCCTCATCTGGTTACCCCCACCTACGCTTGACACCATCTGAACCAAATACATTTATCTTGGTCTCATCAGACCACAGGACATGGTTCCAGTAATCCATGTCCTTAGTCTGCTTGTCTTCAGCAAACTGTTGGCTTTCTTCTGGGACGACAGTCATGCAGACCAATTTGATGCAGCGTACGGCAGATGGTCTGAGCACTGACAGGCTGACCTCCCCACCCCTTCAACCTCTGCAGCAATGCTGGCAGCACTCATACATCTATTTCCCAAAGACAACCTCTGGATATGGCCCTGAGCGTGTGCACTCTATTTCTCTGGTCGACCATGGTGAGGCCTGTTTTAAGAGGAACCTGTCCTGTTAAACCGCTGTATGGTCTTGGCCACCATGCTGCAGCTCAGTTTCAGGGTCTTGGCAATCTTCTTATAGCCTAGGCCATCTTTATGTAGAGCAACAATTCTTTTTTTAAGATCCTCAGAGAGTTCTTGAGGCCATTGAGCCATGAGGTGCCATGTTGAACCTCCAGTGACTAGTATGAGAGAGTGAAAGCGATAACACCAAATATTACACAAATGCTCCCCATTCACACCTGAGACCTTGTAACACTAACGAGTCACATGACACTTTGGGGAGGAAAAATGGCTAATTGCGCCCAATTTGGACATTTTCCCTTAGGGGTGTACTCACTTTTGTTGCCAGCGGTTTAGACATTAATGGCTGTGTGTTGAGTTATTTTGAGGGGACAGCAAACTTACACTATTATACAAGCTGTACACACACTACTTTACATTGTAGCAAAGTGTCATTTCTTCAGTGTTGTCACATGAATAGGTATATTAAAATATTTACAAAAATGTGAGGGATGTACTCCTTTTGTGAGATAATAATAATAATAATAATATATATATATATATATATATATATATATATATATATATACACACACACACACACACACTATATTACCAAAAGTATTGGGATGCCTGCCTTTACACCTACATGAACTTTATTGGCATCCCAGTCTTAGTTCATAGGGTTCAATATTGAGTTGGCCCACTCTTTGCAGCTATAATAGCTTCAACTCTTCTGGGAAGGATGTCCACAAGGTTTAGGAGTGTGTCTATGAGAATGTTTGACCATTCTTTTAGAAGCGCATTTGTGAGGTCAGGCACTGATGTTGGATAAGAAGGCCTGGCTCGCAGTCTCCACTCTAATTCATCCCAAAGGTGTTCTATCAGGTTGAGGTCAGGACTCTGTGTAGGCCAGTCAATTTTGACATGTGTTAGTAAAACATGTACATATTATCACAAATACTTAGTGTATCCAGGTAGAGTACATCTTGTTTTTTTTCCAGGACAAATTGGGCTTTCATTCGGTAGTAAATTGTAATGGATATCTCCCGATTTTGTTTTTTTATTATCAAAGGAAAACTGGCCCAAATTAGTAAAAAAAAAAACATTTGTTTTTAGATTTAGCTGTCTATTTCTTGCTGTTATTATAATTTACTATCAAAGAACAACCCAAAATAAATTCTCCTGCTCCTGACGATTGCAGTAATACCACATATGTGTATGTTAGTTGTTGTTTGTATCCATAGTACAGCCCAGAAAGAATGGGCGCATTTTGAATTTTTTTTTTTATCCTGCCTAAAACACACTGACACTGACACTATCTGACACTGATACTAATTTAAAAAAAAAAAGGAATTCTACCCAAAATATGCTGACTGTGACCTTTGACCCCGACCTTGACACTAACACTAACCCTGGCAAACCTTGATCTTTTTTATTTTTTTATTTATTTTTTGTTCTTTATTTTTAATTTGTATTTGATTTTGTATTTGATTTTTTTTTTTTACACACTGTGGTTTGTTTATATTTTTCCCTTCTGCAAGGAGAGGAAGATATAATGTATCTTCCGCTTCATTCAGAAGAGGAAATAAACACATGACTGAGCACTGTGATAGCCAATCGGAGACTATCACGGTGATCAGGTGACCTGAAACCGACAGTCCCGAGTCCCAATTCATTAGTACTCTCAGTGAAAGCCAGCGCTCTGTGCTAGGAGCACGTTGTGTGGCACACTCCCAGCACAAAGGGAGATACACATATATGCGGCCCCACGGGAAAAAGCCCACTTCCGTGGGGCCGCATATGTGTTACGTCTGTTTGAAGGGGTTAAAAGACCAAAAAGTAGCAAATAGGTGAATTTTGTTGTTAAGGTTTACATACAGTACACTTCAAGTGCAGTGCAGCACAAAATCTTGTATGGGGACAAAACATTTAGTCACTAGGAATGTATAAACAAAAGTTAAATCTACAGAAAATTGTCTTTGGGTCTTACTTAATCACATTTCTTTGTAAATGTGTTTTGCATCTAATATTAATGCCTTCATATTTGTCCTCACAAAAACTGCTCACCTTGTTTTAGCAGTAGTCATTTTTGAATAGCAGTGTTCAGCTGTCAGTTGAGTCTTTATCAGTAAAGAGCTGCATGACTAGTTGTTCATGAAGATGAAAACTAAGCTCCCGTTACAAAACTGACAACCAGAAAATGCATTGTAATTGTATACTTCAGTAATGTGTGGGCAATTGTCATGGCAACAATATCGCCATGAAGATAGAGATATTATATGCAGCAGGCTCTTGCAGTAAACTATTTATATTCATCCTTCAACAATTTGCATTTCTCAGCAAGAGAGTCTTGACCCACCATTGTTGTATATTTAAAGTAGCACTTTCCATATACATATCATATTGATGACTGAAAATTACTTGGCAAATTCCAAACATGTACCCAAACTAGGAATATCAGTCTCCAATGTTCTATATTACATAATAGCTATGATAAAACATACTGATGGCGGATTAGCCTGCCATGTTCACACAGAGAGCATAGAGACATGCTCCTTTGATCCTGGGCTGATATAATTTTTTTCCAAAAATAATCTATACAGGTCCACTACTCAATAGCCCAATAAACTATTTTTCATGAAATTGTTTGTCTGGGCTCATTTACACTTGCTTCGGCTTCAAGAAGGCTTTGGACAGACTTTCTTAAAGCTCTCTGAATGCTAGTCAAAGCCCCTGTCACTAAATAAAATGGTTAGCTTACAGTCCTGTTTACACCTTGCTTTTGCTTTGCTTTGCTTGAGCTTCGCTTCAAAAATTATACCCCATGTAGCTTCAATGGTGCTTCAAAGCGTCTTTAAAGCCTCCATAGAAGTCTATGGCAAAGCTCGCTTGAAGCCCCACCGAAGCCTTATCGAAGCTCCACAAAACCTCACTGAAGCCCCACCGAAGCCCCACCGAAGCCCCATGGAAGCTCCACCAAAGCCTCATCGAAGCCTCAGCACCAAGCAAATGCAGGTGTAAACAGGATTGTAAGCTAACCATTTTATTTAGTGACAGGAGCTTTGACTGGCGTTCAGAGAGCTTTAACAAAGCGTGTCCGAGGCCATGTTTTAAAGCAAGTATAAACTAGTCCTTACTGTGTTATTCTGCCTTCTTGTAACATCCTCACTGAGAACTGAACCTCTACTCCCCCCTCCCCACTTCCATTTGTTTGAATGGAGCAGTGCTCTATGCACACTACACATACAATAGTCCATAGTTTATCTTGGGAGTGAGAATGAGAGGGGGACTTCCTACATACAGTGGGACCATGGAGAGCCATCATAGCCACTCTCTAACATGAAGTCAGATCCCGCAAAAAAAGGAATCTGGAAGTTTGGAGGAGGCTGAGAGCAACTGAAGGTATAGATTTGGGTTAGGGAGACACAGAATAGAATTTCTTTTTTTTTTTTTAACCAGAATGGAATGTCACTTTAAGTTTAAAATGTCAAAGGGACCTTGTCACCTATCTAAATGCTGTAAAATTACAGAAAAAGCAAGTTTTTAAAATGCTTACTTGCAGAGGATTACCTATCCATACACATGTTTTATAAATTTGCAATGTACTTATGAACTTCCTAGCAAATTTGACTTCTACAGAGTCAGTTCTCTAGCACAGCCCTTTCCTTACTTGCACGTCACAGCCTTCATTTCTTTTGAGTTTGTGTTATTACTTACTGTGCTGGTCTAGTTCCTCACCCCTTCTTCTATTTCCCTACGTAACTTTGGAAGAGCGAAGAAGAATATTATAGAGTGTCATATAAGTGACTGGCAAAGATAAATGTAAGTAAGATCCTTCGCGCTATCAAAGTGAATACATGCTAATCTGACAAGTTGCAGCTAGATCTAAAGTGTATAAATGCACTAAAATGGTATAAAGTAAATAAGGATCAGCGCAGCTTGATGATATATATAAAATTTTAACAATAAGCGATAAATGATGTGCAAAATCGCTAATTGCGAATATGCAAATTGCTAATAATGCTGTGCAAGATAACTGAAGCAACAGTAGCCCTATGTTCAATGTTAAGGAATACTAAAGTGCCTATGTTGTAACTGTGCAAAACCGCATAATGATGCTGTGTAAAAATCGCTAAAAAACAACAATAAGAACAAACCAATCTGAGTATGTGCACGTAGTGTTGTGCAAATGCAATAGTGATTCCTGGTATTAATATACTAATGTAAACGCATAGTATATATTAAAGTGCCAATAGCCCTATGTTCAGTGTACATAAACAGAAAATGACTATGTTGCAACTGTGCAAAAACGCATGGTGCTGCTATGTAAAATCGCTGAGTATATGTTAATCAGATAAGTTGCAGCTGGATCCAAAGTGTGTAAATGCACTTAAATGGTATAAAGTAAATAATAATGAGTGACTGTTATGAGTCTGCTGACATCACTACAAAATGGCAGCACCTAGCAGCAGTCTTGGGGCTTTTGAACGTCTACACAGTGGAGGCTTTTATAGATGAAATTCCCAAAATACAGTAAATGTTATGGAAAGCTTGTTGTTGAAATGAATGGCCTAGTGAGAGGGTCTCTTTAATTTCAGCAAGATTGCTCAGTACACTGGAACCTCTGGCAACTTAATGGAAACGATGGCGTATGTAATTGAGGCTGCTACATCGGTTGTTTTACCTGGCTTCCCGGAATGGACTCTCCTCTTCAAGAAAACAATTAACAGAATGTTGACAAAGGAATGTTGAAAAGACAATGTACCTGGCCCTCTCGTGTGATCCATTGGAAGGATATAATGAGCAGCTTTTCAGATTCTGCAATGGCTATCAACCCTCAGTTGTCTGCTTTCTAAAGCAAGCAAACACGGGCTTTCTAAATGTTCTAACAATGCAGTACTGTAACAGTTATATTTCTGAATGTCTGAGTGTACCTTTCATGCGGTATCATCCTGCTTTTGTGAATGAGTGACCCATTAACGTGGAAAACAAGCAATGCTCTTGTGTAAAAAAGATTTTCCACTTCATTTCACTGCTTGGAGACACCTATTACACTCAAGTAAATATTTGCTGAAAAGACAGTCGGTGGAATTGACTTAAGTTCAAGATAAAACTGTGGAGGTGTGCTAGACGCTTGTCATTCTGCACTTGTTAAATGACATTGAGTGTTCACTGCCTATAAATCAATGTTTCTAATTGTTATTCTCTATCTAGCCCTTCTGGCCTGAATCCCATCTTTTTTTTTTTAATTGTCTACACAAGTGCCGTTACCGTAAATTTTATGTGTGGAATGGAATATATTAGTTGTGCTGGGGGGAACATTTTTAAAGTAGACCTGTTAATAAATTTTATACTTCAGCAAAATGTCCACATTACCTATTTTTAAAGGCTAATATGCAAGTTATTGTCATAAAAAAAAGTTTGGGGACCTGGGTCCTGCCCCAGGGGACATGTATCAATGCAAAAAAAAGTTTTAAAAACTGACGTTTTTTCGGGAGCAGTGATTTTAATAATGCTTAAAGTAAAACAATAAAAGTGAAATATTCCTTTAAATATTGTGCCTGGGCGGTGACTATAGTATGCCTGTAAAGTGGCACATTTTTTTTCAGTGTTTAAAACAGTCCCTGCACAAATTGACATTTCTAAAGGAATAAAAGTAATTTAAAACTGCTTGTGGCTATAATATAATGTTGCCCCCCCCTCTCCCCCAGCCCATTACCAGGCCCTTTGGGTCTGGTATGGATATTAAGGGGAACCCAAATAAAAAAATAAAAAAAAGGCGTGGCCCTATATACTCTGAGACCCCGTTCACACAGGGACGACTTGTCAGGCGACCTAGTCGCCTGACAAGTCGCCTCCCGTTCTGTGCTATGGAACCGTTCTAAGGGGAGCGACGCAAGTCGCTCCGACTTAGAAAAAGGTTCCTGTACGACTTCGGGGGCGACTTGCATAGACTTCTATACAGAAGTCGTTTTGCAAGTCGCCCGGGCAGTCGTGTGCAGGTCGCCTCGGTGAGGCGACCTGCAAGTCGTGTTGCCCCTGTGTGAATGGGGTCTGAACAGCAGCAGTATGCAGGCGGTCCCCGGGTTACACACAAGATAGGGACTGTAGGTTTGTTCTTAAGTTGAATCAGTTTGTAGTTTGGAACAGGTACATTTTGTAACTGTAGCTCCAGCCAAAAAATCTATTTTTAAGCTTTTTGGATAATATAGGGCAATATAGGGCAGGATTATCACCCCTGTTCAGAAGATTTCACCTCACTTTCTGTCCCAATAACAATTGGATTTCGAAAATTTTGGGTTATTAGGGAAACAAGGATTGGTGATAAAGCATCAGTGGAGACACCTTTTTCCCATATTAACTCTTCTGTCCCGTACACACGATCGGATTTTCCGACGGAAAATGTGTGATAGGACCTTGTTGTCGGAAATTCCGACCGTGTGTAGGCTCCATCACACATTTTCCATCGGATTTTACGACACACAAAGTTTGAGAGCAGGCTATAAAATTTTCCGACAACAAAATCCGTTGTCGGAATTTCCGATCGTGTGTACACAAATCCGACGCACAAAGTGCCACGCATGCTCAGAATAAATAAAGAGATGAAAGCTATTGGCTACTGCCCCGTTTATAGTCCCGACGTACGTGTTTTATGTCACCGCGTTCAGAATGATCGGATTTTCCGTCAACTTTGTGTGACCGTGTGTATGCAAGACAAGTTTGAGCCAACATCCGTCGGAAAAAATCCTAGGATTTTGTTGTCGGAATGTCCGATCAACGTCCGACCGTGTGTGTGGGGCATTACAGGAGAGAATTTTCCTTCCTAGGGGTAGATTTCCTCTCACTTCCTGTTGTCTCCCTCCGTTTCTAAGTAGGAGTCGTTTGTAAGTCGGATGTTTGAAAAGTTTGCAGAGGCATTCGATCCTGAGTCCTCTGGGTCACTAAGGATCACATGATCCTCAACCACCTCCTCCTCAACCACCTCCTCCCAGTGTTATCCTCCACCTTCATGCTTACACAATCCTTCTCCTCCTCCTCTTCTTCCTGTGTGATCGGCGGGCCTGCAGGAATACTAGTATCTGGATAAAGGGGGCCTTGAGAGGTAAGGAAGTCCTCCTCCTCCCGCTGTTCTGCCTCAAGTGCCCTGTCCATTATTCCATGAAGCGTGTGCGCCAACAGGAAGACAATAGGGACAGTATCACTGATGCATGCACTGTCACTGCTCACCATCCGCGTGGCCTCCTTAAATGGTGACATGACAGTGCATGCATCCTTGATCAGTAGCCACTGGTGTGGCAAAAAAAAGCCAAGCTCCCCTGACCCTGTCCTGGTGCCATACTCACACAGGTACTCATTGATGGCCCTCTGCTGTGTGTGCAGCCACTGCAGCATTGCCAACGTTGAGTTCCACCTGGTGGGCATGTCGCAAATGAAGTGGCTCTTGGGCAGGTTGCATTCTCTTTGAATGTCAGCCAGCCGAGCACTGGCATTATATGACTGGCGGAAATGACCACAGACTTTCCTGGCCTGCCTTAGGAGATCCTGTAAGCCAGGGTACTTGCTCAAGAACTGCTGCACCACCAAATTCAGGACGTGAGCCAAACAGGGAATATGGGTCAAGTGTCCCTGTCGGAGGGCAGAGAGGAGGTTGGTGCCATTGTCGCATACAACCATTCCTGGCTGAAGCTGGCGTGGTGTCAATCACCTCTAAACCTGCCCCTGCAGAGCTGACAGAATCTCTGCCCCAGTGTGGCTCCTGTCCTCTAAGCAGACCAACTCAAGCACCACATGGCATGGTGCTTGCGTAACCCCTTGAACGCCTACAGAGCACTGCTGGTTCAGAGGAGAAATCTGCAGAGGAAGAGGCCATAGAGGAAGAAGAAGAGGAGGGGGTGGAGGAGAGAGCTGTGGCAGAATCACCACTAGCATTTTGGAGGCGTGGTGGCGGAACAAGCTCCAACAATACTAAACCTTGCCCATGCGAATTATTGTATGTAGGACGGGCGAAAAGAATACTTAGAATTCGAATATCTGAACACCTTACGAACATTAAAAATGGCTTCAAATACCACAGCGTATCGTTACACTTCAAAGAGAAACATAATTAAGATCCCTCCTTAGTACAATTTTGTGGGATAGATTGTGTGTATCCATCATGGAGAGGGTCAAATAGGGTTAGGGATCTCTCACAAAGGGAGACCCTATGAATATTTCGTCTGAAGTGTCTTGCCCCCAGGGGCCTTAATATTGAAGTAGACTTGAACTGCTTCATTAATGACTTTTGATCACCATAACAATTTTATTGGATAATTTTAGTTGTTAATTTTTAGTCACTGGTCAAAAGAGGTTTTTGTACCTACATTACTCAATGAAGAATGCTGTGCTAGATGTTCAATAATCCTTGTACTGATATGGCCTAGTTTTAAGGATGTGAGACCTTTCCTATGACAGGGGGGTGGTAATTGTGCGGATTAATTCCGTGCTGAACTGATATTAGGTCTAAAAGGGTGCACTCTTAACCTTCACCACTAGAGAGCCTTTACATGGATTAGTAGTGAATGGGCTAGATCTGCTAGACGTATATGGATTGGGCATTTGAGATACATATTTGCTTAAATTAAATTCCTAATCAACTCTTACTGGTACTGTGGATGAACTATGGGAGTGTTCTGATCAATTTGATAGATCGGCTACTTTCCAGGCTGTGTGCAATGTTAGAATATAGAAGTGCAATATCTCTATACAGACGTTTACAAGTATTTTATGGCTTTTATGGATTAATTAGTGTATATGTGAGATACGTATTGATTGCTAAACAACCTGTGATTATTACATTATATTACAAGTTCGGCTCATGTATTATATTATTTTATTTATTTGATTGTACTTCATTCATGCAATGTACTCTGATACACTTTAGGATGCTTTTAAATGTAAGCGCCTCCTGGAGGTTGTGATCAGCCCAGTACTGTTGTTTGTGGGCCGCGGGGACACCTGGTGAATGCGGAAGTATTATGCAATCTTTAACTTGGATAGAAGCGAGGGGTATAAGAGTAGGAGGTGCTGTACCGTACAGCCAATCCCATGATTAAGTCAGGTATGACGAAACATGTCGGGGCGTGGCTGTACGGCATCATTCATTAGCAGAGAGTGACGGACGGGACGCTGCTTCTCATCTCCGTGTATCAGCGGGAGATTCGTGCTCGATTTGAGGAGCGTTAGTGAGCGGGGGTGAGAGCCTGTTATCGCTTACCTTGGGTCCGCCGTGACCTTCATTCACAGTGGTGCTGGGCGTTTCACAGAGGAGGATTGACATTTGAATTGCAGTGTGGCTTTTGGTTTTTTTCAAGAGGTTTTTATGTGAGTGCAATGATTGAAGTTTTTCACAAGTTGAATAAATTTTATGTTTTACGGTATCACACTATTTGTGCATCTTTATTTTTATATGGAATGAGATGATACGGGAATAGATGGAACTTGGAGCTGTCACCCTCATCTGATCATCTAGATGATTATGCTTGATTGCCAAAACACGAGAGTGTGAGGCATATTTAGTCGGTGAGTGTTGAATTCAAGGGGAGAGGAATCACTGACACTGAGTGAACTGGTGGACATTTTCAGAATATCGCACACTTTTTTCACGGGGTTCTCTCTATGGACTTTTCATGGATAATATGCTTTTTTATATGTTTTCACTATTGATACAATTTCTGGTATAGATTGTTCTGTGTATGGCATACTTTATTATCACGCATTATTACGTAATATGTTCTCACTTTTGATATAACTTTTGGTATAGATTGTTCTGTGTATGGCATACTGAATTATCACGTATTATCATTAGAACACTCTAGCACATAGGGCTCATTATTTTGAACACCAGGTGGTGTCATTACTGACATTAGCGCCACTTATATTGATTTGCAGTGACCTTTTGGGTTTTTGTAAATCATTAGAGGTTTTCAGTTTTTACATTTAAAAGTGGCTGCTTTGGACAAACTTTACTAAGTCACATATATATTTTATTACACTTACGTTTTTCACAGGGGTTAAACACCTTTTTTTTGGCTATGAGCGCAGTGGTGGGGACTCAAGGAGGGCGCAGTTGTTTGAGTTTCACTTCTTTACAATACTAAACCTTGTCCTGCATCCTTCCCAGCTGCCATCAGAGTTACCCAGTGCGCCGTGTAAGAAAGGTAATGTCCCTGTCCATGCCTGCTGGACCATGAGTCTGCAGTAATATGCACCTTACTGCCCTGTCCAACGAGGCCAAGACATTGCCTTCCACATTCTGGTAGAGAGCTGGAATGGCCTTCCGTGAAAAGAAATGGCGTTTGGGAACCTGCCACTGATGTACTGCACATTCCACAAATTCATGAAAGGGGGCAGAGTCTACCAGCTGAAAAGGCAGCAGTTGCAGTGCTATCAATTTGGCCAAGCTAGCATTCAGACACTGAGCATGTGGATGGCTAGGACTGAAATTCTTTCGACGGTTTAGCAACTGGGGTAGGGAAATTTGCCTGCTAAAATCCAATGTTGGTGTACTGCTAGCAGATTGGCCGCAAGTACTTGGGACACCTATTTCTATACCTTCATTCCTCTCAGTGCAGGTTTCTGAGAGGACTGGAGGTATAGTGTGGTTGGAGATCCCAGCTGATGAGGAGCAAGGAGAGGTCCGCCTTGTTCTTTGATGTGGGTCTTTTAGGTGCTGTTGCCAACAGACTGCATGGGAGGTCGTCATATGTCTGGTCAAGCATGTAGTGCCCAAGCGGCTGCAGTTTTGGCCACGCTTGATACGCTTCAGACATATGTTGCAAACAGCAACGGTGCGCTCTGCTGCACACGTGTCAAAAAAGCCCACACCAAAGAACTTTTCAAAATATGTGGGGTTGTCAGCAGCGCCCTGCACCTACTTGGCTCTGCGGTGTGATGCAATAGGGTGGCTGCCCTTAAGCTGCCCCCTGGAGGGCATCCTGCCTCGTTCTCCTCTCTTCTATCAGGCACCCAAGTACAGTCAGTGAACTCATCATCCCTTCCCTCCTTGTCACTGAAGCAAACTTGGCAGTATTCTGCAGCTCGGGGAACATGACTGCAAGTTTCTTGACTTTCTTGGGCACCCCCTCTTTCTAGGCTCACGTTACTCCCTTCCTCAACCTGGGTACCATCATCGGAGCCTTCATATCGCTACGCATCCTCCTGCAGCATGCACCCGACACTGTGGTCAAATAGTTCGGGGGACTCCTCTGTGCATGATGGTGGGGCTAAGGAAGGAGTGACTGTTGACATGGAGCCGATGGAATAGGCCGCTTTGGCAGCTGCATTGGCAGGCAAACTACTCTGAGCCTGGGTGCTGGGTGACAGAGGATGAGGAGGGCTTTGTTATCCATTCCACAAACTCTTCTGCATGTTGTGACTCAATAACATGGCCAGCTGCAGAAAAAAAGGACAAGCGTGCCCCGCGGCTACGTGCTGAGGATGCTCCATGTCCATGACCAGCACTGTCGACTGTAGACACAGAGCCTGCTTGCCCTCTTTTAGTGGCCTGTGAGCGTCTGCCTCTCCTTGGTGGCCTTTCGGACATGATGTAAATTTGGTAGGGCAAAACCACACTACACCATATTGCGTACTGTGTACACCACCAAAAAATTAGTAGCAAGTGCACTAGGGGTGCACGGTACTGTGTACACCAACAGAAGTGTAATAACAACTATGGGTGCACTGTATACATTGTGTACACCACCGGGAAAGTAGTAGCAACTGCACTAGGGGTGCACTGTACTGTGTACACCAACAGAAGTTTAATAACAACTATGGGTGCACTGTATGTATTGTGTACTGTGTACACCACAAGAAAAGTAGTAGCACTAGCAACTGCACTACGGGTGCACGGTACTGTGTACACCAACAGAAGTGTAATAACAACTATGGGTGTACTGTATTGTGTACACCACCAGAAAAGTAGTAGCAACTGCACTAGCAGTGTACGGTACAGTGTACACTAACAGAAGTGTAATAACAACTATGGGTATACTGTATTGTGTACACCACCAGTAAAGTAGTAGCAACTGCACCAGGGGTGCACAGTACTGTGTACACCAACAGAAGTGTAATAACAACTATGGGTGTACTGTATTGTGTACACCAACAGAAAAGTAGTAGCAACTGCACTATGGGTGCACGGTACTGTGTACACCAACAGAAGTGTAATAACAACTATGGGTGTACTGTATGAATTGTGTACTGTATACACCACCAGAAAAGTAGTAGCAAATGCACTAGGGGTCCACGGTACTGTGTACAACAGAAGTGTAATAACAACTATGGGTGCACTGTATGTATTGTGTAAACCACCAGGAAAGTAGTAGCAACTGCACTAGGGGTGCACGGTACTGTGTACACCAACAGAAGTTTAATAACAACTATGGGTGCACTGTATGTATTGTGTACTGTGTACACCACCAGAAATGTAGTAGCACTAGCAACTGCACTACGGGTGCACGGTACTGTGTACACCAACAGAAGTGTAATAACAACTATGGGTGCACTGTATACATTGTGTACACCACCAGAAAAGTAGTAGCAACTGCACTAGGGGTGAAGGGTATTGTGTACACCACCAGAAGTCTAATAGCAACTATGGGTGTACTGTATGTATTGTGTACTGTGTACACCACCAGAAAAGTAGTAGCAACTGCACTACGGGTGCACGGTACTGTGTACACCAACAGAAGTGTAATAACAACTATGGGTGTACTGTATTGTGTACACCGCCAGAAAAGTAGTAGCAACTGCACTAGGGGTGAACAGTATTGTGTACACCACTAGAAGTCTAATAGCAACTATGGGTGTACTGTATGTATTGTGTACTGTGTACACCACCAGAAAAGTAGTAGCAACTGCACTAGGGGTGCATGATACTGTATACAGTGCACCAACAGAAGTGTAATAACAACTATGGGTGTACTGTATTGTGTACACCACCAGAAAAGTAGTAGCAACTGCACTATGGGTGCACAGGACTGTGTATACCAACAGAAATGTAATAACAACTATGGGTGTACTGTGTACACCACCAGAAAAGTAGTAGAAACTGCACTATGGGTGCACAGTACTGTGTACTGTGTACACCGCCTGAAGTATTATTCTAATTAATCATCAGTTATCAGACTCAAACGGTAGGTGCGTTTTCCAGTGAGTAAGCCAGTACAAAACTGTATTTTTAAGGGCCTGGTAGCCCACTTTTATTTAAAAGCACGGAAAAGTACACAAAGACATCAGTACCCACGCAGAGGGGTTCCACCATTACTGTATCTTGTACACTCAATACTTTAGCCTCCTGGCTTACATTCTTGCCATACGGCTGATTCAGGCCTTTACCCTAGGCCTTAGGTCTGCTCCTCAGACCCAAAAGAGTTTCCTAGAGTTAAGCTCTCTCCTAGCTTACTCCTGATCAGCGCCTTGCTGCTCTGTCACCAAGTACATCTGCCTCCTGAAGACATGCATGCTCTGGCTGCCTCCTGCAGCTTCTGACTCCTCTCAGAGGTATGGGAGTCCACCTGACTCCCATGCACAGACTTCATGTCTCTTGGGTGGAACCCTGAGCCATAGCCAGGTCACAACTAAATAGCCCAGCACACAGCTGTGCAATCAGCGTGCCTTTCCCTCCACAATCTGGCATAAACCAGTAATCTTCCAGGTAGCACAGGGGCACAGGGTCCTACTGCCACAATATATATATATATATATATATATATATATATATATATATATATATATATATATATATATATATATATATATATATATATATTTATATTAAATACACTGCAGGTGAATAACCTGCCTGCCTGCTTAATCTAAATTACACTCTCTCTCCGTCCACGCCAACAACACACTACACAAGGCCAACGTGCAGGCAACCTTATATAGTGTGGGGCGTGGATTTAGTCCCCCCGAGCCATGATTGGCAAAAGGCACCCTGTCTTTGGCCAATTACGGCTCTCTTAGCTGAGGGCGCTGGGATTGGCCAAAGCATGCAGGTCATGGTGTATGCTTTGGCCAATCATCACACAGCAATGCACTGCGCTCTTGCAGTGCATTATGGGCCTTTACGTGCCGATCGAATTTGGTGTGAACGACCCGTAATGTTCGGTTTCGACAAACGAGTGAACAGCCAATGTTCGAGTCAAACTTATGTTCGACCCGAACAAAAAGCTCATCCCTAATAAGTACCTGAAATAAATAAATAAATAATACTATGTGACAGTGCTCAGCCCTGCCACTGTGTAAATAGAGGTAAAGAGTACTCAGGATTCTCACGGATGCAAAGTGAGAGGCTGCAGAATGTTGGTTCTGAGTGGAGAAGGTTGTTTTTTTCAACTTTCTCTGGGTTATGTAATTCCTGGCTCAAAGTCTGGCTCACAGTCTGGAGTCCAGAAACTTTAAAAAGCTTTGGGTGGGAAAAGTCTCTAATCTTGTGTCCAGGACTCACAGGCTGTGTGTGGGTCTACACAGTGTTGTTACCAAAATTTTTATTTGTGGAACGGAATATATTAGTTATGTGCTAGGGTAAACACTTTTAAAGGAGAAGCACAGCCAAAGCTCGTTTGGCTGTACTTCTTTTGTGCATCACAGGAGTGCAGTTGCTTTTGCACTCCTGTGACCCATTTTCAGCAGACAGCAGGCTGAAGCCTGCCATCGGCTGACATCACAGAGCCGGTCCAAGCTCGGGAAAGATCACGACCATATGGTCGGGATCCGCTCACATGCCTAGACCAGCTCAGCCTCTCGGTGAGCCTCTGAGAGCCTGAGCCGGCCGCTCCCGCCCCCTCTACAACCCAGCGCTCCAGTGTATGCAAGTGGGACAGAGGAGACAGCGAGGACTGACAGTCACCAGCTCTCTGCTCAGGAAACTGTGAGAACTGAGCAATCAGTGGTGTTTGATTTCTCGGTTCTCAGTGTTAGAGCCGGCGGGGACACATGCAGCATCGGACCGTGTATAAGTATGATTTAAAAAAAAAAAAAAACATACTTCTCTTTTAAAGTGTTTAAAGTGTTAAAGGGGTTGTAAACCCTCGTTTAAAAAAAACCCAAAAACAAACATGTCATATTTACATCCACTGTGCAGTACGTTTTGCACAGAGTAGCTACCTCTTCTGGGGTCCCTCAGCGGCGCTCCTGGCTCCTCCCTGCATCAAGTGTCCAGGTTGGAGAAACGCTCTCCCTGTGTCCATTCACACAGAATGCAGGACCCGGCCCCACCCCCTGGTGCCGCGTCATCAGATTTGATTGACAGCAGCCAATGGCTGCGCTGATATCAATCTACTAGAGCTGGTGTGCTCGTTCCCGGCTGGAGAAGGATCGAGGTCAGGTAAGTAAAACGGGGGCTTGGGGGGCTGCAGCACCAGAGAAGGTTTTTCACCTTAATGCATAGAATGCATTAAGGTTAAACACCATAAGGGTTTACAACCCCTTTAATATATGTTGTACTGCAGCAAAATGTCCTTCTAATCACAGTATGGAGCACAATAAGTACAATGAGAGTATGTGTCCTGCCACGGTGTAAACAGAGGTAAAGAGGTACACAGGGTTCTCATGGATACAGAGTGAGGGGCTTCAGAACATCAGTTGTTTTTTTCATCTTTCTCCAGGTCTTGTAATTCCTGGATCAGAGCCTAGAGTCCAGAGACTTCAAAGAGCTTTGGGAGGGAAGAAGTTTCTAATCCTGTGTCCAGGTCTTACTGGGGACCTGCAGGTTGTGTGAATGTGCAGGTGTGCACAACAGTGGTAAGCAACAACATGTTATTAGTTCAGGGCTCCACCTCTTCCCACAAGTTCACGAGATTGCAAGGGGACAGTCAGAGCTGAGCATGTCAGCACAGGCAAGGTGTAGTCTGTGAGGGAACAGTCAGAGGCCCTAAGTCAGTGGGCCAGGTCAGCAAAAAGCTGAGAGTGCAGTGAGGGCAGTGTAAGGGGTGGAGGTCACCTGAGAGCACACAGTGCTGGGAGTTGGTCTGTCGGACCAGACCAAAGGCCTAGACATGAGACCTGAGCAAGACAGTGTCAGGTGCCTGCTATTGTTTATTTTTCATGTTTATGGCGGAAACCCCCTGCAAAGGAAACTGTTTATGTTGTAACTTTTACTTTCCTTTTAAATAGAAAGTGGGCCATCAAGCCCCAAAATGTATTTTTTGGCTGGCATGAACTCACTAAAAAGTGCTACAACATGTGAACAACACCCCCAAAATATGAGTGCAATATAGTACAATGAGCACAAAAATACTGCTGACTAAGGTCACATTGTTTCTGCCTACTAGTAGCTGTTTTACATCATTAGAGACAACATTTAGTCTGTTGTTTTTCCTGGCTAGCAGACATGCAGTGAGAGAACAAGATCCACGAGTACACTGAATACTCCCTTGAGGTCTATTAGCCACTTTCAGCCATTTATTTGCAAAGTATCTCCACTTCTTGACTATACTCTTCATCTGGACAAAGAGAAAGACAAGGGGCACCATGTGCTACATAGTCTGCTTTGGCTGTGGCATCTCATTCAGTGTCTGCTGTTGGTCAAGGATAGAAAAAATTTAAGGCTGGAGGAATAATATCAGGAAAAACAATAGGATAATGAAACAAGAGAAGCTGATGAAGGATTCTGCTCTCACCCAGTTGCTTTTGCTTGTAGATAATGTAACCAAAACCATAACCAACCTGCCTTCTTTGGTCCATTACATGCTTTTCTGCTTTACACCACTATTGTTATCAAACTTGTCATAGTCACCAATACCACAAATGGCTTCTATTATATAACTCAGCCCAAAAACCAGAGAAAATTAACTAGTGAAAATCCCAAGGGATGACCAATGAATGGCTCAGTCAAGTTGGAAGGGACCTAAAAAAATCTCTGTTTAAAATAAAAGTAAGCCGTGATGGAGGTGTGGGTGGAACAGAACACGTGGAGATCAAGAAGAATTTTAGGGCCCCTGGCCAAAGTGTTCTTTATTTTGGGGGGGGGGGGGGTTAAAAACGGGGAGTCAGATAAGGGGAAGGCCACAGGGCAATAATTCCAACACCGTGAGAGATGCATAAATATAACAGGGTGGCAATAGGGCACATCAAGGGATAAATCCAGAGTCACAGGGCAACAATCTGGGCACAGTGAGTAGCAGGCCACAATCCGATACAGCAAAGTCCAGGGGCACAGGGCAGCAATTTAGTTCAGCAGGGACTTTGTCCAGAGTCACAGGGCAACAATCCAGGCACAGGAAGTAGCAGGCCACAATCCAGTACAGCAAAGCCCAGGGAAACAGGGCAGTAATTTAGGGACTCACAAGCCGACATTGACCTCAGTAGAGGAAGTCCAGGCAGAGTGGCAGCAAGGGCGGTGCTACCTCTAGGCAAACTAGGCATCCGCCTAGGGCACACTGCTGCCTAGGGTGCCCGGCCACTGGTGTTCTCACTCTCTTCGCTCTGCCACAAGCAACTAAGTCTCAGCATCAGCAGGCAGCTGCAGCTACGTTCGCACATAGTGTCAGAGACGCAGCGACGGCAGCGGACTGTGTCTGTGTCCCGACTCCCGAATGAATGGAAGCAAGCAAACATTCATTGATGGGCACTTCAGCTTCTTCCCAGCAGCAGCATAAGGAAAGGGGGTGCACTGTGATGTTAGGGAGAGTAGGGAACTCAACTTCTGATGGTGGGGTGGCTCTTGACATCTAAAGTAAGGGGAGGGGATGCGCTGGACATCTAATCTTACAGATACAACTGGCCCTTTTGAGGAAAATCATAATGCTGATACTGCCCAAGATGAAATTGAGTTTGACACCCCTGCCCTAGGGTGTCGAAAATCCTTGCACCGGTCCTGAGTGGCAGGTAATAGTAGGTCCACAGGACAGAGGTCCTTCACAAACCCATCACAGGTCCTCATATGGCTTTATGTCCTGGCCTCCTCTTCAGGGCCAGGCAGGCAGCAGTTTAAGGGAAAGCAGGGGATCGAGTGAAGTCCCAGTGTCCAGAAAGCCACACAAAACTACAAGTCCCAGCAGTGCAGAAAGCAAAGTCCGTTCCAGCAGTTCCATGCATTTTCTAGCCTCCTTCCAAGGAGACCTGCAGCCATGAGCTCCTCTGTCCATCAACTGAAGTAAAGCTCTGAAAAGTCTGACACTTTCTGCCAGCATAGGGAAATTAAATTGTACTTTGAATTCAGATGAGACTAGCGTACAACACCTGGTGTCGGCACGTCTGGCTTCTCCAGCTACAGGACGCCATGCTGTCTGCACTTCCTGTGGAGATCAACCTCATATCCCAACCCCTGCAGGGCACAGGAACTTATCGATTAATTAAGCAAACGGGCTGACCGCTTACAGACTGTTGATTTAAACAAAACAGCACAAAAAAAATAATAATATTTCTGACCTCTGTTACATAAACATCTTTCAGTGATGTTTTATTCTTCTTTATCACAAAGATTTTAGCAGTTGTATAAAAAGCATGGAGCAGCTCTAAATTGAGGACACGTCCTCAGTTTAACATTTAGTCTGCATAACACATCATACTCATGAGAAGCAACAATAGATGTAATATAGGCTTAAAATAGGAAAATAACTGGTTTTAAGAACTCAGAAAAAGATGTTCTCTCCCTCCTTAACATTAGGCACAATCTGTATTTGCACAAAAGACTTCAAACCATTTACAGCTATTTTGGGCTGCTTAAGTACCCAGCCTGATTGAGCTGTAAAATGTTGTAAAGCTGTAATTTTACTTTTATTATTTTCCTTATGAAATCTGCACATTCACAACGGCATTGTTAAACTATTTTTTAGTAATTTGAAAACTGTAAATAGAAATAGTCATAAGGTTACTCTATGCATAATTTGATGTATCCCACCTCTTCAATATCCAGGCAAAGTAAGTTCATGCAAACATTTTCTCCCCATTTATAACATTTTTATCTTCATATTAACTTTAACTAGTTCAGCCCCGGAAGAATTTACCCTCTTCCTGACCAGGCTATTTTTTGTGATACGGCACTGCGTCACTTTAACTGACAATTGCACGGTCATACAACGCTGTTCTCAAACTAAATTTATGTCCTTTTTTTCCAAACAAATAGAGCTTTCTTTGGATGGTATTGGATCACCTCTGCGGTTTTTATTTTTTGTGCTATTAAACAAAAAAGAGCGACAGTTCTGAAAAAAACACAATATTTTGTACTTTTTGCTATAATAAATATCCCACAAAAAATTGTAAAAAAACAGATTTCTTCATCAGTTTAGGCCGATATGTATTCTTCTGCATATTTTTGGTAAAAAAAATATAATAAGCATATATTAATTGGTTTGCGCAAAAGTTAAAGCGTCTACAACATAGGGGATAGATTTATGGCATTTGTATTAGTATTATTTTTTTTTTACTAGTAATGACGGTGATCTGCGATTTTTATCTGGACTGCAACATTACGACAGACACATCGGACACTTTTGACACTTTTTTGGGACCAGTGACATTTATTCAGCAATCAGAGCTAAAAATAGCCACTGATTACTGTATAAATGTCACTGGCAGGGAAGGGGGCGACCAAGTGGTTAAATGTGTTCCCTAGATGTGTTCTAACTGTGGGGGGGAATGTGGCTGACTAGTGGAGGAGAGGGATCGTTGTTCCTACTTCCCTGACAGAACTAGGATTTGTGTGTTTACACACACAGATCCTGATTCTCGCTCTGTCATGAGCGATCGCAGGTGCCCAGCGGTCATCGTGCTCGATAGGGCACTCGCGTCGGCTCCAGAGACACACTGCAGGCACACTCCTGCCACAGCGTCTTAAAGAGCTGATGTACAGCTACGATGGCTCGCGCAGGGGAGCCATCCTTCCGCAGTATAACTATGGCGGCTGGTCGGGAATGGGTTAAAGTAACCTAACCTGTCAAATAGTGGGCCCATGTAGGGGAACCTTGTAGCAGAGGATAGAGTAAGGCCCCATACACACTATTAGATTTTCTGCAGATTTTTGTCCTCAGATTTACCAAAACCATGTCGTGCAAGGGCCTGCCTGATTGCTTACAAATTGAAACTCTTAAGGTTTGACCTCATATTATATGTTTTTGGTAAATCTGAAGACAAAAATCTGCATAAAATCTATTATGTGTATGGGGTCTTAGGGAGCCTGTCATTTCTTGAAAGTACAAGCTCCGGAGCTGTCATCCTCAGCTTGGCTTTATTACATACTAAATCACTGACTTATACCAAGCAAACAGCTAGTATAGTGATGGGACACCTGATATTCACATACTTGTTCCAAACCACTGGACTGTAAAAACAAAAGAGAACTGACCGATGCTTCAACAATAGGGATGGGCCGAACACCCCCTGTTCGGTTCGCAGCAGAACATGCGAACAAGCAAAAATTTTGTTCGAACACTGTTAAAGTCTATGGGACACGACTGTGAAAGATCAAAAGTGCTCATTTTAAGGGTTAATATGCAAGTTGTGAATAATCAGAGGCAAACAGTCAGCGCAAAAACCATCACAAAAGATAAAGCTGCTGAACACTCAAGGCAAATATACAAGTCCTTTCATGTAATACAGTAAAGAAATAGTGCAGCACTGAAGGGAAAATTAAACGACTAAAAATGATGATAAATGTCCATATATTTATGTGTGGAAAGATAAATGTAGTAAAGAAGCCGGAAGCATCAACGGTGGTAAAGTGCTCACACCACTTACTAGTCAAACCGCTCACCTTGTTAAATGGACCCCTGAGCTAACAGGAAGGCTGAGGAAGTCCTGCTGGACCATACGCGTGCGGATTTATCCCTTAAGACGTCACTGCAGCCGCCTTATTATTCACTGTCACCTTTAATGTACATGCACCTATTATCCTAGCACTGGGTATAGTGCTACTTATGTGAGTGCCTGTCTTTTAATAAAGTAAACTGATTTTTAGCTATACAGTGAGCACTATATTATTCTTTATATATTTCATGGGATTATGGATGAAAACTTTTAAGCCATTATATGGAAGAAGTTTCCGGCTTTCCATTCAAGATTTAACCCTGACCACTAATAAGTGGCGAATGCCTGTGAGACCTTCCTGTTAGCTCAGGGGTCCATTTAACAAGGTGAGCGGTTTGACTAGCAAGTGGTGTGAGCACGGATTAAGGAGCTCTTCAGATTTTGCATGAAGCACCCTTTACCACCGTTGATGCTTCCGGCTTCTTTACTACATTTATTTTTCCACACATGAATATATGGACATTTATCATCATTTTTAGTCGTTTAATTTTCCCTTCAGCGCTGCACTATTTCTTTACTGTATTAATATGCAAGTTATTTTCACAAAAAGTGTTTGGGAACCTGGGTCCTGCCCCAGGGGACATGTATCAATACAAAAAAAAGTTTTAAAAAGGCTGTTTTTTCGGGAGCAGTGATTTTAATAATGCTTAAAGTGAAACATTAAAAGTGAAATATTCCTTTAAATTTCGTACCTGGGGGGTGTCTATAGTATGCCTGTAAAGTGGTGCATGTTTCCTGTGTTTACAACAGTCCGAGAGCAAAATGACATTTCTAAAGGAAAAAAAAGTAATTTAAAAGAACTAGCAGTAGCGCCGGCAGCTATAATGAATTATCGGGTCTCTGCAATACTCATAAAGAAACGGCCTGGGGTTCCCCCACAGTGCATTACCAGGCCCTTTGGGTCTGGTATGAATATTAAGGGGAACCCCGAACCAAAATTAAAAAAAAAATGCGTGGGGGTCCCCCCAAATTCCATACCAGGCCCTTCAGGTCACAAAAAAAGTGTCAAAAATGTTAAAAAAGATAAGAGACCCGGTGACCCCGCCCCCCTCTGACATCACAGGGAGAGCCATAGGGAAGTCCCCGTGTGTCAGAGGGGGCAGGGTCACCGGGTGGCCCCGCCCTCATTATATAAGAACTGTCAGAAGAACAGAAGCGTCACACAGCGGGAACCTCCCATGGATGCGCATCGTTCGGGGAACAAAGTGGGGAAGAAGACGCCGGAGGAAGATGTAGACGAGAAGACCGAAGGAAGAAGCAGAGGATCAGAGGAAGAAGAGGAAGAAGCGAGGGAAAGAACAAGATGAAGGAAGAAAACCGAATGAAGACCAGAAGAAGATGGAAGAAGAAGCGGGGAAAGAAGAAGACATTAATAAAGGAATTGTCAAAAACCGTCTTGTGTTTTTTAACATTTTTGACACTTTTTTGTGAAATGGTAGGGGTACATTTGTACCCCATTACCATTTCACACAGGGGGGGCGGGATCTGGGGGTCCCCTTGTTAAAGTGGGCTTTCAGATTCCGATAAGCCCCCCACCTGTAGACCCCCACAACCACCGGGCAAGGGTTGTGGGGATGTAGCCCTTGTCCCCATCAACATGGGGACATCCTCCCCATGTTGAGGGCACGTGGCCTGGTACGGTTCAGGAGGGGGGGGCGCTCTCTCGTCCTATATATAACTTTATATATAGTGACACGATCTGTCACTTCCTATAGTCAGTCCCCACCCCCTTCAGTTAGAATCACCTCCCAGGGAACACAATTAACCCCTTGATCCCCCCTAGTGTTAACTCCTTCACTGCCAGTGACATTTATTCAGTAATCAATGCATTTTTATAGCACTGATCGCTGTATAAATGCCAAAGGTCCCAAACATGTGTCAAAATTGTCAGATGTGTCCGCCATAATGTCACAGTTACGATAAAAATCGCAAATCGCCTCCATTACTAGTAAAAAAAAAATTATAAAAATGCTATAAATCTATCCCCTATTTTGTAGACGCTATAACTTTTGCGCAAACCAATCAATATACACTTATTGCGATTTTTTTTACCAAAAAGATGTAGAAGAATACATATCGACCTAAAATGAGAAAAAATGCTTTTTTTAAAAAAAAATGGGGATATTTAATACAGCAAAAAGTACAAAATATTGTTTTTTTTTAGCACAAAAATAAAAACCGCAGAGGCGATCAAATACACACAGTGCCGAATTGCAAAAAAATGGCCCGGTCATTCTGCAGCCAAGTCTTCCGGGGCTGAAGTGGTTAAAAAAGCTATGGACAATTTGATTTCTGCTAAAACTACAGAATATGAAGTTCTAGCCACCCAACATAAAAACTCCCCATCCCCTGATCTATTAAGTTAACTTGAACACACTCTCTTGGAAATCAACATTTGCCTCACCACAAAAGCTGAGAAACAATTACGCTGGTCCAATCATAGGTTTTTTACTTGGCGTGATTGCCCAGGATCCTTGCTGGCACTTAAGCTCACTTCTAGACACTCCCATTTCTCAAGACCCCCAAAAGATTCTTTGGGAATTCCACAAATTATATGCTGACAACCCCGGGAAGCTGCTCCTTCGTCCATCAGGGATTTTCTAGGTAGCCTATCTGTCCCCTCTATTGAGGAAGCTCATAGAGACCTTATGGATTAGCCTTTCACCCGTGAGGAGATTTGTAATACCATCAAAATAATATCACTTCATAAATCCCCAAGACCGGACGGTCTCCCAAACATTTACTACAAAAAATTCTCAGAACAGCTGGTCCCACATATAGATCTCTATTTTAATTCCTTGCAGGATGGAGGATCGGTTCCTCTGGACGAAAAAAAAGGCCTATATTAGTGTTATTCCTAAACCTAATAAAGATGCCCTTAATTATCACCCGATCTTGTTAATCAACTGTGATTTAAAAATCCCTACAAAACTCTTGGCTTTACGTATTAACACCTTCTTGGCACAGTACATTCATAAAGATGAGTCAGGATTCATTGTTGGGCACCAAACGCTAGACCAAATTTGTAGGACTATAACTTGATTTCAGCTGTGTCTGCTAACTGGGAAATTCTTTGGTTTTATTTTCCATTTACCCTTCCAGTGCTCCTTGCTGTGAAGACCAGTTATAGGTGGGGGCAGTGACCTTTTTTTGTATTGTTGACATATTGGTCAGGCAACGCACTGACACCTTTGCTGCCTTTGTGCAATGTGCTGGGTGTTCAGTGTGCTCCTGCGCCTTTAAGGAGGGTTGGGCTCCCTCCAGTCATCTGCCCTTCATCTATCCATTAAAATACATGTGCTCCCACTGTGGAGACTCTTCAAAGTTAGAGTTAGGGTCTGCAGGATACAGGGTGCCTTGCCGTGGCCTGCAGCTTATGCATGTATTTGCAAATGTGTGCAACTAAACCCCTGTTTTTAACGCATACTGTTAGGCAGGTTAATTTGGTTGGTCGCAGGATGGTTGGTAAGTTGAGCTTGGAAATTCTTTGGTTTTAATTTACATGCGTTTGCCCTTACAGTGTTTCTTGCTGTGAAGACCAGTTATAGGTGGGGACAGTGACCTTTTTTTGTTTTGTCTAACTGGGATGCTCCCCTTTCTTGGGAGCTTCTTCTATCATTAGACCTTCATAAGGCTTTTTATAGCGTAAATTGGAATTATTTATTCACTACTTTCGGGTTTGGCCCTTTCTTTCCTTACTGAAAACTTTATATAGTTCTCCGTCAGCTCAGGTTTCAATAAGGGGTTACAAATCGTCGTCATTCACTATCAAACGTGGCACGAGACAGGGCTGCCTGCTCTCGCCTTTACTTTTTGCATTAGCCATGGAACCCTTGGCTATGGCAATCTGGTCTCAGCCTGATATTAATGGCATTGGTTGTGGGCAACAAGAACATAAATGTGCCTTATTTGCCTAATCTGCTATCCTTATTAGATCAGTTTTTTCTCGGCTTTCCGGCCTTTCCCTGAACCCTCACAAAACAACAGCCCTTAACATCTCGTTAACCCCCTCAATGGTACGGGCCCTTCGGAATTACTACAACTTTCAATGGTCACCACATGCTCTTTCATATTTAGGGGTTTGATTAACATCCTCTATTGATACTCTTTATAAAGCCAATTATCCCCCATTGTTTAAAAAGCTTAAAGAAGACCTTCGCCGTTGGGTGAACTATTCCCTATTCCCTATCATGGTTTGGCAGAATCAACTCCGTCAAAATGATGCTTTTACCCAGGATACTTTACTATTTTAGAACTTTACCAGTGGCAGTCCCGAGAGGATATCTACAGCGCCTACAAGCCAAGATTCTTCGTTTCATATGGGGTAATAGAAGACCTCGACTGCCAAACAGATACTATATACCCCAAAATTAAAGGGTGGTCTTGGTCTCCCCAATCTACAAAACTACTTTCAAGCCGCTCAGATTGCCCAACTGGTCTATACTACAGCTACAGGTCCTGCACCTCTTTGGGTCTCTCTCAAGGCACTCTCCTGTCACCAACCAATCGTAGTAGCAACTGCTATTTTTGCATGGTTCCTCCAATTGCAAAAGGGATCCCAAGAAAGAAGAAATGGATTGTGGAATATCCAAACATTTCACGCGCACTGCATCCTTTACCCCATGGTGAGGACTTGCCAAATCCAGATCCATCAGAATCCTACTCTCTAAACTCAGATGATGATGAAGACGATGAGAAGGATGCAGCTAATCCGGTGCCGTCGATGTCAGCGGACCCAAACTTTAACTTTTGGTATCAATAAAACAATACATTTAGAATGATTGGTGTGGCACCATTCTCATTGCTATATCACATTTTGCGGATAAGTTATGGTGCATAATCGCATATCCCCCATGTAATGTTGAATTATTTTGATGCAATTTTGACCAGAAACTGTATCTTGGAAACTAGAGCCAATTAATACTGAGGACTTAATTTTCCTTTATTAGTGACCCAATTCTGGTAAAATTTAGCTACTTTCTTTTCCAAGGCTTTCTCCTTGTAGACTAGTGCTGTTTGCCTTTAGTAAATGAACCCCAGTGTTTCACTCATGTCAGTTTTCTTTAAATGTTAACCAGGCATATAATGTGATACTTGACAGCTGATATAGATTTTGTGATGATAGCAATTATGGTTTGTTATTGTGCTTTGTAAGGATAAGTTATTACAGGCTCCAATATTGAACAGAAGCTTAATATATTTCATTAGATGTTTTATAATGATGACATTTTAATTGAAATGGACACAAACATGATGTGTGATAATGAACAAAGTTCAGTCTTGATGAGCAAATATTCACTATGTGAATCATTTTTAAATATTATTTATGTTATCACCAAACTAATTTATAGACACCTTGGGGCAAAAATACACATAAAATTTAGCTTTTAAAACATATGAACCTGTCCTAATGATAGCAGCTCCAGAGAGTGATAAGCATATTATAATGATGTTTAGTTTTAGCTGATAATAAGTAACCCGTTAAAGTCAACAAATTCCATTGCTGACCCTTGCAGCAGCTTATACATACCTTCTATTCCCTCCCCCAAAAGGGAGAAAACAGCCCTGTGTAGTTTCATGTAATGTCCCCATGTGATAGTGTTGGGGGACTGAGATGTTAGTAGGTGCAGTTGGCTTGCCTGCCACAAGAAGGATCTGTTCCCATTATAATATGAGAAAGGTAAAGTTGTAATTATTGTAATTAGGTGTTAGGTCCCCTTTTAGAGAAAATCCTCCTCTAGTGATGTAATGGGTGTACTCACTTTTGTGAGATACTGTGTATATATATATATATATATATATATATATATATATATATATATATATATATATAGATATATAGATATCTATATCTATATATATATATATATATATCTATATATACATATATATATATATACAGTTGTGCTCATAAGCAGGGGTGTTGCTAGGTCTACAAAAGACTAGAGCACATAGCAGCGAAGTAAACAAAGTCATACGCTTGAGCGGGCATACACATGTATATAATATACGTGCGCGTGTGTCTGTGTATGTGTGTGTATATATATATATATATATATATATATATATATATATATATATTATTGTTACATATATGAGTGCGGATTCCCCATTACATCAGGGTCCCCAGAGAGCCTCCCAACTTACATCAGGGTCCCCAGAGCCTCCTTTACATCAGGGTCCCCAGAGAGCCCTTTCCTTACATCAGAGAGCCCCAGGGCTCAGGAGTTGGTTACATAAAGAATGCAGGGCTCAGCTGTGCCCATCTATGCAGCCTCACCAGTGCCCAGCAATGCAGCCTCACCAGTGCCCAGCAATGCAGCCTCACCAGTGCCCAGGAATGCAGCCTCACCTGTGCCCAGCATTGCACCCCCACTATAGTGTCCTCTGTCCCCTGCACCCCAACCCACTGCAGTGTCCTCTGTCCCCTGCACCCACCCCACCCCACCATAGTGTCCTCTGTCCCCTGCACCCAATCCCACCGTAGTGTCCTCTATCTCCTGCACCCCTCTTCACTGCAGTGTCCTCTGTCCCCTGCACCCCACTGAAGTGTTCTCTGTCCCCTGCACCCCACTGTAGTGTCCCCTGTCCCCTGCACCCCACCCCACCGTAGTGTCCTCTGTCCCCTGCACCCCACTGTATTGTCCTATGTCCCCTGCACCCCACCCCACTGCAGTGTCCTCTGTTCCCTGCGCCCCACTGTAGTGTCCTCTGTCCCCTGCACCCCCCACTGTAGTGTCCTCTGTCCCCTGCACCCCACCGTAGTGTTCTCTGTCCCCTGCAACGCACCACACAAACACACAATGTGTAGGTAGAACTCTCCTTACACAGGTGTACAGCAAGCAGAGCATCTAAGATTGGCATCACAGGGCTGGAGGGGGGCAGGAACTACTGAAGTTAACTTTTCACATTAACAGGCTGGTGATTAGTTGCTAGGATTGCCGGGCAACCAATCACCTGCTGTTTAATGAACAAAGTTAACTCTGAAAAAAGTTAACTCCTGCGGTTCCCGCCCCGATCCAGCCCTGTGAGACAAGCCGCTCGCCACTGTCCAATGAAGAGGACAGCGGCGAAAATGTGCCCACATTCAGCCCTAGAGACTCAGGGATATGGGCCCCAGATTCGGGGCTATAGCCTCAATAGCCACCCCCTAGTGACGCCTCTGCTCATAAGTTTACATATCCTGGCAGAATTTATGATTTATTGGTCATTTTTCAGAGAATAAGAATGATAACACAAAAACATTTCTTTCACTTATGGTTAGTGTTTGGCTGAAGCCATTTATTATCAATCAACTGTGTTTACTCTTTTTAAACCATAATGCCAACAGAAACTACCCAAATGACCCTGATCAAAAGTTTACATACCCTGGTGATTTTGGCCTGGTAACATGCGCACAAGTTGACACAAACAACTTGTTTCTGGATTCAGAGTCATGGGGAAAGCAAAAGAATTGTCAAAGGAGCTACGGGAAAAGGTAGTTGAACTGTATAAAACAGGAAAGGGATATACAAAGATATCCAAGGAATTGAGAATGCCAATCAGCAGTGTTCAAACTCAAATCAAGAAATGGAAAATGAGGGGTTCTGTTGAAACCAAACCACAATCAGGTAGACCAACTAAAATTTCAGCCACAACTACCGGGAAATTTGTTCGGGATGCAAAGAAAAACCCAGAAATAACTTCAGATGAAATACAGGACTCTCTGAAAACATGTGGTGTGGCTGTTTCAAGATGCGCAAAAAGGAGGCACTTGAAGAAAGATGGGCTGCATGGTTGAGTCTCCAGAAGAAAGCCATTACTACACAAATGCCACAAAGTATCCCACTTACAATATGCCAAACAGCACAGAGAAAAGCCTCAAACCTTCTGGCACAAAGTCATTTGGAGTGATGAGACCAAAATTGAGCTTTCTGACCACAACCATAAACTACATTTGGAGAGGAGTGGCCTATGATGACAGGTACACCATTCCTACTGTGAAACATGGAGGTGCATCGCTGATGTTTTGGGGATGTGGGAGCTACAAAGGCACAGGAAATTTGGTCAAAATTGATGGCAAGATGAATGCAGTATGTTATCTAAAAATACTGGAGGAACATTTGCATTCATCAGCCAGGAAGCTGCGTATGGGACGCACTTGGACATTTCAGCATGACAATGATCCAAAACACAAGGCTAAGTTGACCTGTCATTGGCTACAGCAGAATAAAGTGACGGTTCTGGAGTGGCCATCTCAGTCTCCTGACCTCAATATCATTGAGCCACTCTGGAGAGATCTCAAACGTGCAGTTCATGCAAAACAGCCCAAGAATTTACAGGAACTGGAGGCTTTTTGCCAAGAGGAATTGGGAGCTTACCATCTGAGAAGATAAAGAGCCTTATCCACAAATACCACAAAAGACTTCAAGCTGTCATGAATGTTAAAGGGGGCAATACACGGTATTAGTGACTGGGGTATGTAAACTTTTTATCAGGGTCATTAGGGTAGTTTCTGTTGTGATTATGATTTAAAAAGAGTAAACACAGTTGATTGATAATAAATGGCTTTAGCCAAACACTAACCATGAGTGAAAAAAAAAGTTTTTGTGTTATCATTCATATCCTCTGAAAAATGGCCAAGAAATCATAAATTCTGCCTGCTCCACACAAATAAAATGATACATTGGGAGAATTATATGACAGTTCTTTGGCAGTGGCAATAACAGTGCTGAAGTTTAATTGTAAAGCAGGGACAGTGGGGTTCATAGTTGATTTAAAGCTGCTATCTGTGGAAACAAAATTCCTCCCTTACGGCTCGTTTGCATTAGTGGCTGGGGAGCAGTAAAATCACATGGCTGTGCCAGATTTTTACAGCCTCTCAACTGCTCTCACTTTAGCTGCAAAGGCAGTGGCTGGGGGTGTACACATGCCACAGCTGCAATGCTTGGCTTCACAGCCATGGCAGGAATTTTACCCCCTGTTGCCTTTGGCAGGGGCTACTGCCCATGGAATGCCACCTATTCAAGTGAATAGAGCCATGCTGCAATTGCCGCACAACCATTCGCCATGCACGTGGTTGCAGCATGGTAGTGCAGCAATTAGAAGGTTAAAACAGGCAATGAGAAGGCAATATATTGGCGCTACCCTATCATTCAGCAACGGACTGTCTCTCTGGGTTTTCATGTTCACTGCAGACTGAGCTATGGGACCTGCATAGTACTTGACCACGTCAGAGGACTTACAACCGCCAGACCATGGGGTAGAAGAGGCTGCGGTCTCACGGTCTGTAAGGTGCCTGTGGGAGTAGAAGGTTAGTAAAACCTTTTCAATACCCAAGACAAAAACAAGCACTTTAACCTCTTTCATGTCAGGGCACCCCTACTTCAAGAGAGGATCAGCTTTAAGCCATTCTCATACATGTCTCCTACAGATCTGCTATATAGGTGCTTATTGGTTTGGTAGGAAGTGTGCAATGATTAAAATATGTAAGAAAAAAGTGAAAAATACTTCTGCGCTACTATATATGTTAATAAACGTGTGAATAGTTGCTGCTTAACACAGAATGTGTTCCCACAAAGATACATAGCAAAATTCAAATAGTGAAGCACAACCACACCCAGCTGAGTGGCAGGGTGCTTTAATGAGTAAATTAGGTGAAAATAATCAAAAGTGAAAACAATCTATATAACCTAGCAATAAGCAAAGAAAATGTCCATATATAAATAGTGATTGCTAGTAGATTCAAGACATTAAATCCAAAAGGAAAACTCTTCTCAGTGCACGTGACTATATCTTCATAAGTGACAAATCCAAAATAAGTGATCAAGCACACCACCGTGTCCTCCACCGGTCTCTATATGTGCTCACCTCACATGAAGACCCACCATAGGGTCTAATGGCACCTTCCCCTCAGGGGTATAAATCCAGAAATCTGTTGTTCCTCTGTCCTCATAAGTACTGTTCCTCATAGTTATATGTCATAAGGGTAGGAAAGAACTCAACATAGTGTTTTACCGTTTAACCACTTCAGCCCCAGAAGATTTGGCTGCTCAATAACCAGGCCATTTTTGCGATATGGCACTGCGTCGCTTTAACAATTGCGCGGTCGTGCGATTCTGTATCCAAACAAAATTGATGTCCTTTTTTTCCCCACAAATAGAGCTTTCTTTTGGTGGTATTTGATCACCTCTGCGGTTTTTATTTTTTGCGCTATAAACAAAAGAAGAGTGACAATTTTGAAAAAAACACAATATCTTTTACTTTTTGCTATAATAAAATTAAATTTTCCACAGTTTAGGCCGATATGTATTCTGCACATTATTGGTAAAAAAAAAAATCGCAATAAGCGTATATTGATTGGTTTGCGCACAAGTTACAGCGTTTACAAAATAGGGGATAAATTTATGGCATTTTTTATTTATTTATTTATTTTTTACTAGTAATGGCGGCGATCTGCGATTTTTTTATTGCGGTGGACAAATTTGACACATTTTGGGGACCACTGACAATTATGCAGCGATCAGTTCTATAAAAATGTACTGATTACCGTATAAATGTCACTGGTAGGGAAGGGGTTAACACTAGGGGTCAATCAAGGGGTTAACTGTGTTCCCTCACTGTGTTCTAACTGTAGGGGGGGTGGGACTGTCTAGGAGGAGAGAGAGAGAGATCGATGTTCATACTTGGTATGAACACACAATCTGTCTCTACTCCCCTGAAAGAACCGGGATTTGCGTGCTTACACACGCAGATCCCAGTTCTCGCTCTGACACGAGCGATCGCAGGTGCCCGGCGGTCATCGCGCCCACCGGGCACTCTCATCAGCTCTGGGCACACGCTGCGGGCGCCCCTAGTGGCCAAAAGGAAAAGTGATGCAAGGTAACTTTGATTTGCTGAGCTAACCTGCCGCAGTGAAACTGCAGCGGCTGGTCCGGAAGAGGTTAAAAACAACTTTTAATAAAACCACAGTAAAGGACTCACATTTACAGATGCACTGTCCTGGTGCATGCAGGTAAAGCGCTTGTGTGATAAAGATAGACAATCCCTGGATCACTGAAACATCTGCAGATCCTCGGCCCTGTGTCCCCAGCGGCTCGTGAACTGCTTCCTGGATGGACATAATGACGTCACAGACTCCGCCTTGACGCATTTTGTGACTGTACTTGTGACTATATCAAGAGGTGTAAGTCTAGTGTCATCATTCTAAATTTATAATCAGAATAACCAATGGGACATCATTCCCATCGGCCATTTTGCCACAGCCTGTCTTAGCGGCCATTTTGTGGTAGTCCGTCTGCAGATAATACAGCCTGCAATCAGATATCCTGCCTACACTTGTTAAGCTGTTAAGTTGTGGCAAAAAATAAACAGTAAAAAGTCATCTTCAAGGTGAGAGACTTGAGCACCTAATTAAATCTAAGAGAGACAATACTAAGTTATATCTAAAATATTAGTAATACCTATTACTAACCTGTGGATCACTAGGAAAGTAATGGGGAATAATCCCGTCGGTCATTCAGTTTTGGTCCATCATGCTGGCCATGTATGGTAATCTATACATCTGTAATGGCACCTACAGCTAGGCATCTGGACGAGCCTATGTATGTATTTACGTGGGTATAAAAAGTCTACACACCCCTGGTAAAATGTCAGGTTTCTGTGATGTAAAAAAATGAGACAAATATAAATCACTTCAGAACTTTTTCCACCTTTAATGTGACCTTTAAACTGTACAACTCAATTGAAAAACAAACTGAAATCTTTTAGGAAGGAAGAAGTAAAAATAAAAAAATAAAATAATGTGGTTGCATAAGTGTGCACACCCTCTAACTGGGGATGTAGCTGTGTTCAGAATTAAGCAATCACATTCAAACTCATGTTAAATAGGAGTCAGCACATACCTGCCATCATTTAAAGTGCCTCTGATTAACCCCAAATAAAGTTCAGCTGTTCCAGTAGGTCTTTCCTGACATTTTCATAGTCGCATCCTACAGCAACCAAGAACTAAAATTGATGAAAAGACGAGAAGAAAACTGGTCAGGGAGGCTGCCAAAAGGCCTACAGCAACATTAAAGGAGCTGCAGAAATATCTGGCAAGTACTGGCTGTGACAGGAGTCTTTTTTTATGAAGAAAAACAACAAGCCCAGCTAAATTTTGTAAAAACACATCTGAAGTCTCCCAAAAGCATGTGGGAAAATGTGTTATGGTCTGATGAAACCAAACTTGAACTTTTTGGCCATAATCTTAAAAGATATGTTTGGCGCAAAAAACAACACTGCACATCAACAAAAGAACACCATACCCACATTGAAGCATGGTGGTGGCAGGATCATGCTTTGGGGCTGTTTTCTTCAGCTGGAACAGGGACCTTAGTCAAGGTAGAGGGAGTTATGTACAGTTCCAAATAGCAGTCCATATTGGCACAAAACCTTCAGGCTTCTGCTAGAAAGCTGAAAATTAGGAGAAATTTCATCTTTCAGCATGACAACGACCCAAAGCATACATCCAAATCAACAAAGGAATGGCTTCACTAGAAGACGACTAAAGTTTTTAAATGGCCCAGCCAGAGCCCAGACCAGAATCTTAAAAACTGTGGGTGATCTGAAGAGGGCTGTGCACAGGAGATGCCCTCGTAATCTGACAGATTTGGAGTGTTTTTGCAAAGAAGAGTGGGCAGATATTGCCAAGTAAAGATGTGCCATGCTGATAGACTCATACCCAAAAAGACTGAGTGTTGTAATAAAATCAAATGGTGCTTCAACAAATTATTAGTTAAAAAGTGTGCATACTTTTACAACCATTATATTTTATTTATTTTTTTTTTACTTCCCTCCACCTAAAAGATCTCAGTTTGTTATTCTACTCAGTTGTACGGTTTATAATGTAAATTAAAGGTGGAAAAAGTTCTGAAATGATTCATCTTTGTCTCATTTTTTTTACACCACAGAAACCCGACATTTTAACAGGGGTGTGAAGACTTTTTATATCCACTGTACATGTACTCTGGTGGTTCTTTTCAATTTCAATGGTTCACCTTTTGTATCACTTTGGTCTGGAAGCTTTATGGTTATGGTATATACTTTTCATTCACCACTACTCTCTATTGGTACTATCAGGTATCTGGTTTTTATCTAATCTTTCTCACAATTTCACTTCCCTACTCTCCAACTCCCACAACCCTTGTTATCTATCTGCACCTGCTTGGACTGCATTGACACTTCCTATTATAATAACAACTCTATCTATCCTGCCCTTTACCAAGTACAAGATACTTTGCACACTATATATATTAAACTATATTATTCTCACAGCAGTCCTTGTTTGGTTTTAGCACCTATAGTCATCATGATCAACTTTCACATTTGGGAATCCGCCTCTCTTGGATGTTGTCCTTGTTGGGCTTTGGGCCGCTCCACGCCACCTCAGCTCCCGGTGGCGATGCCCCTAGGGGGTCTCTGTTTTGCAGTGCCACACTCTCATCATATAGCAATGTTTGTAAGTACTTTAGACTGTGGAGGCTTTTATGGGTTTAATGTTTAATTCTACTTCTCATCACCAACCCCCCTTTTCCCTGGCAGGGTCAGACCTTATAGATATTTCCACTACCAGATACTTCATTTTTTAAGTCACGTGCATGCTCCTAAAGATTGGATCAATACATGAAACGCGTAGCCGATGCCATGTCTTTACTTACCATACTTTTTATACGTGAATTATGTGATATCAACTACCTATTTTGTATGTGATTACTTGTTTCTACTACATAAAAACTTGTGTATATATATATTAACTGTATTGATTCAATTATGCATCATGATTACTACCATGTACAGGATTTATATTGTTATTATCATTAATAAACTATTTTTGTATACGTATGTGCTTCATTTAAAGTCCCACCGCCCCTTTTTCCTATTTTTATGCATGCATTTACTCATTATTTGTGCCCCTTTCAGCTTGCGGTCGCCAAATGCCAAATGCCAAATAATTTATTAGTTATTCCCCATGTGAGAAAGTTTTTTATTATAGTTTTTGCTCCGGTCATCACTTTACATACATAGGTTGGTCCGGATGCCTAGCTGTAGGTGTCATTAAGGATGTAAGGATTACCATACATGGCCAGCATGATGGACCAAAACCGAATGGCCGACAGGATTATTCCCTATTACTTTCCTAGTGATCCACAGGTTAGTAATAGGTTATTTTAGATATAACTTAGTATTGGCTTTCTTAGATTTAATAAGTGCTCAAGTCTCTCACATTGAAGATGACTTTTTATTGTTTATTTTTTACTACGATTTAGCTAACAAGTGTAGGTAGGATATCTGATTTCAGGCTATAGACGGACTACCACAAAATGACCTCTAAGATGGGCTACGGCAAAGTGGCGGACGGCAATGATGTCCCATTGGTTATTCTGATTATAAATTAAGAACGATGACACTAGACTCACACCTCTTGATATAGTCACAAGTGCAGTGACGAAACGTGTTGAGGCGGAGCCTGTGATGTCATTACGTCTATCCAGGAAGCAGTTCACGAGCCGCTGGGGACGCAGGGCCGAGGATCTGTGGATGTTTTAGTGATCCAGGGATTGTCCATCTTTATCACACAAGCGCTTTACCTGCATGCACCAGGACAGTGAATGTGTATATGTGAGTTCTTTACTGTGGTTTTATTAAAAGTTGTTTTTAAATGGTAAGACACTATGTTGAGTTCTTTCCTACCCTTATGGCATATAACTATGAGGAACAGCATCTGAGTGATTGGGAGTCCTTATGAGGATAGAGGAACAACGGTTTGCTGGATTTATACCCTGAGGGGAAGGTGCCATTAGACCCTATGGTGGGTCTTTATGTGAGGTGAGCACATATAGAGACCGGTGGAGGACACGGTGGTGTGCTTGATCACTTATTTTGGATTTGTCACTTATGAAGATATAGACACCTGCCCTGAGTAGAGTTTTCCTTTTAGATTTAATGTCTTGAATCTACTAGCAACAGTCACTATTTATATATGGACATTTTCTTTGCTTATTGCTAGGTTATATGGATTGTTTTCACTTTTGATTATTTTCACCACCAGATTACTCATTAATACACCCTGGCACTCAGCTCGGTGTGGTTGCGCTTCACTATTTTAATTTTACTAATAATAAAATTTGATGGTCTACAACAAATATAACATGTAGAAATTCTTGCTCAAAGATTTTTTTTTTGTCTGCAGCGACCATCTGCTTATTTGTTGAATGGTGTATTTTTGTTTTTGTTCTGAAGAAAATAAATGAGGTATCAGTACCAGATAAATATAGATTTTTCCGCTAATAGCAAAGGCCTATTAAATGTAGCTGCAGGTCAAAGATTCTTCTCACAGAAACACCTGGTACTTATAAAACCGTATACGGCTCCCAAATTGGAATCAATATGTACTTTAATTTAATAGTATTGCAGGTTGGCCTCAAGAAAACGATTCTTCTTCCAGCAATTTTTCAGAGATTCTTCTAATATTAGAAGACTCAGATGATGAACATCAACACGTATAGAGAAATAGAAACCTATTAATGAGGGACAGAAACTTGAAATAATTTTACAGCAAAGCCAGTTATAAGCTTATCAGTTTTACTCTTTAAAGTAGATCTAAACCCAAACATGGCAATCTCATACAAGTGTTAATTTAATTCCGGAAGTTGATTTCAATATTGCTATATGTGCACTTTTCATTAAAAGAGTACCTGTGCGTTGGGGTGTGTCCAAGATGGCAACCAGAGCGGAGGCATAGTGAGAGAGCTCCGTTATTCTGCCTGCTAATTATCCTGTTCCCTGCAGGCCGGCTACCTTTTGAACATATGGCTGAGCTCCTGGCAGTCTTCTGATCTGTTATGCCCAGTAAGTGCAAATCCTCGGTGCTTAAGAAAGCCCCCCTATTGATTGCAACACCTCGTGGTGCGAAAGCTGGGCCTCGCACGCTGTCCAATAGGGTGTCCCAGGCGGAGGAAGCGCATCCAGCGCTTCATGAACAACACAACTTTGATGCCCTGATGCAGGGCATCACGACCTGTCAAACTACCCTGACGGGGAAAATTGACTCTATGCAGCTGGAGATTGTCCTAATCCGGAAGGATATAGACAAGTTCAGGGCTCGGCTTACGGAGGTTGAGTGCCGCGTGGGGGATACTGAAGACACGCTGAGAGACCACACTACCTCCCTCCATGCTCTCACCACCAAAGTAAAGGCATTAGCGTACCGAGCGGAGGACTCTGAGAACCACAACAGGAGAAACAAGTTCCGGATCCTGGGGCTACCTGAGGGGTCTGAGGATCCTAACCCTGCAGCCTTTACGGAGCATCTCCTCCACACCCTGCTCCCACAGACGGCCTTCTCTCCAATCTTTGCCGTAGAATGTGTCCATAGGATGTCCACGGCCCGAGGGGCCCCCGGGCCCCCCGCGCACCCCCGCGCACATTTATCCTATGTCTTCTGAACTTCCATGACAGAGACCTGGTTTTGCGGGAGAGTAGAAAGATTGAAGCTCTACGATTTGAAGGAGCCCGGCTCATGATCTTCCCGGTTCTTTTTTGGTGGAAACGCAGAAGCAACGGTAAGTCCTTTGACCATGTGAAGCTTAACCTGAGGCAGAGAGGCCTGAAATAAAGCATGCTGTTCCCGGCCCGCCTACGAGTACAGGACAGCGAGTCCCTTTGTTTCTTTACCTCTCCAGAGGAAGCCATGCAATCCATACATACTAAGAAACCAAAACAAACAGATACAGAAGTTAACACCTTCCTACCCAGCCTATAACAAAATGACGGCCAGGTGGGGGTTTTATTTTTGTGACTGGCGTCATATTACGTTCTTCACAACATGCCGTTTGTGGGTGTCCCCAGGGGTGCGCAGTGCAGCAATCAGTGGTGTGGTGTGACGCTCAGACACACCATATCTCCAATCATGGTAAAGAGCCTATGATGTAGGCTCTTTACCATGTGATCAGCTGTGTCCAACCACAGCTGATCACAGTGTAAATAGGAAGTGCCAGTTATCGGCATTCCTCTGTTCACACTGACAGTGCGTGAGTAGTGCAGAGCCAATAAGTGTCCCTCCTGACAGGGAGTTGATATTAATTTGCACTGACAAGGGGTAGGATTGCTTTCTAATTACTGATAGATTTCAGCTGGTGTTTTTCCCTGTGTCGTTCCATTTTATTACTGTTGTACAGTGGCTTGCGAAAGTATTCGGCCCCCTTGAACTTTTCAACCTTTTGCCACATTTCAGGCTTCAAACATAAAGATATAAAATTTTAATTTTTTGTGAAGAATCACCAACAAGTGGGACACAATTGTGAAGTGGAACGAAATCTATTGGATATTTTAAACTTTTTTAGCAATTAAAAAACTGAAAAGTGGTGCGTGCAAAATTATTCGGCCCCTTTACTTTCAGTGCAGCAAACTCACTCCAGAAGTTCAGCGAGGTTCTCTGAATAATCCAATGTTGTCCTAAATGACTGATGGTGATAAATAGAATCCACCTGTATGTAATCAAGTCTCTGTATAAATGCACCTGCTCTGTGATAGTCTCAGGGTTCTGTTGAAAGCGCAGAGAGCATCATGAAGACCAAGGAACGCACCAGGCAGGTCCGCAATACTGTTGTGGAGAAGTTTAAAGCCGGATTTGGATACAAAAAGATTTCCCAAGCTTTAAACATCCCAAGGAGCACTGTGCAAGCGATCATTTTGAAATGGAAGGAGTATCAGACCACTGCAAATCTACCAAGACCTGGCTGTCCCTCTAAACTTTCAGCTCAGACAAGGAGAAGACTGATCAGAGATGCAGCCAAGAGGCCCATGATCACTCTGGATGAACTGCAGAGAACTACAGCTGAGGTGGGAGAGTCTGTCCATAGGACAACAATCAGTCGTACACTGCACAAATCTGGCCTTTATGGAAGAGTGGCAAGAAGAAAGCCATTTCTCAAAGATATCCATAAAAAGTCTCGTCTAAAGTTTGCCACAAGCCACCTGGGAGACACACCAAACATGTGGAAGAAGGTGCTCTGGTCCGATGAAACCAAAATCAAACTTTTTGGCCACAATGCAAAACGATATGTTTGGCGTAAAAGCAACACAGCTCATCACACTCAACACACCATCTCCACCGTGAAACATGGTGGTGGCAGCATCATGGTTTGGGCCTGCTTTTCTTCAGCAGGGACAGGGAAGATGGTTAAAATTGAGGGGAAGATGGATGCAGCCAAATACAGGACCATTCTGGATGAAAACCTGCTGGAGTCTGCAAAAGACCTGAAACTGGGACGGAGATTTATCTTCCAACAAGACAATGATTCCAAACATACAGTAAAATCTACAAAGGAATGGTTCACAAATAAACGTATCCAGGTGTTAGAATGGCCAAGTCAAAGTCCAGACCTGAATCCAATCGAGAATCTGTGGAAAGAGCTGAAAACTGCTGTTCACAAACCCTCTCCATCCAACCTCACTGAGCTCGAGCTGTTTTGCAAGGAAGAATGGGCTAGAATTTCAGTCTCTCGATGTGCAAAACTGATAGAGACATACCCCAAGCGACTTGCAGCTGTAATCGCAGCAAAAGGTGGCTCTACAAAGTATTAACGCAAGGGGGCCGAATAATTTTGCACGCCCCACTTTTCATTTTTTTATTAGTTAAAAAAGTTTCAAAAATCCAAAAGATTTCGTTCCACTTCACAATTGTGTCCCACTTGTTGGTGATTCTTCACAAAAAATAAAAATTTTATATCTTTATGTTTGAAGCCTGAAATGTGGCAAAAGGTTGAAAAGTTCAAGGGGGCCGAATACTTTCGCAAGCCACTGTATGTATGGATTGCATGGGTTGTTACCGACATGTGGTGAAAATTTCATGTCAATAGCACCTTTAGAAATAGATTTACCTAAAAAAATGATGATGTGTTCAATACTTATTTATAAAAGACATATGAGTCCCTTTAGAATCCTTTTGTAACCTTAGCAAGGACACACAAACTCTACACTCCCAGTATCTATGTCCAATCTACATGTGCAGCTATGTACACCCTATTCTCGTCAACCTCTTTTCACACTAACTGACTCCAAAGTTGCACGATTTTCAGTGCAACTTTGGAGTCTGAATTTGACATGATTTTGATGTGATAACACATGGCATGAAGTTGCAGTGACTTCAGTAGTGTAAATTGCAACGTCTCTCATAGAGATACATGGCATTTCACATGTCCTGCAACATTGCGTCTCACAAGGCGGATCCTAAGTCGCACTAGTGTGAAAGGAGCATTCTTCTCATCGATAAGATGCAGATGAAGCTGCTTGTTTGACAAAAAAACATGTTTGATCTGGTAACAAATTATACTCTTCAGATATCTTTTAACACCATAAATATATATATATTTTTTTAAAATGCTTAAAGCTAGCCATACATGGCTCAGTTTTTTGTTCAGCCAGCAAGCTGAACAAAAAAACTGAACCAATTCCCCCATCTACACTTTTAAGGTGGATGCGGGAATCCTACTCGCTGTATCATTGTACTCTGACAATGGGACTCCCCCGCCATTAGAATACATTGATTAACACTGCAGCCGATTGGCTGTAGCGCGGATCAAAGTAAAATTTTCCAACAAGCCGTTTATGAGAAGTTGATTGTTAAATTGACTTCTCATGAACTGAAACGCCCATAGATGGATCAAAATTCAGCTGGTCATGCTGCAATTTGTATCACCATATTAATTTTATAATTTCCCATTTGGCATACTAAAATCTGCTGATGCCATTCATTCTATCAGTCCTATTGACATATGGTCTGGGTGTCAACAAACTGGTCATACATGGTTAGATTTTTGTTCAAACATTCATAAGTAATTCTGAAAAATCATCCTGTGATACCCTCATATCATACTACAGTTTGTATCACAGTAAACAATTAATATTTACCCACTTGGCATACTATAATCTGCTGGTGCCATTTATTCTATCAGTCCTATTGACATATGGCTTGGGTGTTGCAAAACTGCCCGTGCATGGTTGGATTATTGATCAAACATTCATAAGAGGTTCTGAACAATCTTCAGCAGAGCATTCAATGATGCCATTATTGAGTCAACTAATCTTGTTTGAAGACTCTTCTTTTGCAATATTTATATTAGAAAGGGTTAAGGAAATACAACAATTACAACATTACAGGAAGAAAATAACGAGTAAAGAACATCAATACACCTAGCCATCTGTTACACAGTCAAATATTCATCAAGTATACAGCAAGATTTTATCAACATCAAAATATAGGTGCCATTATGACATTTAGTTCCCCTTCAGAGGAGGAAAAAGATGCATGTTACAACATTCAGATACTTAAATAACATGCGCTTTAAAAGCTTGGGGGGCTATAGAGCAAGATAAATTTGGTGTACAGAGCAGAACTTCATGTTAATGTGTATCCATATTACAGGCCAAAAGGCCAGGCTATAACGAGGTAGAGCTACTGAAGTGACCATCATATTCAATGGTCAGTGCAAAGACCTCCTGAAAATAGAGCATGTAATGGCAGGCAGAAGTAGTCCTCCAGGGGACAAAAAGATAGCGTGGCGGTCCAACGTAAACTGCAGACAATACCTTGAGGCTTAGTGAAGTAGGGGAAAAAGAAATTGGAAAGGAAAGAAGGGAAGAAGATAAGATGGAGGAGGGGGGAGAGGAGCAGTGGAGGGGCAGGGAACCTTCCTGGAGCTTGTGACTAATATGGTGAGTCAAACTCAGTGTCTTACAATTCCAGAAAGCACGTGGGTGGTCACGTTGACGGGAACTGATCCAAACTGATGGGTGTAAAGAGCCAATCACAGCAGCCCTTTTGCCACGTGATCAGCTGTGTCCAATGACAGCTGATCATGGATCTAAACACAAGCCGGTTATTGGCTTTTTTCTTTCCTCAGTGTGAGGAGAGAAGAAGGGAGCTGATAACCGGCTTGTGTTCAAGTGACATCAACACTGATAATCAGGGCACTGATTATCAGTATCCTGATTGTCAGTGCAGTCCCAACAGTGCCCATCAGTGCTGCCAATCAGTGCCCATCAGTGCCTCCTCATCAGTGCCCTTCAGTGCCGCCTAGCAGAGCTCATCAGTCCCGCCTATCAGTGCAGCCTTATCAGTGCCTCCTCATCAGTGCCCGCCAATGCCAACTCATCAGTGCCCATCAATGCCACCTCATCAGTGCAGCCTATCAGTGCTCATCAGTGCAGCCTCATCATCGCACATCAGTGAAGGAGAAAAATTACCTGTTTGCAAAATTTTATAACAAACTATGAAACTTTTTTTTTCTGTCTTTATTCGTTTGTTTAACAAAAAATAAAACCCAGTGATGATTAAATACCACCAAAAGAAAGCTCTATTTGTGTGAAAAAAATGCTAAAAATGTTAAATGGGTACAGTGTCGCATGACCGCGCAATTGTCATTTAAAATGTGACAGTGCTGAAAGCTGAAAATTGGCCTGGGCAGGAAGGGGGTAAAAGTGTCCAGTAGGCAAGTGGTTAAATTTATCGCACAAGTCCATGAGTTTTGCCGCACGCTTTTCATTATTCTTACATACCATGCACCCTTCTTTTCACTTCATCGAACGAAAGGCCCTTAACAATTTCATCCAAACCTGATAATTGAACAGATTCCCAGGTTTTGTAAACAAGTTATTAAATGGGTTTCTTCTATTGCTTAAGAAATCAAAAACAGAAAAATGCAAAGTAAAGTTTATTTACATTTATATTGAAAAGTATATTGCATATTTAGAAGTAGAAGTATAAAGCATACTATACATTACCATGTATTGTTCTTTCATATACTGTATTCCTATACCACATAATCGTTTAAAAGAACAAATTTTCATGATTGCAAAAGTTCTAATTATGGATGAAACTTTTCCTTGTATGTGCGCATTACAATATATCCCATTTTATTCTGACATTAACAAATTATGTTTGTTTAATTTTTATCATCACTACAATTGAAATGTCATATTCTACATAAATAATCTGTTAAAACTGTCTATGAACAAGACAGTCCCTGAAGCCATATTGTTATTTAAGGGGAACAACATCAATCAGATAAGATTTTCTTGTCTGATTTTTCACCTTAAAGTGGACCTTCAGTCATTTTTTCATCTTTCCATCTATTAAATCTTCTGACCTTGTTGTTTTAACTTTGGATAGTACAACCTTTTTGTTTCTGGCAGTGAATACCTTATACAGCCCACTTCCTGTTTCTTGTCTGGTAAAAAGCCTAGGCTTATGACATCATACACAGCTCTCTCTCACTCTAGGAGAGTTTGCCAGGAAGAGAGAGGGGATGAGTCATAAGAGGGCTAATGAAAGCTGCAGGGTTGCAGAGCTGGAGGTGTGCCTCTGTGTGTCTGTGTAAATCCAGGAAGTGAACAGGCAGCAGCTTCAGCTGCCCACAGTTAAAATGGATGCAGCCAGACTCAGTAGGAGGAGATTTCTGCAGCATATTTGGCAAGTACAGAATCAGAGTACAGTAAAACCTTGGATTGCGAGCATGATTCGTCCCGGAAACATGCTTGTAATCCAAAGCACTTGTATATCAAATCGGATTTCCCCATAAGAAATAATGGAAATTCAAAGGATTCATTCCACAACCATTTATTCATAAGTCCTTCAGTTTATAATCCATATAAAAAGTATAGCAATGTGATAAGTTGTGTAACCATAAAATGTCCCTGCACAAATGGCAGCCTCCACAAGGGGATTAGAAGCAAACTCCAACAGGAGCTACAGAGTATAAAAGAGAAGAAAGGCGCCTCTAAGTGTAGCAATATGTTGCTAAATGTTGTACCTTCATTAAATGTTACCATATTGCCACACTTAGAGGCGCCTCTCTTCTCTTTTATACTCAGATGTGACATGACGCTACTTGTATATCAAGACATCGCTTGTATATCAAGTCAAAATGTATTAAAAAATGTTGCTTGTCTTGTAAAGTGCTCTCAAACCAAGTTACTTTCAAACCAAGGTTTTACTGTATAAATAAAATAATATGCAGAGTGGTTGGGGGGAAGCTTCAGAATGGCAAAAAATGTTTTTATTACAAATTATGTGAGCAGACTGCAGTTCCTCTTTAAGATCATTTGACTAGGGCAGTGATGGCGAACCCTGGCACCCCAGATGTTTTGGAACTACATTTCCCATGATGCTCAGCTATACTGCAGAATGCATGAGCATCATGGGAAATGTAGTTCAAAAACATCTGGGGTGCCAATGTTCGCCATCACTGGACTAGGGGTTCTCTTCTAGTGTTATTGTCTCTAGCCAGCTTAAGACGTTTGCTCTAAGCCCGCTAATCATTTTCCAGATAATTTTGCTGACCCCAATATCTTTATTCACTTGCTTAGTACTATTAACATTGTTACTTCTTTAACCGCTTGCCGCCCGCCGGCCGTGATATGATGGCCAGGTGGCGCGGCTCTCGTTCTGGGCGGGCGTCATATGACGTCCGTCCATTTAAACAGGGCATGCGCGTGATCGTGTGTAAACACAGAGCGGTAACTAGCTGTTACCAGCTCTTCTCTCCTCACACACCGTTTTCAGTGCGAGGAGAGAAGAGCCAGGAGCAGTGAGTTACCGATCTGTGTGTATTGTATGCACCAAGCACAGCACTTGTCCCATTGCCCCACCCATTGTCACCTGTCACCCAACAGTCACCACAGTAACCCCATAAAGTGCACCTGTCACATAAGAGACTACCATCAGTGACCGTCAGTGGTGCACCCATCACCCATCAGTGATCGTCACCTGTCACCCGTCACCCATCACCCATCACCCATCAGTGACCGTCACCTGTCGCCCATCACCCATCAGTGACTATCACCCGTAACCCATCAGTGACCATCAGCGGTAAACCCGTCACCCATCAGTGACCTACCCTGTCACCTGTCACCCATCACCCGTCACCCATCAAGGACCGTCGCCCATCACACGTCACTCATCAGTAACCGTCACCTATCAGTGACCGTAGCCTGTCATCCATCACCCGTCACCCATCAGTGACCATCAGTAGTGTACCCATCAGTGACCGTAGCCTATCATCCATCACACGTCACCCATCAGTGACTGTCAGCGGTGCACTCGTCACCCATCAGTGAACGTGCCCTGTCACCCATCACCCGTCACCCATCAGTGACCATCAGCGGTGTACCCATCCCCCATCAGTGACCGTGGCCTGTCACCTGCCTATGACCATCACCCATCAGTGACCATCACCCGTCACCATCCGTGGCCTGTCACCCATCAGTGACCATCGCCTGTCACACCATCATCACCTATTAGTGAACGTCACCTGCAACCCATCGCACAGCCCATCAGTGACCATCACCTGCCACCTCTCACACAGCCATCAGCGTAATGTCTAAAAGATTTTATACTAGTGAGGAGGCATTCCAGATCCTCTATATGACTGATGAGAGCAGCAGGGAGTTCTCATCAGATTCCAATTCTGATTCCGAATCAAATTCAGCATTTGAACCAATTGAGAATAGTGAATCGGCAAATGATTCAGAGGAAGAATGGGTCCCTCCTAAAAGGGCACGGTACTCTGGAAACCAGGCAGCCGCCAACAACCAGGATAATATTCTCAGGCCCAGTACCAATGCTGCCACCAGCAATAGGCCCCAAGAACAAATTTGCAGGCCCAGTACCAGTGCTGCCACATCACGAGCACCAGCACAGGAAATTCAAATCCCCCAACTACTGGAGTGTCACGTCCCCCAAGAGCCAGGGCCTCTACATACATGCCAGGTGGTCTTGCAAACCCAACATAGTTGCCTTCCGACTCAGGATCACCAATTATTCCCCCTTTCACAGCACAGCCAGGTGTGCAGGCCAACACCCAAAATTTCACAGAGATTGATTGTTTTTCTCTGTTTTTGCCTGACACTTTGCTGCAATTCATTGTGGATCAGATGAATTTATATGCCCAGCAGTATATTGCCAACAACTCCCAATTGTCATATGCCCGTCCGTTTGAGTGGAGAGATCTGAATTTGGAGGAGTTCAAATTGTTTATGGGCCTCACCATAAACATGGGGCTTACAAAAAAATGAAGGACATGCCTATTGGTCCACCAACCCCATCTACCACATGCCCATTTATTCTGCCATAATGCCCGGGTCCTGATACGAGATGATAATGCTCTTTCTTCATTTCAGCGACAACACCCAGTGCCCTCCCGCAATCATACAAATTACGACAAGTTAAATAAAATTCGCCCACTGATAAATTTCTTTTCCCAACGATTTGCAGAACTCTATGTCCCCGATCAGAATATATGTGTAGATGAGTCTCTGGTACCCTTTTCAGGCCGGCTAGGAATAAAGCAATACATTCCTAGCAAAAGGGCCAGATACGAAGTAAAATTTTACAAGCTCTGTGAGAGAGTCACAGGATATCTGTATGTGTTCCGCATATATGAAGGAAGAGATTCCCAGCTCCAACCCCCTGAGTGCCCAGCCTACATGGGCACAACTGGAAAGATTGTATGGGACCTGGCATACCCACTTCTGAACAAACTATATCACATATACCTTGACAACTTCTACACCAGCCTGCCCCTTTTCAAACACTTATACATCGCAAAAACCCTGGCCTGCTGAACCTCCAGAAAGAATAGGAAGGGCCTCCCACAATCTCTAGCGAACAAAAAGCTGTGAAGGGGGGAAAGAGCAACATTGAGATGCAACGAAGTGCTGGCCTTGAGGTGGAAGGATAAAAGGGACGTGTACATGATGCACGTCTATGACGACACTACAATTGAGGTTCAAAGAAGACAAGGTCCAATTGAAAAGCTAACATGTGTCCAAGATTATAATCTCTACATGGGGGGGTGGTGGATTTCAATGAGCAAATGATTCAGCCCTATTTGTCAATAAGGAGGTCCCGATTCTGGTACAAGAAGGTAGCAATTTATCTCATCCCTTTGGCCATTTATAATTCCTACGTAGTCTACACCAAATCCACGGAAAGCCCCGTCCCCTTCCTAAAATCCATAGAAGTTGTCACGTCTATCAACAAAGCCCCCCCCAGAAGACCTTCACTCTGATTCTGTTAGCCGACTTCATAAGCGCCACTTCCCCTTCAACATTACAAAATCTGAAGCAGGCCGAAGATGGCAAAAAAAGATGCGTGTGCAGCAAGAGAGGATTTCGAAAAGATACCAGCTACCATTGTCCCCAGTGTCCCTCCCAACCTGGCCTTTGCATTGGTGAATGCTTCCAACTTTATCATACAGCCCTAAAATATTAGCCCATATTTTTAACCATTTCCCCATTTTCATCATCTGTGCTGACCATTTTCCATGCTTCCCCAAATAACCATGCCACTGCCTTCCACGTGAACTGACCCCGGTCTGTTTTTTGAGTATGCCTCTGCCTACCGTTTGGATTCCTTCCACATGAACTGACCCTGACCTGTTTTATCAACTACGCTTCTGTCCACTGCTTGGACTGCTTGCAAATGAACTGACCCTGGCCTGTTTTATGGACTATGCTTTTGCCTACCGCTTGGACTGATCTGTTGCCCTGCCACTGTAGTACACAGGGGTCTCACATATGTTAGGGGCTCCAGAATTGTTTTTCCGGATAGAGAAAACTATTTTTTTTGTTTTCTCTAGGTTTCGTAATTTCTGGATTAGGGTCTGGGGTCCAGAGGCTTCATAGAGATTTGGGTGGGTCGAAGTCTCTACCCCTGTGCCCCTGTGCACAGGTCTTACCTGATTGCAGCCCTCAGCCTGCTGCTGACTTACTTCCATCATGCCTCTGCCTGCCGCATGAACGGCCACACCGCTACCTGGACTATGCAAATAATTAGCTGTAGCAAGAGGCAGTATGTTTATGAAGAGCTGGAGAGCGGTACAATGAGTGTCTGCAGGTAACAGTGTACCAAGACCAACATTATGGCTGTGCTGGCTGCCTCTGCCTGGACAATTTCTATGCACTGTGCTGTGCTGACAATATCCTTGTGCTGACTATAAACAATATTCCTGCCTGCTGCCTGGATAATTACTAGTGCTGCCTGCTGCCTGAACCAGTGCTCTCCTCTGTGGATACTACTAAAAGCACAGGTAATGCTTTTTTTTTACCCTTTCTGCAATAGAATTTATTTTGGATTGTAATGCTTGGTATGTACATGCTATGTGTTAGAAATATGAAAGGCCTTCAAAAATGATAGGTTGCCAGGAAATTATCTATGTAATGTATGCTCCTAGAACGCCTGATGGTGCTACTTGGATGTTGGGCCTCTGTATGTGAACAGGCTGTGTAAAAGGCTCACACATGTGGTATTGCCATACTCAGGAGGAGTAACAGAATGTATTTTGGGGTGTCATTTTTTGCTATGTACTTGCTATGTGTTGGAAATATCTGATAAATGGACAACTTTGTGTAAAAAAAATGGGTTTTCATTTTTTTCCCCACATTTTCCAAAAACTTCTGGAAAAAAATGAACTGTTCAAAAGACTCATTATGCCTTATAGATTATACATTGGGTGTTTGCTTTCCAAAATGGGGTCATTTTGGGGGCAATTCCATTGTCCTGGTGCTCCAAGGCCTTCAAAAGTGTAATAGGTGGTTGAGAAATGAGATGTGTCATTTATGCTCGTAGAGCGCCTGAAGCTGCTACTCAATGTTGGGCCTTTGTATGTGGCCAGGCTGTGTAAAAGTCTCACACGTGGTATCAACATACTCAGGAGGAGTAGCAGAATGTATTTTGGGGTGTCATCTTTGCTATGTACATGCTATGTGTTGGAAATATCTGATAAATGAACTTTGTGTTATAAAAAAACGTTTTAATTTTTTTTTCACATTTTCCAAAAACTTCTGGAAAAAATGAACCGTTCAAAAGACTCATTATGCCTCATAGATTATACGTTGGGGTGTTTGCTTTTCAAAATGAGGTCATTACTGTCATACTCGGGAAGTGTAGCAGAATGTATTTTGGGGTGTAATTTGTTGTATGCATATGCTCTGTGAGAGAAATAAAAAAAAATAAAAAATAAAAAATAAAAAATCTTAATTTTGCAAAGAATTGTGGGAACTTTTTTTTTTTTTAAATCACCATGCTACTTACTTTGGCATGTCTACTTTCTAAAAAGGGGTCATTTGGGGGGTATTTGTATTTTCCTGACTTCTTAAGCTGGCCATACACCATACAATTTTCCTGTTCAATTTTCTTTAGATTTACCTTCAACTATGTAGTACAAGGGCCTGCCTGATTGCATCCAAATTGAAAGTGTTTAGGTTTGACCTCATATTATATGGTTTTGGTAAATCTAAAGGAAAGTTGAACAGGAAAATTGAATAGTGTATGGCCAGCCTTAGTGTCTCAAGAAATAAGATAGGCCTTCAGTACATCAGGTATGATTAGTTTTCAGTGATTGGCACCATAGTATGTAGACTCTATAACTTTCACAAAGACCAATTAATTGACACTAATTTGGGTTATTTTTACCAAAGATATGTAGAAGTATACATTTTGGCCAACATTTATGAAGAAAAATTACTAATTTGCAAAATGTTATGACAGAAACAAAGAAAAAGGCATTTTTTTCACAAAATTTATGGTCTTTTTTATTTATAGCACAAAAAAATAAAAAACCCACTAGTGATTAAATACCACCAAAAGCAAGCTCTATTTGTGTGAAAAAAGGACGCAAATTTCATATGGGTACAGTGTTGCATGACTGAGTAATTGTCATTCAAAGTGCGAGTGCGCTGAAAGCTGAAAATTAGTCTGGGCAGGAAGGTGGTATAAGTGCCCTGTATTGAGGTGGTTAAGCTTGATTTTCTGTTATTCTGACACGCATTACTATTATATTCTGAACTTTTTATACACTGGAAGCCCTGTATAACAAGTTATTTATACATAAATAACTTGATGTTGATGTTAAAAGAGAAGTAAAGGAATAATTTTTTTTCCCTATTCATACTTACCTTGGTGGGTGCAGCATGGGTCCAATGCTGCATCTGTTCCCCGAAGCCGCTACACTGAGACCGGAGCAATCGAAAACGGACAAAGGCTCAGTTTTCACAGCTCCGTGAGGAAAGAGCTGTAGTCTGTTAGTTACAGCTCTCTTGCTCTGCTCCTCCTTGTTCATTGGAACGTGAGCTGTGGAGGGGGCGGAGCAGCCATCTTAGGCTCTCAGCGGCTTGCTGAGAGGCTGAGACGGGTATCAGTCCAGGCACCTGGCGGATCCAGACTCGGTGGTCGTGATGACGCGGTGCCTGGACTGATTTTTGTGGTGGACTTCAGTCCTCTCTCTGCTGAAAAAGGGTCACAGGAGTGCAAAACGAATTGCACTCCTTTGATCCATAGAAGAAGTACAGCCTTACAAGCTTTGGCTGGACTTATATCTAATAATATTGCCTGACAACATAAAAAATGTCTACGGCACAAAAATTAGATAAGTAGTGAGCGCTCGTTCACACCGCAACACGGCGCAGGAGATCTGGGTTCCGTGCACGTTTCTGGCACCGCACTCAAAATGCACTGCATGTGTGATCTGCTGCGGGTATCAATATAATTTATTTACTTTTTGTGTGATCCAGTGCATGTTTGTACATCATGACACAGGTGTTTGCTCTATATACTTGGTTGGAAAAAGTGTAAAAGGGAAATATTGGTTAATTTGTTAAAAAGGGATGAAATTACCAGAAGTCATTAGAACAATCATAGCTCCCAACCTTTAAAATTTTCCAAATATTATGCCCTTTCCTTGTTCCAAACAATTGGCATTGCTAAAAGACCTCTTTCACTTTGAGAGCCAGAGATGATCTTGTCAGTCTTGAAAGACTAGAAAAATACATGGAAAAACAAAGCTCAGGATAAGTAATAATAAGATCTGAGATTTTTGTAGTCTCCACCTGGGAATTGCTCTTCTGTTGGTGATTTTGCACTTTTTTTCTTTTCTAATACATTAATAGTGAATGTGGTGAAAAAGTACTTGTGCAAGGAAAATAAAAGAACTGTATATTTGCTTGTACATGATTGGATGATGGAGGTTTAGAAGAGATTCACCTCATTCACTAAGCTCTGGAGAAAAATCTCATGCAAAGTACAACTTACCTTGCAAAGTGAACCATCTCCTTTCTTTTAGTAAATCGAAACCCAATCACTTCATGTGTTGACAATAAGCATTCTGATAGGACGAGAAAGCTGGGTGACAAAGAGAAGAGCACATCACTGTGCCGCTTCTCCATTCACTGTCCAGTCTCAAGCTGGGACACGTCCAGGATACTGGTTGATTGATGCTGTCCATAGACACGTGCAATTCATTTTGTTCCAAATTAGTTTTTTAACAAATTTCGACAAATTTATTATTTCAGAAATACCCGAATTAACGGAAACCCGTTTAATGAATTTTTCAGAATATTCGTAAATTCGAATATTCGAAAATTTGTAAATTAGAATATTCGTAAAGTTGAATATTCAGAAATTCAAAAAATTGAAAATTCGGAAATTTGGAAGTTCTAAATTCGAAAATAAGAACGAATATTTGAAAATTCAAAAATCTGAAAATTCTGAAATAATTAACTAATAACAAAACTATTACTAACTATTAAATTATAGGTATTGGAATTTCCTTTCAAACTTGGGTGTTAGAGAACATAACGAATACGAATTCATCCGAAGTTACGAATTATCCGAAATAATGAATGCCGTATCCAAATGAATGGAAGGTAACAAATTAATAATAATAAATAACAATAATAATAAATATAAAAACTTTTTATCATTATTATTAATTTAATTCCATTTGTTTAGATGTGGCATTTGTTATTTTGGATAATTCGTAACTTCGGATAAATTCGTATTCGTTACATTGACTAACAGCCAAATTTGAAAGGAAATTCCAATACCTATAATTTAATAGTTAGTTTTTATTAGTTAGTTATTATTTTAAATTTTTGCATTTTTGTTCTTTCAAATGTATGGATTTTCTTTCTTATCTTTGAATTTTCGGATTTTAGAATTTCTGAAATTTTTCGAATTTTTGAATTTACGAATTTTCAAATTTCGGAATTTCTGGATTGTCGGATTTTCGCATTTATGAATTTCGATCATAATGAATGACCCGAAAAAAAGGAAAGAAAAAAAGAATTAAACGAAAAAGAACAAAATTTTCGGCAGTGCACATGTCTAGCTGGCCATCAGACTGAGGACATTTAGTGGCCGAAAAATATACCGAGGAAGGAATCTCTGAAAAAATGAAATATTGCAACAATAACTGGGTTGTTATTTTATCCTTTAACCGGTTCCCGACCAGCCGCCTCAGTTATATTGTGGCAGGATGGCTCTCCTGGGCGTGCCATCATCCCTGTACATCGGCTCTTTAAGACGCTGTACGCTGAAGGAGCCGATGTGAGTGCCTGGCAGGCGCGATGACCACCGGGCACCCGAAATCGCTTGTGACAAAGCGAGAACCAGGATCTGTGTGTGTGTAAACATACAAATCCTGATTCTGTCAGGGGAGAAAAGACCGATCGTGTGTTCCTACTAAGTAGGAACACCGATCGGTCTCCTCCCCTAGTCAGTCCCATCCCCCTACAGTTAGAACACACCTAGGGAACACATTTAACCCCTTGATCGCCCCTAGTGTTAACCCCTTCCCTGCCAGTGACATTTATACAGTAATCAGTGCATTTTTATAGCACTGATCGCTGTATAAATGTCACTGGTCACAAAAATGTGTCAAAAGTGTCCAATTTGTCCAATACAATATCGCAGTCCCGATAAAAATTGCAGATCGCAGGCATTACTAGTAAAAAAAAAATAATAATTATAAAAATGCCATAAATATATCACCTATTTTGTAGACGCTATGACTTTTGCGCAAACCAATCAATATACGCCCATTGCGATTTTTTTTTAACAAAAATATGTAGAAGAATACATAACTAAGGGAAAAAAAAAATATATATATACAGTGGCTTGCAAAAGTATTCGGCCCCCTTGAACTTTTCAACCTTTTGCCACATTTCAGGCTTCAAACATAAAGATATAAAATTTTTATTTTTTGTGAAGAATCATCAACAAGTGGGACACAATTGTGAAGTGGAACGAAATCTTTTGGATTTTTGAAACATTTTTAACTAATAAAAAAATGAAAAGTGGGGCGTGCAAAATTATTCGGCCCCCTTGCGTTAATACTTTGTAGAGCCACCTTTTGCTGCGATTACAGCTGCAAGTCGCTTGGGTTATGTCTCTATCAGTTTTGCACATCGAGAGACTGAAATTCTTGCCCATTCTTCCTTGCAAAACAGCTCGAGCTCAGTGAGGTTGGAGGGAGAGCGTTTGTGAACAGCAGTTTTCAGCTCTTTCCACAGATTCTCGATTGGATTCAGGTCTGGACTTTGACTTGGCCATTCTAACACCTGGATATGTTTATTTGTGAACCATTCCTTTGTAGATTTTGCTGTATGTTTGGGATCATTGTCTTGTTGGAAGATAAATCTCCGTCCCAGTTTCAGGTCTTTTGCAGACTCCAACAGGTTTTCATCCAGAATGGTCCTGTATTTGGCTGCATCCATCTTCCCCTAAATTTTAACCATCTTCCCTGTCCCTGCTGAAGAAAAGCAGGCCCAAACCATGATGCTGCCACCACCATGTTTGACAGTGGGGATGGTGTGTTGAGTGTGATGAGCTGTGTTGCTTTTACGCCAAACATATCATTTTGCATTGTGGCCAAAAAGTTCGATTTTGGTTTCATCGGACCAGAGCACCTTCTTCCACATGTTTGGTGTGTCTCCCAGGTGGCTTGTGGCAAACTTTAGACGAGACTTTTTATGGATATCTAAATGGCTTTCTTCTTGCCACTCTTCCATAAAGGCCAGATTTGTGCAGTGTACGACTGATTGTTGTCCTATGGACAGACTCTCCCACCTCAGCTGTAGTTCTCTGCAGTTCATCCAGAGTGATCAAGGGCCTCTTGGCTGCATCTCTGATCAGTCTTCTCCTTGTCTGAGCTGAAAGTTTAGAGGGACAGCCAGGTCTTGGTAGATTTGCAGTGGTCTGATACTCCTTCCATTTCAAAATGATCGCTTGCACAGTGCTCCTTGGGATGTTTAAAGCTTGGGAAATCTTTTTGTATCCAAATCCGGCTTTAAACTTCTCCACAACAGTATTACGGACCTGCCTGGTGTGTTCCTTGGTCTTCATGATGCTCTCTGCGCTTTCAACAGAACCCTGAGACTATCACAGAGCAGGTGCATTTATACAGAGACTTGATTACACACAGGTGGATTCTATTTATCACCATCAGTCATTTAGGACAACATTGGATCATTCAGAGATCCTCGCTGAACTTCTGGAGTGAGTTTTCTGCACTGAAAGTAAAGGGGCCGAAAAATTTTGCGCGCACCACTTTTCAGTTTTTTAATTGCTAAAAAAGTTTAAAATATCCAATAGATTTCGTTCCACTTCACAATTGTGTCCCACTTGTTGGTGATTCTTCACAAAAAAATAAAATTATATATCTTTATGTTTGAAGCCTGAAATGTGGCAAAAGGTTGAAAAGTTCAAGGGGGCCGAATACTTTCGCAAGCCACTGTATATATATATATATATATATATATATATATATATATATATATATATATATTTTTTTTTTTTTTTAAATTTGGGATATTTATTATAGCAAAAAGTAAAAAAAAAGAATTTGTGTTTTTTTTCAAAATTGTCGCTCTTCTTTTGTTTATAGTGCAAAAAATAAAAACTGCAGAGTTGATCAAATACAACCAAAAGAAATCTCTATTTGTGGGGAAAAAAAACACAGTGCCGTATTGCAAAAAATGGCCTGGTCAGGAAAGGGGTAAATTCTTCCGGGGCTGAAGTGGTTAATGGCTGTTCATTTTCATCTTGTTCTTTCTGGGTGCAGTTCTGTTTTAAAGTGGTTGTAAACCCTCCACATACCCAGTATGTAGTGTGAAATTTGCTGCAATTTCTTTTGCAGCAATATAAAAATTAATATTTTAATATTTTTATATTAGATATCAGGTAGACTAGACCTTCTGATCATTTTATATACATTTATAATTTTTAGTATTAAATGAATTTCGGAATGATATTGTGACATATAATATGTATTTTATATACTATTTTTATAAGGAACTAAGATAATGATCCATTTTAAATAATATTTTTTTAATTTTTTTTTTTTATATATATATATATGACTAGACATGATATAAGCTAAGATTGTAATGGTCTATAGCTTAGTGTCGGTTGTTACTAACTTGATATTGACAACTTAATAGTAAAATATAGCCAATGCCACTGTGCGCCTTTCAATGAAGTGGTTTGAGGCTCACAATGAGTTAATCTTAATTGTAAAATTTACAGATAAATTCTGGGATGCCGCGCTGCAAGACCACGCCCTTTGACAAAGTTGTAATAACAAAACGCGTCAGAGTGTTATCTTACGGCGACCGGGAGTGACACAACTGACGCGATCTCTACCGAAGCACCTTCGGCATTCCCCAGCTTTTAGTAAGAGTGATTTGAAAAAGAGTTGAACGCTTAATACCGATACTGAGCTATACGATCAACTTGGAACCACTATAGTGTCATAGAACATTGAATTTTAATCGAAAAACTTAATAAATGGTCAAACAGGACTACACTATGTGGAGTCTTTCTTCCCATGTCCCTGGATTTCGGAGGCTTACCAACGTGGCTCTGATCGAGTATATGGCAGTATATTGATGTGGATTGAGGCCTGATAACCTTATCGTTTTGGTGAGTTTAAACCCCGGCGGGGTGTGTGGAGCATGGTGTGAAAGAATTTGGTGAAAGGTGCACGCATCACTAACAAGTTTAAGACCACCCACTGTGTCCACTCTAGACTTTTCTTCACCATCATCTGCCTCTGTTATTCAAAGGTTATTATGTGTATATGGTGATGTCCATATACTAGCCAGTCATTTTTTATTAACTGACAGGTGCGCTGCTTTGATGAGTATTTACTACTGGTTAGCATTTTAAACTATTCGTCTTATGTGTAAATCTATGATTAATCTTTTAAGTGGCTGCTGATTTATATTTTTATATACATTTATTTATGTTTTAAATAAGTACCTGTGTTGATGTCACTTGTAACTCCATAGCGCTGAGATAGGAATAAGTGGGTAGTACGATTTAATTTATTTTTTCTTCCTGTTTTAACATACCCAGTGAAGTGGCTGGCCTCAGATGATATATAGAGATGAAGCAAATCCTCCCTACATAAGTTTACCTGTTAATCTGCAGCCATTTGTCCAATACATTCTTGCAAAACTCAGATATTTTTCACAGACCCAAAAAATGGAAAACTGTAGGAAAGCAGTTTGCCTACCTGGCATATGGATTTACAGTACAAGGACTTGCACATGTAAATGTTGACATAAAATATGTAAAGACTAAGGTATCTGTTTATCAATCAGTGGAAAATATCCGCTGAAAAGTTCTCAGGCATTCCTAGAGGAGATCTCTCTCCTCTTATTTCCCTTTTTATGAAGTGGTGTAGATCGTTTCTCCTTTTGAGGAGTGAGGCGATTTACAAACGCTGTGAACTGTGGAGAACGCCTCCTGTTACTTTAATCTTGCGAGCCATAGCGAGATTACCGTACCAGAAAATCTGTGTAAGACAGAGGTGTCCGTTTATTAAGCAGTGGTGAATTATTGCTGCTGAGTACACAGGAATTCTCAGAGGAGACCGCCCACCTCATGTTAATAAAATAATTAGTCCCCCTACACAAAAAAAAAAAAAAAAAAATATATATATATATATATATATATATATACACAGACACACACACCCTTTTATATATATATATACATACCGTATATACTCGAGTATAAGTCGAGTTTTTCAGCACATTTTTTTGTGCTGCAAGTGCTCCCCTCGACTTATACTCGAGTCAAGCACTTTTCTGCAGCAAAAAAAATCATTTTCCGAACCGATTTTGGGGCCCTGTATCTCAGGGCCACTTTGTGCTAGGAACCCCAAATTTGGTGTGCAAACCCCGTGGACCTGGTACCATAACATATCCAGGGTTCCTAGCACCAAGTGGCCCCGAGATACGGGGCCCCAAAATAGGTTCAGAAAATGTCATTCTCTGCTGCAGAAAAGTGCTTGACATTTTCTGAACCGATTTTTGGGGCCCGGTATCTCGGGGCCACTTGGTGCTAGAAATCCCAGCTTTGGATATTTTATGGAGCTAGTTCCACTGGGTTTGCACACTAAATATGGGGTTCCTAGCACTAAGTGGCTCTGAGATACAGGGCCACAAATTCGGTCAACTGTGTCCATCTGCAGCAATGTCATTTTGGGACACTTTGGGTTCAGAGACCCCAAATTTTGGCTGCAGCTAGGGGGCATCTAGGAACACTTAACTACAGAGTTTGAAGTTTGGGGGACCTATGGCTGCAAATGGGCACAGTGAGGCATGCAAATGGGCACAGTGAGGCTGCAAATGGGCATTGTTGACCCTCTTTTCCACTTACAGTAGCTGTGCATTTCTCACCCTCGTCTTATACTTGGGTCAATAAGTTTTTCCCATTTTTTGTGGTAAATTAGGGCCTCGACTTATACGCGGAACGACTTATACTCGAGTATATATATATATATATATATATATATACATATACATACACACACATTATATATACAGTGCCTTGAAATAGTATTCATACCCCTTGACATTTTCCCCATTTTGTCATGTTACAACCAAAAAGGTAAATGGATTTTATTGGGATTTTATGTGATAGACTAACACAAAGTGGCACATATTTGTGAAGTGCAAGGAAAATTACAAATGGTTTTCAACATTTTTTACAAATAAATATGTGAAAAATGTGGCGTGCATTTGTATTCAGCCCCCCTGAGTCAATACTTTGTAGAACCACCTTTCGCTGCAATTACAGCTGTCTTTTTGGGGAAGTCTCTACCAGCTTTGCACATCTATAGAATTACATTTTTGCCCATTCTTCTTTGCAAAATAGCTCAAGCTCTGTCAGATTGGATGGAGAGCGTCTGTGAACAGCAACTTTCAAGCCTTGCCACAGATTCTCAATTGGATTTAGGTCTGGACTTTGGGCCATTCTAACACATGAATATGCTTTGAGCTAAACCATTTCATTGTAGCTCTGGCTGAATGTTTAGGGTCGTTGTACTGCTGGAAGGTGAGCCTCCGTCCCAGTCTCAAGTCTTTTGCAGACTCTAGCAGGTTTTCTTCTAAAATTGCCCTGTATTTGGCTCCATCCATCTTCCCATCAACTCTGACCAGCTTCCCTGTCGAAGAAAAGCATCCCATCAACATGATGCTGCCACCACCATGTTTCACAGTGGGGATGGTGTGTTCACGGTGATGTGCAGTGTTAATTTTCCGCCACACATAGCGTTTTGCTTTTAGGCCAAAAAGTTCAATTTTGGTCTTATCTGACCAGACCATCTTCTTTCACATGTTTGCTGTGTCCCCCACATGGCTTCTTGCAAACTGCAAATGGAACTTCTTATGGCTTTCTTTCAACAATGGCTTTCTTCTTGCCACTCTTCCATAAAGGCCAAATTTTTGGAGTGCACGACTAATAGTTGTCCTGTGAACAAATTCTCCCACTTGAACTGTGGATTTCTGTAGCTCCTCCAGAGTTACCATGGGCCTCTTGGCTGTTTCTCTGATTAATGCTCTCTTTGCCCGGCCCGTCAGTTTAGGTGGATGGCCAAGTCTTGGTAGGTTTGCAGTTGTGCCATACTCTTCCCATTTTCGGATGATGAATTGAACAGTGCTTCATGAGATGTTCAAAGCTTGGGATATTTTTTTTTTGGGATATTTTTTTATAACCTAACCCTGCTTTAACCGATTCCTGACCAACCGCTGCAGTTATACCACGGCAGGTTGGCTCCCCTGCTCGAGCCATCGTAGCTATACGTCAGCTCGCAGGGTCGGGATAGCAGGCGCATGCGTGCTGCTGGAGGGGAGCGCGGCGGCTGCACAGCGGGGATGCCGGTGCTCGTGGCCGACAGTTGCGATGACCGCCGGCCACGAGCGATCGTGAGCAGGAGAGACAGAGCAGGGACGAGTGTGTGTAAACACACACTTCCCTGTTCTGTTCTGACAGGAGTGACAGATCGTGTGTTCCTATTAGCTAGGAACCATGATCCGTCACTTCCTCCAGTCAGTCCCCTCCCCCTTCAGTTAGAATCAGCTCCCAGGGAACACAGTTAACCCCTCAAGCACCCCCTAGTGTTAACCCCTTCACTGCCAGTGACATTTTTACAGTAATCAATGCAATTTTATAGCATTGATCGCTGTATTAATGCCGATGGTCACAAAAATGTGTTAAAATTATCCGATGTGTCCGCCATAATGTCGCAATTATTATAAAAATCGCAGATCGCCGCCTTTTACTAGTTAAAAAAAAAATAAATAAATAAAAAAATCTATCCCCTATTTTGTAGACGCTATAACTTTTGCGCAAACCAATCAATATACGCTTATTGTGATTTTTTTTTTTTACCAAAAATATGTAGAAGAATACATATTGGCCTAAACTGAGGAGAAAAATAGTTTTTTTATATATTTTTGGGAGCTATTTACTATAGCAAAAAGTAAAAAAATAATGCGTTTTTTTCAAAATTGGTGCTCTTTCTTTGTTTTATAGCGCAAAAAATAAAAACCGCAAATACCACCAAAAGATAGCTCTCTTTGTGGGAAAAAAAGGACGTCAATTTTGTTTGGGTACAACGCCGCACGACCGTGTAATTGTCAGTTAAAGCGACGCAGTGCTGAATCGCAAAAAGTCCTCTGGTCAGGACGGGGGTAAATTCTTCCGGGGCTGCAGTGGGTAAACTTCTACACAACTTTATCCCTGACCTGTCTGGTGTGTTCCTTGGCCTTCATGATGCTGCCTGTTCACTAAGGTTCTCTAACAAACCTCTGAGGGCTTCACAGAACAGCTGTTTTTCTACTGAGATTAAATTACAGGTGGACTCTATTTACTAATTAGGTGACTTTTGAAGGCAATTGGTTCCACTGGATTTTAGTTTGGGGTATCAGAGTAAAGGGAGCTGAATACAAGTGCACGCCACACCTTTTAGATATTTATTTGTAAAAAAAATTAAAAACCATTTATAATTTTCCTTCCACTTCACAATTATGTACCACTTTGTGTTGGTCTACCACATAAAATCCCAATAAATGAATTTATGTTTTTGGTTGTAACATGATGTGGAAAATTTCAAAAGGGGGACAAATGGCAGGGGGACAAGTTTACTGTCTTGGGGGTTCTGATTGAGGAAGGAGGAAGTCAATAATCTTCCTTCTCAGTTCTCCGGAGATTCTCTCTTCTCTCCCCGATTCTTCACCCCTGGGCTGCCGAGATCGCACCTTCATAAACTGGTCGTTCTGGTTTCTGTCAATGACAGATTCTCTGTGCACAGAGATGATCAGCGGAGAACATGTCCCCCCCCCCCCCCCGATCGTCTCTGTTTCATAAACTGATAATGATCTGAGATGAGCTGCGATCATCAGCATGGCAGCTCATGGCAGCTCATCTCGGTTTCATAAACGGACACCTAATAGTTAAAAATGTTGGTGTACATTTATTAAACTGAGGAGTTTTATCTCAGTTCAGTTTGTCACAGTTCTTAGTTGAAAATATGTCCTCCTCAGCCTGTTTATAAAGCCGAGAACTTCTGTTCTCAGAGGGAGAACAGAGGAAAAGTTTTTCCCTCTGTAATTATATCTTAGAAAATTGGCGTCTGCTTCTTCATGGTCTGGCAAGGGAATTAAATCACAATCCTTGTAATATATAGCGCATATATTTATTTTTATTAACATGGTTTTACAAGGCACCATCTTTTTTCAAACCTCTTTCATTAGAATCTTACAAAGATGATGAAATAATTTCCATGAACATCTAAACAATATTCAAAAAGCTTTAAACATTATTATACAGGATTTATATAGCGCCAACAGTTTACGTAGTGCTTTACAACTTGAGGGTAGACAGTACAAATACAATACACTTTAATACAGGAGGAATCAGAGGGCCCTGCTCCTTAGAGCTTACAATCTAATCTAAACATGTCAATAAATGCTAAGAAACTAAGGACAATATGAATATTCAAAACTTGGGATCCTCACTTTACCAAAACATTAGGTAGGCGAACTATTAAATTGTGATTCATCACTGATTCATCACTCATACAAGAACAGAAGAATGTCATACATAAAACAGATTTAAAATAAAAAGAAAGTAGTGATCTTAAGAGTTTATAATGAAAAAAATGTTAGCGATTCAATAAAGGAGTATATGAGGTAACAGTGTGTATTACAAATGCTTTTTATTATTATACAGGATTTATATATAGTAGCATCAACAGTTTGCACATCTCTCTACAAAATAAAGGAGGATAGACAGTTACAACACAATTGGGTACAAGAGGATTGGGAAGGCTTTGCTCGTGTGTTGGCAGGTGTAGTTAACTTGCATGCATCTAGATGGCTCTGTTTCCATTATAGTATAGTAAGGGGAAAGTTTTACGCAGGTGTTAGCTCCCCTTTTAGAGAAATCCTGCCTCTAGTGATGTAAGGGTGGAGTTTGTGGCCATATACTGTATATACCAGCTGTGGGTGGAAGCCAGTGTAGATAGGACAAGACACCCCAGAGCTGCAAACATGTAATCCTGTACTGAGCTGAGCTAAAGGGTCCTGTGCGGGTCCTGTGCAGTGCTGAATTCCCAGGGAAGGTGATACAAATCATGGGTGGGATTGCTGTAGACGTCCTGTCTCCCCTGACCTTTTTCTGCAGGTTCTGCAGCGGGGTGTGTAAGGCTTTAAAGGCCCGGACAGAGTCATCTGATGTGAGTAGTGGTGGAAGCCTGGGAATAAGTATATCATCAGGGAGCGTGCCCAGCTGGGCAGAGCTATAGAAGGGACATTGAGAAGAGACAGGTATATTAACAGAGGCACCTTTATCCCCCAGACCCTCAGTTGCGGGTCCTGTGACTTGGTGATGAAATCCTAATGCTGTAGAATATATATATATATATATATATATTTATATATATATATATATATATATATATATATATATATACATATATATATATATATATATATATATATATATATATATATATATATATATATATATATATATATATATATATATATATATTTATATATATATATATATATATATATATATATTAGGGGAGTGGTCCCAACTTTGTGGAGCTTCCAAGGAGAGGAATGAAGTAGAGGAAAGATGTATAAGATTCTGCTAGTATGTTAACTGCAAAATGTCACAGGAACTGTGAATATGTAAAGTTGCAGTAAAGTGCTGGAAATGCATCTGTGTATGGACATTCGTTTTATTCTTAAATAGTAAGGCCTCTGGCAAGGGATGTTGTGAGCGGGCCCCTGGCCTGGATTATAACAAAATATGGCGGAGAGATTATATCAACAGGTGGGTGATTGTCCTATCCAAGAGGAAACGGGGAGGGGACTGTACAATTTGGCACCAACATCTGCCCATTTGTTCTCCTTACACTTGGGAGCTTAGCAAATGACAGCGGTTTATGGATAAAAGCTCCAACAAAGTACACAGTTTGTATTGCTCACAACAAAGAATTATATTATATAATTTTCTAATCTGTTTTTAGATACTGAATGCTGAAATTGAGGGGAAAAAAAAATCTATCCTCCCAGTTGTATATACCCAGGGCTTATGAGTCTTACACCTAGATGCTGTATTTAAGCGTTGCCTGGACTAGCACATACAACACACCTATTTATTCTAGAAAGTTGTTTGGGCATGAATGTGTACATACAATGACAGTGCACAGTTATAAATTGCCACCTAAAGTAGAATTATAGGCATTTTTTTATGTTGGATAGAGCAAGGAAGGGTTAAAACCCCTGTCAGATTTTTCTTCACCATCTGTTTCCCATTTCGGAGATTTTTATCCCATAGCCATACCGAAAGCAAGGGGAAATCCATGCAAATTAGGGGAATCCATTGGGAGGCCCCCAGAACTAGTGTCCCCATTGGAAGATTTCTCCTCTATGCCTTTTTTGGGGACAACCCAAAATGTGGGATTTTCTTTACTTTCACTTTTAATGATAATGGTAAACAGGACAAATGTTGAATCACTTGTTTCAGGAGGAGGATCTACATTATCCTATATTCAGATGTTGAGGATGAAGAAGAGAGCACCAGGACCATACAACATGAAGAAGTCATGTTGAAGTCAGCTTAATGCCAAGTGGGTTCCAGCAATGAGGAGGGGGAGGGGGTGACGAGATGCCAGCAGTTAGAGAATGGGAAGTGGGAGAGAGGCAGAACAGCAGTAAGGAAGAAAGCAGCTTGCAGTGAACTGGAGGGGACAGCTACCCTAGTCCACCAGAACACAGCCCCATGAGTAACACAAGCATGATGAGACACATGAATCTGCACTACAAAGCTCAGTGGGAGCAGAAGCTCAATTATACCATCTACCAGCACATGATGGGCCATTGGACAAGTTGTGTATGGGCTGTTTAGGATAACAGGAGGAGTCGACCTGACCTTATATCCATCCCTATCTGAGACTGTGGCTGGGTTATAAGCCAAAAGGCGTTATTGATCTCCTGACCAGAGATCAAGGGAGCTGGTAAGAGGCAGTTGTTTTGAAGGTGGAGGACTGTCCTATCTCTAACACTACTTCCAATGGTGAACTGAGTGTGATGTCACTAATTATGTGGATGAAGAGTTATATCCCTTGGTGATTTTTTGTCGGACATTTGTTGACATTATCTTCAGATGGACTCAGTTTTTTGATGTGCATAATTCATAATTTTTAAAATTTTTCATTTTTTAGTTTTAGTTCTTATAGCGCGGTTTCTTATACAATTCAATTATACCAGTTGGAAGCAAAAGGCCTGCAGTCCTTCCCCACCTCGATCCACATTTTTTCCTACCCTCCACGATTCACCAGCTGCATCTACTGCCACATCTGTGACCTCTGCCAATTGGGATGGGGGTTAAAGAGGCTTACATTACACCAAGCGAGGAAGAGGGTCAACATAGGCCCAAGGTTAAAGAGTAGTCTTGATCATACATTTCCAACACCCACACTGTCAACTCCAGCAAAATACTTGATCAAGCAGGTGTCTCTTTTGCATCTGCTGGAGCCAAAAAAAAAGGGCCCCCAACAAATCCCCCCCTTGACCAGCGTCTCAATTCCAGCATGGCAAAATGGCTGGATTTGCAGCTGTTTCCATTCAGGTTTGTGGAGTCAGCCCCTTTCTATGAGTTTATGGCCTGTGCTACACCACAGTGGCAGGTACCCAGCTGCCAGTATTTTACCCAGAAGGGCATCCTCTGCTAACACGTGGAAGGCAATATGTCTGTGATGCTAGACCACGATGTCAGTGGCAGGATTTACATGACAGCATGCCATGCTGGGTCAAATTCCTGGCAGCTGGGAAGGCTGGTAAGCATACCACTGGAGCTGGTGTTGCATGATAAAAAAGTGGTAACACTGGGCCAGATACTCTGGCAGCTCTTTGGGGCCAGGCTGAGAGGTGGATGACCCCATGCTGTCTTGTGCCAAGTAAGGTCATGTGTTACAATGGCACTAATCTGCTGGCCACCCACATACTTTGCCTGGCACATGTCCCTCAACCTGGTAGTGCAGGGGTTCTTAATTAAATACTCTGACTTCCAGGGGGTAATGTGTTAGGCCAGAAGATTGTGCAGCTATTTTGAATGGTCATACCCTACAAGTCCTCTCCTGGCAGAATTGCAGCAGCAACACAAGCTGCCTGCAAACTGCAAACTGCAAACTATTACTAGTGATATAAGGTTTTGGGGGTTAGGATGTTTGTGCAGGTATGAATTTTAACAGAGTGGTGTATCCAAAGTAGAGTAGCGCACTCAACACTATATATTTTTTTATTTTTTCACCTAGTGGTGTTCTTTTTGATTGCAGCAACTCAATTTTATATCAATAATTTTTTGCGCCGGTGACACATATATGCTCATATGGCTCATAGATTATACGTTGGGGTGTTTGCTTTCCAAAATGGGGTCATTTTGTGTGCAATTCTATTGTCCTGGTGCTCCAGGGCCTTCAAAATTGTAATAGATGGTTGAGAAATTAGATGTGCAATTTATGCTCGTAGAACGCCTGAAGGTGCTACTTCAATGTTAGGCCTCTGTATGTGGCCAGGCTGTGTAAAAGTCTCACCCAGGAGGAGTAGCAGAATGTATTTTGGGGTGTAGTTGCAAGTATGCATATGCTGTGTGTGAGAAATAACCTGTTAATATGACAAAATTGTGTACAAAAAATAAAAAGTAATAATAATTTCTTCAATTTCCCAAGAATTGTGGGAAAAAAATACAACTTCAAAAAACTCACCATGCCTATTACTAAATACCTTGGACTGTCTACTTTCCAAAAAGGGGTCATTTGGGGGATATTTGTACTTTCCTGGCTTGTTAGGGTCTCAAAAAATGAGATAAGCCGTCAGTACATCAGGTGTGATCAGATGTGATCAATTTCCAGTGATTGGCACCATAGCTTGTAGACTCTATAACTTTCACACAGACTAAACAACATCCACTACTTTGGGTTATTTTTACCAAGGATATGTAGCAGTATAAATTTTGGCCCACATTTATGAAGAAAAATTACTTATTTGCAAAATTTTACAATAGAAACAAAAAAGATTGTATTTTTTTTTCAAAATTTTCGCAATTTTGCATAAATCGCAAAAGATAAAAAACCCAGTGGTGAATAAATACCACCAAAAGAAGGCTCTTTTTGTGAGAAAAAAATGATAACAATTTTGTTTGGATACTGTGTAGCATGACTAAGTAATTGTCATTCAAATTGTGAGAGCGCTGAAAGCTGAAAATTGGTCTGGGCAGGAAGGTGCATAAGTGCCTGGTATTGAAGTGGTTAAAAACATTTTTACACTTTCTCTTTAAATTTTTTTATCAACTTTAATGCTATCACAAGGGATGAACATCCCTTGTGATAGCATGGGCCATGACAGAAGTCCTATTATTAGGCTTTTTCTCAATGTATTACACCTATGTTACCGTGTTAGTTAATTGTACCTGCTTATTATTATGGGAAAAGACTTTGTCAATGCTTAATGTAATTTTTCTTTTCCTGATGACTCCTTATGGCAGCATACCTAGGATCAGCTCCACCCTCTTCTTGACACTACAGGACAATGTTAAAGCGGTGCTCCACCCAAAAAAGGAAGCTCTGCTTGTCTGCTGCCACATTTGGCACCCTTTGGGGGGGGAACGGGTACCTGGTTTTGACAGGTAGCCGCTCCAACTTCCGTCTCAGTTTGCCGCGGTGAACTAAGCCGGAACTTCAGCCCCCCTCCTTCCTCCGCAGCCTTCTGAGTAATAGGAAACCGGCAGTGAAGCCACAAGAATCGGCTCGGGTTAGGACATCGCTGGATGCCTGGACAGGTAACTGCCCTAATATTAAAAGTCAGCAGCTACAGTATTTGTAGCTGCTGACTTTTAATTTGTTTTGAGGGGGGAGCCCGGAGCTCTTCTTTAAGTAGAAATATATCTAAAAGATGGATCTCAAACTACTGTTATTTTAAGGAGACCAATTTGTATTATATGGATGGGGTACCTCCACAACTTGGCAGACAATTAACAATAATAATGGGAAACCAGGCGGGGGATAGGAAAGTAGTTGAAAGGAGGACCAACCATGGTATTCATATGTCATAAAATCTTTAATTGTGCAAAAATTGAATAATAAAAATCCACCCTCTAAACACCATAAAATTGTTAAAAATATATATCAAAGAGACAACGTTGTCACCTTAAAATAATTGACACACAGGACCTAGCTGCATAGAATCTAGAGTAACCACATCAAACATGGAGCACATAAATCCCCATATATCAAAGCCAGGGTGGCCTTGAGTAAGTGAGTTGTCTTAGAGCACAGAGCAGTACTTGTCCCATCTGGGCTAATTGTACGCTACACGTGTACTAAGTTTCCAGAAGAGATACCAACCCAATAATGGACCAATCGTCCTAGACTTTAATGATAAAGAGGGGAAAAGTACACCGCTAGATACCACAATTGCATAGGGCTAATCAAATATAACAGACTTAATCGGGTATATAGCAACTGAATGCGGTCCTTTGAACGTATCGCATATAGCACTGCAATTGTTTGACACTAAATGAATATCACTATTTAGATGATTATAGTAGAATGTCACAGTGTAACAGTCAAACATAGTTGAAGGTAATGTCCTCCTTTGATATGTCCTGAGCAACCAGAAAGTAAGTGAAGGATATGGTTTTCCAATGGCCCAAACTAATTGGATCCAGATCACACAGGAAACGTCTGTCTGGCATTGTTAGGATCCTATTGTGTCAGATTCCTGACATAACAGCTGATTTTTGGTTGGGTCATTTGGTTGTTATTACACCCAGGAAACATCGACATCAAAGGAGCATCAGTGCTGGTGATTCAACAGGGACAATCAAGATCAATGGAAGACCGCTGTACATACCATTCCCTGTTGTCTTGGGTAGGTAGATAGGAATATCAGAGGCAGGTCAATTAAGGCTCCCATCACTTCTGAGTTTGAACTCAGTGGAACTTTCCTCCTACAGATGTTTATGCTTGTTGTCTTCCATTGATAAGGATGCAGGTCTCAGTCCTCACTGGTTTGAACAAGATTCCTTTGGAAAGACACCAGCGGTGTCACGTCTCCAGTTTATCAGAGCCGCCTCTGTGTTGCCTCGCCTCAGTGGTATACAGCATGCAGCTTGGCGTCCTGTGGTCTCCGCTATACGTCAATGCATTTCACAAACCTTTACGTTCACTTCATCAGCACGTTGAGATGTTAGCCAGACGTCTGTTTTAAAGCCTGGGGATTCCCCAATTACACAGTGTCACGTCTTGTGGTTTTAATGAATTCTGATTGAACCAAGGTGTCATTGAGATTACTTGCTCTTTTGGCCGCTAAATGAGGTCTGGAACCAACTATGTGTCTGAGATCCATTGATGGTGTAAGGAGGGGGGAGCCTGGAGCTCCTCTTTAAGTAGCCTTTAAAAGAGAGAATACCAAAATTCCCAGAGTTTCATTACAAGATTAGCAACAGAACACTAGGATTGAAATTATGCTATTATAGGAGTTGCCAGGAAAGGAAAAGAACTAAAATACCATTTTCCACATTCCTGCCACTCCTCGTGACAGCCGTGACAGCCGTGACAGCCTACTATGGGACATAACTAGCAGCAGTCTTTGCGTTTAAAGTGGATGTAAACCCAATGTCATCCTTTCTAAACTACTGCCATAGGGGTTATCGATCAGGATATACATGCCTCCTGCATGTATCTTTACCTGTCAAATGTCTCCCCTCTGTCTGTTATGAGAGCCAAAAAAACTGCAGATTCTGTGGGCGGGTCTGTTGTCTGGAGCTCGGTGGGTGGATGTCAGACTCCCCGCCCACCTCTACACTCCCCTTGTCAATATGCATTTTCTCCTGTGTATTTCTTACACTGAACTTCTGCTATGATCTCTAACATCCAGTGAAAAGACAGGAAAGTAACCACATGACTTCAGCATGCCAAATCATGCTGAGGTGTGGAACAGCCAATCCTTGCAGAGCTGCTGAAGAAAGGAGTGGGGGTGGGAATTAAAAAATAATGGATGTCTTAGGTTAGTGCACGAGATATCTAAATCACCTGTCACTCACAGCAAGGGGGAGGATTTGACAAAGTTTTTCTCTGTTTGTCAAGATTTATCTCACTGAACAATAAAAGGGGATTGCTCAGAGCTGGATTAACTCTTTTTGGCAAGACTGGGCTCAAATCATAGGAAATCTTATACTCTAGTTTACACATTATGACATAAAAAAAAAAAAAAAACTTCGGGTTTACATCCACTTTAAAGACCACAGAAGTAAAGAAGTGCTCTAAAGATGTATTTTGTAGACAAAGCAGTTACAAGGACTGAAGTATCAAACTGACAAAGAGCACCAGAAATAACATTAAGTATATAATGTTAATTAAACACGTTGGCTGAGAATTACTGTCATAGGTGAAATGAAAAATTTTGAATATTATTTCTGATAATAATTGATTAGTCCGGAGCTAAAATTTGTTAAAAAGTGCACTTTTTGGAATGCCTTAAACATTCTACTTTCTGTTTACAACATTTTTCTAAGGTTTTGGTTGATAATTTGATATTTCTGTTCCCAGACATATTTTTAAAGAAAAGAGGGGGGAGAGGTATGTAGGAGCACCACAGCCATGGACGAATCATCTTGATATAAGAAAAGACATGCCTCACAAATCCAATAGACAGTGGTCGAAGTCAGATGGCAAAAAAGTGAAAAATGCATGGGCTAATGTTTTGTGAATATTATGTATTGTATCAGTTAGTTTGGTAGTTTGTTTTTCATTGAGCACCCAGTGCACCCTCTTTTTTACTGCTGCCAAAGAAAGGGAATCCGACAGCCAGGCTCTAGTTATGATTTGCTTGGCAGCTGTAAAAAAAATATGAGTTGTTATTCTTAATTGATATTTAGAAAGCCTGTCCTGTTTTAAATTGAGTAACACCTCTCCGGGGAGCATTTGTGCAGTATATCAACATTAAACAGCATTTTAAGCATATCTTGGGACTATCACTTGGGCCCATAAAGTACAAACAGTTGGATAAGTCCACCATATGAGCATAAACCTGCCTCTGAACAGCCATGGAAGCAGGTCACTGCAGGTCCCGGAGTATAGCACACAACTCGGATTGGAAATAGGTACCAGCAATAAAATATTTTGTAGTTAGTTTTGAACGCCAAAACATTCTTGGATAATTACTTGGTGGTGTCCTAGATTTAATGCCATTGCTCTGGCTCCAGAGTAATATTGAGATCTGGTTCACATTTATTGATATACACATGGTGGAGTGAGGAGGAACTAGTAAGAAGTGGAGAGTACAACAAGGAGATCAAGCCCAATGAGTGTGGATCCTGACAATAATTTTAAAAAGGAATCATGGTCACCCCTTTGGTATGGACAGGGATCATAGACGAAAATTTTATTTTTATTTAGAAGTAGCAGAAGATTTCAGTTTTAGTCAATTTGTTATCTATCTGTGTAAGGTTTGGAATAGTTTAAGGTCACAGGATGTCAGTAGACTATTTTTATTTTTTGCTAAACAAATAAAAAAAGACGGGAATTTTTGAAAAAAATAAAAGTTTTGCTTTTGTTTCTGTTATAAAATTTTGTAAATAAGTAGGTTTTCTCTTTCACTAATGGGCACTGATAAGGTGGCATTGACAGGCACTGAAAAGGCGGCACCAATGAGCGGGCACTGAAGATGGGCACTGATATGCGGCACTGATGGGCACTGGTAGGCGGCACTGATGGGTGGCACTGATATGCAGCACTGATAGGCATTGATAGGTGGAACTGATGGGCACTCATAGGTGGCACTGGGTGGCACTAGTGGGCACTAATGGGCACTGGTAGGCGGCACTGATGGTGGCACTGATATGCAGCACTGATGGCCATTGATGGGTGGAACTGATGGGCACTCATGGGTGGCACTGGGTGGCACTGGTGGGCACTGATGGGCACTGATAGGCGACACTGATGGGCACTGAAAGGCTGCAAAGATGGGTTCTTATGGGTGGCACTGATAGGCAGCACTGATGGGCACTGATAGGCGGCACTGCTGGGCACTGATGGGCATTGATACGTGGCACTGATGGGCACTGATATGAGGCACTGATAGGCATCCCTGGTGGCACTGGCAGTAGTAGGCATTGTGAGTGGGCACTGATTGGCAGCTGCCTGGGCATTGATTGGCAGGTGCCTGGGCACAAATTAGTATTTCCCTGGGGGTCTAGGGGGGGCATACCTGGTGGTCCAGTGTGGATGGCCATCCTGGTGGTCCTGGGCAGCATGATGGTGGTCCTGGGTGGGATCCAAGGGGGGCTGTGCTGATAAACAATCAGCACAGACCCCCCCTGTCAGGAGAGCAGCCGATCGGCTCTCTCCTACTCGCGTCTGTCAGACGCGAGTGAGGAAAAGCCGATCACCGGCTCTTCCTATTCACATCGTGATTGGACACGGCTGATTACGTGGTAAAGAGTCTCCGTCAGAGACTCTTTACCTAGATTGGAGTTGCGGTGTGTCAGACTGACACATCGCGGCGATGCGCGCCCCCGGGGGCACGCATCGGCTTAATATCCTGAGGACATCCAGTCAGGATATTGAAACCACTTTGCAGCCGTCATTCTGCTATATGGCGGGCGGCAAGTGATTAACCACCTCCCACTCGATCTATAGGCAAATGATGGCAGAGCGGGAGCACAGCACTGTTACTTCGAGTGCATGTCATATGACATCCTCCCAGCTGTGTGCCTCATGTACTCCCTAGGGGCCGCACAGCAGCTTGATCTGTCCCCCGCTGTGTCCACCGGACATCTCAGCTTTGAGACAGTGAAAGGATTTGAGGACACAGATTGTTCATTTCCTTTCAATGCCCTTCTCTGCAGCCTTTACTGCACTGAATGGTAAAATGAAGATACTGCGCTTAACACAAAAACCTACCTAAGCTGCGACTAAAAAGTAGTAAACCATATAATCTGAAAAATAAGAACGTCGCGCTAAAATGTGAGAAAGGCCAGAATCAAATGTCTCTAGCCTGAAGGGATATAAACACACAAAGTGATAATCAGTGTGCCTACAAATTAAAATAAAAAATATATAAATATAAAAATATTGATAATAAGACACAGGAATTAATCCTAAGTCTATACAGCTGGGAATAAGTAAACGGTGTAATAAGTGATATAGTGAAAAATATAAATCACAAAACACTCTACCAGAAATGCACTAGCGTCACTGTGAACCATAAATATCTCAAAAACATCATAAATTAATATATGTGGATATAAAAAATTAATGAAATCTACAATGTGCAAAAAATAATCCTTAATAGCAGTGCATAAAAAATTATTAATAACAGTCCAAAGGTTGAATAGGAAAAGTCTATCCCCAAGTGACAAGTGAAATATGAATAATCTTGCTGCAGTGAATAGGGTGCGTTGGTAAACCTCCACCTTCAAAAACTGCTGCCTCTTACCAAAAGCTGTTGGTCTCTAAATGATAGGAGACCTTACTGGGCGGATGGCTGCAACCCCAGCCAGGGATCTGTATGACAGGCACTGGATGTCATCCGGTCTGTAAAAACTCCTCAGCAGGCCGCACCAGAATGGTTGGAATAGGTCACCATAAAAGAGACAAACAGCTCCACATAGCGTAAAACCTTACATTTATTAAGTATTAAGATCAGAAATACACTTACAGATGTCAGCAAATGAGAAGCGTATAAAACGGCCGGCCGGCTCTTAGAACAACCCGTTCCTTCCGGGTATTCGAATCGCGGTGTCGTCGGGACGTAGCTCCTCCTCCCTACGTCGTTTCGTCACAACAGGACGTGGTCACGGGACCACGTCCTGTTGTGACGAAACGACGTAGGGAGGAGGAGCTACGTCCCGACGACACCACGATTCGAATACCCGGAAGGAACGGGTTGTTCTAAGAGCCGGCCGGCCGTTTTATACGCTTCTCATTTGCTGACGTCTGTAAGTGTATTTCTGATCTTAATACTTAATAAATGTAAGGTTTTACGCTATGTGGAGCTGTTTGTCTCTTTTATGGTGACCTATTCCAACCATTCTGGTGCGGCCTGCTGAGGAGTTTTTACAGACCGGATGACATCCAGTGCCTGTCATACAGATCCCTGGCTGGGGTTGCAGCCATCCGCCCAGTAAGGTCTCCTATCATTTAGAGACCAACAGCTTTTGGTAAGAGGCAGCAGTTTTTGAAGGTGGAGGTTTACCAACGCACCCTATTCACTGCAGCAAGATTATTCATATTTCACTTGTCACTTGGGGATAGACTTTTCCTATTCAACCTTTGGACTGTTATTAATAATTTTTTATGCACTGTTATTAAGGATTATTTTTTGCACATTGTAGATTTCATTAATTTTTTTATATCCACATATATTAATTTATGATGTTTTTGAGATATTTATGGTTCACAGTGACGCTAGTGCATTTCTGGTAGAGTGTTTTGTGATTTATATTTTTCACTATATCACTTATTACACCGTTTACTTATTCCCAGCTGTATAGACTTAGGATTAATTCCTGTGTCTTATTATCAATATTTTTATATTTATATATTTTTTATTTTAATTTGTAGGCACACTGATTATCACTTTGTGTGTTTATATCCCTTTACTGCACTAAAGATGAATGAACAGGAGACAGAGGCTCACTCACTCACTGTGTTCATTCACTGAAGAACATATTTACTGGCCCCTTCCCCTGCTCTCTATCCTGAACATCCCTGTATACCCACAGCTGTCGGCGAGAGGCGGAGAAACCAGCTTTAAGCTGTTGCAGAGAGCCGCACAAGGCATCAATCCTGTAAATGCCCCCCCCCCCACCCCCACTGCACCAATCCCCCTCCTTGTCCTGTCAGCGTCTAATTCCCCCTGCTGTCCGGGCTCCCCTGTATGCCCAGACCCCCTACAGGAAGACCGGTGATACCCCCTTATCGGCAGCCCTTATTGGTACCTGCTCTCATATTCAAATAAGAACTTGTTTGACACTGATACTTTGCTATGAATGCATATATGCCATCAGCATCAATGTAACTATCTTCCCTAAGATCAACTTGACTGTCATTTGACCTTGATACCTGGTGAAAAGCTAGAGGGGTTTCCGTAGTCGTGCCCAAGTTCTTATTGACTGAAGGCGCCTGTAAAAAACTTAGCAGCTATTCAATAATTCCATATATGATTGTGCATTGAGGAGATGCACTCAAGCCTCAAGCCTTACTGCAGATCAACAAGAGCAATTATCCAGCTAAATATGACCTAACTAGTGAGTTCTTCATTTAAGATTGGTGGGCTAGGGAGCGTCATAACAGACTGAGTAGCACTCAGAGACATGCTACAATAAACAACAGCTCTAGTTAAAATCATCTGTAGCATACTATATATATATATCTTATCAACAGTTACAAATACCCGGCATTTCATTTACCCAGCATATTTTTTATTTATATTAGTATCCTTTCATACATTCATGGAATCATATTTCTACCATATTTCTACCATATAACAATTAACACAATGGTTTCATTAACTGTTTTTAAAGGGGAACTTCACTCCCCCTACTCCCTGGTGTTATGAACAATTCACATACTCATGCGGCCAACAAATCCAGCATCGTCCTGCTGTGATCTTCTGCTCTGCTGTTATATGCTGGGTAAATCTTTGTTGCTGACATCATTGCCAGATCTGCTCTCCTCTGGCTGCTTTACAGAACCTGAAGCATCATGGGATATGTGACATACATAATAAAGGGGACTTCAGAGCACTGGATATATTGTAAACCAACGAAAAATGTTTTTTGTTTTCTTACATTTTACAATTCATCTAATGAGTGAAGGTCCTCATTAAAATTTTGATGATATTTTTCTGCTGTTTATCCATAGAATATTTGTAACTGTTGAGGAAACGATATGTGAAAATATATATACTAAATATATACGCTCAGGCTACTGGTGTATCAAACAACAAAAAACAATTAAAAATTATGAAAAATTGCAGCTGCTATACACAAAGTGCTAATCACTTGAAAAAACATATAAAAATAAATATAGTGCTCGCAAACAACAATAAGTGAAAATGTGTTGACCAAAAGAAAGTCCAAAATACAATAAGTGGAAATAAAGTCCAAATGAATTGACTAAAGGTGGTCCAATCCACAGTGAAGTAAATATAAAGTGCTTCAGAGAAATTCAGGTGTGCATCACCCCCTCATGTATCCCCACTCACCAGATCACAACCACCCCCAGCTTTTCAGTCTGGTGGGTCATTTAAAACTTGGTAAAGAATCCTGGAATGGTGGATAAGATGATATGCCTTCTGGTCCAGAAATCTTTTAAAAAATTTCTCAGCCAGAACACAGCAGGTACCCAGAAGTAAAATTAGAAGGAAACTTATAGTGAAGTACCATTAAAAAGGTTTTATTAAAGAAGGGAGTGGGTACTTACAACAAGTATGATAAAAACAAGCCTCAAAATGAAGCTGTGGGTGTAAAAACGCCATTCCTGGCGTGCGTTCCACAGGACCGGAAGTGAAACGAAGTGACATCAGTGATACCGGAAATAGCGCTAATACGCTATTTTTACTTCTGGGTACCTGCTGTGTTCTGGCTGAGAAATTCTTTAGAGGATTTCCAGACCTGAAGGCATATCATCTTATCCGCCATCCCAGGATTCTTTACCAAGCTTTAAATGACCCACCAGACTGAAAAGCTGGGGGTTGTTGTGATCTGGTGAGTGTGGATTGGAGCCAATTTATTTGGACTTTATTTCCACCTATTGTATTTTGGACTTTCTTTTGGTCAACAAATTTTCACTTATTGTTGTTTGCGAGCGCTATATTTTTATATGCTTTCTTTATAGTTGGATCTTATGTTTCATTACTGTATTTATTATGCAAAATGACATAAGAAAGAGGGAAGTGGAATATAAAGATTCACACATAGGTGTGAATTCATAGGTGTGAAAAAGTAATTCCTTTTCTGTAGCTGATGACCAGGGTTTCATATCTATAAAAGGGATTTCTGATCTGGGTCAATACAGTCCAACACAGTTTTTAGCTATTAAATGCTTGCCAGCAAAAATCTAATTGACAAAACAGAGGTTCAGAAAGGCACATCATGCCTCACTTGGAAATTATATCTGGAAGGTTCCAAAGAACATTTGCAGGACAATAGCCAGCCAAACAGGATTACATTTTTATGCAGACAAACAGGATGCCATTTTTATGCAGACAAAGATAACTCAAAAAAGAACAACAGGCAGTGTCTGGGACTTGGTTGACAAACTAAAGAAATATAGATATGGTAAAGTACTTCTTTTCCTCTTCTCACTGAGAAGGATCAGAGTATTTATGGCCATCCTTAAGAAGTGAACCTAAGTAGAACTATGGTGAAAATTAGGAACAAAGGTTTCAGAAAGTTTGAAAGAGTTTTTTTAATTTTTTTAGGAGTGGCCATCCTATTGAAATCTCCCCATAAGCAATAAGTAAAATAATTAATGAGCCTAAAAAGAAAGCCGTGTTAACGTCCAGGCACAGACCCCACATTTTGTACATTTTTACATAACATTTTACAATAAGTATGTTATGTCAACAGGCAAGTGTGCTATTCTGGGAATGTTTTTCTGCCTGGACCTTGGAAATTTGCTGTTACCAATGGAGCTGAGATTTACACTATGATATGTGAGCTGTCATACAGTAGGAAATGGATCCCAAACATACAAATGGCAGAAAAAAGATGAAATGACGTAGTTATAGTCCTCACTTTTTGAGAGAACTGAAACATTTTAAAAGGTGAAAGAAGCTGATGATCCTCAAAACATCCAGATATCATCTACGTGTAGACAAATGGAACAGAACTTTCAGATATATTAGGGGGGCACTGATCAACAGCAACAGATTGAGTCAATGGGCATTTTTTTACACACATTATTGTGTTTTTATTTTCTTCCACAAAAAGAAAATAAGTAAATGTGGTATAATTAGAGCAGAACAATTGAATGTAAAAGCAAAGACAACAGACATATGCTGTTTCACAATACTGTAGCTAACTGTCCATTTTTAACCCAGGCTTTGAGAAACTTCAAACATATGCCAGGACAAGAAAGAAAAAAAAAAACATTGCAGTACATTTCTGTAATATATGCATATTTCACTGTTTTACTCTTTTTAAAGACCCCGCAGCTAAGAATAAATATCTTAAAGTGGCAGATTTCCATTTTCAGCTTCATGTTGTGGACTGACATCCAGGACTGAAATAGCAAAGAATGGTGTCAGCCCTACCCAATTGTCTCTTGCCAAAATACTGAATAGCTCCCACTCGTCCACTTTCCACAACATAAAGCATAATGGGAAGACTCCATGAGATAACTCAGCAAGTGTGCACAGGACAGTTCTGAACAACATCAGGAATATTTTTTGCACATCAAATATAACAAAATGCATAAAATGCTACAGTAAACAAACCAAAAGGGACCAAAGTTTGTTGTTAGGGTTTACGTAGAATTTTTATTATTTTAAGGTAACTATTAGCCAATAGTGCTTGTAGTCAGATTCTTCGAGTGAGAAAGTGATACTCCTAAGCACCAAGGCATGAGGTGTGCCTTGGCCTGACTGGTCAGTATGCCTGAAAAGAGGGCAAAAAGACACAAATTTAGGTGAAGAAGGGAAGGTAAGAATCCATCAAGTGGAGTAGCGCGCGCCCAGATGGCAACAGTATGTATCCGAAAAGTATCCGCTATGACCGGAGAAACACCTCCCCCGACTCCTGACTTGATGATGAGACAGAATCCCCTACAGAACCTGCGAAGCTACCCTGAACCCAACTAAACGTCCTGTGAACGATTGGACAAAGCCTGAAGCCCGAGACGACCCAGACATGAGAATGAACTGCTTGTGAATGAGGATGCGTGGGGGAAGGGGAGCAATGGCTGTCCCGAGGAGCCCCTGAAAAATGATAGTCGCGAAGATTGAAACTTCAAATGGACTCCAGTGACGTGCTCAGTGAAACCCCTCCCAAGCCCTGGCCTAGGCATACTGGTGTGGGGAAGTGCGAGGGTGAGTGCCAAAGGACAACTAGCAGGAGTTCAAAACGCTGAATAACTGAAGGATGTGATGGAGTAGATGGATGAGGCCCATGCACTGTGGCAATAAGCATTGGCAACATGGAGAAACCATGCCATACACAGAATACTGGTCCCACCTGATACGATCGGGTCGAGCTTCATCCTGTGACCAGGCAACCGAGTCTGAAACCTGAACCGAGGAAGGAGGGCCAAACTCCACCCCAGGGAAAAAGTCCCATGGCATAAAACAGTCATACCCAAATTGACCGAAAACCCCCCTACCTGGAACCGGCTGGGGAACGGAAAAGATGTCTGGACTGACATCCCTGAGCAGTCTTCCAGGCCACATCCTAGACAAGAGATCAGAGCCGAGAGTGGAATCCAGAATCATGACAACGTTTGCCCAAACCAACCACTTAAGGACCAACAAGGGGATGATGAATGCCAATACAGCCCAACCTGAGAACATGCACAAGAGAAATGACAGACAAGACATGAGAACAACAATGCCCCTCTGTGCCTATCTAAGTATGAGAACATGAAATGTCAAGACCACTGCGCGTGAATGAACCCCCCCCCCTCATGTGAGTGAGCCCAAGTTACCTGCTGCGCAGAGTCAGGTACTTAACTGAAAACTCAGGGTTGGTGTGCCCACAGACCGTGGTGGGTAATCGTACAGGTGTGGTGAATGAACGTGCATCGTATGATGTATGTTATACAGGCGAGAAGATTGTGGTCAACAATCATTAACAAACGAAACCTCAGCCCGTATGGATCTATAGACGTGACACATCCTGACATGTGAGCCCTAGCTACCTGCCGCAGGTACAAACATGAACAAAAAACGATGAGACATGACAAACAACTAAGATGAAACAGCTACCAAAGTATGCCGTGACTGAACAACAATGCCGCTCTGAGAAATGCTGAGGCTGAACACTGAGGCAGAAACGTTATGACAGAAATCTTGGGGCAGAAACACAAGGACCGCAACGCTATGACAGAAAATGCTATGACAGAAATGCTGAACTAATGCTGAGACAGAAACATGATGACAGAAAAACCTGGGGCAGAAATGCGATGACAGAAAAACCTGGGGCAGAAATGTAATGACAGAAAAACCTGGGGCAGAAATGTAATGACAGAAAAACCTGGGGCAGAAATGCCATGACAGAAAAACCTGGGGCAGAAATGCCATGACGGAAAAACCTGGGGCAGAAATGCCATGACAGAAAAACCTGGGGCAGAAATGCCAAGACAGAAAAACCTGGGGCAGAATTGCCACGACAGAAAAACCTGGGGCAGAAATGCCACGACAGAAAAACCTGGGGCAGAAATGCCACGACAGAAAAACCTGGGGCAGAAATGCCATGACAGAAAATGCTGTGGCAGAATTGCCACGACAGAAAAACCTGCGGCAGAAATGCCACGACAGAAAAACCTGGGGCAGAAATGCCACGACACAAAAACCTGGGGCAGAAATGCCATGACAGAAAACGCTGAGGCAGAAATGCCATGACAGAAAACGCTGTGGCAGAAATGCCATGACTGACACCCTGGGGCAGAAATGCCATGACAGAAAATCCTGGGGTAGAAATGCTCTGACAGAACGCTGAGGCAGAAACGCGATGACAGAAATCCTGAAGCAGAAACGCTGAGGCAGAAATGCCATGACCGAATGCAATGACAGAAACGCTGAGACTGAAATACTGATGGCAGAAAAGCAAAGACAGAATCCTGGGGCAGAAACGCTATGACAGAAATGCTGAACGCTATGACAGAAATGCTGAACGCTATGACAGAAATGCTGAACGCTATGACAGAAATGTTGAACGCTATGACAGAAATGTTGAACGCTATGACAGAAATGCTGAGCGCTATGACAGAAATGCTGAACGCTATGACAGAAATGTTGAACGCTATGACAGAAATGTTGAACGCTATGCCAGAAATGTTGAACGCTATGCCAGAAATGTTGAACGCTATGCCAGAAATGTTGAACGCTATGCCAGAAATCCCGAACGCTATGACAGAAATCCTGAACGCTATGACAGAAATGCTGGGCAGAACGCTACGACAGAAAAATGCTGAACGCTACGACAGAAAAATGCTGAACGCTACGACAGAAAAATGCTGAACGCTACGACGGAAAAATGCTGAACGCTACGACAGAAAAATGCTGAACGCTATGACAGAAAATGCTGAACGCTATGACAGAAATCCTGAATGTTATGACAGAAATGCTGGGCAGAACGCTATGACAGAAATGTTGAACGCTATGACAGAAATGCTGAACGCTATGACAGAAATGCTGAACGCTATGACAGAAATGTTGAACGCTATGACAGAAATGTTGAACGCTATGACAGAAATGTTGAACGCTATGCCAGAAATGTTGAACGCTATGCCAGAAATCCCGAACGCTATGACAGAAATCCTGAACGCTATGACAGAAATGCTGGGCAGAACGCTACGACAGAAAAATGCTGAATGCTACGACAGAAAAATGCTGATTGCTACGACAGAAAAATGCTGAACGCTACGACAGAAAAATGCTGAACGCTACGACAGAAAATGCTGAACGCTATGACAGAAATCCTGAATGTTATGACAGAAATGCTGGGCAGAACGCTATGACAGAAAAGCTGAACGCTATGACAGAAATCTCGAACGCTATGACAGAAATCCCGAACGCTACGACAGAAATGTTGAACGCTACGACAGAAATGCTGAACGCTACGACAGAAATGCTGAACGCTACGACAGAATGCTGAACGCTATGACAGAAATCCGGAACGCTACGACAGAAATGCTGAACGCTACGACAGAATGCTGAACGCTACGACAGAAATGCTGAACGCTACGACTGAAATCCCGAATGCTACGACAGAAATCCCGAATGCTACGACAGAAGTCCCGAATACTACGACAGAAATCCTGGGCAGAACACTATCACAGAAATGCTGAACGCTTAAGACAGAAATGCTGAACGCTTAAGACAGAAATGCTGAACGCTACGACTGAAATACTGAACGCTACAACAGAAATGCTGAACGCTACGACTGAAATGCTGAATGCTACGACTGAAATGCTGAACGCTACGACTGAAATGCTGAACGCTACGACTGAAATGCTGAACGCTACGACTGAAATGCTGGGCAGAACGTTATGACAGAAATGCTGAATGCTACGACAGAAACGCTGAACGCTACGATAGAAACGCTGAACGCTACGACAGAAATGCTGAACGCTACGACAGAAATGCTGGGGCAGAAACACCATGACAGATATGGTGAGGCAGAAAAAACGCTATGACAGAAAAACAAGCTCTGAGACTAGACGCCTAACCAGAAAACACTATGACAGAAATCCTGGGGCCAAAATGCCACGATATGAACACTTGTGACTGAAACGGTGGATGCCCGGGAGGCATGAAGGGATCCCCCCCCACATGATGTCCCACGTGAATGCCGGGAGGTGAGCGGTTGAGTGATTGCCCCCCTCATGAGTGCCGGGAGAAGAGGCAGGCGGCCCCACGGCGCTGTTAGGAACAGAGGGATAGGAAGAACCGGGCGGTGCCCCCCACCGACTATGCGGGATTGTGCCCAGCTACGGAGATGAATGGATAGACGCCCCCCCCGCATGGGAGCTGGGAGAAGCAGGCAGGCAGGCAGCATGCTGACCAGAGGGAGCCGTAGATGATGGATGGATGGACACCCCCCCGGCCTGAGTGCCGGGAGAAGCTGGCGGCCCCCACAGCTCTGACAGGCACGCAAGGCTGAAAGGGAGAAGCGGGCGGCAGCTAAGTTGATGAACGGATGCCCCCCCTCCCCCCCACACGAGCGCCGGTAGAAGTGGGCAGCCCCGACAGCTTCGGCAGGCACATAGATGAAAGGGAGAAGCGGGCGGCGGCTAAGCTAATGGACGGACGCCCCCCCCTGCACGATCGCCGGGAGAAGTGAGCGGGCTGCACCCTGACTAGATGCAGCCGAGCCGATGGGAAGGAGGGTGGTGGAGGATGGATAGACGGCCCCCCTCCCTCCCCCCGGCAGCTGTTTGAGGAGAGGAGTAGGCAGCTGGCTAAACATCCCCGTCAACACCCAGAGGAGCGGGCGGGCGGCTCCCCCATGGAGCAAGCTGGTAAGGGGAGAGAGGAGCTGGCTGGCGAGCTGGATCACATGGGGAGAGAAATCGGTGGTGGGCGGGCGGGTGCCGATTACCCCCCCCCCACTGTCACACCAGGAGAACCAGGGGATCAGGTGGGTGGACAGGCGAACTCCCCGGTGAAGCACCGCCACCATGTAGCAGTCGACCGTGGCTTGTCAAGGACCTGGAAGTGACGTGTAGGCCCCACCCCCTTCTGAACCCAGAAACGCCTACGAGCCCTGGCCAGACAGAGGAGGAGGCTTAAATAGCCCTCTCAGACTCCTCCCACAAATACAGGCTAGCCTCCGGCTAGCCTTTACACTTGTCTGTTGCAATGGACTAGCCTCATTAACTTAAAGTATTGGATAAAGAAAAAACCTCTTTTTTTTGGTCTGTGTCTGTGACTTTTATTCAATTCCTGTCCTAGAGACACAACAGGAAGTGAGAGGAAATCTCTACAAAATGGGGGGAAAGCCCACTCATAGACAGTTGTCAGCAGAACAGATATGCCAATTGGAAGATGTTTCTATTTTTATTTTTTAATTGTAAAAGTCTTCTAAACAGGTACACAAGAATGCCTATTATTACCTTTGTTGGCTAGAAGACTCTCCTTGGTGTGCCTCTCATTGATGCTAAAAGCTTAACTTTTTTCCTCATCATAAAAAAAATCCACACAAGGAGAATAGCATCTATTAAAAACATTGTTCATTTGTATGTCTGTCTGTGTTGTAAAATGTGCTTCTGTTATCTAAAAACGAGAGCATCATTGCTGTATCCGTGTATGCAGGATAAAAATAAAGCGAATTTAATGCAAAATAATTTAACATTAGCATGATATGTATCGAACAGAACATTTACTGGGTATAATACAGTCAAAGTTATAGTACTCAGAATAATATGCATGAGTACTTATTCAAATGATAATCCATTGGCAATGATAATAATCTGTAGTAATAGAAAAGTGTAATTAAATATATTAATTTATAAATAGCAAGCTTAAAATAAATAAAATCCATGAACATAGTACATAGTACGTCCAAAGAGTGAAGGTTTAAGTACAAGCTGATGGATGTAATAGCAGCCATCCGCTTGTGCCTGTTTTCTTCAACCGGCTCCTGGCTGTAAAGTGAAAGATAATCCAGCAACAGAGATTATTAGTCGGCTTATTGACTGCAAGTTGTGCCACGTCCAATAGTTAAATCATCAAGCAAGAAGAAAGTTTCCCTAGTGGTGGACTTTAAAGGCACGTATATATGGATATAAGAGGAAATTTGTAATGTATAGAAAAAATCATTTATTCATTTCAGAAACATCTTAAAAACATCAACAACAATATGACTATAGCAAACAGTAAAAGGAATGCGATTTATGCACCTCTGTTTTTAACTCCTTGTTTGGAATGCGAAGCCAAGCTACATATTACCAATGTGAGTGTAATGTAAACATGATATGTACCTTTATCTGTAAAGCCTGATATGTACACATACTCATGATCTTCTTGTTAAACACATTATCTCCAATTTAGAAAACCTTGATATAACTCACATTCACCCCTGAAGAAGGAGGCTCAATTTCTCCGAAACGCGTCGGGTGCAAATATATTGGTATCAATATCCAACATATGTATAAATGCATAAATCGCATTCCTTTTACTGTTTGCTATAGTCATATTGTTGTTGATGTTTTTAAGATGTTTCTGAAATGAATAAATAATTTTTCTATACATTACAAATTTCCTCTTATATCCATATATACGTGCCTTTAAAGTCCACCACTAGGGGAACTTTCTTCTTGCTTGAGGATAATCCAGCAACTGTATAGCCAGCAATCACTTTGACAGTGCAGACAGCATGACTCCCCTTTCCCCATGTGGTTCCCAAACTCTTCCATTTTTACCAGGAGAGCAGGACCACATCAGAGGGCTTCAAAATGGCAGTCAGGAAGAGATGGAGGAATATCCATTCCTCCATGTCTTCTTCCTGAAATGAAAATGGAAGCAAGGATGATTTTTTCACTTCTGGTTTCAGAACCATTGTTCTCTAGTCAATTCAGCCAGAGAAGCATGTAAGCAAGCAGATCTCTGCTCGGTTAGATGCTTTGGAGGGTAGGGGAGATCGGGGTCTACTGGACCTCCAAAGATTAACTGTCACCTGCCCAAAGCTATCACATGGGGGTTTGTTAACCCCTTGAAATAACAATTTAGTTAATTAAAATACATTTTAAAAAGTTTAAAAAAGATATTTATAATTTAACCTAAAAAAAATTCAAATGTAATGCCTGTTGCCATGCACACACCCATAAACACAAACCCACGCCCAGGGTGTGCATGTATATGTAAACCATGGTGGTACCACACATGTTCCTTATCACCATGAACATCAGAGTGGGAGCAATTATTCTAGCACCAAAGCTCATAGTTACCTCTAAACCAATTAGCTGTAAAGCCTTTTAGAGCATTGCCTATGGAGAGTTTTGTGTACCATAGGTTTTTTGCGATATCTCAGGAGCACTTGGAAGACTTGGAATGTTTGGTATCTGTTTACTCGATACAACCCTATCCTTTATATTTTCCAAAAAATGGGTATTATATTGTGTTTGTGTGCACTAAGATTCATTTTACTATATTTTTTCCTGAAAATTGTGTTGGATAAACAATTGTGCAAATCTTGTGCATCTTAAACAATTGCAACTACTATCTTTTTTTTCTACAAGGCCTCGGCTTTTTTACATGTATGCAAATTTTTTTTTATAAATGATCAGGGTAAAACATATTCCAGCATATTGTAAGCTAAAAGTTTTCCCATTGACTTCTGAAAGTGTTGTTTGAATCTTGAAACAGGAGGTCTCTGCCATAGTACAACTGAGAATCCTGGCTGAACACCACTAACAGTTATCATATACTTGCAAGGAAGGGAAACACACAAATCCTGTTTTTTTTTAAAAGAGAACCTCTCTCATTATATGTCAAGCTAAGGAAGAAATCCTGAGCACCACACTCTTAAATAATCATATAGGAAATGGATAAATAATAGCCTCTCAATGTCTAGAGGTCCTCTGTCAAACTGTGTAAAAGTAACTCCACTCAAAGGAAAGTGATCAGAGCCTATTATAGCTCTCCAAGCAAGATGATAACATATATCATTTTTTATGTCTCATTTTAAAAGTATTATTCTGTGCGATAAAAAACTAACCTCAATAGTAAAGGGAATGACTGTTACAAAATTTGAAATAGTTCATTTTGGCCCAATCGTGTGATATATTCAGCTTGTCATTGCTAAAAAGTTGCATTATAAAGGTTTTTCATTCTTTTTGTCTCAGATATGTGTGCCCTTAACAAGGACTTTATCAATCCTAAGTTATACTTTTCTCCTCATTGGGTAAAGCACTGGCTGCCTTTCAAGAAGCGATAGCTGACCTTTACCATTCAAACGACATAAAGGCCCCTTTCACACTGGGGCGGTGGTTGCGTCGGCGGTAAAGCGCCACTTTTTTTAGCGGTGCTTTACCGTCAATTTCGCTGCGATTTTCGGCCACTAGCGGGTCGCTTTTACCCCCGCTAGCCGAGAAAGGGTTAAAACCACCGCAAAGCGCTGTGGCAGCAGCGCATTGCCGGCGGTATAGCCAGGCTGCCCATTCATTTCAATGGGCAGGAGCGGTTTAGGAGCGGTGTATACTCGGCTCCTTCACCGCTCCAAAGATGCTGCTTGCAGGAGTTTTTAACGTCCTGCAAGCGCACCGCTCCGGTGTGAAAGCACTCAGTGTGAAAGCATTCGGGCACTCGGTGCTTTCACACTGGAGAGACAGGAGCAGCGCTTTACAGGCACTATGCAGGTGCTATTTTTAGCGCTGTAGCACCTGTAAAGCGCCTCATTGTGAAAGGGGTCAAAGGGAAATTGCAGCAGATCTAATCTAGAGCAGCTGTGCATGGCAACCAATCAGCTTCTAGCTATCATTTTATAAGCTTAACCACTTAAGGAACGAGCCTCTTTTTGAGATTTGTTGTTTACAATTTAAAAACAGTTTATTTTGCTAGAAAATTACTTAGAACACCCAAACATTATAAAAAAAAAATTCTAACAAGAGCTATGGGCGGAAGTGACGTTTTGACGTCGCTTCCGCCCTGCAATGGTCTGGAGACGGGTGGGGGCCATCTTCCCCTCACTCGTCTCCATACCCAGCAAGGAAGAGGATCCAATCGCCTCCGCCGCTGCCGGCAGCTCCGGTAGGCGGCAGAGGGCACCAGAGGGGGTGCCCCTCTCCCGCCGCCAATAAAAGTGATCTTGCGACGAATCTGCCACAGAGACCACTATTATCGGAAACCAGACTGCCGGCCGCAGAAGAGGATACCGGAGTTATGGCAGCTAGCTGCTGCCATAGCAGCGATATTCCTCTTCAAAGTTAGGACGTATATCGGCGTGCGGCAGTCCGGAAGTTGTTAAAAAGGGTTGTAAACCCTCAAGGTTTTTCACCTTAACCTCCCTGGCGGTATGATTATTTCAGATTTTAGGTGCTGAAAGCGGTACCATTATTTTGCACAGAAATTTGGTGTTTTATATTGTAGGCCTGTAATTCTTAGGAATAGTTCACTTAAATCTGTCCAAACAAGAGTCTAGTAGACATCCCGGGTATGATAAAGTTTGAAAAACGAAATAAAAAAATTATAATATAATAAATAACTATAAATAATTATAACAAATAATAATATAATAATAATAAAAATTATTCAATAATGTAATCAAATCAAAAACACTGAAATTTGCTCAGTTGCAGAATTGTCGCTTTCGTTACTTTTAGTGTTTGATGACGGATCTCCCCACAAATCGCTATCGATCAATTCTGCGAGTGATTCTAATTTATTATCGCTGTTTTCTAGCTGATCTAAAGCCACTTTTGATGTAAAGGGACAGTTTTGGTTGCTATGGACAATCTCCAGTTTCCAGGCAGAAAGAACAGTTTTTATATATATAAAACTGCATGCAGGACACTGGGCAGACCACTAGGGACAAAGGGGATGTGTCATTATTTAATACAGTACTGTAATCTGTAAGATTACAGTATACTGTATCTGTACTGTGTGTTTCACTTTTTGAATTTGCCGCCGAACCCGCCGTCCCCGTGCGTCGCAACGCTCGCAGGGAACGGAGCTCGGCACTGTGAATCGAGCGAGACACAGCGGCTCGCCGATCACAGCGGGGAGACATCGCAGGATCCAGGAGACAAGGTGAGTAAACTCTTCCTGGATCCTGCGATGCAAGCCCGAGTCTGGCTCGGGGATACCGCTTTTGTTATGAAAAATTCACCCCGAGCCAGACATGGGAATACCGCCAGGGGGGTTAATGCATTCTATGCATTAAGTTTAAAAAAACCTCCTGTGAAGCAGCAGTCCCTCAGAGCCCCCCTTTTACTTACCTGAACCCGGTGTTTCCAGCGACAGGGATGAGCACACCAGCGCTCCAGCCGGTGTCTCGGGTCGTTAATGGATAGATTGATAGCAGTGTAGCCATTGGCTCCCGCTGCTGTCAATCAAATCCAATGACGCTGGGGGGCGGGGCCGAGTCCTGCTGTCTGTGTCAATGGATGCAGAAGCAGGACACAGGAGTGCGCCCGCATGAGTGCCTCGTTGGGGCACTTGATGCAAGAACGATAAAGGAGCGCTGCTGGGGGACCCCAGAAGAGGAGGATCGGGGCCCGCTGTGCAAGACCCTTGCACAGAGGAGGTAAGTATGACATGTTTGTTATTTAAAAAAAAAAACAAGACTTTACAACCCCTTTTACTGAACAAGCTAAAGGTAGAAGCTGATTAGTTGCAATGCACAGCTGCTCCAGTTAATGCGCCCCAAACTGTAACGTATTATCAAAAGATTTAAATAATAGCTGTAAGCAGAGGTAGGAAATTATACTTTTACTATAACAAAGCAAAATCTATAATAAGAATTTTCACATATCTTTGAAGGTCAAGATGCCGAATTTCAAGTAAAGGAACAAGAGAAAGCGGTAGTATTACATTTTATAATGGAATTATCAGTTCATACTAACTACATCAAACAGAAATATGCATTTGTTAATCATTTATATCTAGCTGCTATTGGAAAGTAAAATTGACAGTTTTTGATTTGTTTAAATCTCAGTAAAAATTGGACCTTTTTGGTGAAACAGAGGTGGATTTCATAAATAAAATGGGTCTTAAATGGTTCCTGAAGGCTACAAAAGCACAGAGCAGGTAAGAATGACATGTTTATTATTTTAAAGTGTTACTAAACCCAGGACCCTGCATTTACTAGACATGTGCGCCATCAATAAATTAGTTTTGCTTCGTTCCGTTTCGTATTAGAATTAATTCGTATTTCGTAATTTGTGTCCAAAATTTCGTACGAAATACGAATTTTCGTTAGGTTCGTTAACTTTTCGTAACAATTCCGAATGTTCGTTATGATGAGATTATCATTATGAGGGGCTCCCACCATCCCTGTGCTGTGCTGACTTTCTGGGTTTTTAACTTTTAGGATCATTAACTTTTGGTAACAATAACGAATGTTCGTTAGGAATTTGGATCCGAAATTTGTAAACGAAATTTCGTATTTCGTACAAAATTCGTAAGCATAGCAATTCGTATTTCGGATCCTCCCGAATGTACGAATTTATAAAAATTTGTACGAAACTAATTGCACATGTCTAGCATTTACTATATCTGGTCTCCCACAGTACACAGAACATGCAAATGTAATTATTTTAGTAAATATAAACTCCTAAAAACCTTTTCTCATCAGCAGTATAAAGCAGTCTTCTGACCTCTATCAGTGTCCGGCCGTGCACTGGTTAAAGCTTGTAGGAGGAGTTTTCATTCTCCTTTGACTATCCTATGAGACAGCATGACCCCTGATCCACTGTCTGGATTGGCCCTGTGCTGATCACATGCATCCTCCCCCCAAAAAAAACTCTCTAGCAATACACACCAAACTGAGGATGTGCAGAGTGCCTCCAAGGGCTCTGTGCTATCGGCAGATGGATTGGGGACACTAAAAGAAGGGGAGGATCAGAAAAGACATGATCAAACAGCTTTTTTTACACAATGCGGAGGATTAAGCCCTAAGGTTCCACAGTGAGTATAACAAGCACGCGTTACTGCATATACAGACCGAATTTTACTGTTGTGGGTTTAGTAACACTTTAAAGGAAAAAAGAAAACCTTTAAAGTTACTTTAAACATGGTCAGAACTGATTTTAAAGATTTGGCTCCCATTGACGTTTTTTGGGGTTCAGATTAACAGCCAGAACTTGTGAGCTGTTTGATGAACGTCCTGTAAACTGAACCCAGGTAGGTTTGGCTCATCCCTAAACAGAACTGCAAAGACATGCTTGTAGGTTAATTGGCTTCTGTCCAAAATTGGCCCTAGTATGTATAAATGTGAGTTGGGGACCTTGGATTGTGGGCTCCTTGAGGGTAGGGACCGATGTCAGTGGGGCGATGTTTGTGTGGAGCGCTGTATAAATTGACGGTGCTATATGGGTACTTTAAATAAGAATAGGGATAATTGTAGACACTCACTCAGGTTGAACTGGATGGACTGGTGTCTTTATTCAACCTTACTAACTATGTAACTATGTAAGAACCATAGCACTAAGAGTCTTTGGGTTAAGAAAAGTTTACAGTATACTCAATCACTAGATGTACCTAGTTAAAATGTGTGAATTTACTGACATGAGGCTCAGTGAAAAGAAAAGCAAGAGTTTAAAAAAAAAACAAGAACTATGAAAAGTAAGAAAAAGAAGAAACAGGTGGTATCTAGAGATTCTAGAAAACATTGCAGTTAAATGTCGGAGAAGATCATGCAGAGATGATAGCTGGAGATGATATACAGTATAAGGAAGGAAATAGGAAAATGCTTTTGAGGAATGAACTTGTCAAAAGACTAATGAAGTACCGCAGAGAGTACTACTGTCATTATGGCCTGAAGCTTTCCACAGATATATCACAATTAAGATTTGCAGCCATCTGTTTTCGTGATTGGGTGAGTGGTTTAGAGGTGAGTTTGGGATGATATCTCTGTAAAAGTTATGTAACTGCAAACAATGAAGCTAATTTGTGGAAAACAGATTTATGTTTATATTCATTTTTTTTTCCCCAAAGAAATAATATTTCATTACAGGCCAGTCTGATTTAGCAAGGTTAGATTCAGACTCCATTAGATCACAGCACTGGCACAAAGGCTGGATTGTCATATAAAGGGACAAAGGCAATTGGCCTGGGTAATTGTTTAGTTTATCTCAGAAAAGAAGAAGAGATTAAATAAGAATCATTATTTTTGGAATGGAATATTAAAATATTATTTTTGAATGGATGCATCAAAAGGAAAGTGGGACTTTGAATTGAAGCGGTTGAAATGCAGAGGCAATGGTATAAATATGGAATTTTATTAGTATCAAATTATTAAATTACGTTTATTACATATATGTACAAGATGTGGGCACGATAATGCAGAGGTGTAAAAAACATAGCTGAATAAAATAAATTCACAACAATCAAATAGGTAGTATGCGACAGCAACACGGCCTAAACAGGCCAAACACAGCATGCTCGGCACCTGTATAGATGATCACATGGTAAAAAATCTATCAAAAATAGCTGGGTTCATATGAGTAACATCATAGGCCATAATGGATGTGTCTGTAGCATCATGTAGCTCTACGCGTTTCGTGGATTCATTTCCACTCGTCAGGAGCAGATGCGACATATCCCTGTAGATATAATAATTGAAGTAAACCATACTCTGTTTAAAATTGAAAAAATGTACATTAAAATTTAGGAAATTTAACCCAGTGCACTCACCAACCACAGTAGTGGGCGCAGTGGGGGGCAAGCAAGACACGGCGAATCGGGAGCATAGACCACATCACGGGAGCTGAGGCGGCGTAATAGTGCACAACTAGCTTGGGAAGATGTAAGGGTGCCTATGAGGGTTTCCATGTGCCAGAATACGGGTATGTGATGCTGCAAGTTGGAGATATCTGAAATCAAATGAAAAATTGTATTGTGAGATAGAAGGTGTATGGAATTACAAAATAAGAGTGTGAGAAACAATTGGAGTGTGAGTGGGATAGAGTGGTAGGTTGGGTGATATATATATACACCCAATGTGTCCGCATGTGTAAGTGGTGGCCAAGAAGAGTGTAGTAAGTGTATGAGAGTGGTTATGTGTGTATAAGGTGAGCTGACCTAAATGTGGATGTGACTGTGAGAAACTAAATCATGAATGAAACACAAAAAGCAAAAAAACCTGGAAGTAGTGGTGAAAGTATGTGTGAACACAGACGTGCAGGGACATGCGAGTGAACAAAGGTGGACCTGACTCGAGGGACACTTACCCAAGTAGCATACCATGCAGCACCAAGCGGTGGAGTGGCTGGTGTGCAGGGGCCCCAGGCGGAGACCTGCCAGATGAACAGCCGGCTCCGACTGAGGGTGCAGAGTATATACGCCGCCAACGCCACGTGCGTGACCATGGGAGGAGCGAAAAACGGCGTCCGCACCCGAGCCGGGACGCTCGGTGATTGGCGCCGAGATGCCCCCACATGTGTCACGCAGATGGTGCTCTCAGCGGCAGCGTAATGACGTCATGACTGACGCCAAGCGCTGGACGTGAGGACCGTGGCGCCGATGCGCGAAGGGGCGTCCGCCCGATCCTCAGGACACGACTGTACAGGGAGAAAGGGGAGGACCCACAAGGCGCATCGCAGCTCCCGCGAATGTGGAAACCCCCCCCACACACCATGAACAGGCTCAGAAACCCCAAACCCGCACACACCGATAGTGCGGCAAGAGCACATGGATGTTAAAATCAGAAATTAAATATGCGTAAACAGTATTAGCTTATATAAGCATAAACAAGAGTAGAAAAAGGTTTAAGCCAATTGGATTTGTGCCGGGAATGCCGTAATATTGCTGTCACTAGTAAAGAAAATGCATACACCAATGTATCCAATGTTACTTGGCTGGCCCTAAAGTGCGGATCCCTGTGCGGGGAATACAGACATCTAAAAGTACATCTCACGCGTGGATAGCAGGGGAACACTGCTAATCCAATTTTTCAACCGCTTCCATCCCTATATCTACGAGAAAAAAAGGGGGAATGTGGGACTTTAAATGAGGTACACATACGTGCCTCCATCCCTATATTTGGATGCATCAAAAGGAAAGTGGGACTTTGAATTGAAGAGGTTGAAATGCAGAGGCAATGGTATAAATATGGAATTTTATTAGTATCAAATTATTAAATTACGTTTATTACATATATGTACAAGATGTGGGCACGATAATGCAGAGGTGTAAAAAACATAGCTGAATAAAATAAATTCACAACAATCAAATAGGTAGTATGCGACAGCAACACGGCCTAAACAGGCCAAACACAGCATGCTCGGCACCTGTATAGATGATCACATGGTAAAAAATCAATCAAAAATAGCTGGGTTCATATGAGTAACATCATAGGCCATAATGGATGTGTCTGTAGCATCATGTAGCTCTACGCGTTTCGTGGATTCATTTCCACTCGTCAGGAGCAGATGCGACATATCCCTGTAGATATAATAATTGAAGTAAACCATACTCTGTTTAAAATTGAAAAAATGTACATTAAAATTTAGGAAATTTAACCCAGTGCACTCACCAACCACAGTAGTGGGCGCAGTGGGGGGCAAGCAAGACACGGCGAATCGGGAGCATAGACCACATCACGGGAGCTGAGGCGGCGTAATAGTGCACAACTAGCTTGGGAAGATGTAAGGGTGCCTATGAGGGTTTCCATGTGCCAGAATACGGGTATGTGATGCTGCAAGTTGGAGATATCTGAAATCAAATGAAAAATTGTATTGTGAGATAGAGGGTGTATGGAATTACAAAATAAGAGTGTGAGAAACAATTGGAGTGTGAGTGGGATAGAGTGGTAGGTTGGGTGATATATATATACACCCAATGTGTCCGCATGTGTAAGTGGTGGCCAAGAAGAGTGTAGTAAGTGTATGAGAGTGGTTATGTGTGTATAAGGTGAGCTGACCTAAATGTGGATGTGACTGTGAGAAACTAAATCATGAATGAAACACAAAAAGCAAAAAAACCTGGAAGTAGTGGTGAAAGTATGTGTGAACACAGACGTGCAGGGACATGCGAGTGAACAAAGGTGGACCTGACTCAAGGGACACTTACCCAAGTAGCATACCATGCAGCACCAAGCGGTGGAGTGGCTGGTGTGCAGGGGCCCCAGGCGGAGACCTGCCAGATGAACAGCCGGCTCCGACTGAGGGTGCAGAGTATATACGCCGCCAACGCCACGTGCGTGACCATGGGAGGAGCGAAAAACGGCGTCCGCACCCGAGCCGGGACGCTCGGTGATTGGCGCCGAGACGCCCCCACATGTGTCACGCAGATGGTGCTCTCAGCGGCAGCGTAATGACGTCATGACTGACGCCAAGCGCTGGACGTGAGGACCGTGGCGCCGATGCGCGAAGGGGCGTCCGCCCGATCCTCAGGACACGACTGTACAGGGAGAAAGGGGAGGACCCACAAGGCGCATCGCAGCTCCCGCGAATGTGGAAACCCCCCCCACACACCATGAACAGGCTCAGAAACCCCAAACCCGCACACACCGATAGTGCGGCAAGAGCACATGGATGTTAAAATCAGAAATTAAATATGCGTAAACAGTATTAGCTTATATAAGCATAAACAAGAGTAGAAAAAGGTTTAAGCCAATTGGATTTGTGCCGGGAATGCCGTAATATTGCTGTCACTAGTAAAGAAAATGCATACACCAATGTATCCAATGTTACTTGGCTGGCCCTAAAGTGCGGATCCCTGTGCGGGGAATACAGACATCTAAAAGTACATCTCACGCGTGGATAGCAGGGGAACACTGCTAATCCAATTTTTCAACCGCTTCCATCCCTATATCTACGAGAAAAAAAGGGGGAATGTGGGACTTTAAATGAGGTACACATACGTGCCTCCATCCCTATATTTGGATGCATCAAAAGGAAAGTGGGCCTTTGAATTGAAGCGGTTGAAATGCAGAGGCAATGGTATAAATATGGAATTTTATTAGTATCAAATTATTAAATTACGTTTATTACATATATGTACAAGATGTGGGCACGATAATGCAGAGGTGTAAAAAACATAGCTGAATAAAATAAATTCACAACAATCAAATAGGTAGTATGCGACAGCAACACGGCCTAAACAGGCCAAACACAGCATGCTCGGCACCTGTATAGATGATCACATGGTAAAAAATCTATCAAAAATAGCTGGGTTCATATGAGTAACATCATAGGCCATAATGGATGTGTCTGTAGCATCATGTAGCTCTACGCGTTTCGTGGATTCATTTCCACTCGTCAGGAGCAGATGCGACATATCCCTGTAGATATAATAATTGAAGTAAACCATACTCTGTTTAAAATTGAAAAAATGTACATTAAAATTTAGGAAATTTAACCCAGTGCACTCACCAACCACAGTAGTGGGCGCAGTGGGGGGCAAGCAAGACACGGCGAATCGGGAGCATAGACCACATCACGGGAGCTGAGGCGGCGTAATAGTGCACAACTAGCTTGGGAAGATGTAAGGGTGCCTATGAGGGTTTCCATGTGCCAGAATACGGGTATGTGATGCTGCAAGTTGGAGATCCACGAAACGCGTAGAGCTACATGATGCTACAGACACATCCATTATGGCCTATGATGTTACTCATATGAACCCAGCTATTTTTGATTGATTTTTTACCATGTGATCATCTATACAGGTGCCGAGCATGCTGTGTTTGGCCTGTTTAGGCCGTGTTGCTGTCGCATACTACCTATTTGATTGTTGTGAATTTATTTTATTCAGCTATTTTTTTACACCTCTGCATTATCATGCCCACATCTTGTACATATATGTAATAAACGTAATTTAATAATTTGATACTAATAAAATTCCATATTTATACCATTGCCTCTGCATTTTAACCGCTTCAATTCAAAGTCCCACTTTCCTTTTGATGCATCCAAATATAGGGATGGAGGCACGTATGTGTACCTCATTTAAAGTCCCACATTCCCCCTTTTTTTCTCGTATTATTTTCGAATGTTTAATTTACACAATACATTGAAACACATCTAATTTTTTTTTTTGTTACTTTTTCTTGATCATTTATTCCTACACTAAACCGAATCAACTGCGACATTAAAATGGGTATGCAGCATCAGATACCGCTACGTTAAAATATCATGCTTTCTCAAGATTACTCAGCATTAATCCCCTCCCTTATTTATTATATAAAATAAAAGATGAATTTCTTAATTAAACATGCCATCAAATTCATTGGCAGTATTAAACTGCATTCACAAAGAATTTTGTGCATCCTGTCCAGAAGGCCTGTGTGAATGAGGCCTAAATATTATAAAACTGATTTTGTTAAGAAAGATCCTATAGGCTGAACAACCGTGAACAATCGTTGTTTCCTATGCTGACCATAATTATCAGCAATCACAGCCAACAAGAGCTGAAAATATCAGTCATGTGTATGAAAATAATACATGTTTTAGCTTGAATTGAACTGGCAGTCTCCATTATAAACCATCTACAATATTTAAAACATAAAAAAGAGAGCAATCCCTGAGCTAGAAAAATTTTACCCCCAACCCACTGCAGCTGGACAAATCAAACACTCCCTAGCGTCATCAATTTAACTAAAACCTAACCAGAGCTACATACCTTGTAAATAAGTGAAAACAACTGACACCGCACATATACTGTATATGCAACAAAGTGAAAAGGCATAATCAAATATAGAACCAAAATAAAAGGTGAAAAATACAATTTGGGCCAACAATTTTAGTCTGTGCCACACTTCATACAGTAATAAAGTAAATATAAGTGATTAACAGTCCTTATACAAACAATTACAGTATATTCCATGTCGCACTTTACAAATTACACCCCTCGGTCCTCCATGCTCCAAGTGAAAAAAAAAAGTCACCAGATGATCATGACCCCTTAATACTAAGTGAGTCATGAATCACAGTATGTAGGTAGGTAGGTGTGGTAGATGTATCCTTCTGACTCCTCCTTGTCTCCACCAAGGCTCTCATCTCGCAATCAAATAGGATAAGACAGCACCTTCAGCTTCTCTCCTCCAGTCGACACGTCTATTCATCCCTTGTTATTTACTCCTCCACTCATCCACACAGGACCAACATTTAAAAATAGAGACGCTCCATACTGTAATTTTGGCCAAGAAAGTTCTTTTTTTAATAAATTATTTTACTCAAATAAATAGCAAACACATAGCCTCTTTCCTTCCAATATGGATCCCAGTGCTTCTGGGTGTCTCCAGCATATAACATTACTTCCGCTCAATGCGTTTCGTCATCAAGACTTCCTCAGGATCATTTGGATGTCTGGATCCTGATGAAGCCTGGCTGTTTTTTAGGTTATTATTTAAAGTATAAGCATGGGCAAAAATCGAAAAATATCCAAGGCATGCACATTTTTCCATGTTATGTCTGTTTATAAAATACTGCAAGTACTGAGAAATACCTGATGATCCTGCCAGAAATGCAGTCAACTCCTAATAAGCTGACAACACTGCACTGAAATAGCAGGAAAGCAACAGCAGGCAGCTTGTACAAGTAAAATGAGTGATTAAAGTGTAAAAAAGAGGTGTAATGGAGATGAGGACAGAAGGATAAAGCTGGCAAACATAGTCAGGCAGAGTAAAACTCAAGTTTGGCTAACAATGCTACTTGATATTTAAATGAAGCAGCGAGAGTGTTATCAGCTCACTACATAAAGTTATAAAGTTAGAAGCTGACCATATTTTTGGCAGGATCCTTAGGTATCTTTCAGTACTTGCAGTGTTTTTTAAAGAAACAAATATTGGGAAATATTCATGTAATGAAGAGTGCTGAATGCGTTCCCCCCCACACACTTTTTTGTATATTTTTATATAGTTTAAGAATGTCAGTAAACTGTGCTTCATTTAAAATGATAGATGTCCAAGTTTGAAACCCCTTACAATGGTGATACAAGTGCCCTCTCCTAAATGCTTCTTGTATCACCACACAAAACAATTATATATTTTACTGTATATCTATGGCTGAACGTCAAATGAGGACCTTGAAACCATCCATAACACTTCCTGTCTTCTGCCTCATTCCCACTTCCTTTTAATCAATTGCATAAAAATTACATTTTTTAATAACAAATACCTTTCTTTTATATTTCTATTGTTTTCAGTTCTTGAATCCTTGCCTAGGCAGAATGATGTAGGCTCAGTGGGGAATCTGTCAGAAAGCTGCAGCTTTCAGAGCATGCATGACAGATCATACGCGGGTGCAGACATGCCATGAGTCTCTACCAGAAGACTGGTGGGGCACTCTATGGTCTATTAAGTATGGTTTTTTTTTTTTTTTTCATATTCTGACATAGGGACAATTGTCAGGGCATAGAAACTGAATTTTTGCTAGGTAGAGTGGGGTTCCTCTTTAATTTATCAGATCTTTCTGTTTTTCTATAGAATTTTAGCTCACATGTTATATCCAGAATGATGGTTCATTTCAACCCTATTGTTGGAACAGTCAAAACAGAGTTTAAAAACAGAGCTTATTATTAAAATTGGAGGTTGAAATAAAAGTATATTCTGCCTTTCAATCCTTTTAATAGACAATCAAATAAAGCCTGTCAATGGCTTAAAGAAAACCTCTTTGGCTTGTGATGTGGGCTTCATTTTGAGAAATAGATATGCCTGGATATCTCTTATTTACAATACTTTCTGAGATACTTACCCAAAGGTAAGGACTCTGGATCTGCATACATGTGCCAGGTAATGACTAAATAACTCAAATTGTTGAAGTGATTCTATCTGCATGATGCCAAAGTAACCAAGGATACAGACATCAATAAAAACCTGACAGAAGTTGTAACACTTCCACATTATATCCAAATTAAAAGAAGAAAAACATGATTTTGAATTTACACACACATTAAGTCCCATCTTTTACCCCCTTAGCACCTGGTAGTTTTTATGCATGTACAAGCTATTGGGATCTGAGCACAGGTATACAGTGGGGCAAAAAAGTATTTAGTCAGCCACCAATTGTCCAAGTTCTCCCACTTAAAAAGATGAGGGAGGCCTGTAATTATCATCATAGGTATACCTCAACTATGAGAGACATAATGTGGAAACAAATCCAATCACATTGTCTGATTTTTTAAAGAATTTATTTTCAAATTATGGTGGAAAATAAGTATTTGGTCAATATTAAAAGTTCATCTCAATACTTTGTTATATATCCTTGTTTGGCAATGACAGAGGTCAAACATTTTCTGTAAGTCTTTACAAGGTTGTCACACACTGTTGCTGGTATGTTGGCCCATTCCTCCATGCAGCTCTCCTCTAGAGCAGTGATGTTTTGGGGCTGTCGCTGGGCAACACAGACTTTCAACTCCCACCAAAGGTTTTCTATGGGGTTGAGATCTGGAGACTGGCTAGGCCACTCCAGGACCTTGAAATGCTTCTTACGAAGCCACTCCTTTGTTGCCCAGGCGGTGTGTTTGAGATCATTGTCATGCTGAAAGACCCAGCCACGTTTCATCTTCAATGCCCTTGCTGATGGGAGGAGGTTTGCACTCAAAATCTCACGATACATTGCCCCATTCATTCTTTCATGTACATGGATCAGTCGTCCTGTTCCCTTTGCAGAGAAACAGCCCCAAAGCATGATGTTGCCACCCCCCTGCTTCACAGTAGGTATGGTGTTCTTTGGTTTGCAACTCAGCATTCTCTCTCCTCCAAACACGACGAGTTGTGTTTCTACCAAACAGTTCTACTTTGGTTTCATCTGACCATATGACATTCTCCCAATCCTCTTCTGGATCATCCAAATGCTCTCTAGCAAACCTCAGACAGGCCTGGACATGTACTGGCTTAAGCAGGGGGACACATCTGGCATTGCAGGATCTGAGTCCCTGGCGGCGTAGTGTGTTACTGATGGTAGCCTTTGTTACGTTGGTCCCAGCTCTCTGCAGGTCATTCACTAGGTCCCCCCGTGTGGTTCTGGGATTTTTGCTCACTGTTCTTGTGATCATTTTGACCCCACGGGGTGAGATCTTGCATGGAGCCCCAGATTGAGGGAAATTATCAGTGGTCTTGTATGTCTTCCATTTTCTAATTATTGCTCCCACAGTTGCTTTCATCACACCAAGTTGCTTGCCTATTGCAGATTCAGTCTTCCCTGCCTGGTGCAGGTCTACAATTTTGTTTCTGGTGTCCTTCGACAGCTCTTTGGTCTTCACCATAGTGGAGTTTGGAGTGTGACTGTTTGAGGTTGTGGACAGGTGTCTTTTATACTGATAACAAGTTCAAACAGGTGCCATTAATACAGGTAATGAGTGGAGGACAGAGGAGCCTCTTAAAGAAGAAGATACAGGTTTGTGAGAGCCAGAAATCGTGCTTGTTTGTAGGTGACCAAATACTTATTTTCCACCATAATTTGCAAATAAACTTTTTCAAAAATCAGACAATGTGATTGTCTGGATTTGTTTCCACATATTGTCTCTCATAGTTGCGGTATACCTATGATGACAATTACAGGCCTCTCTCATCTTTTTAAGTGGGAGAACTTGCACAATTGGTGGCTGACTAAATACTTTTTTGCCCCACTATATATTGTTTCTGTTTCTATTTTTTACAAGGGTTTATAAATCTAAGAAACCTTATGTCTTCAATACCAATTTTTTTGAGGCTGGGTAGTGACACCTAGAAGATCAATGACTACTACAGTGATTTTCCATTTCCACATCAGTCCCACAGACATTGTATATGCATTCAAGAAATAAATACATTTTATTGTCTAATATAACTAACACTACATTTGAAAAAAAAAATTATGACAGAATGCAAATGAATATTAATTGGGATACTTAAGCTGCAAGAACCTACAAGGACAGCAAGAAGTTTACAATATAATTGAATGTCATCATTAGAGCCTTTGAGAAAGGACAAATTACACAAATGTGAAATACAGTATCTCACAAAAGTGAGTACACCACTCACAGTTTTGTAAATATTTTATTATAACGTTTCATGTGACAACAAATAACTACACTTTGCTACAATGTAAAGTAGTGAGTGTACAGCTTTACAGTGTAAATTTGCTGTCCCCTCAAAATAACTCAACACATAGCCATTGATGTCTAAACCGCTGGCAACAAAAGTGAGTAAAAAGTGAAAATGTCCAAATTGGGCCCAAAGTGTCAATATTTTGTGTGGCCACCATTATTTTACAGCACTGTCTTAATCTTCTTGGGCATGGAGTTCACCAGAGCTTCACAGGTTGCCACTGGAGTCCTCTTCCACTCCTCCATGACGACATCACAGAGCTAGTGGATGTTAGAGACCTTGCGCTCCTCCCACTTCCGTAGGATGCTCCACAGTTGCTCAATAGGGATTAGGTGTGGATACATACTTGGCCAGTCCGTCACCTTTACGCTTAGCTTCTTTAGCAAGTCAGTGGTCATCTTGGAGATGTGTTTGGGGTCTTTATCATATTTGAATACTGCCCTGTGGCCCAGTCTCTGAAGGCAGGGGATCGTGCTCTGCTTTAGTATGTCATAGTACATGTTGGCATTCATGGTTCCCTCAACGAACTGTAGCTCCCCAGTGCCGGCAGCACTCCTGCAGCCCCAGATCATGACACTACCACCATCATGTTTGACTGTAGGCAAGACACACTTGTCTTTGTACTCCTCACCTGGTTTGCGGCAACCAGGTGAGGAGTACAAAGACAAGTGTGTCTTGCCTACAGTCAAACACACTTGACACCATCTGAACCAAAAAAGTTTATCTTGGTCTCATTAGACCACAGGACATGGTTCCAGTAATCCATGTCCCTAGTCTGCCTGTCTTCAGCAAACTGTTTGCAGGCTTTCTTGTACATCATCTTTAGAAGAGGCTTCTTTCTGGGATGACAGCCATGCAGACCAATTTGATGCAGTGTGCTGCGTATGGTCTGAGCACTGACAGGCTGACCCCCCACCCCTTCCACCTCTGTAGCAATGCTGGCAGCACTTATATGTCTATTTCCCAAAGAAAACCTCTGGATATGACGCTGAGCATGTGCACTCAACTTCTTTGGTCGACCATGGCGAGGCCTGTTCTGAGTGAAACCTGTCTGTTAACCTCCCTGGCGGTATGATTATTTTGGATTTTAGGTGCTGAAAGTGGTACAATTATTTTGCATGGAAATTTGGCGTTTTATATTGTAGGTCTGTAATTCTTAGCAATAACACACTTAAATCTGTCCAAACAAGAGTCTAGTAGATATCCCAGGTATGATAAAGTTTGAAACACAAAAATATAAATTATAATATAATAAATAAAAATAAATAATTAAAAAAAATAAAAATAAATAGTAATAAAATAAATTTCCCCACGATTCACTATCGCTCAATTCTGCAAGTGTTCTAATTTACTATCGCTGTTTTCTAGCTGGTCTAAAGCCACTTTTTGACGTAAAGGGACACTTTTTGGTTGCTATGGACAATCTCCAGTTTCCAGGCAGAAAGAACAGTATATATCACATAAAACTGCATGCAGGGCATGGGCCAAAGCACTGGGGACAAAAGGGATGTGAAATCATTTCATACAGTACTGTAATCTGTAAGATTACAGTACTGTATGTGTTACGATTTTTACTTTTTTTTAATTTGCCGGCAGGCTCCGCCCCCATGCATCGCGACGCTCGCAGGGAACGGAGCCTGGCACGGAGAGGCTTCGGGCAGAGGACAGAGCCCACGGACACTGCGGGGGACATCGCAGGATCCCGGGGACAAGGTAAGTAAGGAGGCACCAGGATCCTGCAATGTAATCCCGAGTGTGGCTCGGGGTTACCGCTAATGGTCCTGAATTTTAACCCCGAGCCACACTCGGGAAAACCGCCAGGGAGGTTAAACAGCTGTATGGTCTTGGCCACCATGCTGCAGCTCAGTTTCAGGGTCTTGGCAATCTTCTTATAGCCTAGGCCATCTTTATGTAGAACAACAATTCTTTTTTTCAGATCCTCAGAGAGTTCTTTGCCATGAGGTGCCATGTTGAACTTCCAGTGACCAGTATGAGAGAGTGAGAGCGATAACATCAAATTTAACACACCTGCTCCCCATTCACACCTGAGACCTTGTAACACTAACGAGTCACATGACAATGTGGAGGAAAAATGGCTAATTGGGCACATTTTGAACATTTTCACTTAGGGGTGTACTCACTTTTGTTGCCAGCGATTTAGACATTAATGGCTGTGTGTTAAGTTATTTTGAGGGGACAGCAAATTTACACTGTTATACAAGGTGTACACTCAATACTTTACATTGTAGCAAAGTGTCATTTCTTCAGTGTTGTCACATGAAAAAATATATAATACATTTTTTACAAAAATCTGAGGGGTGTACTCACTTTTGTGAGATACTATACTATTGGGAAATCTGTTGAAAAGAAAATAACGACCAATTAACAACAAACACGTAATAATATAGCCGTGTTTAATACAACTATATTTTTTGTTACTTATATGTTCTCTTTGTAAGATAAACTCTCTGTTACGGTTTTAGTAACAACTGAAATTTTGGATTTTCCCTTATTTCTGTCTTAGTCGTCACTAGGACAAGATAAATAGAGAGATGATTCTCCCTAGACACAGATGGCAATACAACTCTGATGGGGTTATAATCCTCCCTACTCTTGCCAATACCAAGATAACATTTTGGCTATTTATTGAGACTGGCGGGCTTAAAGCAGAATTTTACTATCCTATGCTTTCCAGCCACGGAAACTTCAATTTTCGCCTCTCTTTGATCTGTAGTTGCCATGGTGCTACACATGTGATCAGTTATGACACCAGCCATTTGATTTCACAACTGTCACAGTTATCATTCACGGCATCCCTTGAATGTCACTGATTGGGAAACCCTTAAATTGATAGGTTTAGTTCCAGTTGTAAGCAGGTGCAAGAAAGAATTTTGGCTACATACTAGGAAATTCTTGGTCAGAACAATTTATTGTGACAGATGTTCCAACTGGCTCTTCCCTCTAAAGTTATTCTCTGCCAACGAAGGGCCTAGTCATGCCATGACTAACTGTAAATGATGCTGTATGGCCAAAATAATTATATTTTCTCTATCCTATATGGTATATAGATATAAGTAAAACAAATCAAAGCAAGTAATGGATGAAAGCTTGCTCCCTTTTCTTTATCAACCAAGATGTCAAATCATAGCGGAAACTGGAAATATTAAAGACCAAGCCAGATCTCAGCCTGTGATCAAATGTGTGTAGACAGGGAAGCCCTGATACGTATTCACATTGCTGACCACTAGCCTTCAGCTAGGACTCTATGTGATGCTCAACATCACTCACTTCTAATGACAAACTTTATTCTTACGGCAAAATGAGTATTTGGAATGATGCCTTACAACTGTCTGATAACCACTTTAAAACTGTAATAATGTGAGGATTAAATGTGATTTAATGTGAAATGGTCTATAGAGATTATGAGCTTTCCAATTTTACACTTCATTTTGAATGCAGATTTGGTACATAATCTTGCAGAGTGTCAGCAAAAATGTTGGACATCAACATATGATGTAAAAAATGACCAAAGATCACAGCACTGCTGGATTGAGATATTCAGCTTAGTTTGCCTTATTTCCTATTGATATTTCCATGGATTTAGAAAAGCAATAGAAAGCAAACTGATAATTACAGCTGATAATCTCCGGACTAATAATAAACACTGAAGGCATATTTGTAATGTCTCATGAGAAATAATGGACAGAGGGATGGACAGGTAGCCTTTACTCGTGTAAACTTCTTGGTAAATCATTTGTGTTGCAGTTCCATATCCATTCTAGACAAATGATGGCGGGTTACTATAGTAACTGCAGACGGCAGATTGGTGTCACAATCTCGAAGGGCAAGTACACTCTTTTGTTTATGTCATATGTAAACAAACATACATCCGTGGCTTTAAAGTGAAGTGCAATAATGTCAAGGCTTTCACAAACTGTTCCTCTATAACATTCAGCAACAGCTGGATGTATATATGTATATATGATTATAATGATTGCTTCTAAGTAGAGCTTAAAGTGCATTGATTTATTCAAAGGTTCGGGCTTAAATATGAAATAAATCAACTACATATAGCAGCAGTGTTCACTGGGTAGATTTTCAAATAATGGAATTTGCCAATGGCTATATATTTTACTAATTCATGTATGTATGACATGGTATGAGCATTTACCCTAATTTATATGTATTATCAAACATCACACAGACAATGCATAAATGTACACTCATGTGCTGGCATGGGCAGACTCGATGGACTACTCAGTCTTTTTCTGCCGTCACTTTTCTATGTTTCTATGTGTATAGTTCATTGGGTATTGTGTGCAGGACCACATATTGATAAGCTAGTTAATAAATTAATTTGTAAAAAAAGATTCAGCACATGGACTGAACTTGGCACTTGTATGGAATCCAGTGCAATAAGCAGGCCTTATGGTTACCTTTTCCAGTGATGACTTATATTTGTATTTTGCTCTACCAATGTGGTTCTTTGCTGCGGCCTAGACGGCAGCATTCATTGTTAGGCCAAATGTGGTCATTATAAATGATTCACTGAGATCTACATAAGAAGAGTAGCAGGAAGAGAGCTGTGTGACAATGTGGCTAATAAAAAAAAAAAAAAAAAAGGAGGTATGAAGAAGTTACAAAGATGTTCACTGTGAACGTAAGAGATTTATTCCTTAACCACCTGCTTACTGGGCACTTAAACCCCCCTCCTGCCCAGACCAATTTTCCGCTTTCAGCGCTGAGGCACTTTGAATGACAATTGCGCGGTCATACAACACTGTACCCAAATAAAATTTGTATATTTTTTTCCCCACAAATAGAGCTTTCTTTTGGTGGTATTTAATCACAGCTGGGATTTTTATTTTTTGCTAAACAAACAAAAAAAGATGGAAAATGTAAAAAAAAAAACATGTTTCATAGTTTGTTATAAAATTTTGCAAACAAGTAATTTTTTTCCTTCATTGATATGCGCTGATGAGGCGGCACTGGTGGGCACTGATAGGCACAGCTAAGGCGGCACTGATAGGCACAGGTAAGGCGGCACTGATAGGCATAGTTAAGGCGGCACTGATGGGGACAGATAAGGCGGTACTGATGGGCACAGATAAGATGGCACTGATGGGTGGCACGGATGGGTGGCACTGATGGGCACTGATAGGTACCACTGGTAGGTGGCACTGATGGGCGGCACTGATGAGCGGCACTGATGGGCAGCACTCATGGGCACTTATGGGCACTGGTAGGTGACACTGATGGGCACTGATAGGTGGCACTGATGTGCAGCACTGATTGTGGGCACTGATAGGTGGCACTATGGGCACTGATTAGTGGCACTGTGGGCACTGATGGGTGGCGTTGGTGGGCACTGGTAGGCAACACTGCTGCCTATTGCTAGGTGGCACTGGCAGGGGGCACAGGTGGGCACTGAGGATCTGCAGCAGCTCGCCGTGATCGGGACTGATGTCCCTCTCACGACCACCGGTGATCGGCTTTTTTTTTCTTCTCACGCTGTCAGCGCGAGGAGAAAAAATAGCCAATAACCGGCTCTGTTGGCATCACATGATCAGCTGTCATTAGCTGACAGCTGATCACGTGGTAAGGGGTCAGGATCGACCCCTTACTCCGATCTGTGATCAGGCGAGTCTCATAGACTCGCTGATCACAGAGCGCGCCGCGTGCACCCTGCAGGGGACGCGCAGGCCGCTCGTGCACGGGACAACGTCAATGGACGTAGTCCCGGCAAAGCAGGTCCATGCTGTAGCAGTCATTCGGCTATAGCATGGGTTGCAAGTGGTTAAAGTGGATCTAAACTCATCCATTTAACAGTTTCAAAAAACAACACGTGCTGGAAATGTAACTGTCAGATTGATCACATGTGCAGCATCATGGCAGTTGAAGGTCAAACAGAGGCCAGAATGGCAGCCTCCTTGGCTGAAAATGATAAGAGAGTTTAGTTCTGCTTTAAAGGATTAGTATACCTTTACCAAATAACTGGCTATGCAGATAAGGGGTGTCCATAGATAAAAAACAAACTGTGCAGCTCTGACTAACATTGAATAATGCCCTTGCTATAGGTGTAGGCCATTTACATACATCCTGAAGCCTGACTGGAATACTCCTAGTATATTGTTGGATGTTGCTAAGTGAAGCCTGTTCGTTACTGCTCACCTCCACCATTACAAGAGTAAGCTCTCAAACGTGAGCCCAGAGCTACTGTATCAGGGGAGAGAAAGCGCTCACTCCTGTGATGGTGAAGGTGAGAAGTAATCACTAGGCCTCTCTTAGCAATGTTCTAGCAGCATCCTGGGAGTATTCCAGTCAGGCATTAGGAGGGTATGTAAATGGCCTATACCTATAGAAAGGCCATTATTCAACTTTAGTCAGTGCTGCACAGTTTGTTTTTATCTACAGACACCTTTTATTTGCATAGGAAGTTTTTTTTAGTAAAGGTGAACTAACCCTTTAACCACTTCAGCCCTGGAAGGATTTAGCCCCTTAATGACCAGGCCTTTTTTTGTGATACGGCACTGCGTTACTTTAATTGACAATTGCGCGGTCATTTGACGCTGTACACAAACAATATTGATGGCCTTTTTTCCCACAAATAGAGCTTAGTTTGGTGGTATTTCATCACCTCTGCGGTTTTTATTTTTTGCGCTATAAACAAAAAAGACCATCAATTTAGAAAAAAAAACAATATTTTTTTACTTTTTGCTATACTAAATATTAAAAAATAAATAAAATAAAATTTCTTCATCAGTTTAGGCCAATGTATTCTTCTACATATTCTTGGTAAAACAAAATCGCAAAAAGCGTATATTGATTGGTTTGCGTAAATGTTATAGTGTCTACAAAATATGGCATTTTTATTATTATTTTTTTTTTACTAGTTATAGCGGTGATCAGCGATTTTTAGCGGGACTTTGACATTGCGGAGGACAGATCAGACACTTTTGACACTTTTTTGGGACCAGTGACATTATTACAGTGTTCAAAGCTAAAAATAGCCACTGATCACTGTATAAAAGGCACTGACAGGCAAGGGGTTAACACTAGGGGGCGACCAAGGGGTTAAATGTGTTCCCTGGGAGGTGTTTCTAACTGTGGGGGGGAGTGGACTGACTGGAAGCACAGAGAGATCGCTGTTGCTGAGCACTAGGAACATACGATCTCTCTCTACTCACCTGTCAGAACGGGGATCTGTTTGTTTACATTGACAGATCTCCATTCTTGCTCTCTGTGGAGCGATCGCGGGTGTCCGGCGGACATTGCGCACGCGCCTCCTATAGCTGTTAAAGGGACCGACTTACAGCTACAGCGTTTTGCGCAGCCGAGCCAACCTGCCGCAGTATAATGACGGCGGCTGGTCGGCAAGTGGTTAAGGTTACTTACCCGCCTGTCAGCACTGTACACAGAGCTGCGCATGCTCAGCTGAGTGTAAGAATTTTGGCAATGTCACAATGACTGAATTCCCGTGCATGTGTAGGAGTGACGTCATCTCGGCCCGGCCAAATAGTGGGAAATCAATACCTGGAAGCCACTGGGCTGAGGATGTCAGCTCTGGCAAATTACAGCAATGGAAAACAGGAGAGTATAGTTCTGCTTTAAATGCATAATTCTTGATACATACCCAAACTCAGTGCTTGTTTATCACATCTCATGCTCCAATATCATTCTCCAACATGCCAGAACCCTAGTGTGTCTATGAACTTTTTGCATACAGTTAAAGTAGTATTAAATACAATTACTACTCCCCTGTGTATAGCACCAGCGTACATGCGTGCTCAGCTTTATATCAGTATTATATTGTAAATGTGAGCACGCTTCGCCCTGTAGTCCTTCCCTGGAGCATGCATGTAGGGGTGACTCCAGTGGGGCTCCCCCCCAAAATCATATCTCAGTGCCAGTGCTCTGCAGATAAGCTTTTTTTAGCAGGAAGATTATATTGCAATACAAGAAAGAACAGGAAAGATAGTAAGTTATTTAAATTGCATCTGAAATCCCCTAAAAAATTTGCTGTAAAATCACTTGTAGTTGTACAGATGTGTTTAGACTGAAGGAATCTCACTCTACTGCTCTCCGCATTCATTTTTTTTCAGCAAGAACTACAGACACATCCATTGGCAGCTTGGCTGAAGAAATGGCAAATAAAATTGTAAAACTGACAAACTGGACCCCAAATCATACCTCCCAACTTTCTGAGATGGGAATGAGGGACAATTATTAGCAAAAGTATGTAGTCATAGGACACACCCCCTGCCACGCCCTCTTAAAGGAGAATTGTCCAAAAAAAATGATTGCTTAAACCCCCAAGTGCTTTTTTTTTACTACTATTCCTATATAGTAGCTTTGAAATGTACAAATGCATCAATTCAGAAATTCGATTAAAGGTTTAGCTCTGGAAAACACTTTTTGATAGATAAGTAGTGCATTCTATATACAACTATATAGATCAGACCAAAATGAGGGACAAATGAGGAGGAAAGAGGGACGGAGGGACTTTGTTCCAAATGAGGGACATTCCCTCGAAATCAGGGACAGTTGGGAGCTATGCCAAATGATTCCGGTTTTGTTGGAAAGTTGAATTGATATACCAGTGGCACAATATCCTTACACAATTTACAGTTCTGCACAAACCCAATGGCTACTGCAAGCCCAAAAATAAAGACTTACTCCTCAAGGGACTGCCCATTTATAATAAACATGATCTGGGAATTCAGTTCCAAGAGAGTGATATATTCAATATATAAAAAAATATATGATAAAGGACACAGAAACAAAATACTGCATCGGCATCACTGGATGTATGCAGGGAAAAGAAGATTGCTGAACCCAGTAGTGCCTTCCAAGAGAAAGAGGGACATCAAATCTGGGGAGGAACCATCCTTTAAACCTGATCAATTTAGCTACAAGACTTTAATCTTACAATCTTAACCACCTCAGAACTAAGGTTACAACCATGTCTATTTACATCAAAATACATTTGTAAATCTGAGGAATCTTCTAAGTCTCCTGGGTACAAGGATACAAAAGAAGTGAGATTTTTGCATTAATGTAATGGAGTTGTAAAGCACAATTTGCTTTTGAGTTTAGGAGAGCCTTTTTTTCCATTTCACAGTTATACAGTAATGCAAAGCAACTGGGAATCTGTTTGCCTAAATTGTTAGCACTAAGATAAGAAGGAGATAGGTGAAGCTGGCCATACACCAGTAGATTTTCAAACAAACATTCATACAAATATGTGTGTGAAAATTCTCAGTATATTCGATGGCTTGATGAATGTTATTAGAAAATCAAATTAATGTTTTTGAAATTAAAATATTCTAATGAAATTCTTATACTGTATGGCCATCATAAGAATCACTAGAGAGACAGCAAAAACATTGACATTATTCAAGTTTGTATAAGCATTTAAGGGAGACCTGGGCTAGACCCCCATTCACCTCTATAGCAAAAAGATCATTTATAATTTGAATCCATAGCTAGCTGTTTTAACAAGCAATACATTACTATTACAATGATATGTTGCTGTGGCGTAAAACAGCACTGTTCCCTCAAAAATGCTAATGCAACTCACAGGGAATGTCAGCGAAGTCAAGGTTTATGTCACGGGCAGTGGTATGGCAAGGATCTGGCACCTATGGCACATGCTTCAGACAGTGTTGTGGCCCTGGGTCTTTAGCTTGTGACAGACACTACTATAATTCCCATGGTAATGTCAACCAATCCTGAGCCAGCATGTGTACACTAAACCTGACCTCTAACATCAGGCTTACAATATGCATTTCAAATTGTGATCTACTTTTCTTTCATCATGATCTGCAGTTTTCAGTAAGGAACACAATTTAGGAGCATACATTGATTGGAGCATCACTTGGGAGGGTAAAAAAATTGTGTGATGCTGCTGCATTGGGTTGTGTGCTGTTTTGTATTATGAATTTGTACCTGTCATATTTTAATGTATGTTTGTTAAGTTGTTAAGAGGGTGTGATCTTCTCCATCTCATGTTTTGATATGTATCATCATATTTTTGTGTGCGTATGTGATGCACAAGATTCTGTTAGTGTGTGTGTCTGTGGTGTGCTGAATTGTTTGTGAGAAATAAGGAGAAGTGATCTCATTGAAGTTGATTTAGCTTTTAAAACATCGTTTGCCCCCACTGAAATTTTGTCAAAATTAGCCTGAAATCTTGCCACTGCATAGGCAGTGTTTGCTATCCTAACAAAGCCATGTGGCGGTCAAGTCAGTATGGACATGGTGTTCACATTGCTTTGATGATAAGCATCAGGAGGTCACTGAGAGATGCTTCTGTACATACAGTATTTCTAGGCGTACTCAACATGCACTTAAAATATTTTTCTTAAAATCAAAAAACTTAAAAAAAAAAAAGTTTTTCAAAAAAGATAACAATATAATATAAAATTTCACTTCTTTTGGCGATTTACATGAAAAGTTAGGGTCAGGGTTCCTCAATATTTAAAGTTCTTAGCACACGAGGGGCCTTTTTTGGTAAAAGAACAAATCCGGGTTAGTTAAAAGAGCCTTCTTTAACCCTCTAAAACCATCTTAATTTCACTTCCTTCACTTGCGGCAATAAAATTCACCACAACAGCATATTTTCGCTCCAACGTCTTGATTTTTCAATATTTTGGCAAAGTGTAGACTCAGCTTAGACACTATTTAAATGAACCTTCCCTAATCTACAACCAGGTTTTGATCGTACACACTGCAAACACTTTTTATTCCTTAAAAGGTGTTCAAATGTTCCCTATAAATTTCTTGATCATAGAATGTCCCCATCATGGGTTATCCCCAGCACCTTATGCTTACATTGTGCTACACAGTGCTGTTATCCTTCATATTGGCACAGGATGCTCAGGTGGTTGGTTCAGTTCCAAGGCACGATGGTGGATTCCATCTGTCAATGACAGCTTGACGCTCTAGCACTAACCCCTGCCATGACAAACTACAGCCACTGAAACCATGTGCTGTGGCATAGAATAATTACTACACAACCATTTTCAAATGGCACCATGGTGTTAAAATGGAAGGTCATTCATATAATGATTTTTTTATAATTAATAATTTTTTTCTAATTAATAATTGGAAAAGAGTTATAAGTTTTATGCTGCTTGTGTCTCTGGGTTGGTAAAGAGAAAGAGAGTTCCCCTCTGTTCTGACACAGGTCCTTAACCTCTGTCAAATCAATAAAAAAGTCCATTATGAGTTTAAAAATCAATACCTCAAGATTAATGCAGGGACTGGCTTCATAAATGAGAGCAAGATGTGTTAATGTTTTATCAGTGTAAAGTTCAAAAGGTAATAGATTTTTTATTTCTTTGCCAATGATACATGATAAATGATATATACGGGAATCAATGATAATAGGAATATTACCAATCTATTGGAACCATGCAGGGACCTTTGGGGCCCTGCATTGTCCTGTAATGTTGGTTGGTGATATGATTTTTACTGATGTCTAAATAAAGACAGTTAGGGGTTGATTTATTAAAGGCAAATAGACTGTGCACTTTGCAAATTGCAGTTGCACTCTGCAAGAGTAGTTGCTCTAGAGCTTAGTAAATGAGCAGAAGCTCTGCTGACTTCCAGCATCCAGTCAGGTGGAAGTAAAAATGCTGTTTTTGTATTTTCCTTGTACGCGATTGGGTATTTATTGCAAAGTAAAGGTTTACCTCATTCACTAAGCCCTTCAGCAATTGCACCTGCAGAGTTCAAATGCACTTTGCAGTGCACATTCTACTTGCCTTTAGTAAATTAACCCCTTACTCTCATTAGGGATATGATTGTGGAAATTTGTAAGTACGTACAATGAACAGAGCCATCCCTCCTGCCAACTGCATCACCTTGAAGATATTGAAAAATCAATCCATAGGTCATGCAACCTGTGCTATTTGTAGGCCAAAATGCAAAATATCCCAGTTTATAAAATATAAGAGATGTGCTATTGGAAATGCTTATTTGTCTGTACAGGGGACAGCACCTTCCACCAAGTCCACTGTAGCACCTTGAATACATTGGACTATCCATACAGCTTGCAACCAGTACTATGCCAAAATGTAAATAGTACAGATTATAAAATATACGTTTTGAAAGCATTATACTATGAATGTGTTAATGTTACACATCACCACTACGGAATCAAATGTGTGTACTAAACATAGGTGTGCGCAGCCTGTTGCATTAGGGTGTGCGCCCCGGAGCTCAAACACACATGCGTGTGCATGTGTGTGTTTGTATATATATTTTGTATGTATATACACTACCGTTCAAAAGTTTGGGGTCACATTGAAATGTCCTTATTTTTGAAGGAAAAGCACTGTACTTTTAAATGAAGCTAACTTTAAACTAGTCCTAACTTTAAACAAATATACTCTATACATTGCTAATGTGGTAAATGACTATTCTAACTGCAAATGTCTAGTTTTTGGTGCAATATCTACATAGGTGTATAGAGGCCCATTTCCAGCAACTATCACTCCAGTGTTCTAATGGTACAATGTGTTTGCTCATTGGCTCAGAAGGCTAATTGATGATTAGCAAACCCTTGTGCAATCATGTTCACACATCTAAAAACAGTCTAGCTCCTTCCAGAAGCTACAAAACTGACCTTCCTGTGAGCAGATTGAGTTTCTGGAGCATCACATTTGTGGGGTCAATTAAACGCTCAAAATGGCCAGAAAAAGAGAACTTTCATCTGAAACTTGACAGTCTATTCTTGTTCTTAGAAATGAAGGCTATTCCATGCGAGAAATTGCAAAGAAATTGAAGATTTCCTACAACGGTGTGTACTACTCCATTCAGAGGACAGCACAAACAGGCTCTAACCAGAGTAGAAAAAGAAGTGGGAGGCCGCGTTGCACAACTAAGCAAGAAGATAAGCACATTAGAGTCTCTAGTTTGAGAAACAGACGCCTCACAGGTCCCCAACTGGCATCTTCATTAAATAGTACCCGCAAAACACTAGTGTCAACATCTACAGTGAAGAGGCGGCTGCGGGATTTTGGGCTTCAGGGCAGAGTGGCAAAGAAAAAGCCATATCTGAGACTGGCCAATAAAAGAAAAAGATTAAGATGGGCAAAAGAACACAGACATTGGACAGAGGAAGACTGGAAAAAAGTGTTGTGGATGGATGAATCCAAGTTTGAGGTGTTTGGATCACAAAGAAGAACGTTTGTGAGACGCAGAACAAATGAAAAGATGCTGGAAGAATGCCTGACGCCATCTGTTAAGCATGGTGGAGGTAATGTGATGGTCTGGGGTTGCTTTGGTGCTGGTAAGGTGGGAGCTTTGTACAGGGTAAAAGGGATTCTGAATAAGGAAGGCTATCACTCCATTTTGCAACGCCATGCCATACCCAGTGGACAGCGCTTGATTGAAGCCAATTTCATCCTACAACAGGACAATGACCCTAAACACACCTCCAAATTGTGCAAGAACTATTTACAGCAGAAGCAGGCAGCTGGTATTCTATCGGTAATGGAGTGGCCAGCACAGTCACCAGATCTGAACCCCATTGAGCTGTTGTGGGAGCAGCTTGACCGTATGGTACGCCAGAAGTGCCCATCCAACCAATCCAACTTGTGGGAGCTGCTTCTAGAAGCGTGGGGTGCAATTTCTCCAGCTTACCTCAATAAATTAACAGCTAGAATGCCAAAGGTGTGCAATGCTGTAATTGCTGCAAAAGGAGGATTCTTTGATGAAAGCAAAGTTTGATGTAAAAACAATGTTATTTCAAATACAAATCATTATTTCTAACCTTGTCAATGTCTTGACTCTATTTTGTATTCATTTCACAATGTATGGTGGTGAATAAGTGTGACTTTTCATGGAAAACACAAAATTGTTTGGGTGACCCCAAACTTTTGAACGGTAGTGTATATATATATATATATATATATATATATATATATGTATATATATATATATATATATATACACACACACACACACACTCTTATAAATAAATGTAACCAAACATTTTAAAATGTATTAAAAATATTGGTGTCAGTAGAGCATGGTGACATGGGGGGTTATTTACTAAAGGCAATTCCACTTTGCACTGCAAGTGCACTTGGAAGTGCAGTCACTGTAGATCTAAGGGGGATATGCAAGGAAAATAAAAAACAGCATTTTTGCTTGTACATGATCGGATGATAAAATCAGCAGAGCTTCCCCTCATTTCAGATCTTCCCCTCAGATCTAAAGCGACTGCACTTCCAAGTTGTAGTTCAAAGTGGATTTGCCTTTAGTAATTCAAGCCCTTGGTGTCAGTAGAGCAGTGGACATGTCAGTGGGACAGTGAATGGTGCCAGTAGAGCAGTGGATGGTGTTAGCAGTTTTTTTATTTTTATAATATTTTTCTATTTCTTACAATTCGATTTTTTATTATTTTTTTTTACAATATAATTTTTTTTTTTTATCATTTTTTTTTTTTTACAATTGTTTAGTGAAATATCAGGGGTCTATATGGTTCCCAGGCGTCTCACTTTTGAAAGAGAAAAAGGGGAGGACAGAGATTTCCTAGTCCCTTTCTCTGCAGTCTTAGATGCCCTGGACAGTGAATGAATGGGAAGTGCACTGTGCTGGGCGGCTTCCTGTTCATTCACAAACTGAAGCATAGTAAACACAATGTGGTGGGCAGCAGGGGGAATCAGCACCATGCGGGGTGATTAGGGTGTGTCCAGGCACACCCGGCACACCCTGTGCACGCGACTATAGTCCTAGACCACATGATAGAATGATTTTGGTGTTAGAAATATGTTCTGAAATATGACCTTTTTGGGCTGGCCCCAAGGTGGCAGAATGTGCCGTAACTCTGCTACAGGAGCATGGATTATTACTGATGTAGGCATTTACCTCTGAGATCAGTCCCAACCTGAATTCAGTGTTTATGTATTAGGTAGGAGATAAATGTTTTGACTTAATAATCACAACATGTGCTTTAGCGCATAGAACAGTCTGTGTTTTTTTCCATCCCACTCCCATTGTAGTGACAGGCATTTTGCTCCAAGATAGCTGGACTGTGAAGAATGAACAAGCTTGCATATGACAGCTTTTACCATAACACTCTTGTAGGTGTATACTGTCACCACTGATGAGACAATATAGAAAACAACATTTTTATTCTTACTGTTATTCAGGATTTATATAGCACCAACAGTTTGCGTAGCGCTTTACAATATAAAGGAGGACAGTACAAGTACAATATGGTTCAATACAGAAGGAATAGGGGGGCCCTGCTCATGGAGCTTACAATCTAACGGTAGATAAAGTACTTTTCCAAAAACGGAAATTAATTACAAAAAAAAAAACACATAAACCTCAAAGCAGCAATAAAATGGGATGCCAAACAAGAATGCTCCCCCCCAAAAAAATGAGATTGTTGATCCCAGCATTGTTCATTCACTGTTCATTTTTAATATGAAAAAGTTTTATTTTGGGAGAACAATGATGTATTCTGAGAGGGTGATACAGCTGCTCATACATGGGAACTTTAGTTATTTGATCTGTGTAAAAATCTTTGTTAGACCTCACACTGTTTTCAGCATGCAGTCAAGGGAAAGGTTGTACTTTCAGAGCCTGGTTTCCCTAGGACATAACTCAGAATAGTAATGAGGCCAATCATTTTCAGCGTGCCCATCACTTTTTTACAGGACTTTTTTCTCTAGAGTTCAGTGTTCACACACACACACACACATTACAATTCTGGAAAAAAAATGTACATGTTTTTATATTTGAAAATGAATCTCTTCGCATATATTCACAAAGATATCTCATATACGTTATATTACCAAAAGTATTGGGACGCCTGCCAGTACACTCGCATGAACTTAAATGGCATCCCAGTCTTAGCCCGTAGGGTTCAGTATGGAGTTGGCCCACCCTTTGCACCTATAACAGCTCCAACTCTTCTGGGAAGGCTGCCCACAAGGTTTAGGAGTGTGTCTATGGGAATGTTTGACCATTCTTCCAGAAACACATTTGTGAGGTCAGGCACTGATATGCACGACAAGGCCTGGCTCACAGTCTCCACATTAAATCCTCCCAAAGGTGTTCTATCAGGTTGAGGTCAGGACTCTGTGCAGGCCAGTCAAGTTCCTCCACTCCAAACTCGCTACTCCATGTCTTTACGGACCTTGCTTTGTGCACTGGTGCGCAGTCATATTGGAACAGGAAGGGGCCACCCCCAAACTGTTCGGACAAAGTTGGGAGCATGAAATTGTCCAAAATATCTTGGTATGCTGACACCTTAAGCGTTCCCTTCACTGGAACTAAGTGGCCAAACCCAACCCCTGAAAGACAACCCCACACCATAATCCCCCCTCCACCAAATGATTTGGACTAGTACACAAAGCAAGGTCCATAAAGACAAGATGTGCATGTAAAAGCAGGTGTCCCAATATGTTTGGTAATATAGTGTATATCCCTTTGAGAGAAAACCTACCATAACAGAAAAATGTAGGCTGTCATTGCTAAACTCCCCTTCAAAAAAAAAAAACTAGTTGCCTGGCTATTTTTTCCATGCTCTAAAGCACAGATATAAGGGCTTCTGGCTCTTATCTGATATGCTGCTTGGGTCAATAACTCAGAAGTACTGAAGCCAGACATTGCCAGGCAACTAGCATTTTCCAGTCAGTAACAGCAGCAACAATGCTTTTCTCATGACGTCTCAAGTGTTCTTTAAGCCAAGGCAGGTTACAATCACATATATTTTCAACCCGTTCGTTGAGCACATTCTTTGAGAGTTCTCATAAGGATGAGTAGTGGCTGAGCATCTAGTGCAGATGTTACTCAAGCAGTGTTCCACCTGCACTCTAAACATTGCATTACCAGGGAGATCCAGTGTGATTTCATGTGCCCATGTGGCCGAATGTACATGCAGCATCCGGGAGGCACAACACTAAGCTATGCCTAGTAAATGGGCCATGTGCTCAGTGCATTGGTATTTGGGGGTGCTCTGTGGACATCAGATCCATGTGCAACATATGCGCAGGCAAGTCTCTCTCTCTCTCTCTCTCTCTCTCTCTCTCTCTCTCTCTCTGTATATATATATATATATATATATATATATGTATATATACACACACAAAAAATAAATATATAGTATATATATATATATATATATATATATATATATATATATATATATATATATATATATATATATATATATAAAACACACACAATATGTATAAAAACACACTATATATATATATATATATATATATAGAGAGAGAGAGAGAGAGAGAGAGAGAGAGAGAGAGAGAGAGTGTATATATATATATATATATATATATATATATATATATATATATATAGTTTATTATAGTTTATTGTTTAAGTCCTTTGAAATGTACCTTCATCAGTGTGCTACTTCTGTGCTTCAAAATGCAGTAATTCTAATCATGCTTTATAGTAAATATAAATAACATAAATTTCATTGTATAAATGCAATGCCAATAAAGTATGATATTATCTTAGTCCAAGTTTAATACACTGTATTGAAATGGATTAAAATATCTCCCAAACAACACAAAAGCCTTAGTAGAACCAAAAGGACAGGATCATAGACTTAAACCATTATGAGCTACTATGCCTAGAAGGTCTTGTAAGAAGTTAGGTCATGATGGTTTCTTTAATAATGATTTATTAGTGAATGAATAGGTTTAGGAACCACACTAAGGTATGATAGTGAATGAACCCAAATCACTGATCATCAAGTGGCACCTTGTCAAGTTTTCCTTGGTACAATTTCATATAAAGACATGCAAAATAGAAAATATGTCAAATTGGCAAATAAACATGGCATATAAGGTTTAATATTGATCCTGATGAAATGACAGTGAATAGACATTTGACACACAGACACATGCTAATGATGTTTGATTACTAAATATTTGGCTTTTCCTAGCACTGTCATTGGGTACCTGTTCAACACATATGAGTATCTACAATGAGATCGCTGCTATGGAATGGAGTCATCACAGACGATCAGTCCATACACAGGAGAATTTACCTTGGCTGTAAGATCTTACCTGATCTCAGGAACCTGTAGTAAGCTCCATACTCTGAATGATCTCACATCGTTACAGCCTTGCAATGCACATCAGTTGAAAAGCTTCTGACAAGTATAAGCTTCCAAAAACGCAGCCTCACATCAGTAATCCACAGGAGAGAAGAGCCATGTACAAAGACTGGATCGTTGTCTTTCCAGAAAGGCAGGTGATGTGACAGCAGTTGTAAGCAGCAGCGCTGAGCCTCAGAGCACAGAGAGGACTGAAGGCACACTATACACACCACTGATTACATTAGCTGGAGATTAGACGCCAATTGGCCACCAGGGGGCTCAGCGGAGAGAAGCAGAGTGACAAGGACAAGGTGCCTGCAGGAAACCTGGAACAAGCAGCAAGCCTTTCATCCAATGTCCTTGCTTCTCACAGGGACTGGATGACTCTGTTTGCCAGAACATGATGTTATTTCTGTGCATTGGACTGTTCTGTGCTTACCTTTTTCTAGGAGCCATTGATCCCACTATGTAAGAGGGTAGAATGATAGAGTAACAGGTGCTATCAGTAGGGAGGAGTGGAGGGATTTGGGCAAAGCTGAAGAAGTGGGAACAACTGCTACAGCAGATTAAAGTGATACTAAACTCTGCTAAAATCAGTATGTATTTTTAACTTAAAAAGTTCCTTCTATTACTCCCAGCCTGCTCAAAATCTCCAAATTCCTTTGTTTTGCTGCTATGATCTGATTTCTGTTTAGAAGGGTGACTACGTTCCTTTTCCACGGTCCCACTGTATGTAGGAATGTAGCCACCCTTGCTTGTTGGCTCCCTATAGAAGTGGTCTATAGAAGGGGTATGGAAATAAAATTCACTGAGGTCCAGTCAGTAAAAATTTCTTCCAGCAGTGGTCCCAGTCTCATATTTGTACTATGATCCAGATCTTTCATTGTATTTTCCCCTTTATATAAGTGTCATCAGTCCTCACCTTTACATCACAGCCCTCTTTTTATATCACAGCCTTCTTCCCATCACAGACCCCCCTTTACACCACAGCGCTCCCTTTTACATCACAGTGCCCCTCTTTATATCACAGTGCCCCATTTTATATCACAGTGCCCCTCTTTACATCACAGTGCCCCTCTTTACATCACAGTGCCCCTCTTTACATCACAGTGCCCCTCTTTACATCACAGTGCCCCTCTTTATATCACAGTGCCCCTCTTTACATCACAGTGCCCCTCTTTACATCACAGTGCCCCTCTTTATATCACAGTGCCCCTCTTTACATCACAGTGCCCCTCTTTACATCACAGTGCCCCTCTTTATATCACAGTGCCCCTCTTTACATCACAGTGCCCCTCTTTACATCACAGTGTCCCTCTTTACATCACAGTGCCCCTCTTTACATCACAGTGCCCCTCTATACATCACAGTTCCCCTCTTTACATCACAGTGCCCCTCTTTATATCACAGTGCCCCTCTTTACATCACAGTGCCCCTCTTTATATCACAGTGCCCCTCTTTACATCACAGTGCCCCTCTTTATATCACAGTGCCCCTCTTTACATCACAGCAACCCCCCTTAACAAAACAGCCCCCTTTTACATTACAGCACCCTTTTCACATCACAGTCCCACTTTGCATTACAGTGCCCTCCTTTACATCACAACACTCCTCTTTATAATACAGCCCTCATTACAATACAGACCCCTTTCCATCACAGCCCCCCTTTTACAATACAGGCCCCACTATACATTACAGTGCCCCTCCTTTACATTGAAGCCCCCGCATTATATTACAGTGCCCCATTTACATAACAGTCCTCTTCTTTACAATACAGCCCCCTTTACATTACAGCATCTCCTTTACTTCAGTGTCCTTAGTCCCCCTTAACATCTCAGCCCCTCCTTACATCACAGACCTCCCCCTTTTACATCAGTGTTCTCAGCCCCCACCCCACATCACAGTCCCCCTCACCTGCACATCAGTATCCTCTGTCACCCCTTCACATCACAGCCCCCTCTTAACATCCCAGTTCCCTTCACATAACAGCTCTCACCTTACGTCACAGCCCCCTTCCTTGCATCTCAGTCCCCTTCACAGCCCACCTTTCTTGTATCTTAGCCCCCTTCACAACCCCCCTTTTTTGTATCCCAGTCCCCTTCACATCCCCCCTTTCCATACATCCCAGTCCTCTTCACAGCCCCCCTCCCCCTTTCTTGTATCCCAGTACTCTTCAAAGACTTCCTTTTTTTAATATACTACATACCCCCTGCCCTTTCTTGTAGATCTGTCCTCTTCAAATATTTTTTTTAATTTTTTTTTTTAACATATCGTCACCAGTGCAGTACAGCGTCATCATATGATTGGTGTGGCGGTGATCAGGGATACTGACTGGTAACAGTATCCACTTCAGCTCTGGAAGGTTTACCCTCCTTCATGACAAGACCATTTTTTGCGAAACGGCACTGCGTTGCTTTAATTGACAATTGCGCAGTGCTGCGACACTGTACCAAAATAATATTTTTGTCCTTTTTTTTAACCACAAATAGAGCTTTCTTTTGGTGCTATTTGATCACCTCTGCGTTTTTTTTGCGCTTTAAACAAAAAAAGGCAGACAATTTTTAAAAAAAAAAATTTTTTTTTTACTTTCTGCTATGAAACATATCCAATTGAAATTCTTTCTCAATTTAGGCCAATATAGTGCCTTGGAAATTTTCCAAATTTTTTCATGTTACAACCAAAAACATAAATATATTTTATTGGGATTTTATGTGATAGACCAACACAAAGTGGCACATAATTGCAGGGCTGGTGCAAGGATTTTTGACACCCTAGGCAAAACCTCATTTAGCTGCCCCCCCCCACCCGGGTGACTCCACCCCCTTTTCCCTGCCCATGTAAATCCCACCTTTTTAATAAAGCACCCATCAAATGCAGCCTCACCAGTGCCCATCAAATGCAGCCTCACCAGCGCCCATCAAATGTAGCCTCACCAGCGCCCATCAATGAATGTTTGCTTGCTGCGGGATTCGGAACACAGACACAGTCCTCCACCACTGCTGCACCTCTGACACTATGTGTGAATGGAGCTGCGGCTGCCTGCTGATGCTGAGACTTAGTTGCTTGCTGCAGAGAGAAGAGAGTAGGAAAACCAGTGGCCGGGCGCCCCCTAGGCAGCAGGGCGCCCTAGGCGGCCGCCTAGTTTGCCTAGTGGTAGCACCGGCCCTGCATAATTGTGAAGTTGAAAGAAAATGATAAATGGTTTTCAAAATATTTTACAAATAAATATCTGAAAAGTTTGGCATGCATTTGTATTCAGCCCCCTTTACTCTAATGCCTTGTACACACGGTCGGACATTGATCGGACATTCTGACAACAAAATCCATGGATTTTTTCAGACGGATGTTGGCTCAAACTTGTCTTGCATACACACGGTCAAACAAAGTTGTCGGAAAATCCGATCGTTTTGAACTCGGCGACGTAAAACACGTACGTCGGGACTATAAACGGGGCAGTAGCCAATAGCTTTCGTCTCTTAATTTATTCTGATCATGCGTGGCACTTTGTGCGTCGGATTTGTGTACACACGATCGGAATTTCCAACAACGGATTTTGTTGCGGGAAAATTTTATAGCAAGCTCTCAAACTTAGTGTGTCGGAAATTCCGATGGAAAATGTGTGATGGAGCCCACACACGGTCGGAATTTCCGACCGTGTGTACAGGGCATAAAACACCTAATTAAAATTTAGTGGAACCAATTGCCTTCAGAGGTCACCTAATTAGTAAATAGGGTCCACCTATGTGTAATGTAATCTTAGTATAAATACAGCTGTTCTGTGAAGCCCTCAGAGATTTGTTAGAGAACCTTAGTGAACAAACAGCATTATGAAGGCCAAGGAATACACCAGACAGGTCAGGAATAAAGTTGTGGAGAAGTTAAAAGCAGGGTTAGGTTATAAAAAAAAATCCCAAACTTTGGGAGCACATCTCATGGAGCACTGTTCAATCCATCAGCCGAAAATGGAAAGAGTATGGTACAACTGCAAACCTACCAAGACATGGCCGTCCACCTTAACTGACAGGCTGGGCAAGGAAAGCATTAATCAGAGAAGCAGCCAAGAAGGTAACTCTGGAGGAGCTGCAGAGATCCACAGCTCAGGTGGGAGATTCTGTCCACAGGATAACTATTATTAGTGCACTCCACAAATCTGGTCTTTATGGAGGATTGGCAAGAAGAAAGCCATTGGTGAAAGAAAGTCATAAGAAGTTCTGTTTGCAGTTTGCAAGAAGCCATATGGGGGACACAGCCAACATGTGGAAGAAGGTGTTCTAGTCAGATGAGACCACCATTGAACTTCTTGGCCTAAAAGCAAAATGCTATGTGTGATGGAAAATTAACACTGCACATTACCCTGAACACACCATCCCCACCGTGAAACATGGTGGTGACAGTATCGTGTTGTGGGAATGCTTTTCTTCAGCAGGGACAGGGAAGCTGGTCAGAGTGGATGGGAAGATGGATGGAGCCAAATACAGGGCAATCTTAGAAGAAAACCTGTTAGAGTCTGCAAAAGACTTGAGACTGGGGCGGAGGTTCGCCTTCCAGCAGGACAACGACCCTAAACATACAGCTAGAGCTACAATGAAATGGTTTAGATCAGGGGTCTTAATCTCCCTGGCGGTATGATTATTTCGGATTTTAGGTGCTGAATGCGGTACAATTATTTTGCATGGAAATTTGGCGTTTTATATTGTAGGCCTGTAATTCTTAACAATAACAAACTTAAATCTGTCCAAACAAGAGTCTAGTAGATATCCCGGGTATGATGAAGTTTGAAACACAAAAACATAAATTATAATATAATAAATAAATATAAATAATTAAAAAAAAAATAATATAATAATAATAAAATAAATTTCCCCACGATTCACTATCGCTCAATTCTGCAAGCGTTCTAATTTACTATCGCTGTTTTTTAGCTCCAGTTTCCAGGCAGAAAGAACAGTATATATCATATAAAACTGCATGCAGGGCATGGGCCAAAGCATTGGGGACAAAAGGGATGTGAAATGATTTCATACAGTACTGTAATCTGTAAGATTACAGTACTGTATGTGTTATGGCTTGTACATTTTTTTGAATTTGCCGCCAGGCTCCGCCCGAGTGCGTCGCGACGCTCTCAGGGAACGGAGCCTGGCACGGAGAGGCTTCGGAGGAGACAGAGCCCGCAGACACAGCGGGGGGACATCGCAGGATCCTGGGGACAAGGTAAGTAACGCCGCACCAGGATCCTGCAATGTAATCCCGACTGTGGCTCGGAGTTACCGCTAATGGGACTGAAATTTAACCCCGAGCCACACTCGGGAATACCGTCAGGGAGGTTAAACTGGCGGCCCTCCAGCTGTTGTGAAACTACAAGTCCCATATGGCATTGCAAGGCTGACAATTAGAAGCATGATGGGACTTGTAGTTTTGCAACAGCTGGAGGGCCACCAGTTTGAGACCCCTGGTTTGGATCAAAGCATATTCATGTCTTAGAATGGCCCAGTCAAAGTCCAGACCTAAATCCAATTGAGAATCTGTGGCAAGACTTAAAAAAATTGGTTCACAGATGCTCTCCATCCATGGGCTAGCACAAAGGGATTATAATAAAAATAACGAGACATAGAAACAGTTTATAATTTTCACAATATTTATTTATTTTGGCATTTAAATAAATGGCCACGGTGTTATCCAAGGGGTAACCTGATAATAACTTAAATTTGAATGAAATATGAGCCAACCTGGCTAAAAATTTGTTAAACAAAATTAAACGGTGTCCATCCAGACAATGCTGGACGACTACTCCCCCACTGAACAACACGACTTCTCAGAAATAGGAAGGGTGGGTGGGAGTTGCGGTCTGGTCCGACGGCTAGTGACTGACTGCCCTCAGCTCCTATTGTCTGTTCCCTCCATGCGGGCTTTACACCCACCCATTCTGTCCAATCCACTGCCTGATACCGCCAACCAATCCCATGGCTGTTGTTGCCCAGGGATACCGCTGCAACCATTGACAACCTGTGAATACAGAAAGCAGGGAGAAGAGATCTGCAGACCCCCTTTGAGCTATCCCATGTTGGCCCCGCATATTGCTATGACCTTTCATGGGCTAGCACAAAGGGATTATAATAAAAATAACGAGACATAGAAACAGTTTATAATTTTCACAATATTTATTTATTTTGGCATTTAAATAAATGGCCACGGTGTTATCCAAGGGGTAACCTGATAACTTGAATTTAAATGAAATATGAGCCACCCTGGCTAAAAATTAGTTAAACAAATTTACACGGTGTCCATCCAGACAATGCTGGACGACTACTCCCCACCGGCTGAAGCCAGAAGAGAAGCTACTGGCTGAGGCCCCCCCAACACCGTGGCTGTTTCAATCAAATTTTGTAGGCCCATAATAAATATGTCTAAGCCAATTTTGCATAAATTAATGGTTTCAGGGATGGTTTTCTGGTTCCTTCTTTTAATGGGTCGGGCTGTAATATGGTAAGGAATTTAAAATCTGCTTATATACATTCGTCTGTGGTACAAGATTAAAATCTCCAAATAAATTACTGAAGGTAGGATAGCTGGCCCTTTTCTTCCCCACCATTTCAAAATTTTAGGCTCTCCCCCTTGGGTATCGTTCCTAAAAAGGAGAGTGGCTGTTTTCGATTGATACATCATCTTTCCTATCCGTCGGACTCTTCATTGAATGATGAAGTTTCTGATGTAGAAGCCCCAGTGTCCTATTCTTCTTTCGATGAGGCTCTTGTTATTTTGAGGCAGCAGGGACGTGGTGCCTTATTGGCTAAGGCAGATGTCAAATCTGTTGCTGCCAGTGCACCCACAAGGTTTCAATTCCTTAGGTTTTCAATTGCAAGGTCAATTCTATTTCGACAAATGTATGAACATGGGATTTTCTTTGTCATGTTTTTATTTTGAAGCCTTTTCTATGTTTTTGCACTGGATTTTGTCAGTATCTTATCCTTCTGGGGGTTTTTTGCATTATTTGGATGACTGTTTATTTGTTGGCCCTGTGGGCTCCTCTGCTTGTCTAGAGTCGTTACAAGTGTTTTTGGCATATGTGAACACTTTGGGGTTCCGCTTGCACCAGAAAAGATGGTTTTTCCTTCTACCACTATCGCATTTTTGGGGATTAGCGTTCTAGCCAGAAAAGCATTCTTACTTGGCTCATCGGGGTTGAGGCATTTTCCACTAGCGTCCTTGAGAAGTGATTGAAAAGAGGTTGAGGCTGATCTACGAAAGTACCTTCTGGCAGAATGGTTCCCATTACAGTGGGAGCACTCGTGCCTATACCTGCAGTTAGATAGGAACTTGCATTGCCCTTCATTGAAGGCAAAACAAAATCCTTTGCAAAATGTAATTTGTGGAGTAGACCCTACCCTCGGGGTGAATTGAGGTTTTGGGGGTAACATTAGATTTAACCATAAGCCTACATCCTTAGACCCCCAATGTACAGAGGGGTGAACTTCGAATTTCTGCTGAAAATTCTCGTCATACGTGTACCAAGCATAACTACCAAAATGACGAAAGGCTTCAGCAATGATATCTAAATGCTGGAATAAACCCGAGCATATACTATGGAAGCATTCTCCAATGACAGCCGCATAAATGCAAAAGGCCTGCAACCAGTTCTGGAAGGTCTTGGGAATGGCTCTCCTCCTAGCCTCTTCTGTACGTTCCCCTACCTGCTTGTCAGATTTAGACAGAAATTCTTTTGAAACAAGTAATAATGACAATATGTCAATGAATTTGCCCCTCCAAATTTTTTCTTTAACCGTTTTAGCTAAATGAAAGCCCAAAGGCGAAATTTCACATGGCATGGCCTCTTTAAAAGAGGATTCGCCAAATATAGCAGCAGAGGGCCTGAAAGGCAAGGAGGGGTTAACTAACACTGGGGAGTTAAGGGGTACTCTAGAACGGGGTAAAACACCATTATCTACACCTTTTTCCTGTAAAGCAGATTCACTCAAACCTTGCCACACAGAACTAATGTCTGCCATGTAATCAGCAGAATGAAAATTTCCCTTTGCGCCATGAAAATGTGCCCCTGTATCATCAGAATCTTTATTATTAATGCTGCATGCACCAGTAAGCTGTGCTCCTTTCAACTCTTTAACATTAGCACCAATAGACTGTGCTCCTTTAAATTGCTGTAATACATTAGATAAAGATGTAACCAACAATGACAGTTCAGAGACATTAGAATCAGAACAGGTCTCAACACCAATATTAGATGCTGGATGCCCACTGCTGGCTGTCATAGGGGCAGGCTAAGTAGCGCTGCTCTGCCTCATGTGAGGTGCACTCTTCATCACAGAACTGCCGGCTCCCTCCCTGCCTCTCAGCTGAGGAGAAGCATTAGACATTTCTTTTTCCTGACAGGCTGCTGACGTGTCCCACTCCTGACCGCGGCAGTCTCCTCTTCTTCATTATGGGTTGTAATAGCCGCCCTCACAGGCGGAGCTGAGTCTTGTCCCTCCTCCAAACACCGCAGCAGCCATTCTTCACCCCCCTCACCTTCGGCTTTCTCCAAAAGGCGGCATAAGAGGCTTTCCCTTCTGCCTAGAGAATGGCGCTTCATAGCTGCAGAGGACTGGAGTTGGGGTCCAGTCAGATAGCCAGTGACTGACTGCCCTCAGCTCCTATTCTCTGCTCCCTCTGCGTGGGCTTTACTCCTGCCCATTCTGTCCAATCCACTGCCTGATACTGCCGACCAATCCCATGGCTTTTGCTGCCCAGGGATACCGCTGCAACCAATGACAACCTGTGAATACAGAAAGCAGGGAGAAGAGATCTGCAGACCCCCTTTGAGCTATCTCATGTTGGCCCCGCATATTGCTATGACCTTTCAATCTGACAGAGCTTGAGCTATTTTACAAAGAAGAATGGGCAAAATAGTCACTCTCTAGATGTGCAACGCTGGTAGAGACATCCCTTAAAAGACTTGCAGCTGTAAATGCAGCGAAAGGTGGTTCTACAATATATTGACTCAGGGGGGCTGAATACAAATGCACACCACACTTATCACATACTTATTTTTAAAAAATGTTGAAAACCATTTATCATTTTCCTTCCACTTCACAATTTTGTGCCACTTTGTGTTGGTCCATCACATAAAATTCCAACAAAATATATTTATGTTTTTGGTTGTAACAAAACAAAATGTGGAAAATGTCAAGGGGTATGAATACTTTTTCAAGGAACTGTATGTATTCTGCTACATGTTTTTGGTAAAAAAAACTCCAATAAACGTATATTGATTGGTTTGCGCAAAAGTTATAACGTCTTCCACCTATGAGATATTTTTATTTCTTTTTTCTTGCTTAGCAGAAACACAGGATCAGTACCTTCCCCTCTTCTGACAGAATGGCGGTCTGCCTTGTTTACATACTGCCGGGTGATCAGGGATTTTTTAATTAATTTTTTTAACTTTGATTGCTGTTATAGTGATGATCTCTGTAACGGCAATGTTTTGAACTGTCATGAATGGGTTACATTCATAACTGCTGTGATTACTATTATATGCTGTGATTGGCCCACAGCTATCACATGGTAGGTACAGGCTGCTGTGATTGGCCCAGGTACCATGTGATAGTTATGAGCCAATCACAGCATCACAATACTAGGCACAGCTGTTATAAATGAAACCCAGTCATAACAGTTATTTTTACATTGTGATCATGTGATCATATAGCGATCACATTATACCCAGCTGGTTAAAGCGTTCAGGTAGCAGGAGCTGCAATCTGCTTTGTCTGGTGGACACAGCGGTCGCAGGAGGGGCACTCTGCGAGCCCATAAGCTGGTGATGTAAATGTATGTGATCCAGCCTGCCCGCGTCATCCTGCCGCAGTAAATTCACTGTGGCTGGGTGGCAAGTGGGTAATGAGTAACTCCACTTTTGTTAAAAGAAAAACCTTCTTCTCTGGATGATCAATGCACATTGCATGGATTTTAACAAACTTTGTTGCAGATTCCGACTTATGTTATTCTATAGAAATAGCTGTTTGTCTGTGTCCATGTGCAAAATGTAGATGAAATGGAGTGATTTTATAATTATCAACCAGCTGCTGCACTTGCAGGGTTCTAATGAGCAAAATGGCATTGTCTGCATCCCTTTAGACATGATTTCCCTTCGGCAGTATCTCACCAAAAATTACATTTTTATTGAAGGGGATGCTCAAAATCTGACTTGTATCTTGGTGCAGACTTCTGGGAAAATCAGCAAGCCAATCACACAAGCAGGAAATTACATTTCTGAGGTGCGTTCTTCTGTACACCATCTGTGTACAGAACACCTTCAGGTTGCCATATTGCATTGAACTTTACAGAAAATTACAGTGCTGCAGATTAAAAAGGAAAGGTCATTTTGAATAACATTCAGTTACAGTATGACTTGTGTTGCATTTGTGTATGCTTTTTTATTTTTATATATATTTATAGCTGCATAAAGAAGTTTGCCTTTTTTGTGAATACTGCATGGGTAAAGCAAATTCTGAAAATATAAAGTCTCATGTCTCTGGCTAGTTCTGTGATTTTTACATTTCTAAAGGCCACAGTATTCTCAGAGAGCAAGGCATTATCTAAATGACAGAATGACAAGATGATTGCTGGTCTCAAGGTATCAATTTTGCCCACTAGGCAACATACAAGAAAGGGGAGAAAGACCCCTATTTATTCCGTCAAACCATGAGTAGAAGAGAAGGCGAATATAAGTGTCTCAAAACACCAAAAGGTCAACATATTCCATGGAATTCCTAGTTATTTTTTTGCTAACGAGTTTTATTTCACATGTGATACAAAGAAAGAACTCTGGGGCTCATAGGATTTGGAAGACTACACAAATCTATAAAAGAATTTTATTCTTCCACCATAGTGTGCTTTATTTTAGTGCCCCTACAATAATACATTTTATCTTATATTTCAAGAACACATACAGTGCTTGAATACCCATTTAAATTTTCCACATTTTGTCATGTTACAACCAAAAATGGAAATGTATTTTATTGTTTTTTTTGTGATAGACCAACACAAAGTGGCATATAATTGTGAAGTTGAAGGAAATGATAAATGGCTTTCAATGGTTTTTACAAATAAATATATGAAAAGTGTGGCGTGCATTTGTATCCAGCCCCCTTTACTCTGATACCCCTAACTAAAATCTAGTGGAACCAATTGCCTTCAGAAGTCACCTAATTAGTAAATAGAGTCAACCTGTGTGTAATTTATTCTCAGTATAAATACAGCTGTTCTGGGAAGCCCTCAGAGGTTTGTTAGAGAACCTAAGTGAACAAACAGCATCATGAAGGCCAAGAAACACACCAGACAAGTCAGGGATAAAGTTGTGGAGAAGTTAAAAGCAGGGTTAGGTTATAAAAAAATATCCCAAGCTTTGAACATCTCATGGAGCACTATTTAATCCATCATCAGAAAAGGGAAAGAGTATGGCACAACTGCAAACCTACCAAGACATGGCCGTCCACCTAAACTGGCCGGGCAAGGAGAGCATTAATCAGAGAAGCAGGCTTGGTAACTCTGGAGGAGCTGCAGAGATCCACAGCTCAGGTGGGAGAATCTGTGCACTCCAAAAATCTGGCCTTTATGTAACAGTGGCAAGAAGAAAGCCATTGTTCAAAGAAAGCCATAAGTCCCGCTTGCAGTTTGCGAGAAGCCATGTGGGGGACACAGCAAACATGTGGAAGAAGGTGCTCTGGTCAGATTAGACTCTATGTGTGGCGGAAAACTAACACTGCAGATCACCCCCCAAACACACTATCCCCACCGTGAAACATGGTGGCGGCAGCATCATGTTGTGGGGATGCTTTTCTTCAGCAGGGACGGGGAAGCTGGTCAGAGTTGATGGGAAGATGGATGAATTCCAAATACAGGACAATCTAAGAAGAAAACCTGTTAGAGTCTGCAAAAGACTTGAGATGGGGTTGAGGTTCACCTTCCAGCAGGACAACGACCCTAAACATACAGCCAGATCTACAATGGAATGGTTTACATCAAAGTATATTCATGTGTTAGAATGTCCCAGTCAAAGTCCAGACATAAATTATATTGAGAACAGGGGCGTAGATATGGGGGGAGTTTTGGGGGTTGAAACCCCCCAGAGCGTCAGTGTAGATTGCAGATGAAATAGAAAAAGTTATGTGTGCTGCTTTGCCTTTAATTAGTGGCACTGGCCGCGCCCCACTCAGCACTGAATTACACACGCTGTTGTGTGTTGACTGGGCCTGGCCTGCTGTTACACCTCCCAACCACCGGGGCTCAGCTTGGGGAGGGAGGCTTTGTCCGCAGGGAGTCAGCAGGCAGGGGCGGGGCCGGGAGCTGATGTATTAAAAGCCTGGACTTGTTTCTAAAGAACTTCAGAATGGACTTTCTAATGAACTTTTAAAGACTGAAACACCTTCTCAATGACAGAAATATGGGAGGTGTTGCATTCAAGGAAAATGAATGTTTAAAATGAGTTTTCATAGTAATGAAGTCATTTTCCGTATGGAGTCTGAAAGAAAAAAAATCTAGGGCGGAATGTGTTGCGTTTGTTAAAAATATGATTTTTTTTATATTAATCAGACTTACGATACATGGGACATAACATTACACAATAGTGGTTGGTCATAGAGATATTGTCAGTTTTTGCCTTGAGTAGATTTCTCAAACAAATGCTGTTTTATACAATGGGGGTAAATATCATTGTTGTATTGTTGTATTGTTACAGTTTTCAACAGGCTATTGTCTCTATAGCTACAGTACACAAGAAAGAGATTTACTAATTTGAGGGTTTTTTTCAGCTCTTAAACTGACTGTTAGATTACTGTCAGGTGTTGGCCTGATTAGACAATGGGTACGTAGATACAGTTTTCAACAGTCCATTGTCTACTCAGCTACAGTAAACAGGTATGTTTTCTGTTGTTTGGTAACTATGGTAAACAGCCTGACACATAAAAGGGGTGAGTAGAGACACACACACACACACACACCATCATGCTTTGAAGATCAGAAGCTGCCACTCATGATACAAGAACACTGCCTGGTGTCCAAGAAGCATTGTTGCCAATGGAGATCACAAACATACAGTAACAGAAGATAAGTACCCTTTAAGTGTATTTGTACTATTTATTATAGACAATAGGCTGTTCAGTTTGCTAGGCATTTTGCTTGTTATAGATATCTGTCAGTCTTGTATTTTATTCCTAATATTGTAATAGTTTTGTATGTACAGCATCTTTGTATAGTAAAAGCACAATTTACACACTGCAGAAATTTCAGCTTCCTTGCTTATACCACAGAGTAACCTTGCTAGATAGATGCAAGCAAAACAGATAGGCAGTCCAAAGGCAGAGAGCACTGTCCCCTGTGTTCTGGTGGAGGGAGGGCAGCACCCTGTCAGAACACAGCGGGGGAGATCACTGCACCAACACTGTGTGTGTTAGTACAGGCTGGATAATAGCCAACCTCACTGGGCAATGTTCATAAAAACTGGCAAAACTGAAATCAGGTTAAATTTTCAAGAGGATCTGAGAAAATAGAATTAAGGATGTGATTGCTTACTATGAGGAACACATAAGTTTTCCTTTTTACAGTCTTTATGAATTTGGCACAATTTCTCTTATTTAAAAATACTTTTACTTAGTATCTGCTGCTGACCCCCCCGCCCCCCCCCCCCCCAGGAACAAAAAATTATCTACGGCCCTGACTGAGAATCTGTGGCAAGACTTGAAAATTGCTGTTCACAAACGCTCTCCATTCAATCTGAAGGAGCTTGAGCTATTTTGCAAAGACGATTGGGCAAAAATGTCACTTTGTAGATGTGCAAAGCTGGTAGAGACATCCCCAAAAAGACTTGGAGCTGTAATTGCAGGGAAAGGTGCTTCTACAAAGTATTGACTCTGGGGGCTGAATACAACTGCATGCCACACTTTTCACATATTTATTTGGAAAACATTTGGAAAACCAGTTATCATTTTCCTTCCACTTCTCAATTATGTGCCACTTTGTGTTGGTCTATCACATAAAATTCCAATAAAATACATTTTCGTTTTTGGTTGTAACATGACAAAATGTGGACAATTTCAATGGGTATGAATACTTTTTCAAGGCACTGTACTACATTTCATGCCTAAATTTATTTACATATGGGAGTTGATTTACTAAAACTGGAGAGTGAAAAGTTTGATGCAGCAGTGCATGGTAGCCAATCAGCTTCTAACTTCAGCTTGTTCAATTAAGCTTTGCCAAAAAATCCTTTGAAGCTGATTGGTTTCCATGCAGAGCTGCATCAGATTTTGCCTCCAGTTTTAGTAAATCAACCGTATGGAATGGCTGCATGAGAGACAATGTTTAGTCTTACTACACTTTCGGGTGGTCGATTCATAAATATTTTCTTAGATTTCAGTCTAGACATAAAGATATTAACAATGCTAGGAGCAAACTTCACTCCCATTGCAATTCCTATCATTTGTTGGTAATATATTGATCCATACCAGAAATAATTATTGGTTAGTACCGTATATACTCGAGTATAAGTCAAAATTTTCAGCACATTTTTTTGTGCTGAAAGTGCCCCCCTCGACTTATACTCGAGTCAAGCACTTTTCTGCAGCAAAAAAATTCATTTTCCGAACCGAATTTGGGGCCCCGTATCTCAGGGTCACTTGGTGGTCACTCCAAATTTGGTATGCAAACCCAGTGGACCTAGTACTACAACATATCCAAAGCGGAAGTTCCTAGCACCAAGTGACCCCGAGATACGGGGCCCCAAAATCGGTTCGGAAAATGTCATTCTCTGCTGCAGAAGTGTTTGACATTTTCTGAACCGACTTTGGGGCCCCATATCTCAGGACCACTTGGTGCTAGGAACCCCAAATTTGGTGTGCAAACCCAGTGGAACTGGTACCATAACATATCCAAAGGGGTTCCTAGCACCAAATGGCCCTGAGATACGGGGCCCCAAAACTGGTTCGGAAAATGTCATTTTCTGCTGCAGAAAAGTGCTTGACATTTTCTGAACTGATTTTTGGGGCCCTGTATCTCGGGGCCACTTAGTGCTAGAAACCCCAGCTTTGGAAATTTTATGGTGCTAGTTCCACTGGGTTTGCACACCAAATTTGGGGTTCTTAGTACTAAGTGGCCTCGAGATACGGGGCCCCAAATTTGGTAAACTGTGTCTATCTGCAGCAATGTCATTTCGGGACCCTTTGGATTCAGAGACCCCAAATTTTGGCTGCAGCTAGGGGGCATCTAGGAACCCTTAACTACCGAGTTTGAAGTTCAGGGGACCTATGGCTGCAAATGGGCACAGTGAGGCATGCAAATGGGCACAGTGATGCTGCAAATGGGCATTGTTGACCCTCTTTTCCATTTACATTAGCTGTGCATTTCTCACCCTCGTCTTATACTCGGGTCAATAAGTTTTTCCCATTTTTTTGTGGTAAATTAGGGCCTCGACTTATACTCGGAACGACTTATACTCGAGTATATACGGTACATATTTTCAACACTCAATATTAAACTTCTTCTGCTTCCTTTCTAAATCTGAGAAACAATTCAATGCCCATTTTACTGATTCCACTGCTTCCTCATGACAGTATACAGCAAATTCACATCAGCTGTTACCAGCGTACAAGCTTATTTTGTCTCCATGTATCCCAAGATCTGTATCAGATGTTTTGAAAAATGCTTCAGTTTTCTCACCCAAAGGTTGGATATGACAGTCTATATATTCTCCACCCACATAGGCTATCAATTCCATTGATGATAGGTCTTCCAGGAGGATGGTCTTTATTTTTAGGTATCTTTGGGAGATAATATATAATGGGCGTCTGACATGCAGAGGGAAGTAGATATTCAGCTTACCGTACTTTTTGTTCACTTTCCATTTTCTCCCTTTCTTTATTAGCTCCTTAAGTTCCTTCTTATATTCATTTAATGGATTCTTCTTCAACTCTTTATATGTCTCTTTCCATCTCTTTCTCATAATCCTCCTTTTTGAGGACTACAACCCCCCCCCCCCCCCCTTATCAGGGCGTATAATGATATCTTTCCTTTCTTCCAAGCTCCAAATCCTTTTTCTAATACTGTATATTCTGTATCCTTGCATTTCTTATATTTCAATTTCTCTATATCCTCCAATACCAGGTTTTTGAACACTTCTATATATTCATTATTCTTCACCGGGGGATTGAAAACCGATTTATTTCTTAAGGTAGTATGATGACATGTCTCTTCACTTGTATTTAGTGTTCTTGGATTTGTGAGGAAACATTTTTTTACATTCACAGAACGAATGTACTTAGGAATCCCAACATATGCTTCAAACTTATTAAGATTCTTTTTTGGGGCAAATTTTAGTCCTTTATTCAATACTTTGATGTCATTGTTACTAAGGGGGTGCCACTCAGATTGTAAAAGCCTTTCCCTAGTGGTATCTTCTTCTTTTGGAATTCTCTACCCCCTCATTTTCCCCTTCTTCTCTTCTTTCCCTTAAGTTCCCTTGCCAACCTTTCATCTCTTCTGCCCTGTAATTCTGACATGCTCCTCCTAAAAAACAGGGGGATTCTGGATGATAGGAGTCTGATTCGCAGTAGTCCTCTTCCTCTCTTAGAGGCAAAAATCTATTGTGAACTGGTAATCGCCATTTATTCGGTCTATCATTCCTACCTATTATATTGGTTCGGTCTCCCTCCCCTTCCTCTAAATCCTGTGTTCCTTCCCCCATTTTCTCTTCTTGGTCCACACCCTCTTCTTGGGGTCCTAGATTTATATTGATATTCTGGATATCCTGAAGAACCTCTCTCTCTCGGATAATGTTGTTCATTTTATCTAGTTGTATTCCCATTTCCCCTTGTATTAGGCATGTATGGATCCACTCTGGTATTATTGCCATGCTGCCATATTATTCTGTGCTTCATTCCTAGGAATCCTTCCTGGGGTACTATTTTGGGAGGGTATTCATTCCTCTCCCAATTCACTTTGCAACTTGATTAGATTGATAATCCCCAGTATCTCTCAAGTATTTCTTTCTTTTCGTATTCTTCACTTCATTGTCCTCTTTCTCAATAAAGATCCTTAAATTTTCGAGCAATGTTATAAACTCTTGTGAATCTTTAACCACTTCAGCCCCGGAAGGATTTACCCCCTTCCTGACCAGAGCACTTTTTACAATTCGGCACTGCGTCGCTTTAACTGCTAATTGCGCGGTCATGCAATGGTGTACCCAAACGGAATTTGCGTCCTTTTCTTCCCACAAATAGAGCTTTCTTTTGATGGTATTTGATCACCTCTGCCGTTTTTATTTTTTGCGCTATACACGGAAAAAGACCGAAAATTTTGAAAAAAAATGATATTTTCTACTTTTTGTTCTAAAAAAAATCCAATAAACTCAATTTTAGTCATACATTTAGGCCAAAATGTATTCGGCCACATGTCTTTGGTAAAAAAAATGTCAATAAGTGTATATTTATTGGTTTGCGCAAAAGTTATAGCGTCTACAAACTAGGGTACATTTTCTGGAATTTACACAGCCTTTAATTTATGACTGCCTATGTCGTTTCTTGAGGTGCTAAAATGGCAGGGCAGTACAAAACCCCCACAAATGACCCCATTTTGGAAAGTAGACACCCCAAGGAATTTGCTGAGAGGCATGTTGAGCCCATTGAATATTCATTTTTTTTGCCCCAAGTGATTGAATAACGACAAAAAAAAAAAATTACAAAAAGTTGTCACTAAATGATATATTGCTCACACAGGCCATGGGCATATGTGGAATTGCACCCCAAAATACATTTAGCTGCTTCTCCTGAGTACGGGGATACCACATGTGTGGGACTTTTTGGGAGCCTAGCCGCGTACGGGGCCCCGAAAACCAATCACTGCCTTCAGGATTTCTAAGGGCGTACATTTTTGATTTTACTCCTCACTACCTATCACAGTTTTGAAGGCCATAAAATGCCCAGATGACATAAAACCCCCCAAATGACCCCATTTTGGAAAGTAGACACCCCAAGCTATTTGCTTTGAGGCATGTTGAGTCCATGGAATGTTTTATATTTTGACACAAGTTGCGGGAAAGTGACAAATTTTTTTTTTTTTTTTTGCACAAAGTTGTCACTAAATGATATATTGCTCACACAGGCCATGGGCATATGTGGAATTGCACCCCAAAATACATTTAGCTGCTTCTCCTGAGTATGGGGATATCACATGTGTGGGACTTTTTGGGAGCCTAGCCGCGTACGGGACCCCGAAAACCAATCACTGCCTTCAGGATTTCTAAGGGCGTACATTTTTGATTTTACTCCTCACTGCCTATCACAGTTTCGGAGGCCATGGAATGCCCAGGTGGCACAAACCCCCCCCAAATGACCCCATTTTGGAAAGTAGACACCCCAAGCTATTTGCTGAGAGGCATGGTGAGTATTTTGCAGCTCTCATTTGTTTTTGAAAATAAAGAAAGACGAGAAAAAAAAATTTTTTTTTTCTTTTTTCAATTTTCAAAACTTTGTGACAAAAAGTGAGGTCTGTAAAATACTCACTATACCTCTCATCAAATAGCTTGGGGTGTCTACTTTCCAAAATGGGGTCATTTGGGGGTTTTTTTTGCCACCTGGGCATTCCATGGCCTCCGAAACTGTGATAGGCAGTGAAGAGTGAAATCAAAAATTTACGGCCTTAGAAAGCCTGAAGGCGGTGCTTGGTTTTCGGGGTCCCGTACGCGGCTAGGCTCCCAAAAAGTCTCACACATGTGGTATCCCCGTACTCAGGAGAAGCAACAGAATGTATTTTGGGGTGTAATTTCACATATTCCCATGGCATGTTTGAGCAATATATCATTTAGTGACAACTTTGCGCAAAAAAAAATAAAAAAAATAAAAAATTGTCTCTTTCCCGCAACTTGTGTCACAATATAAATTATTCCATGGACTCAACATGACTCTCAGCAAATAGCTTGGGGTGTCTACTTTCCAAAATGGGGTCATTTGGGGGGGTTTTGAACTGTCCTGGCATTTTATGCACAACATCTAGAAGCTTATGTCACACATCACCCACTCTTCTAACCACTTGAAGACAAAGCCCTTTCTGACACTTATTGTTTACATAAAAAAAATAATTTTTTTTTGCAAGAAAATTACTTTGAACCCCCAAACATTATATATTTTTTTTAAAGCAAATGCCCTACAGATTAAAATGGTGGGTGTTTCATTTTTTTTTTTCACACAGTATTTGCGCAGCGATTTTTCAAACGCATTTTTTGGGGAAAAAACACACTTTTTTACATTTTAATGCACTAAAACACACTATATTGCCCAAATGTTTGATGAAATAAAAAAGATGATCTTAGGCCGAGTACATGGATACCAAACATGACATGCTTTAAAATTGCGCACAAACGTGCAGTGGCGACAAACTAAATACATTTTTAAAAGCCTTTAAAAGCCTTTACAGGTTACCACTTTAGATTTACAGAGGAGGTCTACTGCTAAACTTACTGCCCTCGATCTGACCTTCGCGGCGATACCTCACATGCATGGTGCAATTGCTGTTTACATTTGACGCCAGACCGACGCTTGCGTTCGCCTTAGCGCGAGAGCAGGGGGGACAGGGGTGCTTTTTTTTTTTTTTTTTCTTTATTATTATTATTTTTTTATCTTATTTTTAAACTGTTCCTTTCATTTTTTTTTAAAATCATTTTTATTGTTATCTCAGGGAATGTAAATATCCCCTATCATAGCAATAGGTAGTGACAGGTACTCTTTTTTGCAAAAATTGGGGTCTATTAGACCCTAGATTTCTCCTCTGCCCTCAAAGCATCTGACCACACCAAGATCGGTGTGATAAAATGCTTTCCCAATTTCCCAATGGCGCTGTTTACATCCGGCGAAATCTAAGTCATAAAATGCTCGTAGCTTCCGGTTTCTTAGGCCATAGAGATGTTTGGAGCCACTCTGGTCTCTGATCAGCTCTATGGTCAGCTGGCTGAATCACCGGCTGCATTTTCAGGTTCCCTGTTGAGACAGGAGAGCCAGAGAAAAACACGGAAGACGTTGGGGGGGGGCATTCCCTCCCACTGCTTGTAAAAGCAGTCTAGAGGCTAATTAGCCGCTAGGATTGCTTTTACATGAAAGCCGACCGCTGGCTGAAAAGAATGATACCAAGATGATACCTAAACCTGCAGGCATCATTCTGGTATAACCATTCAAAGTCGTGAATGGCGTACCTGAAGACAAAAAAATGGTTAACAATAAAGCACAGTAAACGGTAAAGTATAAAAAATTGCATACCTGAAAAACAAACATGATAAAACATAATAACAATAAAACATTGCAGAATAGAATACAGTAAAAAAGAGCAGAACAATAGAGAGAGAGAATAGAGAGAGAAAGAACAATAAAACGACAACTATTTTTTTTTTATTTTATATTTTTGTATGTGTTTTTTTTTTTTTTTGTAACTAACTTTTATAACTGTAACCGGTTCCAGGTTCGGGTCTCTCAAAATGCGATGGCATCTTGGGAGACCCTGTGAAAGTGTGCCTAGTCTGTGGAATGCTGTACCCTACGCTAATAGTCAACTAGTGCATGGTAGCGTTCAAAATATTCACCAATGCAAAGACCAGGATTGTCAGGACAGGAGGGACAATAATAGCGGGTGTCACGCCTATATCCGCGCTTGCTGCAGACACAACATCTTTTTTGGGGGGGATCGCTGGGTAGGGGTACTCGGGAGGACATAAAGAAAATGCCTCTCATGCAGCCGACTGCATTTGGTTGGGGATGTGAATGGGGGAAGTACGGGCGCTGCAGAAGCGGTGGGTTCCCAATTAGGATTGGCGAATGCAGCAGGAAGGGCACTATGGGCACGACGGGCCTGTGTTTGTCTTTTTGGTGGCAGCGGGACACTACTTGTGCTTGCCACCTCACCAGCTTGAACTGCACTTATGGGACTCGCCACGTCACCAAGTGTTACTGCAGTGCTGGTTTGACTACGACCGGGGTGTACTAGGCCGCTGGCGCTTGCCAGTTCACCAAAACCCTACCAAAAAAACTGTTAGCGATCGCAGGGATCAGGCCTGACTCTGCGAACGCTGCAGTTATGCGTTTAGTGTTCTGTAAGTGACAGTGATCGATCGATACTGCACTTGGGTGGGCTGGGCTGGGCCGGGCGGAGGGGCAAAACGCAGGTGCTAGCAGGTATCTGGGCTGATCCCGCTAACACTGCGTTTGTGGGAACCCTAAACTGCTGGGGACGCCAGTATAGATCTGATCGGATCAGATATTGATCCGTTCAGATACTATACCACTAAGGGAGGCGTATGCTGCGTGCGTGGGTGTTAGCGGTACTGGCGCTAATCTGACGCTGCCTGGGGCTGGTGCTTGCCAGTTCACCAAAACGCTACCAAAAAAACTGTTAGCGATCGCAGGGATCAGGCGTGACTCTGCGAACGCTGCAGTTATGCGTTTAGTGTTTTGTAAGTGACAGTGATCGATCGATACTGCACTTGGGTGGGCTGGGCCGGGCGGACGGGAAAAACGCAGGTGCTAGCAGGTATCTGGGCTGATCCCGCTAACACTGCGTGTTTGGGAACCCTAAACTGCTGGGGACGCTAGTATAGATCTGATCAGATATTGATCCGTTCAGATACTATACCACTAAGGGAGGTGTACGGTGCGTGCGTGGGTGTTAGCGCTACTGGCGCTAACCTGACGCTGCCTGGGGCTGGTGCTTGCCAGTTCACCAAAACGCTACCAAAAAAACTGTTAGCGATCGCAGGGATCAGGCCTGACTATGCGAACGCTGCAGTTATGCGCTTAGTGTTTTGTAAGTGACAGTGATCGATCGATACTGCACTTGGGTGGGCTGGGCTGGGCCGGGCGGAGGGGCAAAACGCAGGTGCTAGCAGGTATCTGGGCTGATCCCGCTAACACTGCGTTTTCGGGAACCCTAAACTGCTGGGGACGCTAGTATAGATCTGATTGGATCAGATATTGATCCGTTCAGATACTATACCACTAAGGGAGGTGTATGCTGCGTGCGTGGGTGTTAGCGGTGCTGGCGCTAATCTGACGCTGCCTGGGGCGACGCATATCACCGCCGGGCGATCAGGGGGCTAAACCTTTATTCGGTAATAAACGGCGGGTGCCCTGACACTATAAAAAATAAACGAACTAACCAGCGTCACCCGTAACAGTTATACGGTGATCAGTGGTGAAAGGGTTAACTAGGGGGCAATCAAGGGGTTAAAACATTTATTAGGTAGTATATGGGGGTCCCTGTCGCTATAAAACGCTGACGGCGAACCTAAATATTTATGTCCCTAACTAGCGTCACCAGCGACACTAATACAGCGATCAGAAAAATGATCGCTTAGCAACACTGGTGACAGGGGGTGATCAAGGGGTTAAAACTTTATTAGGGGGGGTTAGGAGGGTACCCTAGACCTAAAGGGGGCCTAACATTCACTGCCCTAACACACTAACTGTCACAAACTGACACCAATACAGTAATCAGAAAAAAAAAAAAAAAAAAAACCTGCTTTGTGTCAGTTTGTGACAGGGGGGGGGGTGATTGGGGGGGATCGGGGGGCGATCGAGGGGGGGGATCGGGGTGTAATGTGTGCCTGGCATGTTCTACTGTGTGTGTGTGTGTTGTGCACTCACATTACAGTCTTCTCTCCTCGGCCCGGAACGGAAAATACCGAGCCGAGGAGAGATGACATCATTTCCTCTGCCTCTGTGTACAATACAGAGGCAGGGAAATGATCCCATTGGCTGGGAGCGATCGCGAGGGGGGGGGCACGAATGGATGGCCTCCCCCTCACCACCGATCGCCGGGGGACATTTGCCGACCGTCGCAGGCACCGGGGGGGGGTCCGATCGGACCCCCCACCCGCGGGCAGGCAGGGACGTACAGGTAAGCCCTTATGCCTGCCCGTGCCGCTTTGTCGACGTACATCTGTGTGCGGCGGTCGGCAAGTGGTTAATGGGTTCTAACATTTCCTTGCTCTCCTTAATCTGTGATTCCACCAATCTCAGCTTCCACTGTTTCCATTTAATAAAAAATGTAAGCATTTTAATTCCTTTCGTATTGAAAAAAGAGTACCATTCTTCATATGATTCTTTATCTTTCAAACCATCACGGGAAGGGATATCCTCTCTCATATGTCTTGGGACTATCAATTTATCAATATATTTCTCATATGCCAATATATCCCACCATATATGAACCTGCTTTGTCATGCAATTTTTAAGCTTTTTAAACAGACCTTGGGTGTCACCTGCTTGATTAGAGGTGCAAACACCTCTTCCACTTTAACTGCTCCGGTCTGCATGTGATAAAAAATGTCCATAATAACAGTGAAAAGGAAAGATAGTGATAAAAGATGACAAAATAAATAAATATAGGTACCCTGCGCTACTCTACTCAACACCACTATATCAAAACAAAAAACTAAAAAAAGCAGCTACCACCTACAACGTGTTTTTACCACATTATCAGATTCAATATACATGTTATCTCTTATTTCAAGAGAACATACTACATTACATGCATACATATGGGGGTTGATTTACTGAAACTGGAGTGTGAAACTGAAGACTGCGAAATCGGGTGCAGCAGTGCATGGTAGCCAATCAGCTTCTAACTTCAGCTTGTTCAATTTAGCTTTGCCAAAAAATCCTGGAAGCTGATTCTGCAGAGCTGCATCAGATTTTGCACTCTCCAGTTTTAGTAAATCAACCCTATGGCATGGTTGCATGAGAGACAATGTTTAGTCTTACTCATGCTGATGTTGTTGACCATCTACTGATATTGGGTACTATAAATGGGTAGGAAAAAAAAAAGAAGAAAGGTCTATATACTGTGCCTTATGAAGGTATTCACCCCTTGGCAGTTTTTCTGTTTTGTTGCATTGTAACCTGGATGTAAAATCTTATGGGGCTTTGTACAGTGTGATGTCACAACATGCCAGTGACTTTGAAGGTAAGTTTATTGTGACAAAACAATAATTAAGACAAAAAAAACGAAGTCTTAAGTATACATAAGTATTTACCCCCCCCCCCAAATAAAAAAAAATCTTTGTACAGCCACTACTTGCCCTCTGGGAATTTTCGCCCATTCGTCAAGGCAAAACTCCTGCAGCTCATTCAAGATTGAGGTCTGGGCTTTGACTAGGCCTTTCCAAGACATTTAAAAGTTTTCCTTTAAACCACTCCAGTTTTTACAGTCCAGCTTTAGCAGTATGCCCCTGTAGATAGTTTTGCAAGGCACTGTAATAAAACAGTACAAAGTTCAGTGCTATAGTCAATATCCTTTCAGAACTAGAAGTGTTGGCAGAAACAATGTACCTGACACAATCGTAAGGAATTATTGTTTTTCCTGACCCTGCTGTAGGCTGAGATTGTTGATAATGGTGCTTGCTCTCACCTTGCTCTCGCCTTGCTGGGTTTCTATGCTGTCATGCTTCTATAGAAAGCAGTAACTTGGCATTCACAACACAAGAAATGGAAGCAGGCACTAGTCGTGTTATGCCTTATTCAAACCATATTCAGGTAAAGGTAGGGTAAATTACACAAATGCACTGCGTCACTTACCATATCTTTACCTGCCTTTTCAATTTGGAAAGTACAATATTGGTGCCTGCTTCAGTTCTTTTTGAATGCCAAAGAACAGTGATATGTAGCATTCCATTATAACTAGGGATAAGCCGAACACCCCCCGGTTCGGTTCGCACCAGAACCTGCGAACGGACCGAAACTTCGCACGAACGTTAGAACCCCATTGAAGTCTATGGAACTCGAACGTTCGAAATCAAAAGTGCTAATTTTAAAGGCTAATTTGCATGGTATTGTCCTAAAAAGAGTTTGGGGACCCGGGTCCTGCCCCAGGGGACATGTATCAATGCAAAAAAAAGTTTAAAAAAAGGCTGTTTTTTTGGGAGCAGTGATTTTAATGATGCTTAAAGTGAAAAAAAAGTGAAATATTCCTTTAAATATCAGACCTGGGGGGTGTCTATAGTATGCCTGTAAAGTGGCGCGTGTTTCCCATGCTTAGAACAGTCCCTGCACAAAATGACATTTTTAAAGGAATAAAAGTCATTTAAAACTGCTTGCGGCTTTAATGTAATGTCGGGTCCCGACAATATGGATGAAAATCAGTGAGACAAACGGCATGGGTTTCCCCCCCCCCCCCCCAGTCCATTACCAGGCCCTTTGGGTCTTGTATGGATATTAAGGGGAACCCCACACCCAAATTAAAAAAAGGAAAGGCGTGGGGCCCCCAGGCCCTGTATACTCTGAACAGCAGTTGTGCAAACAAGACAGGGACTGTAGGTTTGTTGTTAAGTAGAATCTGTTTGTAATTTTAAACTGGTACATTTTTAAAGTGTAGCTCCAGCCAAAAAAATCTATTTTTAAGCGTTTTGGAAAACATAGGGAAGGGTTATCACCCCTGTGACATTTGTTTTGCTGTCTGTGCTCTTCTTCAGAAGATTTCACCTCACTTTCTGTCACAATGACAAATGTTTTTAGAAAATTTGGGGGTTTTAGTGAAACAAGGATTGGTGATAAAGCATCAGTGGAAAGGAGAAACGTTTTTTCCATATTAACTCTTACAGGAGAGAATTTCCCTTACTAGGGGTAGATTTCATCTCACTTCCTGTTGTCTCCTTCCGTTTGCAAGTAGGAGTCATTTGTAAGTTGGATGTTTGAAAGTAGGGGCCTGCCCCATGTATGCAGAAATTGTGGCCTTAGGTGTTGGTGTTGCCACAACACTGTAAGCCCTCACAGGGCCCTGCTGTGAAATATTAGATCAAGAATTGTAATTACATGCCCCTGTTGAACAGGGGCAGAAAAATTGGGCCTTTGGTGATGGTGGTAGTGCTGGTGCCACAACACTGTAAGTCCTCACAGTTACTCTTGGTGGGCGCTGGAACAGGCCCTGCTGTGAAATATTAGATCAAGAATTGTAATTACATGCACCTGTTGAACAGGGGCAGAAAAATTGTGCCTTTGGTGGTGGTGGTGCTGGTGCCACAACACTGTAAGTCCTCACAGTTACTCTTGGTGGTCGCTGGAACGGGCCCTGCTGTGAAATATTAGATCAAGAATTGTAATTACATGCACCTGTTGAACAGGGACAGAAAAATTGGGCCTTTGGTGGTGGTGGTGGTGGTGCCACAATACTGTAAGTCCTTACAGTTACTCTTGGTGGGCGCTGGAATGGGCCCTGCTGTGAAATATTAGATCAAGAATTGTAATTACATGTCCCTGTTAAACAGGGACAGAAAAATTGGGCCTTAGGCACTGGCGCTGGTGCCACAACACTGCAAGCCCTCACAGATACTCTAGTTGGAGCGCAGGAATGAGCCCTGCTGCAAAGAATTGCATCAAAAATTGTAATTACACGTCTCTGTTAAACAGGGGCTGAAAAATTGGGCCTTAGGCACTGGTGCCACAACACTGCAACCCCTTACAGATACTCTAGTTGGAGCGCAGGAACGAGCCCTGCTGCAAAGAATTACATCAAAAATTGTAATTACACGCCCCTGTTAAACAGGGGCTGAAAATTTGGGCCTTAGGGACTGGTGCCACAACACTGCAACCCCTCAAAGATACTCTAGTTGGAGCGCAGGAACGAGCCCTGCTGCAAAGAATTACATCAAAAATTGTAACTACACGCCCCTGTTAAACAGGGGCTGAAATATTGGGCCATAGGCACTGGTGCCGCAACACTGCAACCCTTCACAGATACTCTAGTTGGAGCCCAGGAACAAGCCCTGCTGCAAAGAATTGCATCAAAAATTGTAATTACACGCCCCTGTTAAACAGGGGCTGAAAAATTGGGCCTTAGCCACTGGTGGCGGCGCCCAGAAACAAAAATATTCTTACAAGCTATCAGCATGATCATTGAGGAGGAAGAGGATAGTCACTCAGCATAACAGGATAGTCACTCAGCATCAGCATAAGCAGTCTTGAAGCGATCTGACATTTCAAAAAAATGTATTCGGTTACATCAGCATCAGGTGCTTGGTATCTGGTGGTGATCCAAGACTGATTCATTTTTATGAAGGTCAGTCGATCGACCGAGTCAGTGGGCAGGCGCACCCTGTGATCGGTTACAAAGCCTCCAGCAGCACTGAATGTGCGTTCCGAAAGAACACTGGATGCAGGACAGGCCAGTAGCTCAATTGCATACTGTGCAAGCTCTGGCCAGTGAACCATCCTCAAGACCCAGTAACCCAGAGGATTTTTGGTGGGAAAGGTGTCCAAGTCAGATCTTGCCCCTAGGTATTCCTGCACCATGTAAAACAGACGAGGGCAATGGTTGCTGGAACCGATCATACTTTGGGGCTGCGGACTAAAAAATTGTCTGAACGCATCGGTCAGACGGCCACCTTCTCCACCGCTCCTTCTTGGACTGACTGAAGCCTCGGCAACACGTTGTCCAGGAACAGGAGTTTGTAACCTCCCAGTCTCTGGGAACACATTGCACAGACCCATCTGCAAGGCCTCCCGAAGATGTTTCACCCTCTGCGAAGGCAAGATAAGGTCTGCAACCTTACTCTTGTAACGTGGATCAAGGAGGGTTGCCAGCCAGTATTGATCCCTCTCCTTGATACCACGAATACGAGGATCCTTCCGCAGGCTTTGCAGGATCAGGGAGGCCATGCAGCGTAGGTTTGCTGAGGCACTCGGTCTGGAGTCCTCTGGGTCACTAAGGACAACATGATCTGCAGCCACCTCCTCCCAGCCGCGTAAAAGTCCTTGGGTTTCTTGGGACTGTAAATGATCCCTTAAAGACTGCTGCTGATGCTGAGTGCCAGGCTCCACCTCCATACTGACACAATCCTCCTCCTCCTCATCCTCTTCCTGTGTGATCGGCAGGCACGCAGGAACACTGTCTGGATAAAGGGGGCCTTGAGAGCTAAGGAAGTCCTCCTCTTCCTGCCTTTGTTCTGCCTCAAGTGCCCTGTCCATTATTCCACGCAGCGTGTGCTCCAACAGGTGGACAAGGGGGACAGTGTCACTGATGCATGCACTGTCACTGCTCACCATCCTCGTGGCCTCCTCAAATGGTGACAGGACAGTGCATGCATCCCTAATCATGGCCCACTGGTGTGGGGAAAAAAACCAAGCTCCCCTAACCCTGTCCTGGTGCCATAGTCGCACAGGTACTCATTGACGGCCCTCTGCTGCGTGTGCAGCCGCTGCAGCATGGCCAATGTTGAGTTCCACCTGGTGGGCATGTCACAGATTAGGCGGTTCTTGGGCAGGTTAAATTCCTTTTGGAGGTCTGCCAGCTGAGCACTGGCATTATATGACCGGCGGAAATGCACACAAACTTTCCTGGCCTGCCTCAGGACATCCTGTAAGCCTGGGTACCTGCCCAAGAACCACTGCACCACCAAGTTAAGGACGTGAGCCAAACAGGGCACATGGGTCAGTTGTCCCTGTTGGAGGGCGGAGAGGAGGTTGGTGCCATTGTCGCAAACCACCATTCCTGCCTAAAGTTGGCGTGGCGTCAACCACCTCTGAACCTGCCCCTGCAGAGCTGACAGAATCTCTGCCCCAGTGTGGCTTCTGTCCCCCAAGAACACCAGCTCAAGCACCGCATGGCATCTTTTGGCCTGCATACTTGCGTAGCTGCTTGAACGGCTACGGAGCACCGCTGGTCCCGAGGACAAAGCACAGGAAGAGACCATGGAGGAAGAAGAAGAGGAGAGGGTGGAGAAGAGAGGTGTGTCAGAATCACCAGTAATGGCATTTTGTAGGCGTGGTGGTGGAACAACCTCCAACACTACTGCACCTTGTCCTGCATCCTTCCCAGCTGCCAGCAGAGTCACCCAATGTGCCGTGAAACTTAGGTAACGTCCCTTTCCATGCCTGCTGGACCATGAGTCAGTGGTAATATGCACCTTACCGCTGACCGCCCTGTCCAGCGAGGCCAAGACATTGCCTTCCACATGCAGGTAGATAGCCGGAATCGCCTTCCGTGAGAAAAAGTGGCGTTTGGGAACCTGCCACTGAGGAACCGCACATTCCACAAACTCACGGAAGGGGGCAGAGTCTACCAACTGAAAAGGTAGCAGTTAAAGTGCTAGCAATTTTGCCAAGCTAGCATTCAACCGCTGGGCATGTGGATGGCTGGGATCGAACTTGTTTCTGCGGTGCAGCAGCTGGGGTAGGGAAATTTGCCTGGTACAATCTGACGTCGGTGTACCGATAGCAGATTGCCCGCAAGTACTTGGCTGTGACACACCTAATTCTACACCTTCATTCCTCTCAGTGCAGGTCTCAGAGAGGACTGAAGGTATAGTGGAGTTGGAGATCACAGCTTATGAGGAGCAAGGAGAGGTCCTCTTTGTTCTTTGGTGTGGGTCTTTTAGGTACGCTTGCCAACGAACTGCATGGCAAGTCAACATATGTCTAGTGAAGCATGCGGTGCCCAAGCGGGAGATGTTTTGGCCATGCGAGATACGCTTGAGACATATGTTGCAAATAGCAGCGGTGGGATCTGATGCACTCGTTTCAAAAAGGCCCACACCAAAAAACTTTTGGAATAACGCGCAGAGACAGCAGCGCCCTGCACATGCGGAGCTCTGCGGTGTGATGCAGTCAGTGTGCTGCCCTTAGGCTGGCTCCTGGAGGGCATCCTGCCTAGTTGGTGATGTGCCTCCTCCTCTCTCCTATCACCCACGTTGAGTCAGTGACCTCATCATCCCCTCCCTCCTCATCACTGGAGCAAACCTGGCAGTATGCTGCAGCAGGGGGAACAAGACTGCCAGATTGCTGTCCTTCTTGGGCACCCCCTCTGTCTGGGCTCACGTTACTGCCTTCCTCTAGCTGAGTACCATCATTGGAGCCTTCAAAACGCTAGGCATCCTCCTGGAGCATGTACCCAACACTGTGGTCAAAAAGTTTGTGGGACTCCTCAGGAGGACATGGTGGTGCTAGGGAAGGAGTCACTGATGCCATTGAGCCGAGGGAAGAGGCCGCGTTGGCAACTGCTTTGCCAGACAAAGTACACTGAGCCTGGGTGAGAGAGGATGAGGAGGATGAAGACGGCTTGGTCATCCACTCGACCAAGTCTTCCGCATGTTGCGGCTCAACACGACCAGCTGCCGAAAAAAAGGCCAAGCGTTTCCCACGGCCACGTGCTGATGAGCATGCACCGTGTCCACAACCAGCACTGTTGCCTCTAGACACAGAGCCTGCTTGCCCTCTTTTATTGGCTTGTGACTGTCTGCCTCTCCTTGACCTTCCAGACATACTATTGGCCTGCAGTGAGCTGTAGCTGCACAAAACTGGGATGTATATATATACCGATTATACAGCAGCTAGCAGAATCAACTGCCTGCCTGTAGTATTATTAGTATGAGAACACCTGCACTTGTCTTCAGGTAGCTATACTGTAGGTGCAACTGTGCAGGGTACACAGTACAGTAACTGGAAATACGTCAAGAGCCTACACAAGCACCTGGCTTCAGGTAGTTATACTGTAGGTGCAACTGTGCAGGGTACACAGTACAGTAACTGGAAATATGTCAAGAGCCTACAAAAGCACTTGGCTTCAGGTAGCTATACTGTAGGTGCAACTGTGCAGGGTACACAGTACAGTAACTGGAAATACGTCAAGAGCCTACACAAGCACCTGGCTTCAGGTAGCTATACTGTAGGTGCAACTGTGCAGGGTACACAGTACAGTAACTGGAAATACGTCAAGAGCCTACACAAGCACCTGGCTTCAGGTAGTTATACTGTAGGTGCAACTGTGCAGCGTACACAGTACAGTAACTGGAAATACATCAAGAGCCTACACAAGCATATGGCTTCAGGTAGCTATACTGAAGGGGCAACTGTGCAGGGTACACAGTACAGTAACTGTAAATATGTCAAGAGCCTACACAAGCACCTGGCTTCAGGTAGCTATACTGTAGGTGCAACTGTGTAGGGTACACAGTACAGTAACTGGAAATACGTCAAGAGCCCACACAAGCACGTGGCTTCAGGTAGCTATACTGTAGGTGCAACTGTGCAGGGTACACAGTACAGTAACTGGAAATATGTCAAGAGCCTACACAAGCACCTGGCTTCAGGTAGTTATACTGTAGGTGCAACTGTGTAGGGTACACAGTACAGTAACTGGAAATACGTCAAGAGCCTACACAAGCACCTGGCTTCAGGTATCTATACTGTAGGTGCAACTGTGCAGGGTGCACAGTACAGTAACTGGAAATATGTCAAGAACCTACACAAGCACCTGGCTTCAGGTAGCTGTACTGTAGGTGCAACTGTGCAGGGTGCACAGTACAGTAACTGGAAATACGTCAAGAGCCTACACAAGCACCTGGCTTCAGGTAGCTGTACTGTAGGTGCAACTGTGCAGGGTACACAGTACAGTAACTGGAAATACGTCAAGAGCCTACACAAGCACCTGGCTTCGGGTAGTTATACTGTAGGTGCAACTGTGCAGGGTACACAGTACAGTAACTGGAAATATGTCAAGAGCCTACACATGCACCTGGCTTCAGGTAGTTTTACTGTAGGTGCAACTGTGCAGGGTACATAGTACAGTAACTGGAAATACGTCAAGAGCCTACACAAGCACCTGGCCTCAGGTAGCTATACTGTAGGTGCAACTGTGCAGGGTACACAGTACAGTAACTGGAAATACGTCAAGAGCCTACACAAGCACCTGGCTTCAGGTAGTTATACTGTAGGTGCAACTGTGCAGGGTACACAGTACAGTAACTGGAAATACGTCAAGAGCCCACACAAGCACTTGGCTTCAGGTAGCTATACTGTAGGTGCAACTGTGCAGGGTACACAGTACAGTAACTGGAAATATGTCTAGAGCCTACACAAGCACCTGGCTTCAGATAGTTATACTGTAGGTGCCACTGTGCAGGGTACACAGTACAGTAACTGGAAATACGTCAAGAGCCCACACAAGCACCTGGCTTCAGGTAGTTATACTGTAGGTGCAACTGTGCAGGGTACACAGTACAGTAACTGGAAATATGTCAAGAGCCCACACAAGCACCTGGTTTCAGGTAGTTATACTGTAGGTGCAACTGTGCAGGGTACACAGTACAGTAACTGGAAATACGTCAAGAGCCCACACAAGCACCTGGCTTCAGGTAGCTATACTGTAGGTGCAACTGTGCAGGGTACACAGTACAGTAACTGGAAATATGTCTAGAGCCTACACAAGCACCTGGCTTCAGATAGTTATACTGTAGGTGCCACTGTGCAGGGTACACAGTACAGTAACTGGAAATACGTCAAGAGCCCACACAAGCACCTGGCTTCAGGTAGTTATACTGTAGGTGCAACTGTGCAGGGTACACAGTACAGTAACTGGAAATATGTCAAGAGCCCACACAAGCACCTGGTTTCAGGTAGCTATACTGTAGGTGCAACTGTGCAGGGTACACAGTACAGTAACTGGAAATATGTCAAGAGCCTACACAAGCACCTGGCTTCAGGTAGCTGTACTGTAGGTGCAACTGTGCAGGGTACACAGTACAGTAACTGGAAATACGTCAAGAGCCTACACAAGCACCTGGCTTCAGGTAGCTGTACTGTAGGTGCAACTGTGCAGGGTACACAGTACAGTAACTGGAAATATGTCAAGAGCCTACACATGCACCTGGCTTCAGGTAGTTTTACTGTAGGTGCAACTGTGCAGGGTACACAGTACAGTAACTGGAAATACGTCAAGAGCCTACACAAGCACCTGGCCTCAGGTAGCTATACTGTAGGTGCAACTGTGCAGGGTACACAGTACAGTAACTGGAAATACGTCAAGAGCCTACACAAGCACCTGGCTTCAGGTAGTTATACTGTAGGTGCAACTGTGCAGGGTACACAGTACAGTAACTGGAAATACGTCAAGAGCCTACACAAGCACCTGGCTTCAGGTAGTTATACTATAGGTGCAACTGTGCAGAGTACACAGTACAGTAACTGGAAATACGTCAAGAGCCCGCACAAGCACCTGGCTTCAGGTAGCTATACTGTAGGTGCAACTGTGCAGGGTACACAGTACAGTAACTGGAAATACGTCAAGAGCCTACACAAGCACCTGGCTTCAGGTAGTTATACTGTAGGTGCCACTGTGCAGGGTACACAGTACAGTAACTGCAAATACGTCAAGAGCCCACACAAGCACCTGGCTTCAGG